>OZ022216.1:4774547-5974547 GCA_963978815.1 Aleochara curtula
ATCCTTCACTTGTTGCTCTTGTGGCTGCACCATAGTTATTTGATTGTTCAGCCATGCCTTCCTGTTCCTTTCTTGCGTTTTGTTTTGAATACCATTTGACCTCAAAAATATAATGAATATTAATAAAAATGTTTGCTGGAAATTCACCTGAGGGTTTTAAAGACCCTTTCATACTCACATGTATCTCAAATCAATGGTGTAATCAAATTCAAATTGCATGATAAATTTGCTTGCTGTCTTCCCTGACATTCACCAGATGTCGGCGCGTTCCAGACATTTAAACTTTTAAACTTTAGCGCGCTGAAGTTGTTAAGTCAATCGGTGATTTTCGACATGTCCGAGCTCCGACGATTCCCAAGGCGCCAAGCTTTTACTTTCAAATTCAAATTTTCAAATTCAAACTTGTTAGTTCGCGCTGAATTTCAATCTTGTTTATCGTCCATCCTCGATTCTCCGATTGCCATCGATCGCCAGCTGTTCCAAAAGCGGCAATATTTCAAACTTTCAAACCATATTCAAATCACGTCAGTGCTACGTCACACCTACAAAAGAATTTAATTAGTAATTAATATCGCTGATTGGCAATTCTCACCTTTAAATTGCTCCATAATTTATTTCGATTCATTCTCAACCAAAAAAGCTGTAAAAAAGTGATTAGTGATTGCTGGTTATACCCGTGCAATCAGCGGGTCCCTGGCAGAACTTAGCCATACTCCTGATTAGCAAATTAACCGCTAATTAGCGGCAATCAGGAGTATGCCCACCCCCGCGACGTGGACGCGCCTGCCAGGTATTACCCAGGTGAAACTGAAGGTTTCCCTGGGCCGGGTTAATGAGCAACCCTTTTAGCCATCAGCTTAATGAGCTTCAGACCAATAGGGCTGCTCAAAGGCGACCTGAAACAAAAGAAAAACACAAATATGATTAGCAAATAAAAGTACCTGGGCTACCGAAGCAGCCACAGTGGTGGTTCTCCCACGGTGATGATGATCCCGCGGCGGTTGTGGTTTGAATTGTGTGGGTGGTTGGTTGGCGGTTGGTTGGTGGTAGTGGTGCTGATGCTGAAGCTGACTCCTTGGGAGTGCTTCAAATTCATTGGTGATTTACCCCCAAATTACCGCGATTACTACCCCGGTTTGTATCCCGATTATTCCCGCGATTACTATTCCGATTATTACCCCGATTATTACTGCGATTACTACCGCGATTATTACCGATATCCGATACTAATTAGTACCCAAAATGGTACTAATCAAATCATTACTCCCGCAATTAATATTGCATACCGGTATGCATTAATCAATTAAAACAATTAAAAGCTAATTAAGCGATTTAAAAATTAATAAAATATTCGCCCAGGTTGTCTAGGATAAAAAAAGTCGCCATCAAACGGCGCATGAACGCGAATATGAATTTGCAATAATTAGAAATGTTACAAGCATCTCATTATCATACCACCCCAAATCACACCATTCCAATCTCAAAGCATACAACAGTCGGGTGCGCACCCTTCACACACACAAACACATATCATACCATCATACCAATGCTTGTACCACTTCTAATCAGAGCAAATTCATATATAATTACGAGGTAATTAGACAACCCGAAACAAATATTTTCGCGAACCGAACAAAACGCGATAATTAAATCAAACGACACGACCGTTAATCAATTAAACTCGATCAAAATACTACTAAAAAGCGAGTAAAATCATTAAAATTATCCCGCGCGATATTAATTACCGTAATTACACGAAGCTAAGCAAAAAAGTCGCGATAAAATACAATTAATAACTTATTCGCGAAATTACAATTAATTAAAACGCGTAATCAATCTCGATGACGCCCGATAATGAGAAAAAAGAAGAAAAAAGGAAAGATAAACAATAATAAAAGTTCCCTGACCTTATCTGAAGCTACCGGCTTACGTCCCTCGTTCCTCGTCCTTCGCGCACCCTCGTCTCGACCGAATTAGGATTCCTATGTCGCACTAGCCTGGTTCACCTGTAACAAAATATACAATTAATTAATAATCAAATATTACAAATGTTGAAAGAAGAAATTAATTAAGAAAGCAGAGAAATAAGAATTAATTTTACTCACCTAATAAATTTGAAGCACTGGGCGGTTGCACCACTTCCTTGATCCCTCCACCCTCTCGATTGAATGGTCATCTTCATCCTCCATCCTCCATCCTCATCCCCTTGGCTGTGGTGGCATTCTGCGAACACAAAACATACAAATGAATACATTTTCAATTGATAAATCTTGTTGATACTTTACCCTCGTCCTCCTTCTGGTCCCTGGCCCACGACCTTGGCTTCCTTCTTTGGATTGATCCTGTGAGAATACAAGAAAACCAATGAATCAATTCTAACTTCTAATTACCGATACTTCTCGCCCTTGATGATCCTCCCTCATTGATTGGTCCCTGGTTTGCCTCTGGATTGAACCTGTGAACATACAAGAAAACCAAATTAATTTCATATAATTAACTCAATTTTATGATACGTGTTTGGCTTCCACGGCGATCCTCCTCTTCCTCCTTCCTTTGGATTGATTCTGAAAGCAGACAAAAGGCAAATTAGTAATTGATCACTTAATTACCACTAAGATACTTGTACCCTTTGGTCCCCCCATCGACTGGCATCTCGGCTGGATGGCATCATTCCTGTGAACATACAAAACAAACCAATTACTTTTTTATAATTACTCGTTTACTTGATACGTGTCTGGCCTCCCACGCTGGTTGGTCCTGGTCTTCCTTCATTGGTTGAATCCTTGGCATCCTTCATTGGTTGAAACCTTGGCTTCCTTCATTGGTAGAATCCTTGGCATCCTTCTTTGGATGGCCCCAATGCCACCATGCCTGTGAACAGACAAACAAAACAATGAATATCTGTTCTTTTGCCAAACCTGCAGATACGTGTCCGGCGATGTCCTCTACGCTGCTGCCCCTGGATTCTTCATGGCCCATCCTCATGGTCCATCCTCTTGATCCATCCTCATGGTCCATCCTCAGGGTCCATTCTCTCCTCCATCCTATTGATCCTTCCTCTCCTCATCCATACCCTGACACGTTTCCCTATATCGCAATCTAATCCCTTATTCCCCTGATAAGCACTAAGCAACCCGAACCGCGAATTAATCAAACGTCGCAAAGCGCAATTAAACAAGCGATTAACGCATGCCGCGAGCCACGTGCAGTTCCGACGGAAGTACGCATTGCCTAATATTCCTAATTCCGCTATCTAAATCATTTCCTAATGACCTGATTCATGGTGGTGACACCTTATCCGCCTAATAATCACACTCCATCATCATCATACCATGCCGCCAAATCATACTTCATCATCATACCATCCCTTCATACCATACTTCATCACACTATGCCGCCAAATCATACTTCATCATCATACCATACTTCATCACACTATGCCGCCAAATCATACTTAATCACCATCATACTATGCCGCCAACTCACACTTCCTCACCATCATACTAAGCCGCCAAAACCCACTACACCATCATCATACTATACCCCCAAAATCATACTTCACCACCACCATACCATGCCGCCAAATCTCACTTCATACCATGCCACCAAATGATTCGTATGATATGATGGAACTCAATGCCACCATATCATAGTTCATCATCATACCACCCCACCAAATCACACCATGCCACCAAAACCAAAACCCCAAACCAAATCAATCTCACCAAGCAAAATACCATGCAAGACATACTTTCGGGTGCGCACCCTTGAGACAAAGGACAATTCAATGCATGCCAAACCAGCGCTCATCATCATACCAACTCATCATACTTAGAAATCGCAACTATGTAATTATCATGCAACCACCTATAATATCCGCAACTTAATCAAAAACCTAATAATCACCACCAATATCCGCAACTCAATTAATAATCTATTAATCCGCAATCGCATTAGCGCAAGATAAATCAAAATCAATAAAACGCATTAATTATAATCACTAAATGAACGCAAAGCAACACGCAAAGAGCATAAATTGAAATCAGCGCGCAAAAGTCAAGTCAAAATCTAAAATAATATTACGCCGGCGATTTTGCCAATGCTAAGTAAAACAGCATCTTAAAACGGCACTTGAGGCACAAAAGTTTCCCCTATGACTGATAAGCAGTACATTGGTTAAGTTACGTTGCGTGTCAGGGGACGGACTGGCCGTCGACGTGAACTGGATTGGTCCGGAACCTGCACAAAATTTGTTCAGAAACGTCGGACCGCATGCTTAGAATCATTAAAAAGTACTCACGGTTTGGCGATCCCTGGGCTACTGTTCGTCTCTGGAAGGGTTGATGAGCTGGGCGATGATGATGTGTAATCCAATTAATCCTCAGGGCACTGAATAACACACAGAAAAGGCCATAGTTTAGAAAGCACATGTTCACTGATCACTGTTCGTTGCACTAATTACACTGATGTGGGGCTGGCGGATGATGAAAATGATGTTGACGATGTTGATGATGATGCTGATGGTCCTGTTGATCCTTTGGTTGATGGCGAAAACATCCTGGGAACAGAAGAGAAGAAGCACTGTAGTAATCCGTGTTCACTTTGTTTTAAGCACTGTTCACTCGCGAAATCGGGTACGAATTGATTTTAAATGATTAATTATTAACACTGCTATCACTTTCTCCAAAAATCTAGCGCGGCCGCGTAATTAAAACTTAATAATTACCTACCTAAAAGGCAAACGCGTGGAGCGACGTGCACGTGGAGAGCACGAACACTGTACTGACGTCGCACAGCTGATATCAGTTGCATGCGCTGTGTCCGCTAGAGCGACCGGCCAGCAGAGCCAAAAACTGACACTCATGCATTTCTCTCGTCCGTGTGATCAAAAACTGACACTCATGCACTTTCCACTGTCCGTGTGAGTTGCTAAATAAAATATCGTTTTAAACAATGCTGCGGCACCTCGTGGAATTGTTATAGTTTAAATATTTAAATATCTGATGATAATCACATGCTATTTCTGTCTGTATGTTTGAGTTCCTGTTGATGTGAACTACATGAGATTAAAATGGCTTTAATGTATATAACAATAGTGTTTAAATCATTAAAATCGATTCAGTACTTTAAAAGTTATGACGATTTGAAAACTTCTCTCTGGAACCGCGCAACAAGTGCACCTGCTTTAGTAATGGGTTAACTTCCTGCAGTAGCTACATTATCCAAGTGAAGTAGGTCACTAACCCTTTGCTTACTGGAATGTCAGCACTGTTGAGTAGTGCATAATTATGCAGTGCGGCTTAAATAAATCAATGAATAAATATTTAAATCATTATACATATTGTTGCTTTTAACTAATTATAAAATCCAAAATAACTCATTTTTGAACGTTATACCATTGCATAAAGCAATAATCGTTTATTAAGTGTTGCAAATTTCATCAAAATATCTGCATATGCAACAGAGATATGATTTTTTAAACATTTGGAACATTTGATACATGATGCCTACTGACCTAGATACCGTGCACCAGCATCGAAATTGCAGTGTTTTCAACTTACCATAACTCCGGAAATAAATTACTCCCCAATATAAAATTTACATTGACATATAAAGCAATAATCCATTATTGAACGTTTAAAATCTGAAGAGAATATCTGCAAAACTAACAAAGATATGAATTTTTAAAAATTTGGAAAATTTGGTACTGACCAAGATACCGAAGTCCAGCATCGAAATTGCAGTGTTTTCAACTTAACATAACGCAGAAAATAAATTTTGCCCAAATATAAAAATTACATCAAAATATAAAGCAATATTCCTTTTACGAATGGTGAAAATTTGAAGAGAAAATCTGCAAAAGTAACAAAGTTATGAATTCTTAAAAACTTCTCGTTTTCACGGGTGGAGCGTTAAAGCAAAATAGTTCGGCTGCCCTCGGGTTGCCCGATCCATGATGGCCGCTCTTATGGCAATTACATGTACGGTTGCCATGGCTACCGGAACATGCGTGCGCCAGGGATATCGTAATGGTAGTAGCTAAAATTTATTTAATAATTTTTGATTTTGGTGGAAATTATGACTAATACTTACTTGTGCAGTAATCATATTAATTTAAAAAATCATTATAAAATTCTATCTTCAATAGTTTTGCAGTAAATTGAACATTTACAAAATTATTCAAAATTATTTAATTATTTAATTTAATACGCTTGAAACAGGTGATCTAAGAAACAGGTGATCTTTTGAATTCCACGCCTGATGCAGGTGCACCGTCTTAGCGAAAGGTTTTCAAACCATTATAGCTCTTAAAGTTATCAGCCGATTTTGCGCCAGGAAAAATAAATCGGTATATTTGCGAAATTATGACTGCCATTAAATTATGGCCGCCATGGGCCCGTTGTGATACCTACTACAGAAGACGTTTCTTTCACTGATAAATGAAAGACCACATGACTCAGCAGCCATGTGACGGTTAACACACTTTAACCTACGGTGTACATATTGTCGGCAGATAAACTTTAGTGGCTACGTTTTAATTAATTATAGGGTGAAATTGCCTTTGCACTTCCAAGTAAAACAGTAAAACATTCAAAATGAAAAAGACTTCTTATTTGTAGCACCCTGATTCATCACCTGGGGCAACCTGTCCTTCAAGAAATGTTGTTGCTAATCATCATACTACCTTACTCAAGTTGCTGGAGTGATGCAGATATTCAATAATTCCATTGAGTGCGAAGTCTAATTCACTCCTAAAATAAAAACTTATTTGGCCAAAAGGGCCGATAAAAAATTACAAATTAATTTCATAGAAGCTGATACAATATATCATTACACACCTGCACATAGTAAATTATAATTTAATTGCAAGCTTATCACAATCTGATCTAAATATAGTCCTCTTAGAATTAAATGATTCAAAAAATTCAAAATATATAAATGTCGAACCAAATGTATTTCTGAAATAAGTTGAAATTAATGATTTAAAAACGATAATTATCATATACTACAGTCTTTGATTGCAACTAATTCCTTTCTTTTTGCCTGTTACCTATCATGTTATGTCTATGTACAACTTTTCACAAATCAATGTGAAATTAAACCACCAAAGTTATTTTATACAGTACACCTTTGATTTTAACTTAAAAGACATTATGGACACATGTGCAATCAGTCTTTTATGTTTTATTATTTCCCAAGCTATCAAGGTCTCTTAAGCGGAAGCAAATTCTGTCTCTTAATCGCAACATTGTTGTTGCTCCATGCGCTTCTCTACCTTCAGCATTGCGTCTAACTTATCGGTAAGATTGGCAAGCATATTGCCAATATCGTTTAGAAGATCTGCTGGTTCAGCACGTTGTGCTCTAGGTGTAGCAGTCGCTGAAAACGATGGCTGACGCGATGGCGTCGGGGACAGATGAGGCGGTAAACCCGGTGTACACCGCGACTTTCAGCGCATGTTCTTATAGTACCTGCGTTTTCATTTGCAAATGCCAGTGAGACTAATTCCGTACTCGATCTCGACTAAAAAGAACAGATAATTAAACAATTAATAATTACAATCAATCAACGTGACTATACACATACTTTAAAGCTAGCATCCGATCCATTCCCATGTTGCAATGCCAATGCCAATGTTTTTATAAGCTCTTGATCTTCAGCCCGCCATGATCTAGATGAATTCATCTGGGAGTGCACATCGGGTGGTGTTCATGGAGTCGGCGGCGCGCCGCGGCGGTGGCAATGGCAAATCACTCTGGCTATCCAACGATTTACTTAAACTCTCTTAACGAGGATATGCAGGCAATTGCAAAGGACTTGATGTCTGCACATGATGAATTACCACAGACGGCGTATTCTCATTGCTTTCCGAATAAGTCTAAACGTTTTGGTGGATTTTGAGGCATCTTCTTACCCATTATTGGACTGTATTGATACTTTGCATCTATAATTTACCTAGAAATGGTTTTCACCATTCCCTAGAAATGGTTTCACCTTTTGAACCCCCCAACAACCGGGTAACAGCCAGGCACTATACCAACTACGCTCATGTTATCGTCTCAATTTCAAACCATTACTTCATTCATGGTTGTTAGACTCAAATTGCCACTATGTGCAGATAAAGTGCAGTAACAATTTCATCTCTCTCGTACTCATTGCCCAAATCCGGATACTGTCCGATGTATTCACTAATTGATTTGCATGCATTACAATAGAAAATTAATAGGTATTTACTTTTTGATGAATGTATCCATCCTGAGTAGTAATCTTGATGTAATATCTCCTGACTAACTGCTTCCTTGATCTTTTGATTATTTGATTGATCCTCTTTGGCTTGGGCGAAGAAGTTCCTACGGAGCACAAAAGAACACATTAATTATTTGTAATTATGATAAAGTTTGACTAGTAGCACAATTGAGACGTTGGCACAAGTAAAACAAAACTTTATTTTGGTTAATAGAAGTTTGGCTTACGTTTGATTAAGTATTTTATTACTAAAGTTAATGCAGATGCGCAGCGCAGCAGCTGACTCGATAGCGAGCGAAAAGACTAAGTACAGTACGTACGTAAAACAATATATGTTGCGACAATTGTTGGTGGCGCGCACGTAGTGCTATTGCTTCTGCATGAGTAAATGAAATAGCAACAATGGCAAAAATTGTGTCTCTCCAACAATTTTAGCGGTCTAAATAGTGTTGCCGATGGCATCTTATCTTTTTGCGGCACACTGACACATGCACACATACGGTGTATCGGCGATTTGCTTAGTGATACCAAGATGGACCGATGAATGAAGAATAAGGCATGCATTATGATAGAAAATGATTTGGTACTTACGATTTATTGAATATATCTCTTCCCAGCAGCAATCCTCTATGTTACCATATCCGTCTAGGTATTTCCTCAATTAATCCGAAGATTCTTTGATTGATCTTCCTTGGATGATGAAATTTCTACGGACCACATGAGAACACATTAAAAAGTTGTATTTTTATGAATTTCGAGTAATGACATAATTAAAATATTGCCACGATTAAAACAAAACGTTATTTTACTTAAAAGAAGTTGATACATACCTTTGATTAAGTTTTTGATCGCTGAAATATATGCAGATTCGTAATTAACGCAGGCGGTCCGTCTGGGAGAGCGGCACTGAGTAAAGCAAAACACCTTGCCGCAATTGCCGGTGCACCGCGGTGGCGCGCTCGTATTCCTATAGCCGCAGCATGAGTAAGTGAAATAGGTATAATTGCAACAATTTCTTATTCACTTACGTGGGATGTGGCTTGAGTACCCACCTGACTTAGCGCAAGATCCTGCTTAAGCAAACTGACTCCGCAGCATGGCGCTATGTGCGCTACTTCCATTGGTATGTGCGCAGGTGCACTCAAGTTAAGCGCTGATAATCACTGTAATCAGTGCGGCCTCTGTTGCACCCGCGCATGGTCACGCGGCCATTTAAACATGAGGAATGCGCACCATGTGACACACCTCTAATGCCGCATGCTACAATGCTACGAATTTGATAACCTAATAATAAAATAAATAAATTATGAATAACTTATTAAATTAACACAGTCTGTCATACAAATTGTTGCCTTTTAACAAATTATAAAACTTAGAACATTTTATTACAAAGTATGGTTAAAAATTAATTTTTATTTGCTATTTATACCCGTGCAAATAGTGGGTTCCTGACAGAACTTAGCCATACGCTAATTGACTTTGAATATTAATAATAATTAAAATATTTGCTGTATGCCCACCCCCGCGACAAGGACGCGCCTGTCAGGAATTACCCAGATGGGACTTTAATCAACATTAGACCCCCAGGGACGGGTTAATGACTTTGCTTTTCATTTACAATTAAATGCGAAACAAAGTCAAAGGCAACCTGAAAAAAAAATAAAACACAAATATATGATTAGTAACACTCCGCTACACGAGTAGCCATGCCGCCCTAAAAAGGAAGTGCCGATTTAAGGGTAAGAATATACCGACTGTGCCCAACCATCACACACATTATAAATACACAAATTTCGTTAAGTATTTCATTAAAGACTCACGTTTTACTAAAGCCCTGTGGAGAGAAAGCACAAATTATGAAACAACGTCGGTTGGCACACTCACAGTCGGCATGAAAAAAGATTGACCTAATACGAGTTTACGAACTAAGCGCACGCGACGCGGAGCTAATTTAAATCCTCAAAAAGAAGTACAAGTTAATAAATTTTCACTCATTCCATGCTACTAATATGATATTTCATCAAACTTCATACGCATATCCAATGATGGGCTCGTAATTAACCGCGCGAAACGAGCGGGGAAGGCACGTGCCTGTTAACTGTGACCTGGGGGTAGCTACACCCAAACAGACCCATACATACATACAAGCAAATTGCATAAGACAGCAGAAGTATTATTGGATCATACTATAGCTCCCTCTGCTAGGGCGCGGCTACAATAGGAACAACAATGGAATGATCCATTGGAGATTGCACGACGAACAATTTTGAGCAACAACCTAACTATGACCAATTTGAATATTTATTCCATTATGTGTTCGAAATTAGGCAATTTCAAGGATAAAACGCGTTATAAAATTATTTCCCGTTTATAAAATTTAGTCAGACCATATCCATCATGTTGGTAAAACCTGACAGTATTTTCGTTCCAGTAAATTACTTACTATCGTTAATTATAACAACATATTCGAAAAATCCGTTTAACGTATGCATCTTGGATTTATACAAAAAGGTTCATTATACAATACTCCCGCATTCACCATTTCCGATTACACTAGACAATTTCATTTTGGATCAATGTTCGGAATTTATTGTTTTCGATTTTTATCCCAATCGAACTCCATATACTATTATGGCTAGCCGTGATAAGACGCGATTGCTGTCTTCGGTGATGGCAAATGTTCAAAAGAAATTAATTATGTTCACGAATCGATCGGATGGTGCTTTAATACTGAAATGTTTCAACTGCGTCCTAATTATCATGGATTCAAATAGTTCAGTTTATAAATTATATATTCCGAAATTTGAAACGTACCCCAATTGGAGGATGTTGTGGTTTAAATTGAATACTTGGGATACTGAACGACAAAAATTCAGTCGAAGAAAAAGCAATCTGTTTCCAGCATCGATAAACAAGTTTGGTAAAACAATCAGCTATCAATTTTTGAATGTAAGTTCAATGCAATCGAGTTTGTACAAAGCATCGCTTGGATTCATTATGAAGCAACTCAAAGCGTTTTCTCAATATCACAATTATACGTTAACAAATACGACAGGAGATCAAAAAGCTGATTATGCTTTTGCATTGACGGATTCGCTATTCAATAATAAATTTGGTTATAATATACCGGAAGCGAAATCAAAAGACGCTGATTACTCAACATGTACGTAACTCGGAGGGTAGACCGAGGAGAATCGAATAGAAATTTTTAATTTGGGAAATTTTGTTCCGAGCCGTTCGTTAAGCGAAGCAATTTTTACTATATAAATCCATGTAAAATACATTAATGCGTTCCATAGGAGTTCCCAACATTACTATTATAAACTTAGTATAAGCTAGGTTTGTATTAAAAACGTCATTATGTTAGAAGCCAAGAAAATCCGCAAGAAACAATCATATTGCGACTTAAAATAGATATAACTTTTAAAATAATTCAAATTTCATAATATCCTTTTATGGAGATATTTTTCAATAACTTAACTTTCCAAATATACGAAAAAGAAATTACTCTTTTAAATACGATAATAACAAGATAGAACAAGTTCTATCGGAGAGTTCGGTCATTCCGTGATGATATGGGCTGAGTCAGTTATTTTTCATTTTTTGTTTTTTAAACTTTAGACGAAAAGGCTTATATTTCATTAAATGAAAGACTACCTATTTGGAACCTAAATAGATGCTAACTACATTATTAACGAAAAGCATAATTTTAATACAATTTATTTAAAGTTAAACAATTTATGATCTGATTCACTTCGGTGTACCCTATTATAACATAATTTGAATAATTAGGTTTAATCATTAAAATTTAGGTACTAATATTACTGATTCTGGAGATGGTACATTTCACGTATTTGATTATATTGAGGGTGTTTTACTTATTCCAAAACCAAAAGTGAAAGAAAATAATTGGTTTAAATTCGTCAATGTGTTTGAGTGGCAGATTTGGTGTTGGACACTTAATGTATTTCTATTTGTTCGAATTGCCTATCAATTCCGAGATATCATATACAAAAATCATAAGAAACGATCAACTGAAAACCGAGTCAACACTTTGGATGTTTATGGTTTGATGGTTGGGCAAGCATTCAACAAAGAACCAATAACAAATTTATCACGACTTATTTACTTTTGTGCATTATTAATGATTATTTACTTTTCGGCAATGTATTCGTCTGCTATTGTTATTACACTTGTTGCCCCTAAGTAAGTTTTCGATGTTTTAACTGTCATTATATTAACCATGTAATATTTCTAGGCATGCAAAATTATTTGAAACATTTCAGGATATTATGGATGTCGAAAGCTTGGTTTTCATGCCAACTAATTTTAGTGAAACACTTAACAAGTCCAAATTAATTGATCCCAAAGGAGTAAGTTTATTATCTGATAAAAACAGGGTGACAGCACTCATTACCCATATTTGTGTGTTAATTTAAAGATAAGTATCAATTTTTTGTTTTACTGGAGTACTTTTCTTTAAATTTACCTTCAAACTGAGGGAGAGAATTTTGCCCCACCTAAAATATTTAAAATACGTTTATTTTCAGTCTCATCAATTAACAATTGAGAAATTTATAAATAGTTTTCCACTAAAAACTACTAATGATTTAAACGTTGAGAACGTTATTGCATTTGCTCCACTTTATAAAACTGGCAAGTTGATAATGTTTAATTTTGTTTAAATAAATTTCATGACTTTTTCTAGAATATACTGAAACTTATGGATATGATTGGTCAAACCACATAGTGTTTAAGAAAATTATTAATACATTTCCTCTATGTTTGCGAGGAAGTTCATTCAACGCGTTGCAAGAGAATTTTTATTCTGAATTTATGACTTTAATTGGCAGCACTGGATTAAACAGTCGTTGGATAATGCATGCCTTAGAAAGTCACAATGAAACGTTTACTAAGATTGCTAGAAGTGTTCATGTTGAAGTATCTGCTACTACTACGTTACAATCTATCTATCTATCTATCTATCTATCTATCTATCTATCTATCTATCTATCTATCTATCTATCTATCTATCTATATATATAAAAATGCTGCGATGTTTGTGTTTGTCGCCACTAATACCCCTGGCGCAC
Organism: Aleochara curtula; assembly: GCA_963978815.1. Classification (NCBI taxonomy): domain Eukaryota; kingdom Metazoa; phylum Arthropoda; class Insecta; order Coleoptera; family Staphylinidae; genus Aleochara; species Aleochara curtula. The sequence continues at coordinate 4,787,888 of OZ022216.1, forward strand.
TCTGATGACGAAGACTTAACGCTCAAAGTGGTGTGATTCCACAGATGCGAAATCTTAAAGCAACGCCTTCATTCTCCACGTTTTCCCTTCTCAAAGCGACCCAAAGCGACCACCCGAGTTCATAATAATATGACCTGCTTGGCATGTGTGCATGTCGATATTTGAAAGCATATAACACGTTTAACTTAATATAGTGTAACACTGTCTGAATGATATAACTTGAATAAGCAAACTAAGGAAGTTATTTTTACCAAATTAAAGAAAGGGAATGACAACAGGGTCGGGAGATGTTAGTCATAATTTCATCAGTTAAATACTACGTTTACATTTTAAGATTTGCAAAGGTAGCAAGTATGACTAAGGATAATATGAATACTGAGTGCAAATTGTTTTCATTTGTAGAAAATGTTAGAAATTGAGGGAAATTGTTAATCTATATATGTATAAAGCAAATTCCTATATTAAAGTTCATGAAAACTACTGGACGGCTTTTATAGCGACTCTTATTGGTATTTTCGTAGAAAGATATGAGACTAAATTTCATTAACAAAACAAATTTCTAACCAGTATCATTACGCTATTTACCAAATTTTTAAAATATTGCGGTTTAAATTGATTTGGTAGCTATTACGCTTATAAGTCTAAACCAACTGAAACTATATAATGGAACGCGGGTTGGTTATAAAAAAATTAATGTTCAATCCAAGGGCGATACGACGTTTGCCGGGAAATTTGACGTATATTAAATGATTTAACAATATAATTAAGTTTATTCTGTTAGGCAGATTAACAACGGGATAGGGAAGGTTTAAATGGTATCAATCATACAGTAAAATATTAATTGGTATTGTTTTAAAACAGTAATGTTAACTACTGTGATAGAAAAATTGAACAATATAACGAACAAAGATTTCAACTAGCAGCACATTGGAAAGGGACAATTAATAAAACCGACAAACAGCGGGCAGAAAGGCTTGAAAGAAATTAGTAAAACATAATATAAGCACAAGAAAATGGGAGTCCGAATCTTATAAACAGCATATAAACAAATATCTACGTAAATGACAATAAGGAGATCAGAGATCTCCCGGACAGCTATATCCATACGAAACACCTTTTGGCGAAACGAAGTTCGCCGAGACAGCTAGTTTATACATATTAAAAGTATCTATCTTGTGAGCACAGTTGCAATGGCAATTTCATTTGTATTTCTTGGTATTGAAGTACTAATAGCACAATATCGAATAAGTTGTTACATTTCCATGTGGTAAACAAGATTCTATGCACGAGTTTAAATAATTATTGACAATTAGATTCTTAGAATATTATGTACCTACTAATAGACGAAACTTACTTTACCTCTTGAGTGTCTCAATTTTTAACAAAACTAATAAACTAGCTCATCATTGACTATCGTGATAGGTAGGCTGATTATCATGTTATCTTTATCCTCATTTAAACTGTTATCTATGAAAAATACTCATGACTCGTTTAAAAACTATAGCAATAGCATAAATTAATAGGGTAATAAGTATAAGTATTATCTGCAAGCGATACAACACTTCAAATTAACGTCTATGAGCTGAATTATTTGTTTAACTAAGAGTGTTTAATGGGGCTGGAGATGCTGGCCTTGAATTGAAATATAGATTGCTTTGTATTAAGTCAGGTTTGTAGTGTAAATATCAATTTGAATTAGACAGGATCCAGAAGGTGCTGCCATCAAACTTACATACATACATTGCATTGCCTTTATTAGGAACTCACACGAACGGAGAGAAATTGCAGTTTTTGATCACATGGACGAGAGAAAAACACCAAGCTCGACGAACAGGTAATATGATCTTTTGACCCTCCAAACCCAAACCCAATTTTTGTTAGTACAGCGATCGCACCCGCAATGGGCTCAGTGAACAGCTGTGTTCTTATAAATTAATGGTAATAAAGAAAAGTAATAAAGTGATACTTGTTGTCCTAGGATCGAATCCGCAATTAATTGAGCTTCCAGAAGCATTTGTCGACATATGTAACAATCACTGTCATAGGACTCCGGTTCACTGCTACTGCTATCATCATCGCTCGAATTACTCGATGAACTTCTTCTTGAGGAGACATCCGCAAATTCAGAGGGTAAATGATTTTCGTATATGTTCAACCTATTTTAGAATGTTACCAGTTTTTTCTTCAACCCAATAAGCTTTTATTTGGTAATGTTACTACTAAATTTCTGAGATGTTCCGCGAGTGCTGCAGTGTAATTGAACTAGTCGCCCCGCTTTTATATTGTAGATAACCCACGTATCCTGAGATTAAGTGATTTATGTATGGACATATAATTAAGTGTTCTGTTTCATTCTTTAACCCCATAAGAGCGGCCATCATGGAAAAGTAGTCGAACTATTTTGGCTTAACGTTCCACCCGCAAAAACGAGAAATTTTTACAAATTCATATCTTTGTTAGTTGTGCGGACATTCTGTTCAAAATTTCAACATTTATAAAAGGATTATTGTTTTACATTTCTATGTAATTTCCATATTTAGGCAAATATTTAGGTATAATTTGTATAACTGGTAGCATAATATTTTGGATTTTATGATTAGTTCAAAAGCAACAATGTGTGTGATGATTTAATAATTTATTAGTTAGTCTATTTAAGCCGCACTGCATAATTATTCCTTTATTACATTTTGAGCATGTCCAAATTAATTGTTATTATCAAAGGAATGTGTAAATAGTTCATTAAACGTATATTATAGGCCAAAATTAAACGTGAACATATTAATTAATTTCGGGGAGTTCAATGTATTCAATTAATATTCAATTCACACTATTTTTTCTAGCGTATATCTTTTCTTCCAATTTTCTGCGGTAGTATACAATTAGGTACTTTACAACACCAGTATACAAAAATTTAGCAAGTTTTAAATATTATCTCAACCTTGCAAGCCAACGCCAAAGCACCAAGTTTCCGAATTAATTACATTAAATCGAATAATGGGAATTTGAAAAGAATTTCATCGGCTTTCTGTCCGTGAATGAATTATTTAATTATCTCGTGTAGTTTAAGAGATATTAATAAAAGTCTGAACCCTTATTCTTTGGCAAATATTCTACTATGCCCTCTTACCAGGCTGCTAGATGCATGTGCAGAACTCTTAACCTCGTGGATTGGTAGTAGGGGCATGCACTACTCAACAGAGCTGGCCAGTAAGCAAAGGGTTGTTGACCGACCTACTTGCGTGCTACTGTAGGAATTTAACTCATTAATAGAGCAGGTGCACTTTCTGCGTGGTACAAGAGGGAAATTTTCAAATCGGTATAACTTTTAAACTCGTTTTCAATGATTTCAATGATTTTAATGATTTAAAAATTATGATCATCTACATAAAAGCCACTTTAATCTGCTGCAATATGAGAGCTTCACTTGAGAGTAAATTGTTATTAACTTTGGATTAATCTCATTTACATTTAGACTATAACTAAGCATAGAAATCAGCCATGAACTACGGTTTTTAATTTAATATAGCCCACAATAAATAAATACTTTGCTTTCAACAGTAACTCACACGTACAGACAAAAATAAATAGTATGTGTGTATCATCAGATATTTAAATATTTAAAGTATGGCAAATCCACGAGGTGCCGCAGCATTGTTTAAAACTATATTTTATTTAGCAACTCACACGGACAGTGGAAAGTGCATGAGTGTCAGTTTTTGATCACACGGACGAGAGAAATGCATGAGTGTCAGTTTTTGGCTCTGCTGGCCGGTCGCTCTAGCGGACACAGCGCATGCAACTGATATCAGCTGTGCGACGTCAGTACAGTGTTCGTGCTCTCCACGTGCACGTCGCTCCACGCGTTTGCCTTTTAGGTAGGTAATTATTAAGTTTTAATTACGCGGCCGCGCTAGATTTTTGGAGAAAGTGATAGCAGTGTTAATAATTAATCATTTAAAATCAATTCGTACCCGATTTCGCGAGTGAAAGTGCTTAAAACAAAGTGAACACGGATTACTACAGTGCTTCTTCTCTTCTGTTCCCAGGATGTTTTCGCCATCAACCAAAGGATCAACAGGACGATCAGCATCATCATCAACATCGTCAACATCATTTTCATCATCCGCCAGCCCCACATCAGTGTAATTAGTGCAACGAACAGTGATCAGTGAACATGTGCTTTCTAAACTATGGCCTTTTCTGTGTGTTATTCAGTGCCCTGAGGATTAATTGGATTACACATCATCATCGCCCAGCTCATCAACCCTTCCAGAGAGGAACAGTAGCCCAGGGATCGCCAAACCGTGAGTACTTTTTAATGATTCTAAGCATGCGGTCCGACGTTTCTGAACAAATTTTGTGCAGGTTCCGAACCAGTCCAGTTCACGTCGACGGCCAGTCCGTCCCCTGACACGCAACGTAACTTAACCCGTGTACTGCTTATCAGTGCCTGGGGAAACTTTTGTGCCTCAAATGCCGTTTTAAGATGCTGTTTTACTTAGCATTGGCAAAATCGCTGGCGTAATATTATTTTAGATTTTGACTAATCTTTAGCGCGCCAATTTCAATTTATATTCTTTGCGTGTCGCTTTACGTTCATTTAGTGATTATAATTAATGCGTTTTGATTAATATATTATTAATTGAGTTGCGGATATTGGTGGTGATTATTAGGTTTTTGATTAAGTTGCGGATATAATAGGTGCTTGCATGATAATTAGATAGTTGCGATTTCTGAGTATGATGAGTGCTGGAATGGCATGAATTAAATTGTCCTTTGTCTCAAGGGTGCGCACCCGAAAGTGTGTCTTGCATGGTATTTTGCTTGGTGGTGTTTTAGTTGTGGTGGCATGGTGTGATTTGGTGGGGTGGTATGATGATGATAAACTATGATATGGTGGCATTGAGTTCCATCATATCATACGAATCATTTGGCATGGTATGGTGGTGGTGAAGTATGATTTGGGGGTATAGTATGATGATGAGGTAGTGGGTTTTGGCGGCTTAGTATGATGGTGACGAAGTGTGAGTTGGCGGCATAGTATGATGGTGATTAAGTATGATTTGGCGGCATAGTGTGATGATGATTATGATGTATGTTTTGGCGGCATAGTATGATAAAGTATGGTATGAAGGGATGGTATGATGATGAAGTATGATTTGGCGGCATGGTATGATGATGATGATGGAGTGTGATTATTAGGCGGATAAGGTGTCACCACCATGAATCAGGTCATTAGGAAATGATTTAGATAGCGGAATTAGGAATATTAGGCAATGCGTACTTCCGTCGGAACTGCACGTGGCTCGCGGCATGCGTTAATCGCTTGTTTAATTGCGCTTTGCGACGTTTGATTAATTCGCGGTTCGGGTTGCTTAGTGCTTATCAGGGGAATAAGGGATTAGATTGCGATATAGGGAAACGTGTCAGGGTATGGATGAGGAGAGGAAGGATCAATAGGATGGAGGAGAGAATGGACCCTGAGGATGGACCATGAGGATGGATCAAGAGGATGGACCATGAGGATGGGCCATGAAGAATCCAGGGGCAGCAGCGTAGAGGACATCGCCGGACACGTATCTGCAGGTTTGGCAAAAGAACAGATATTCATTGTTTTGTTTGTCTGTTCACAGGCATGGCGGCATTGGGGCCATCCAAAGAAGGATGCCAAGGATTCTACCAATGAAGGAAGCCAAGGTTTCAACCAATGAAGGATGCCAAGGATTCAACCAATGAAGGAAGACCAGGACCAACCAGCGTGGGAGGCCAGACACGTATCAAGTAAACGAGTAATTATAAAAAATTAATTGGTTTGTTTTGTATGTTCACAGGAATGATGCCATCCAGCCGAGATGCCAGTCGATGGGGGGACCAAAGGGTACAAGTATCTTAGTGGTAATTAAGTGATCAATTACTAATTTGCCTTTTGTCTGCTTTCAGAATCAATCCAAAGGAAGGAGGAAGAGGAGGATCGCCGTGGAAGCCAAACACGTATCATAAAATTGAGTTAATTATATGAAATTAATTTGGTTTTCTTGTATGTTCACAGGTTCAATCCAGAGGCAAACCAGGGACCAATCAATGAGGGAGGATCATCAAGGGCGAGAAGTATCGGTAATTAGAAGTTAGAATTGATTCATTGGTTTTCTTGTATGTTTACAGGATCAATCCAAAGAAGGAAGCCAAGGTCGTGGGCCAGGGACCAGCAGGAGGACGAGGGTAAAGTATCAACAACATTTATCAATTGAAAATGTATTCATTTGTATGTTTTGTGTTTGCAGAATGCCACCACAGCCAAGGGGATGAGGATGGAGGATGGAGGATGAAGATGACCATTCAATCGAGAGGGTGGAGGGATCAAGGAAGTGGTGCAACCGCCCAGTGCTTCAAATTTATTAGGTGAGTAAAATTAATTCTTATTTCTCTGCTTTCTTAATTAATTTCTTCTTTCAACATTTGTAATATTTGATTATTAATTAATTGTATATTTTGTTACAGGTGAACCAGGCTAGTGCGACATAGGAATCCTAATTCGGTCGAGACGAGGGTGCGCGAAGGACGAGGAACGAGGGACGTAAGCCGGTAGCTTCAGATAAGGTCAGGGAACTTTTATTATTGTTTATCTTTCCTATTTTCTTCTTTTTTCTCATTATCGGGTGTCATCGAGAATAATTACGCGTACCGCATAATAATTTTTAATTAGATTCCGCGAATAAGTTATTAATTGTAGTTTATCGCGACTTTTTTGCTTAACTTCGTGTAATTATGGTAATTAATATCGCGCGTGATAATTTTAATGATTTTAATCGCTTTTTAGTAGTATTTTGATCGAGTTTAATTGATTAACGGTCGTGTCGTTTGATTTAATTATCGCGTTTTGTTCGGTTCGCGAAAATATTTGTTTCGGGTTGTCTAATTACCTCGTAATTATATATGAATTTGCTCTGATTAGAAGTGGTACAAGCATTGGTATGATGGTATGATATGTGTTTGTGTGTGTGAAGGGTGCGCACCCGACTGTTGTATGCTTTGAGATTGGAATGGTGTGATTTGGGGTGGTATGATAATGAGAGGCTTGTAACATTTCTAATTATTGCAAATTCATATTCGCGTTCATGCGCCGTTTGATGGCGACTTTTTTTTATCCTAGACAACCTGGGCGAATATTTTATTAATTTTGAAATCGCTTAATTAGCTTTTAATTGTTTTAATTGATTAATGCATACCGGTATGCAATATTAATTGCGGGAGTAATAATTTGAATAGTACCATTTTGGGTACTAATTAGTATCGGATATCGGTAATAATGGCGGTAGTAATCGAGGTAATTTGGGGGTAAATCACCAATGAATTTGAAGCACTCCTAAGGAGCCAGCTTCAGCATCAGCACCACTACCACCAGCCAACCGCCAACCAACCACCACCCCCGCAATACCAACCACAACCGCCGCGGGATCATCATCACCGTGGGAGAACCACCACTGTGGCTGCTTCGGCAGCCCAGGTACTTTTATTTGCTAATCATATTTGTGTTTTTCTTTTGTTTCAGGTCGCCTTTGAGCAGCCCTATTGGTCTGAAGCTCATTAAGCTGATGGCTAAAAGGGTTGCTCATTAACCCGGCCCAGGGAAACCTTCAGTTTCACCTGGGTAATACCTGGCAGGCGCGTCCACGTCGCGGGGGTGGGCATACTCCTGATTGCCGCTAATTAGCGGTTAATTTGCTAATCAGGAGTATGGCTAAGTTCTGCCAGGGACCCGCTGATTGCACGGGTATAACCAGCAATCACTAATCACTTTTTTACAGCTTTTTTGGTTGAGAATGAATCGAAATAAATTATGGAGCAATTTAAAGGTGAGAATTGCCAATCAGCGATATTAATTACTAATTAAATTCTTTTGTAGGTGTGACGTAGCAGTGACGTGTTTGAATATGGTTTGAAAGTTTGAAATATTGCCGCTTTTGGAACAGCTGGCGATCGATGGCAATCGGAGAATCGAGGATGAACGAGCAAAAAAAAATTCAGCAGGTTGAGAAGAAAACAAGGAAATCAACTAATAAGCTGGATGATTCTGATAAGGAAGAAGAACAGGTACCAGTGGAACAACACCAACCGCCAACCAACCACCCACAGTACCAACCACAATAACGTGGGACCCGCTGATTGCACGGGTATAGCCAGCAATCACTAATTACTTTTTTCTAGCTTTCTTCGATTAGAATGAATCGAAATCAATTGCATAGTAATATGAAGGTAAGAATTTCAAATTAGCGATATTAATTACTAATTAAATTCTTTTGTAGGTGTGACGTAGCAGTGTCGTGATTTGAATATGGTTTGAAAGTTTGAAATATTGCCGCTCTTGGAACAGCTGGCGATCGATGGCAATCGGAGGATCGAGGATGAACGAGCAACAAGATTGAAATTGACCGCGAATTTTGAAACAGCTGGTGATAACAGGCAGATGCACTACGGATTCATTTAATCGGTGAGTACCCGCAAGTGGGAATTTTATTTATTTTGTATCATTGTTATTATCAACATGTGAAATTACCAACGAAACACGCAACATGACAACACGCAAATTTAAAGTATTCGCGCGCATCGAACAGCTGGTCATCGTACACGTTCGGACATAGCCGAAGATCACCATTCGTAATAACAAATTGAGAGCGGCAAAGTTTAAATTTGAATGCGCACTTATTCACACCGAGTGCATTTGTCAACAAATACAACAATAGCAAGGTATTTATTACTGTCAGCACTACAAGATGAGTATCAACTAATTAGTAGGTGGTTAAAAGCGGTTTAATTGCGTACGATACAACAATAATGGAGAAACAGCACTTATTAGGTGAGATAAGGGTAAGCAACAGGCGCTATTACAATCAAACGTCGAAAAAGCATTGAAGTACTAATTGTTTATGATTTTAGAAAGTTTAATCAACGTGGCGGCTATAATTCAACTGATAATTAGCTTGAAATGATTTTAATACTCATTACGAAGACAAACTGCGCGACACACAACGATCATGCATTCGCAATTTAATTCAAAGACTTTTAATTAAACAATCAATGTTGTTACAACATTAAATGATTGTTTACCTAATTGGCTATATATTGCAAAGTTTAAAAGTAGTCGTTAATTACGCGTTTGTACGTTGAAAAAGTTTTAAATGGTAAAACCAACGCAACTCACTAGAGTGCTCACTACCCTGGCGCGAGAGTCACACGTACATGCAGTGCATATGTAGTGGTGATGAGCAAATTTTTTCAATTTTTAAAATTTTTGAAATCGGCAAATAACACAATGGATTCGTATAAATTTGATGCTACTGATTACGGGAAAAATAGTAAAAAAATTCTAGATATGATAGTTTAGCAGATATGTGCACTTTTAGATAAATTACTTTTTGCAATTTTAGGGAAATCGGCTAATGCAAATTGAATGAATATTTTTTTGCTGATACTTCATTTAATACTCTATCACATAGCGTTAGAATTGTTTAATTATTTCGGTTAGTTTTTCCAGGAAAAATTTTTAAACGCGGGCAGTCATAATTTATCCATATTTTTTCAAAAATTTATTAAACATACTTGCAATGGTCATTTAAGGTTGAGTTTTTCTCTCAAGATACTCAGATAGTTGTGTTAACATACGGTATTAGAATAATAACAATTGCTTTGGTAGTTTTCGAACAAAAAAATATTAAAATTGACTTTTCCAATTAACGTACAAAAAAAATTACTCACATTCAACGACCATAAAATAATACTTCCCGATGTGGTAGGAACTTCATTCTTATGCCACATTATAAGCTGTTTAATATACTTTCTCCTGGTGAAAACGGTATTGCAATATAACAATTCACTATTTAGTTATTAATGTTTCTAGTTGATGAGTCATAAATCGGGGTGTTGCACATTATGGTTAATATCTATAAAACTATTGCATCGATTTACACCAAACCACTGTCATTTTAATACGCGGTACAGTCTTTATGATTTTGCCAATTTTGATTAAGATCACTTCATTAGTTTATTCAATAGTAAGGTTTAAATAATTTGATGCCACTTTCCGCCGGGCGAAAAAAAATTCACTTAATACGCGCTCGATTTTGATGGTTTTACCATCCACAGACGTGGAATTTTATTACGAAACAAAATACGGCAATGAATTGATGATTAATCCATTATCAACAATTCAAACAATGTTTATCACTCCGGACAAGCTTATGCTAAAAGTGGCGCGAAACGAATGACGCCGCGACTGCACACTGCACAGTAGCAGGCCATTAACTCACTACTGCTACCGCGTCACCTACGTGCGTGAAACCCCTGTTACCTCTGCTTGCGCCTCTGCGCGTGAATCGTATAGAAAACATAGGGCAAATATACAGAGCCCTGGAAATTTTGAAAATTTAAAAATTTCAAGAAATCGAACAAAGTATATGTAAATTTTATAATGCTCCTGTCTACTGATAACGAGAAAAATAATGAAAAAATTCTATCACCCATGGTTTCGCAGATAATGGCATTTGTTTAAAATTAGTTTTTGGCGTTTATTTTGGTTTCTAGTGTAGCACTGATAGCAAGATTTCAACAACTAATAGATATTTTAACGATTCATCACACAGATTAAAGGGCATTTCTATATATTTAACAGTTTCCTAGGAAACTTGAAAAATATTAAAAAGTACAACATTTTTCAAAAATTATTTTCGGTAACATCCTGTGTATATAAAAGTTTCACATTTTACCGTGTTATTGCCAAATAGTCTGTCTAATTAAAAAAAATTACGGAAACTCCATTGGTACAATGGTTTAGTCGCAATTAATTTACAAAGTCGAAATTTAGGAAATAACTCTTAACTTTGAGGACATTTTCAAGAATTTTTTTCGAGTATTTCTTATCACTTTTCACGATTGAAAATTTGCATAAATATCAACAATTAGATGTGCAATAACACGGTAGTTTTTCTACAATGATTCCAACAATAAATTCTGTGAAAATAATTTTCGAAGTTGGAATATCTAAAATTCCGCACGTTAGAGATAAATTTGCGAAGAAATTAATTATTTTGAAATATATCCGATTAAGCTATCGACTTGAAATTATGCGTAATTATAAATAAGATTTACCACAATAATATAAAATAATTATAAATGCTCTAGAGTGATTAGAACATTGTAAAAAAAATTAGTGAAAATGATGCGAATTTCGAAAAATTGAATGTCCAAAATCAATAATTCCATATTGTACGTTATATTTACATAAAATTTGTAATGATTATGGATAGAAACTTCATATGCGCTGTAATTAACAATTGTTCATAAAAAATTGTTATTAATAATTATTATTTCCAATGTTAATTAAGCAAATGTCGTCCAAAGTTTAAAGGCAATTATTCAATAATGAAGATAAGATATGACATCAGAATTTACATATTCGTAAAACAGATTAAATAGTGAACAAAATATTTTTTAAACTATTGAAATCGCTTCATAAATAACAAAGTTATAAACAATTAAAGATTCACTAATATTTGGAGTCATTTTCGACTGTAACGACTTTCAGCTTCGGAGCCCCTGTGCAGTGTACGTATACCGCTGGACTTCCACTGCAATACTTGACTTGAGAAAATCAACCTTATTCAAATCAATAATGGCGCGAGAAATTGTAAAATTTTAATTGTTCATAACTTTGTTGTTTATCAAGCAACTTCAATAGTTTAAAAAGCATTTAGTTCACCATTTAATATATTATTCGTAAATTTAAATGCGGAGAAATTGTTTATCATTAGTACAGGATACGGGCGTTAGAAAGCTGAACTACATTTGTTTAAAAAATCATTATAAATAATAATTTATTGTTATAAATCTTTATCAATAATTATTCACTACAATGACTGTGAACTTTTGATATATAAATATTTTAAATTTTGGATAAGCAAACAGAACTATAAGCAATTGTTGATATTGCATATTCAATTTCTTAAAGATTCATTTCATTTACTTTAATTTTTGTAACAATGTTCTAATTGTGCTATCACTTTCATTCTTTCTTTAAATCATTTTAGATTAGTTTATCTATCAGCGTAGTAAATTGCAAGTGTGTAGTTTAATTGGATATATTTAAAAATAATTAATTTATTCGAGAATTCATCTCCAACGTGCGGTATTTTTGCAGTTTCAACTTTGAAAATTATTTTCACAGAATCTATGGTATTAATAATTTTTTAAAAATTACCATCTTTTTGTACATCTAATTGTTGATACTTATGCAAATTTTGGATTGTCAAAACTGCTTGGAAATACTATAAAAAAATTCCCAAAAATGTCCTCAAATTTGAGGCTCATTTGCTAAATTTTGAGTTTGAAAATTAATTACGGCTAAACTACTATATAAATTGCCTTCGCGTAATTTTTTTAAATTAGATAAATTACCTAGCAATAACAATTTGGAATTTCAAGTCTCTATATATACAGGAAGTGACAGAAAATAATTTTGAAAAAATTTGGTACTTTTTCACATTTTTCAATTTTTAGGAGAAACTGTTAATGATATGAAAAAAAAATCATTACTTTGTATGATGCACCGTTAAAATATCTATTATCACTGATAAGCGCATTAAATTAGCTATGCTAGAAACCCAGGAAATCGCCAAAAACTAAATTGAAACAAATGCAATTATCTCCGCAACCCTTAGAGATAGAATTTATTTAGTATTTTTCCCGTAATTAGTGACCAAAATAACATTAGAATCAATATGAATTTTGCTCAAATTATGAAAATATTCAAATTTTCAAAATTTCCAGCATTCCGTATATTTGCCCTGTATTTTCTATATGATGGGCGTGCATTGGCGTAAACAGTGGCAACAGGGATTTCACACACGTGGGTGTTGCGGTAGCAGTAGTAAGGTAGCTGCTGCGCGGTAGCCGTATTCTAAGTATCGCGGTCAATGCCCAGCGCAATACGTATGCGGCACAGGGGCTCCAAAATTGAATTTCGATCAAACCGAATCTGGCGCAACAATAAGCCATACTTTAATTGTGAATAACTTTTTTGTTTATGAGCCGATTTTAATAGTTTAAAAAGTATTTGGTTCGTTATTTCATCTATTATTCGTATATTTAAAATAAATGAACTATTTCATCGTTGACATAAGTTACTGACGTTAGAAAAGCGGACTACATTTGTTTAAAAAACATTATAAATAATCATTTCTAGTTGCAAATTTTTATCAATAATTATTAAGTAAACCAACTAAGAACTTATAATATATAAATATTACTGATTTTGACTACACAAACGGAGAAATAAGCAATTATTGATATTGGACATTCAATTTTTCAAAGGTACACTTCATTTACTTTAATTTTTTAAACAATGTTCTAATAACGCTAGCGCTTTCATTTTTATTTTAAATAATGCTAGATTAGTTTGTTCATCTTTGTGGTAAATTTCAAGTCTGTAGCTTAATTGGCTCTATTTCAACATAATTAATTTATTCGGGACTTCATCTTCAACGTGCGGCAATTTTGCAATTTCAACTTTGAACATTATTTTCACAGAATCTGTCGAATCAATAATTTTTGAAAAATTTCCATATTATTGTACGTCTAATTGTTGATAACTATGCAAATTTTAGATTCTCAAATGTGATTAGAAATACTAGAAAAAAAATCTTGAAAATATCCTCAAATTTGAGGCTCATTTGCTAAATTTTGAATTTGAAAATTAATTACGGCTAAACTCCTATATAAATTACCTTCGCGTAATTTTTTTTAATTAGATAAATTATCTGGCAATAACAATTTGGAATTTTAAGTCTCTATATATACAGGAAGTGACAGAAAATAATTTTTGAAAAAATTTGGTACTTTTTCACATTTTTCAATTTTTAGGAGAAACTGTTAATGATATGAAAATAGTCTTTACTTTGTATGATGCACCGTTAAAATATCTATTATCACTGATAAGCGCATTAAATTAGCTTTGCTAGAAACCCAGGAAATCGCCAAAAACTAAATTGAAACAAATGCAATTATCTCCGTAACCCTTAGAGATAGAATTTATTTAGTATTTTTCCCGTAATTAGTGACCAAAATAACATTAGAATCAATATGAATTTTGCTCAAATTATGAGAAAATCCAAATTTTCAAAATTTCCAGCATTCCGTATATTTGCCCTGTGTTTTCTATATGATGCGCGTGCATTGGCGTAAACAGTGGCAACAGGGATTTCACACACGTAGGTGACACGGTAATAGTAGTAAGATTGCGAGGTAGCCGTATCGTAAGAACCGCGGTCAATGCCCAGCGCAATACGTATGCGGCACTGGGGTCCGAACTTGAATTGCGTTCAAACCGAATCTGCCGCAAAAATTAGTGCAACTTTAATTGTTAATAACTTTTTGTTTATCGGACGATTTCAATAGTTTAAAAAGTATTTGGTTCATTATTTAATCTATTATTCGTGGTTTTAAAATAAATGAATTATTTTATCGTGGGCATAGGATATTAACATTAGAATTCAGGAGTACATTTGTTTTAAAGAACATTATAAATAACCATTTATAGTTGCAAATTCTTATCAATAATTATTAAATACACCGATTATGAACTTATAACGTATAAATATTATAAATTTTGACTACACAAACGGAGGAATAAGCAATTATTGATATTGAACATTCAATTTTTTTAAGATACACTTTATTTACTTTAATTTTTTTTAACAATGTTTTAATTACGCTAGCGCTTTCATTTTTATTTTAAATTATTCTAGATTAGTTTATTTATCTTCGTAGTAAATTTCAAGTCTGTGGCCTAATTGCATCTATTTCAAAATAATTAATTAATTCGAGAATTCATCTTTAAAGTGCGGTATTTTTGCAGCTTCAACTTTGAAAATTATTTTCGCAGAACCTATGAGGTAAATAATTTTTAAAAAATTACCATTGTATTAAAGGTCTAATGGTTGATATTTATGTAAATTTTCGACGGTCAAAAGCAAGTAAAAATACTAGTAAAAAATTCTTGAAAATGTGCTCAAAGTTGAGGGTCATTTGCTAAATTTTGACTTTGAAAATTAATTGCGGCTAAACTGCTTAATCAATGTAGCTTAATTAATTTTTTTTCATTAGATGAACTATCTGGCAATAATACCTTAGTGTTTTAAGCTTCTATCTATACAGGAAGTGGCAGAAAATAATTTTTGAAAAAATTTGGTACTTTTTCACATTTTTCAACTTTTACGAGAAACTATTAATGATATCAAAATATTCTTTGCTTTGTACGATGCACCTTTCAAATGTCTATCAGCAGTCAAAAGCCTATTAAGGCAGCTATGCTAGAAAGCGAGATAAACGCAAAAAACTAAATTTAAACAAATGCAATTATCTCCGCAACCATGGGCGATAGAATTTTTTTAGTATTTTTCCTGTAGTCAGTGGCCAAAAATACATTAGAATCAATATTCATTTTGCTTAAATTATGAAAAAAATCAAATTTTCAAAATTTTCAACATTCCGTATATTTGCCCTGTGTTTTCTATATGATGCGCGTGCAATGGCGTAAATAGTGGCAACAGGAGTTTCATGCACGTAGGTCACGCGGTAGTAGTAGTGCACCGATCGATATCCACGCTACTGTGCACTGCCGCGAAGTGCACCCAACCTCAGTCGTTTCGCGCCACTTTTAGTAAATGGTTGTACCAAGTGTTAATCGCTGTTTTAATTATTAATAATAAGTTGTAAACGAACGTACTACTACGGTTGATTAAATAATATAATTCTGCTTCTCTGGATAAAAAAATTTACATAAATCTGCCGTAAGTTAGGTGTGTTTCTTTGGTCTGCTATAATGGCGCAGCGAAATTTTTAAACCTTAATAATTACTAAAGTAACAATGCAAAATTAATGAATTTTGGCACAGTGATTAAGAATTTAATTCTATTTAAAATGATAATTAATGCGTTTCAGTGGCATTCTTACTCTCATAGTTATTGACAGGAAAGTGAATTAGCCTCATTTTAGACACATCGATTTTAAACATTAATAATTAATTAATGCATCGTTCAATTTAAATGCAGTTTCTACTAAAAGAAACTTTATTAAACGATTAATCTACTGGTTTAAATAGCAATTAAGATATCGTAGGGGAAATGGGAGTTTTTCCGTCTCGAAAGTGAGTAAATTTTTTTGGTAATTTTTACGAAGTTCAACTTTAAATTTTTTTTTTGAATAAACTATAAGTGCGAATTACTTCGTATTAAGTCCAGCTGTTAGACTAACTAATTGGGCGTAATGTACTAAAAGATGAAGCTTAAATAATAATTAGAAGTGCTTCAAATAATTTTTTGAAAATTTTATGTCAAATTTGGTGTTTTCAACTTCAAATTTTTTTTCTGAAGAAGCTATGAAAGCTATAGAAATAACTCAAAGCGCATATGATAGAGCATTAGTGCTAGTTTATTATAAAAAATATTCATTACGATATCTGCAGGGAATACCAAGATTTTTGCAAAAAACCAAAATTGTTAAATCGTTAGATTGCCGCTAAACTATAAGTGATAGAATTTTTTTATTATTTTTGCGATAATTGTTGGCATCGTATGTATACGAATTAATCATTTTTAATTCGAATTTTCAATATTTCAAAATTTTGAAAAATTGCTCATCACTACTACATATACAATGCACGTATATGGAGATTCTCACGCTAGTTGAGTGAGAGCGCTACTGAGTTGCATGGGGTTAGCTTTTTCTTTGCGGTTGCAAGTTTCAACTTTGATAATTTTTTAAACAAATTCCAACAGAGATAATCGTTTGATTTAAAGACTATCTCATTAGGCAGCTCATTATGCATCTCAGGAAAAATTTTGGTTGTGAAATAATAATTGGAAGTGGTCGAAAATAATTTTTGAAAATTATTTGTTTTTTTCGGTATGTTGCATTTCAAACATTTATTACGCGTAAACTAAGAAAGATATTAAAGGACTTCAAACGACGAATCATTAAGCATTAGTTGACGCATGTCCTGTAAAATATTCATTAATTTGTGATAAGTGGATATTTCTACAATCGCGAGAAACTCTAATTTACAAATGGCTGCATGTCGCATAAAGGACTTAACGTGGAATTTTTTATTATTTTTCCAAATACTTTCAGCAAGGGATAAACAATGATCAGCTGTTTTTGCGTTATTTGGAAATCTTTAAAAAATTTAAATGTCGCATATCAAGATTTAAATGGCCCATTTAAATGCCGCATTCCAGAGTGTATTTAAACTACATGTGCATTAGCGTAAGTGTCATTATACATAGTTAATAATGTTTTTGTTTGTTGCAGCACCACGTGATGCGTTGAAGCCAACGTGATTCGAGGGACGCGAGCAGCGCCGAACAGTGCCGAAGTGTCATCTAACCAGCAAGTCAGCTGTTCAACATCTTCATTGGTATTGTGCATCAACGTTTTGTTTAGAGGGGCTTAATAGGTGAAGTTAGTGTTGTTGAAGCATAAAAAATGGTATTATTGTGCTTGCTACATAATGAATAAGTATAAACCAAGTTGTTTAGTGTTTAGAGCCACTTCAACTATGGAATCAAGCAATATAATTGAAGAAGAGATCGTCATTAACAGAAATGAAGTACCAATGCATATTACATCTGATCATAGACATCTTGATAATTCACCATTCGTAAGTAAGTAAACAATTCTACAATGAATTGTTTGTAACCCACTTTATTATAGGTTTACCATGGTGAGGAAGAATCACAAGTCACACCTTTACAAAACAAAAAGAAATTGTGCAAGGAAGCCAACAACTCTGAAGTTGCCCATGAAATGAGGATGTGTCTGCTAAAGAGGCAGAAGAATGATGGAGGAAAATTCATTCAGGATCTCAACATGTTTCATGAGAACAACTTCTCTCTGCTGTATCACAAAACCGAGCAAACACTGTCATTTCCTAAGGATTTGCCCCGATTTGTCATTGAATACCCACAGCATCTGCAATCAAGGTGAGCAAAGAGCTTGTTAGGTAAGTGAATTTTATTTCCCATTCAAATTGTTTAAAATATCTCATCATTTCCCAGCTTAAAGGTCAACGAGCCAGTGAAACATGTATTAACTTTTTGCAAAAATGACTCGGACAAAGGGGAAAACACAAATGAAGAATTGGCTTGGCATATAGATATAAGGTGACGCCATGGAAGTAAGTGATGAAGAAGCACAAGAAGTGTTGAGAAGGAATCATCTGTTAAAAGATGAGCGAAATGTTCAAATGGTGGCCTGAAGTGCAGGGAGTGAACCAGACATACAGGAAACATAGTGAAATACTCAGGCTTTATTGGAACTATGCTCAGGTGAGTTTAGCAATATAAACGGTGGGAAGATGCAGTAGAGGAGGACGCTAGAAAATTGCTAAACACTGGAGCTTGAAGTAGAGTGGCTATGGACCAAGAAGAGTCAAGGAAGAAGTTGAAGCAGACTAGGGCCAAATCCAATGACGAGAGAGAGAGAGTTAGCAATGCAATACCCCAAGAAGTAAGTAAATGAGCAACAGGAAGATGATGAAATGAATCTGAATGAAGGTAATGATAAAGTTGGTTATGACTTTGAGGAAAATTAAATGCTTTTAGACTCTTCACAGGAATAAAAGGAAAATGGGGGAGGCAACTTCCACATGGGAAATTTAATGGAAAATGAAGCTGAACTTAAGTTGGTTCAGAATGGGGCAGTGAGAATCAAGATGAATAAAGAGGAGACATTCAACAACAAGCAGTTACATAGAGATAATGCTGCAGGTGCTGCTGTTGAATGCATATGAAGTATGTATTGCTTGGAGCTACACCCCAAGGCAATTTAGACGGAGAAATGTTGGTTGGTTTTGGCATATTCTGAAAATTTAGATGCTAATGAATAACTGGATGTAATCAATGAAGAAGAATGGTGCAGAAAACGATATGAATACAAAGCATTTCGGTAAGCAAACTGTAATTACAACTTAATTAGATTAATCACTAAGTAATTGACGCATTTTTAGCAAGAAGGAAAGGAAATTTCCTTCAAGTCAACATAAGCCAAAATAAGTCTTCAGTTAATCAGGGGTTGAAGTGTGACTCAGCAAGATAATGCAACCCAAGTAAGTCAATGGTATTTTAATGAGTTGAAATATTAATTAAATTATGTTTTAGTTGCTATGAGGTTTATTTTGTCCAGGAATGATCAAAGAGTTGCTTGAGTTGCTTTTATTGTGGGCTCTTGTGGACTTGGTGGGTTTGAAAGCCCTGGCACTGAAGTCTTCACTTGCTTATTGTACCTATGTCCATCTGGCCAATTAGTCAAAAAGTGATGGTGATGATGATAACTTCAAAGGATCTTCTTCAATGTTTAAATTTGTCGTGAAGGACTCTGTAAAATTGGAAAATTTAACTGGCTGATGATGTGCTTCTTGGTGCATATCATTTGATCCATTCATCACCCATTGTTTACAGGTAGTTCTTCATCACTTAATTTGTATCAGCAACAATGATACAAATGTCACACAACTCCAAGTGAGACAGGGTTGAGCTAGGTGAAAGTTTGGAGAGGCCAAAACCCACAAAAGGTTGTAGTGCCACTGTGAAAAAAACAATGACACAGCCATCAGGCTTAAAGAAATAGTTGTCTCGATATATGTTTGCCTCAACTGTTGAGTCAACTTCAATGAGATTCTTGGATTCAATGACCATCACAGGAGTGATATCTTTGTTAACTTTGACAAATTGACTGCTGGGGAGGTTATAATAATATTAGAGAGATTTGTGAACAAGTCGGGGACATCAGTAGGTATCATCTTAGACTGCTCATTGACAATGCAGTTATCACCAATGATTATAGGTGACTTGCATAACTTGCCAAGAATGGTGGCACATTAATGGCTGATTGTATTGGACCAAATGGTTATCTCTATATGAAGTTAGGATCGTTTACAAATTTTTGCCCCTTGCATAAGTGCCAGATTGAAATTGGAGGCTGGATGAGTCTGATAGATGTTTTTCATCCCTTTATGACTCAAGTACTTTCTTGAGGTCATTTTTAAACAATATCTGGAGGACTTGTTTTTATTATTGACTTCAAGGTTGTGATTGAAAGGGTAATATGAGGTACTACAGTTAGAGACTTACTGTGTTGATCTTTGATAATGCCAATTGCCATTCTGCTTCTGCATTTAATGGATTACCTAATAGAGTTTAATATATCAAAAGACTACGTCAAGTCTTTTGATCTGCGCCGATTACGCTGGCATATAAATTGTAACTCAAGCATGCCTAGTGGCTGAGATATAGATTTTTAAAGATTCCAGAAATAGGAAGTAACTAGTAGGAATCCTTTCACTTCTTCAGAGCCACTGGTTGCGGAGTTATTACGGTTTGAAAATTCAGGCCAAAGTGGCGTAACTCCTAAACTTACGGGCCGATTGGGCTCAAACTCGGCATGCAGATAGAGTAGGCTGCCCTGATTACAACGAGCCATCATTCGCTTCTTCACAGCCACTGGTTGCGGAGTTATTACGGTTTGAAAATTCAGGCCAAAGTGGCGTAACTCCTAAACTTACGGGCCGATTGGGCTTAAACTCGGCATGCAGATAGAGTAGGCCGCCCTGATTAGAACGAGCCATCATTCGCTTCTTCAGAGCCACTGGTTGCGGAGTTATTACGGTTTGAAAATTCAGGCCAAAGTGGCGTAACTCCTAAACTTACGGGCCGATTGGGCTTAAACTCGGCATGCAGATAGAGTAGGCTGCCCTGATTACAACGAGCCATCTTTCACTTCTTCAGAGCCACTGGTTGCGGAGTTATTACGGTTTGAAAATTCAGGCCAAAGTGGCGTAACTCCTAAGCTTACGGACCGATTGGGCTTAAACTCGGCATGCAGATAGAGTAGGCTGCCCTGATTACAACGAGCCATTATTCGCTTCTTCAGAGCCACTGGTTGTGGAGTTATTAAGGTTTGAAAATACAGGCCAAAGTGGCGTAACTCCTAAACTTACGGGCCGATTGGGCTCAAACTGGGTATGCAGATAGAGTAGGCCGCCCTGATTAGAACGAGCCATCATTCGCTTCTTCAGAGCCACTGGTTGCGGAGTTATTACGGTTTGAAAATTCAGGCCAAAGTGGCGTAACTCCTAAGCTTACGGACCGATTGGGCTTAAACTCGGCATGCAGATAGAGTAGGCTGCCCTGATTACAACGAGCCATTATTCGCTTCTTCAGAGCCACTGGTTGTGGAGTTATTACGGTTTGAAAATTCAGGCCAAAGTGGCGTAACTCCTAAACTTACGGGCCGATTGGGCTTAAACTCGGCGTGCAGATGGAGTAGGCTGCCCTGATTACAACGAGCCAATATTCGCTTCTTCAGAGCCACTGGTTGTGGAGTTATTACGGTTTGAAAATTCAGGCCAAAGTGGCGTAACTACCTAAACTTACGGGCCGATTGGGCTTAAACTCGGCGTGCAGATGGAGTAGGCTGCCCTGATTACAACGAGCCAATATTCGCTTCTTCAGAGCCACTGGTTGTGGAGTTATTAAGGTTTGAAAATTCAAGCCAAAGTGGCGTAACTCCTAAACTTACGGGCCGATTGGGCGCAAACTCGGCATGCAGATAGAGTAGGCCACCCTGATTACAACGAGCCATCACTCGCTTCTTCGGAGCCACTGGTTGCGGAGTTATTAAGGTTTGAAAATTCAAGCCAAAGTGGCGTAACTCCTAAACTTACGGGCCGATTGGGCTGAAACTCGGTATGCAGATAGAGTAGGCCGCCCTGATTAGAACGAGCCATCATTCGCTTCTTCAGAGCCACTGGTTGCGGAGTTATTACGGTTTGAAAATTCAGGCCAAAGTGGCGTAACTCCTAAGCTTACGGACCGATTGGGCTTAAACTCGGCATGCAGATAGAGTAGGCCGCCCTGATTAGAACGAGCCATCATTCGCTTCTTCAGAGCCACTGGTTGCGGAGTTATTACGGTTTGAAAATTCAGGCCAAAGTGGCGTAACTCCTAAACTTACGGGCCGATTGGGCTCAAACTGGGTATGCAGATAGAGTAGGCCGCCCTGATTAGAACGAGCCATCATTCGCTTCTTCAGAGCCACTGGTTGCGGAGTTATTACGGTTTGAAAATTCAGGCCAAAGTGGCGTAACTCCTAAACTTACGGGCCGATTGGGCTTAAACTCGGCGTGCAGATGGAGTAGGCTGCCCTGATTACAACGAGCCAATATTCGCTTCTTCAGAGCCACTGGTTGTGGAGTTATTAAGGTTTGAAAATTCAAGCCAAAGTGGCGTAACTCCTAAACTTACGGGCCGATTGGGCGCAAACTCGGCATGCAGATAGAGTAGGCCACCCTGATTACAACGAGCCATCACTCGCTTCTTCGGAGCCACTGGTTGCGGAGTTATTAAGGTTTGAAAATTCAGGCCAAAGTGGCGTAACTCCTAAACTTACGGGCCGATTGGGCTTAAACTCGGCATGCAGATGGAGTAGGCTGCCCTGATTAGAACGAGCCATTATTCGCTTCTTCAGAGCCACTGGTTGCGGAGTTATTAAGGTTTGAAAATACAGGCCAAAGTGGCGTAACTCCTAAACTTACGGGCCGATTGGGCTCAAACTGGGTATGCAGATAGAGTAGGCCGCCCTGATTAGAACGAGCCATCATTCGCTTCTTCAGAGCCACTGGTTGCGGAGTTATTACGGTTTGAAAATTCAGGCCAAAGTGGCGTAACTCCTAAGCTTACGGACCGATTGGGCTTAAACTCGGCATGCAGATAGAGTAGGCCGCCCTGATTAGAACGAGCCATCATTCGCTTCTTCAGAGCCACTGGTTGCGGAGTTATTACGGTTTGAAAATTCAGGCCAAAGTGGCGTAACTCCTAAACTTACGGGCCGATTGGGCTCAAACTGGGTATGCAGATAGAGTAGGCCGCCCTGATTAGAACGAGCCATCATTCGCTTCTTCAGAGCCACTGGTTGCGGAGTTATTACGGTTTGAAAATTCAGGCCAAAGTGGCGTAACTCCTAAACTTACGGGCCGATTGGGCTTAAACTCGGCGTGCAGATGGAGTAGGCTGCCCTGATTACAACGAGCCAATATTCGCTTCTTCAGAGCCACTGGTTGTGGAGTTATTAAGGTTTGAAAATTCAAGCCAAAGTGGCGTAACTCCTAAACTTACGGGCCGATTGGGCGCAAACTCGGCATGCAGATAGAGTAGGCCACCCTGATTACAACGAGCCATCACTCGCTTCTTCGGAGCCACTGGTTGCGGAGTTATTAAGGTTTGAAAATTCAAGCCAAAGTGGCGTAACTCCTAAACTTACCGGCCGATTGGGCTGAAACTCGGTATGCAGATAGAGTAGGCCACCCTGATTACAACGAGCCATCATTCGCTTCTCCAGAGCCACTGGTTGCGGAGTTATTAAGGTTTGAAAATTCAGGCCAAAGTGGCGTAACTCCTAAACTTACGGGCCGATTAGGCTCAAACTCGGCATGCTGATAGAGTAGGCCGCCCTCATTACAACGAGCCATCATTCGCTTCTTCAGAGCCACTGGTTGCGGAGTTATTAAGGTTTGAAAATTCAGGCCAAAGTGGCGTAACTCCTAAACTTACGAGCCGATTAGGCTCAAACTCGGCATGCAGATAGAGTAGGCCACCCTGATTACAACGAGCCATCACTCGCTTCTTCGGAGCCACTGGTTGCGGAGTTATTAAGGTTTGAAAATTCAAGCCAAAGTGGCGTAACTCCTAAACTTACGGGCCGATTGGGCTGAAACTCGGTATGCAGATAGAGTAGGCCGCCCTGATTAGAACGAGCCATCATTCGCTTCTTCAGAGCCACTGGTTGCGGAGTTATTACGGTTTGAAAATTCAGGCCAAAGTGGCGTAACTCCTAAGCTTACGGACCGATTGGGCTTAAACTCGGCATGCAGATAGAGTAGGCTGCCCTGATTACAACGAGCCATTATTCGCTTCTTCAGAGCCACTGGTTGTGGAGTTATTAAGGTTTGAAAATACAGGCCAAAGTGGCGTAACTCCTAAACTTACGGGCCGATTGGGCTCAAACTGGGTATGCAGATAGAGTAGGCCGCCCTGATTAGAACGAGCCATCATTCGCTTCTTCAGAGCCACTGGTTGCGGAGTTATTACGGTTTGAAAATTCAGGCCAAAGTGGCGTAACTCCTAAACTTACGGGCCGATTGGGCTCAAACTGGGTATGCAGATAGAGTAGGCCGCCCTGATTAGAACGAGCCATCATTCGCTTCTTCAGAGCCACTGGTTGCGGAGTTATTACGGTTTGAAAATTCAGGCCAAAGTGGCGTAACTCCTAAACTTACGGGCCGATTGGGCTTAAACTCGGCGTGCAGATGGAGTAGGCTGCCCTGATTACAACGAGCCAATATTCGCTTCTTCAGAGCCACTGGTTGTGGAGTTATTAAGGTTTGAAAATTCAGGCCAAAGTGGCGTAACTCCTAAACTTACGGGCCGATTGGGCTCAAACTGGGTATGCAGATAGAGTAGGCCGCCCTGATTAGAACGAGCCATCATTCGCTTCTTCAGAGCCACTGGTTGCGGAGTTATTACGGTTTGAAAATTCAGGCCAAAGTGGCGTAACTCCTAAGCTTACGGACCGATTGGGCTTAAACTCGGCATGCAGATAGAGTAGGCTGCCCTGATTACAACGAGCCATTATTCGCTTCTTCAGAGCCACTGGTTGTGGAGTTATTAAGGTTTGAAAATACAGGCCAAAGTGGCGTAACTCCTAAACTTACGGGCCGATTGGGCTCAAACTGGGTATGCAGATAGAGTAGGCCGCCCTGATTAGAACGAGCCATCATTCGCTTCTTCAGAGCCACTGGTTGCGGAGTTATTACGGTTTGAAAATTCAGGCCAAAGTGGCGTAACTCCTAAACTTACGGGCCGATTGGGCTGAAACTCGGCGTGCAGATGGAGTAGGCTGCCCTGATTACAACGAGCCAATATTCGCTTCTTCAGAGCCACTGGTTGTGGAGTTATTAAGGTTTGAAAATTCAGGCCAAAGTGGCGTAACTCCTAAACTTACGGGCCGATTGGGCGCAAACTCGGCATGCAGATAGAGTAGGCCACCCTGATTACAACGAGCCATCACTCGCTTCTTCAGAGCCACTGGTTGCGGAGTTATTAAGGTTTGAAAATTCAGGCCAAAGTGGCGTAACTCCTAAACTTACGAGCCGATTAGGCTCAAACTCGGCATGCAGATAGAGTAGGCCACCCTGATTACAACGAGCCATCACTCGCTTCTTCGGAGCCACTGGTTGCGGAGTTATTAAGGTTTGAAAATTCAAGCCAAAGTGGCGTAACTCCTAAACTTACGGGCCGATTGGGCTGAAACTCGGTATGCAGATAGAGTAGGCCACCCTGATTACAACGAGCCATCATTCGCTTCTCCAGAGCCACTGGTTGCGGAGTTATTAAGGTTTGAAAATTCAGGCCAAAGTGGCGTAACTCCTAAACTTACGGGCCGATTAGGCTCAAACTCGGCATGCAGATAGAGTAGGCCACCCTGATTACAACGAGCCATCACTTGCTTCTTCAGAGCCACTGGTTGCGGAGTTATTAAGGTTTGAAAATTCATGCCAAAGTGGCGTAACTCCTAAACTTACGGGCCGATTGGGCTGAAACTCGGTATGCAGATAGAGTAGGCCACCCTGATTACAACGAGCCATCATTCGCTTCTCCAGAGCCACTGGTTGCGGAGTTATTAAGGTTTGAAAATTCAGGCCAAAGTGGCGTAACTCCTAAACTTACGGGCCGATTAGGCTCAAACTCGGCATGCAGATAGAGTAGGCCACCCTGATTACAACGAGCCATCACTTGCTTCTTCAGAGCCACTGGTTGCGGAGTTATTACGGTTTGAAAATTCAGGCCAAAGTGGCGTAACTCCTAAACTTACGGGCCGATTGGGCTTAAACTCGGCGTGCAGATGGAGTAGGCTGCCCTGATTACAACGAGCCAATATTCGCTTCTTCAGAGCCACTGGTTGCGGAGTTATTAAGGTTTGAAAATTCAAGCCAAAGTGGCGTAACTCCTAAACTTACGGGCCGATTGGGCTGAAACTCGGTATGCAGATAGAGTAGGCCACCCTGATTACAACGAGCCATCATTCGCTTCTCCAGAGCCACTGGTTGCGGAGTTATTAAGGTTTGAAAATTCAGGCCAAAGTGGCGTAACTCCTAAACTTACGGGCCGATTAGGCTCAAACTCGGCATGCAGATAGAGTAGGCCACCCTGATTACAACGAGCCATCACTTGCTTCTTCAGAGCCACTGGTTGCGGAGTTATTAAGGTTTGAAAATTCATGCCAAAGTGGCGTAACTCCTAAACTTACGGGCCGATTAGGCTCAAACTCGGCATGCAGATAGAGTAGGCCACCCTGATTACAACGAGCCATCACTTGCTTCTTCAGAGCCACTGGTTGCGGAGTTATTAAGGTTTGAAAATTCATGCCAAAGTGGCGTAACTCCTAAACTTACGGGCCGATTGGGCTCAAATTCGGTATGCAGATAGAGTAGGCCACCCTGATTACAACGAGCCATCACTTGCTTCTTCAGAGCCACTGGTTGCGGAGTTATTAAGGTTTGAAAATTCAGGCCAAAGTGGCGTAACTCCTAAACTTACGGGCCGATTGGGCTCAAATTCGATATGTAGATAGAGTAGGCTGCCCTGATTACAACGAGCCATCTTTCACTTCTTCAGGGCCACTGGTTGCGGAGTTATTAATGATTGAAAATTTTCAAAAAAATTTGTCGGATCCCGTTGAAATTCGGTATGCAAGTAGAGATCGTTGTGCTGAATAAAATGAGCTATGACACGTCTCTCTAGAACGTCTGTGTGCGGAGTTATTGAGGTTTGAAGTTTTGACATTTTTAGGATGTAATGTTTTTATGATTCTAGTTGGAATCTAATTAGAATCTTATTAGATTCTTATTGGATTCTTATTGGAATCTCATTAGATTCTTATTGGATTCTTATTGGAATCTTATTGGATTCTTATTGGAAAAGTCTAGTTGGAATCTAGTTAGAATCTTATTAGAATCTAATTTGATTCTTATTGGTTTCTTATTGGATTCTTATTGGATTCTTATTGGATTCTTATTGGATTCTTATTGGATTCTTATTGGAATCTTATTGGATTCATATTGGAATCTTATTGGATTCTTATTGGAAAAATCTAGTTGGAATCTAATTAGAATCTTATTGGAATCTAATTGGAATCTTATTAGAAAAATCTAGTTGGAATCTAATTAGAATCTAATTGGATTTTTATTGGAATCTTATTGGATTCTTATTGGATTCTAATTAGATTCCAACTAGATTTTTCTAATAAGATTCCAATTAGATTCCAATAAGATTCTAATTAGATTCCAACTAGATTTTTCCAATAAGAATCCAATAAGAATCCAATAAGAAACCAATAAGAATCAAATTAGATTCTAATAAGATTCTAACTAGATTCCAACTAGACTTTTCCAATAAGAATCCAATAAGATTCCAATAAGAATCCAATAAGATTCCAATAAGAATCCAATAAGATTCCAATAAGATTCCAATAAGAATCTAATAAGATTCCAATAAGAATCCAATAAGATTCCAATAAGAATCTAATAAGATTCTAATTAAATTCCAACTAGAATCATAAAAACATTACATCCTAAAAATGTCAAAACTTCAAACCTCAATAACTCCGCACACAGACGTTCTAGAGAGACGTGTCATAGCTCATTTTATTCAGCTCAGCGATCTCTACTTGCATACCGAATTTCAACGGGATCCGACGAATTTTTTTGAAAATTTTCAATCATTAATAACTCCGCAACCAGTGGCCCTGAAGAAGCGAATGATGGCTCGTTGTAATCAGGGCGGCCTAGTCTATCTGCATACCCAGTTTGAGCCCAATCGGCCCGTAAGTTTAGGAGTTACGCCACTTTGGCATGAATTTTCAAACCTTATTAACTCCGCAACCAGTGGCTCTGAAGAAGCGAATTATGGCTCGTTGTAATGAAGGCGGCCTACTCTATCAGCATGCCGAGTTTGAGCCTAATCGGCCCGTAAGTTTAGGAGTTACGCCACTTTGGCCTGAATTTTCAAACCTTAATAACTCCGCAACCAGTGGCTCTGGAGAAGCGAATGATGGTTCGTTGTAATCAGGGTGGCCTACTCTATCTGTATGCCGAGTTTGAGCCCAATCGGCCCGTAAGTTTAGGAGTTACGCCACTTTGGCCTGAATTTTCAAACCTTAATAACTCCGCAACCAGTGGCTCTGGAGAAGCGAATGATGGTTCGTTGTAATCAGGGTGGCCTACTCTATCTGTATGCCGAGTTTGAGCCCAATCGGCCCGTAAGTTTAGGAGTTACGCCACTTTGGCCTGAATTTTCAAACCTTAATAACTCCGCAACCAGTGGCTCTGAAGAAGCGAATGATGGCTCGTTGTAATCAGGGTGGCCTACTCTATCTGCATACCGAATTTGAGCCTAATCGGCCCGTAAGTTTAGGAGTTTCGCCACTTTGGCCTGAATTTTCAAACCTTAATAACTCCGCAACCAGTGGCTCTGGAGAAGCGAATGATGGTTCGTTGTAATCAGGGTGGCCTACTCTATCTGTATGCCGAGTTTGAGCCCAATCGGCCCGTAAGTTTAGGAGTTACGCCACTTTGGCCTGAATTTTCAAACCTGAATAACTCCGCAACCAGTGGCTCTGAAGAAGCAAGTGATGGCTCGTTGTAATCAGGGTGGCCTACTCTATCTGTATGCCGAGTTTGAGCCCAATCGGCCCGTAAGTTTAGGAGTTACGCCACTTTGGCATGAATTTTCAAACCTTAATAACTCCGCAACCAGTGGCTCTGAAGAAGCGAATGATGGCTCGTTGTAATCAGGGTGGCCTACTCTATCTGCATACCGAATTTGAGCCCAATCGGCCCGTAAGTTTAGGAGTTACGCCACTTTGGCATGAATTTTCAAACCTTATTAACTCCGCAACCAGTGGCTCTGGAGAAGCGAATGATGGTTCGTTGTAATCAGGGTGGCCTACTCTATCTGTATGCCGAGTTTGAGCCCAATCGGCCCGTAAGTTTAGGAGTTACGCCACTTTGGCCTGAATTTTCAAACCTTAATAACTCCGCAACCAGTGGCTCTCAAGAAGCAAGTGATGGCTCGTTGTAATCAGGGTGGCTTACTCTATCTGCATACCGAATTAGAGCCCAATCGGCCCGTAAGTTTAGGAGTTACGCCACTTTGGCATGAATTTTCAAACCTTAATAACTCCGCAACCAGTGACTCTGAAGAAGCGAATGATGGCTCGTTGTAATCAGGGTGGCCTACTCTATCTGCATACCGAATTTGAGCCCAATCGGCCCGTAAGTTTAGGAGTTACGCCACTTTGGCATGAATTTTCAAACCTTATTAACTCCGCAACCAGTGGCTCTGAAGAAGCGAATTATGGCTCGTTGTAATGAAGGCGGCCTACTCTATCAGCATGCCGAGTTTGAGCCTAATCGGCCCGTAAGTTTAGGAGTTACGCCACTTTGGCCTGAATTTTCAAACCTTAATAACTCCGCAACCAGTGGCTCTGGAGAAGCGAATGATGGTTCGTTGTAATCAGGGTGGCCTACTCTATCTGTATGCCGAGTTTGAGCCCAATCGGCCCGTAAGTTTAGGAGTTACGCCACTTTGGCCTGAATTTTCAAACCTTAATGACTCCGCAACCAGTGGCTCTGAAGAAGCAAGTGATGGCTCGTTGTAATCAGGGTGGCTTACTCTATCTGCATACCGAATTAGAGCCCAATCGGCCCGTAAGTTTAGGAGTTACGCCACTTTGGCATGAATTTTCAAACCTTAATAACTCCGCAACCAGTGGCTCTGAAGAAGCGAATGATGGCTCGTTGTAATCAGGGTGGCCTACTCTATCTGCATACCGAATTTGAGCCCAATCGGCCCGTAAGTTTAGGAGTTACGCCACTTTGGCATGAATTTTCAAACCTTAATAACTCCGCAACCAGTGGCTCTGAAGAAGCGAATGATGGCTCGTTGTAATCAGAGTGGCCTACTCTATCTGCATGCCGAGTTTGAGCCTAATCGGCCCGTAAGTTTAGGAGTTACGCCACTTTGACCTGAATTTTCAAACCTTAATAACTCCGCAACCAGTGGCTCTGAAGAAGCAAGTGATGGCTTGTTGTAATCAGGGTGGCCTACTCTATCTGCATACCGAGTTTCAGCCCAATCGGCCCGTAAGTTTAGGAGTTACGCCACTTTGGCCTGAATTTTCAAACCTTAATAACTCCGCAACCAGTGGCTCTGAAGAAGCGAATGATGGCTCGTTGTAATCAGGGCGGCCTATCTGCATACCGAGTTTGAGCCCAATTGGCCCGTAAGTTACCGATATAATGTCCGTAACACAGTACGACCATAGTCTACTTAATCAGCACCAGTAATTGACAAATAAATACATTGAATTAATTTATTCAGTAAATCATGTACATATTAAATCAATTATAATAAATGTAGAACCTCTATATCATCAACCATTGTCAGCAAGAGTTTAGGGCCCCAACAGAGTGACTAGTGTTCGTCCGGGGCCTTACAAATGGATAAAGAGTTATGGACAGTAGGTAATCTGAAAAACAATTAAAACATGTATAACTGTACGACCATAATGATTGGAAATAAGAATAAAATGCTATTATAAAGAATTGTTTCAATACCTAGCTACTAAGCCCATTTGAAGCTTGTAGTCTTCAATTCCAACACTGCTAGTCCTTAATTCCCAACCTCTGAGTCTTTGATAGTATTTCCCAGTCCAGAATTGACATTATCTGACGGTACAACTCTTGCTATTAATTTGTCTGTCTATCTAGAAAGAATAAAGTTATTAAAATGATTAGAATGCCTCCTTTTGTTTATACTATTGGCAGTAAGAGTTTAACTTACAATCTTTCCAAATTTGAGTCTATAAGACCAAGATCAAATTCCCCTGTAGCAAGAACACTTCATAGCCTAGTGGTAGAAGCCATGAATGTGATCCGAGAGTCTCTGGTTCGATCCCTGAGGAATGCGAGTTTTAAATTTACTATTTAAATAAATTTGGGCCTATAAGGGCAAGATCCAATTTGTCCATAGCGTGAACACTCCATAGCCTAGTGGTTACGGCTATGAAAGTGATCCGAGAGTCTCAGGTTCGAATCCTGAGAAATGCAAGTTTTAAATTTACTATTTAAATAAATTTGAGCCTATAAGGGCAAGATCAAATTTAACCGTTGCAAGAACACTCCATAGCCTAGTGGTTACGGCTATGGATGTGATCCGAGAGTCTCTGGTTCGATTCCCGAGAAATATAAGTTTTAAATTTACAATTTAAATAAATTTGAGACTATAAGGGCAAGATCAAATTTAGCTAGAGCAACAACACCCCATAGCCTAGTGGTTACGGCTATGGAAGTGATCTGGTTGTCTCAGGTTCGAATCCTGAGAATGGCAACTTAAATTTCCAAGTTTTAATTTCCTTGTACGCTCGGGTGGCCCCAATGGACTTAGCTGTAGGTCCAATGGGGCCCCTAGAAGCGTACAAGGGCCCCATTTTTAAGTTTTGAAGCCCGTACGTTAAGATTCTTTTGTGCCGGCCCACCCCGCCGCTCCGCTCCCCGGCAGTAGACTGCCTCCCCATTCCCGAATTTCGTTACCAACAGGCCGATTTTCCCCTCCACTTTTCAGTGGGGGTCTGCTGGTGCTGCCTCATAGGACTTAGAATTATTTACAAAGTATTCCATATACATGGGACTTTGAATTATTCTTCCAAGTCTTTAAGGCTTCGGATGGCCATCTCTTTAAGTCAGATGGTGCTTCGTAATGTATTGGGAGTACTTGGAATTAATTTTAGAGAAAAATAATCCCAAAGCAGTAGCCCGGCCCCGGGATTCGAACCCAGGACCTCTCGGTTGCCATGCTTGCACACTAGCACTGCGCCACCGATTCCTTACTTAAGGGATATTGATACTTATACTTCAACATTGATCTCTTACTGTATTTTAACTCAAATCTTTGTAAACCTAATGAAAATCAAAGCGCTTAAAGGATTATGGACTCATGACAACTCTCAAGTTCCATATTTGTTAAATTGAATAACAATTCTTAAAATTGTAATGGATTATGATTGGCAATCAATTAGCAATTATAAAAATACCAATTAAATAAATCTATGTCAAATGGTTTAGAAGAAAATCATTAATTTATCTGTTCTCCTATATTTTCAAATTCCTCCGTACCAACTGATAATAAATTGTTGAGAAAATTCATAGAATTACCATAGTCAATGTGTAATCATACAGTGCTTAATTCACTTGATTATCTTTATTAGTTTTCCGGAAATAAATTTATCAGTAAAAAAAACCGATTTTAACAACAAATTTTTATAAGATGATTAAGGGTACTTCTAGGCATTTGACAGGCTTGAAAATTTTGTCTCAATTACTCAATTAGTTGTTTAATCCAATGGTACTTAAATCGCAAAGTGATATCAAATAGTTTTCTTTGGATAGTATACCAAAGTTGAAATTGATATATTCCAGGTGTAAAAATTTCTTATACATTCACACGCAAGAAAGGGGTAGTTCTAAGAAGAGTACCACAACCAAATTTATACCAAATTATAAAGCATTAAGTATTCTTAATTATGGTGAAAACCGCATTTAATTATCTCTTCTGTACTACTTGTAATTAATTAATAAAGTTGTTATATCCAAAATTGTCTTTTTTTACTTATAACCCTATAACCTTTGATTGGTTTTTAATGATTGTTTCGCGCTCAGATAATTCATTTAACCCAGGCAAATTTGACGCAAACACGAAGATTAATTAACAAGTTGATTATTTAATAAAGCACAAGCGAAGGCTTCCTCCCTTCGTACGATATTGATAAAAAGTACTTACATGTGATGCTTGTATGCTTGATGATGCTTGTGATAAGACTGCAGCAGCCGCCGCACCCGCAATCGCGATGTGGGGGCGGTCGCCGGAACAATGTTCAAACTCTTCATGCACGAACGAGACGTGTGCAATATTCCAAAAGGGCGCAAGCATCGCCGCCACACGTATGACGGGGGGCTGTAAAAGAATTGTAAAAAATGAGTGCACGTTTCGCATGAACCATGAACGTGACGCGTTGCTTTAACGCACTGCGATCACGCGAAAGAAAGTAAATGATGTGTTTCATCCCCTTATAGTCGCAAATGCAAATTTAACAAAATCGCTAAGTCATTGTCTCTTCGTTAAAATCCAAATTCAATGAAAATAAAGTGATGAGACGTAGAGTATTGTGTAATAATATGTTTAGTGTGAATCTATAAACAATAATTTCCTGACTTGGAGGCGGCACGTTCACCTGCGCTTCGTTGATCTCAAGCAATTCAGTTCATCGCGTACGCGAAACGTGAGAGAGTGAAGGATTTGCATTAACAACACGCAAGCTTCAAATACAAAGCGTTGCAGTAACAATTTAATAATCCTCCTAATTGTTTATCAAATCATTACCGCCATTACCTGGGTAATTTAATGATCAAGCAATATTTGGTGCAATAATTATGATTGGGGTGCAAGTGCAGAACACTTTGTGGAATGTCTCATCAAATTGTAGGGTAGGAGACGACTTCATGAAAACAAACACTGCACACACGACTTTATCTGCAACGTGAGGCGGCGTCGGCGGCGGCAGTGAGGCGGTCGGTTGGTGTGTCGAAAATTAAGAAGCATGCAAGAGTGTTGTAATTTCTTCCAACGCTCGCGATATTTTGCATGCAGAGCAGCAACGGGGGCAGTAGTGGCGGTGGCATTACA
Source organism: Aleochara curtula (assembly GCA_963978815.1). Lineage (NCBI taxonomy): Eukaryota > Metazoa > Arthropoda > Insecta > Coleoptera > Staphylinidae > Aleochara > Aleochara curtula. Next base: position 4,821,790 of record OZ022216.1, read on the forward strand.
TGCAAATTGTAATTAAATGCAGGATGTTGATGGTGGCGGTTGAATGTCATGTCTGGCACGGTAAAATGTGCATGCGCAACAAGCGATAAATTTGTATAAATGTTCAACTAATTTGTTTTGATTTAAAATCAAATAAATGTCTTGGATTTAATCAAATTTCAACTTTGGAAGTTCATTTCGGAAAAACTATTCGAGAAAACTAATTGAAATAATTACCATATTATTAAGCAGCTAATCAAGTATCAGTCAGGGAAAAATTATTTGATTAGAATGATTCGAAGTAGTTTTAATTAATTTTTGAAATGAGTATGCACTTTTGAGCGTCACTGATTTTGCTCAAACTGAAATTTCAACTTTAAAAGCTCATTTCGGAAAAACTATTAAAGAAAACTAACTAAAATAATTACTATATCATTTAGCAACTAATGAAGTGTTAGCCCACGAAAAATTATTTGATTAGACCTATTAGAAGTGGCGTTAATTAAGTTTTAAAATGGGGATGCAGTTTCTGAGCGTCATTGATTTTACTCAAAATTAAATGTCAATTTTGAAAGCTCAATTCAGAAAAACTACTATAGAAAACTGATTTATTTAATTACTTTATCATTAGGCAACTAATGAAGTAATACCCCACGAAAAAATATTTGATTAGACCGATTAGAAGTGGTGTTAATTAAGTTTTGAAATGGGGATCCAGTTTCTGAGCGTCACTGATTTTACTCAAAATGAAATTTCAACTTTGAAAGCTCAATTCGGAAAAACTATTATAGAAAACTGATTTATTTAATTACTATATCATTAAGCATCTAATCAAGTATTACTTGACGTAAAATTATTTGATTACACTGATTAGAAGTAGTGTTAATTAATTTTTGAAATGAGCATGCACTTTTTGAGCGTCACTGATTTTACTCAAAATGAAATTTCAACTTTGAAAGCTCATTTCGGAAAAACTATTAAAGTAAACTAATTAAAATAATTACTATATCATTTAGCAACTAATGAAGTATTAGCCCACGAAAAATTATTTGATTAGACTTATTAGAAGTGGTGTTAATTAAGTTTTGAAATGGGGATGCAGTTTCTGAGCGTCATTGATTTTACTCAAAATGAAATAATCAAGTATTAGCCAACGAAAAATTATTTAATTAGACTGATTAGAAGTACTCCTCATTAATTTTTGAAATGGGGATGTAGTTTCTGAGCGTAATCTGATTTAACTGAAAGTAATATTTCAACTTTGCAATGTTTTTGCCAGAGAACTATCTGCAAAATTATTTCGCTTTAAACTCTATATAATTAAGCAACTAATTGACTATATCAGGGCGAAAATTCATGGTGATAGAATGTTTAGAAGTATTATAAATAATTTTTTTTAAATAATAAGCAATTTTCCACCATAAATGTTTGCACTCAAAATATTTTATATCATTTTGCAAGCAAACTATTTGAGAAATTAAATCGCTTTAACCTCTATCGAATTTAACAACTAATTGCGCATTACACCCCTAAAATTCATGGCAATTGAATGTTTAGAAGTACTGCTAATAAATTTTTGAAAATGTCTTGATGGGTGAGCAGATATTGTGCGTACATTAAAACACAACAATGAGAAAAAATTAGTTCAGTAAAGGCATAAGAAAGGCGGCGGCAGTGGCGGTGACGGCGACGGCGGCAACATTGACATCAATAAATTGACGGGCGGGCGAGTCGCAGTAGTGGTAAAAGCACACGCAAGCTGCCGCCCCACGGCGCTGCCGTCACTCGTACGCTGTTCGTCCGCTGGGGTGCATTCCGTACGGCTTATCGCGTTCGCGCTCATTAAATGCTCATTAAATGCGCTCACTTGATGATCAGCTATCTCACTGGGTGTAATTGGTTAATCTTGTTCCTGATCACAGTTCTGCTTGATTTCTTCATCACTATCGTTGGAAGTAATAAGCAATGGTCTTTTCTTTCTGGTAAAGGTGATCTCATCTTCAATTGCTTCCTCATTAATAACACAATCTTGCTTTCCAATCAGTGATTGATCCTCAAGTGAGTTGTGTACCTCATCATTGCTAGTTTCTTCCATATGACACTTTTCTAAGCACAAAACACACATGAAATACTAATGCACTATAAGCCAGCACACTAACATGATTTTGAAGGTTTAATAATACTCACTTCCCTTATTAAACCACTGAAAATAATACCACGTTGAACAATAACATTGAAGATGCTGACCACCTATTTTGTTCGTTTGGTTACGTTCGGCACTGTCTGACTCCCACCAAGCACGTTGTCTTAAACGCATTCAGTAAGGGCTGCAACGATGAGAAAATTATTAACTAAAGTATTAAATTTTCAATAAACACTAACAATATAATACATGTAATTTAAGCAGGTTATGGAATGCAAAAGTAAACATTCAAATGTCATATTTAAAAGCCTCAATATTGCATCGTGCATCATCGGGCGCGTTCGGTTATGGACAGCAATCGGCAGACGAACAGTAGCGGTGAGTAAACTCAATGGAATGCGGCTACCTTTAAATCGCGTGCCGGCCATTTAAATTTTCACACATGCTGAGCATTTAAATTGTAGTAGTAATAGTGAGAAGCAATTCTTGATAATTTTGAAATATACAAAATTCGCATAAAAAATGATTGATTCGTATACGTACAACGCTAACAGTTATCAGAAAAATAATAAAAAAAAAATTCGATCACTTATAGTTTATGCGTAAACAGACGTTTTATCAATTTTTGTTTTTTGCATAAATCTCCATACTCTCTATAGCTATCACAATGAATATTTTTTCGTATAAACTATAACTAATCCTTCATCACATGCACTTTGAATTATTTAAATATATTTCTTAGTTTCCCGAGAAAAAATTTTTGAAGTTGAAAACATAAAATTTGACAAATATTTTTAAAAATTCATTTGACGCACTTGTAATTATTATTTAAGAATTATCTTTTAGCAGTGCATGCCCAGTTCAATACTCTAATAGGTGGTCTTAACCCGAAACAATTATCTACAACCGTTTATCCGGAAAAAAATTTCAAAGTCAAAGTTGCAAAAATATTGGTTAAAATTTGACTTACATTCAGAGTCAAAAACATACTATTTCCTGGCAGATATTCTAAATTATTTTTTTGTGAAATGGTGAACTATTAAATATACTTTGTTTTAGTAAAAACCGTATTCCAATTGCACTGTCCTTTAATTAGTTATTAATGTTTAAAGCAAATCTGTCAAAAATGAGGTAATTTTATGTTCCGGTCAATAACTATGAAACAAATAAAACCACGGAAACGCGATAACTATCATTTGAAATAGAATTAAGTTCTTTATTACTGCACCAAAATTCATTAATGTTGCATTGTTAGTTTAGTAATTATTCATGTTTAGAAATTTCGCAGCACCATTATCGCAGGCCAATGAAACACACCTAATTCATGGCAGATTTATGTAATTTTCTATTCCAGAGCAGCGAAATTATATTATTTAATAAACTGTATTAGTACGTTTGCCTATCACATATTATTAATAATTAAAACGGCGATTAACACTTGGTACAACCATTTACTAAAAGACGCGCGAAACGACTGAGGTTGCGTACACAGTGCGCGGATATCGATCGGTGCTCTAACTCACTACTACTACCGCGTGACCTACGTGCATAAAACCCCTGAGCCACTGTATCCCGCCTATGCACGCGCTTCATATAGAAAACACAGCGTAAATATACGGAATGTTGAAATTTTTGAAAATTTGAATTTTTTCAGAATTTGAGCAAAATTCGTATTTATTCTGATGTTATTTCACCCACTGATTACGGGAAAAATACTAAAATTTTTTTATCTCTAATGATTGCAGAGATAATTGCATTTGTTTAAATATAGTTTTTCGCGTTTTCCTCGGTTTCTAGCCTAGCTGTGTTAATGCGCTTTTCACTGATAATAGACATTTTAACGCTGCGTCGTACAAGGCAAAGAACATTTTAATATCATTAACAGTTTCTGGTAAAAATTGAAAAAATTGAAATAGTACCAAATTTTTTCAAAAATTATTTTCTGCTACTTCCTGTGTATATACAGACTTGAAATTCCAAATTCCTATTGCCAGATAGCTTGTCTAATCAAAAAAAATTAATCAAGCGCGATCCATACAGTAGCTTAGCCCCAATTAATTTTCAAAGTCAAAATTTAGGAAATGACCCTCAAATTTCAGGACATTTTCAGGAATTTTTTCTAGTATTTGGAATAACTTCTGATAATCTACAATTTGCACAATTATCAATCATTAAACGTACAATAATATGGTAATTTAAAAAAAATTATTTACCTAATAGTTTCTGTGCAAATAATTTTCAAAGTTGAAACTGCAAAAATACCGCAAGTTGGAGATGAATTTCCGAATAAATTAATTATTTTAAATAGATCCAACTAAGCGACAGACTTGAAATTTACAAGGATGATAAATAAGCTAACCTGGAATTCTTTAAAGAAAGAACTAAAGCGCAATCACTATTAGAACCTTGTTAAAGAAATTAAAATAAATGAACTGTACTTTTGGAAAATTGAATGTGTAATATCAATAATTGCTTATAATTATGTTTGCTTATTCAAAATTTAAAATATTATACATAAAAAGTTCACGCCTAATCTAGTGAATAATTCTTAATAGCGTTTTATAAAAATCAATAATTATTTTAATGTTCTTTTTAAACAAATGCAGTTCAGCTTTCTAACACCCGTATCCTGCACTAATGATAAACAATTTCTCTAATTTTAAATTTACGCATAATATATTAAATAATGAACCAAATGCTTTTTAAACTATGGAAATCGCTTGATAAACAACAAGGTTATGAACATTTAAAGTTTAACAATTTCTCGCGTCATGGAATTGCTCAAGTCAAGCATTGCAGTGAAAGCCCCAGCGGAATACGTATACGGCACAGAGGCTCCGAAGCGGAAAGTCGTTACGGTCGAAAATAACTCCAAACATTCGTTAATTTTTAATTGTTCATAACCTTGTTATTTATAAAGTTATATTAATAATTTAAAAAACATTTTGTTTATTATTTAATCTATTTTATCAATATGCAAATTTTGATGTCATATCTTATCGTCATTATTGAATAATTACCGCAAAACTTTGGAAGACATTTGCTTAAATAACATTATAAATATTAACTATTTGTAACAACTTTTTATCAACAATTGTTAATTACACCGCGTATAAAGTTTAAATCTATAATTATTACAAATTTTAAGTAAATATAGCGTACAATATTGAATTATTGATTATGCACATTCAATTTTTCAAGATTCACTTCATTTTCTTTAATTTTTTTGACAGTGTTCTAATCACCTTCGAGTTTCTGTAACTATTTTATATTATTGTGATATATCTTGTTTATAATTATGCATAATTTCAAGTCAATAGCTTAATCGGATATATTTCAAAATCATTGATTTCTTCGCAAATTTATCTCTAACGTGCACTGTTTTAAATATACCAACTTTTAACATTATTTTCACAGAATCTATTGCGTGAATCATTTTTCAAAAATTTCCGCGTTATTGCACGTCTAATTGCTAATATCTATGCAAATTTTCAATTGTAGGAATTGATGAGAAATACTAGAAAAAAATTCCTGAAAATGTCCTCAATGTTGAGGATTATTTCCTAAAATTCGACTTTGAGAATTAATTGCGACTAAATCATTGTATTAATTGAGCTTCTGTAATTTTTCTTAATTAAATAAACTATTTGGCAAAAACACGGTAAAATTTTAAACTATTATATAGAGAGAATGTTACCAAAAATAAATTTTGAAGAAATTTGGTACTTTCTGATATTTGTAAAGGTTTCTAGGAATTTCTTAAACATATCGAAATGCCCTTTGATTTGGGTGATTTGTCGTTAAAATATCTATCAGTTGTTTAAATCTGGCTATCATTGCTATGCTAGAAACCAAAATAAATGCCAAAAACTAGTTTTAAACCAATGCCATTATCTGCGTTACCATGGGTGATAGAATTTTGTAATTATTTTTCTCATTATTAGTAGTCTGGAGCACAATATAATTTGTATATACTTTGTTCTATTTCTTAAAATTTTTAAATTTTCAATATTTCCAGGGCTCTGTATATTTGCGCTATGTTTTCTATACGATTTACGCGCAGAGGCGCAAGCAGCGGTAACAGGGGTTCCACGCACGTAGGTGACGCGGTAGTAGAATAATTATAATTATTCAAGGAATGTGAATAATTTATCTGTGATTGTACCCTGAAAATTTCGTGTAAATCGCTTCGACAGATTTGTGGAAAAATAAGAATTTATAGGAGCATGATTAAAAGTAAACATATGACGCGTCCGCGAACATTGCTCCCATAAGGAATACATGTAGTTGACTGTTCAACTTTATAATTTTTTTCTGGTCACCACAATTTTTCGCGCTATCTGGGATAATGTATGTATCAGATGCAATTTTTTAAAAGATGGTTTTTGAAATTTTCACCATTTGAGATTATCATACGCAATTTTAACGCTTTTAAAAAGCCACTATTTAGTTGGTACTCATCTGGTAGTACAGACAGTAATTAATTCTTTATGAATTAGTGCGCATTCATATTTAAACTTTTCCGCACCAATTTGTTATTACGAATGGTTATCGTCGGCATGTCCGAACGTGTACGACGACAAGCTGTTCGAAGCGCGCGAATACTTTAAATTTTTATAGTCTCGCGAGTAACCACATATTGATAACAATCATATAAAGTAAATTAAATTCCTACTTCTGGGTACTCACCGATTAGATGAATCGTTATCACCATGTGTCGGCGCGCTCAAATTTGGAAGTTCCAGGTCAATTTCAATCTTATTGATCGTCCATCCTCGATTCCCATCGATTGCCAGCTGTTCGAGAAACGGGAATATTTGAAAATTCCATATTCAAATAACATCACTGTTTTGTCATACCTAGAATAGAATATAATTAGTAATTAATAGCGCTAATTTGATATTCTTACCTTCATATTACTATACAATTGATTTCGATTCATTCTAATCGAAAAGAGCTAGAAAAAAGTGATTAGTAGTTATACCCGTGCAATCAGCGGGTCCCTAGCAGAACTTTGCCATACACCTGATTAATGAATTAATCGCTAACTAGCGGCATTTAGGAATATGCCCACCCCCGCGATGTGGACGCGCCTGCCAGGTATTACCCAGGTGAAACTGAAGGTTTCCCTGGGCCGGGTTAATGAGCAACCCTTTTAGTCATAATCTTAATGAGCTTCAGACCAATAGGGCTGCTCAATGGCGACCTAAAACAAAAGAAAAACACAAATATGATTAGCAAATTATCCCACGGCGCTTGTGGCAGGTACTGTGGGTGGTTGGTTGGCGGTTGGTGTTGGTCCACTGGTACCTGTTCTTCTTCCTTATCAGAATCATGCAGCCTATTAGTTGATTTTCTTGTTTTTTTCTCAACCTGCTGAATTTTGTCCGCATTCCCAGGCACTGATGAAATTGTTGATTATTATCAGTCAATCCTTCACTCCTTCATCCTTCACTTGTTGCTCTTGTGGCTGCACCATAGTTATTTGATTGTTCAGCCATGCCTTCCTGTTCCTTTCTTGCGTTTTGTTTTGAATACCATTTGACCTCAAAAATATAATGAATATTAATAAAGATGTTAGCTGGGAATTCACCTGAGGGTTTTAAAGACCCTTTCATACTCACATGTATCTCAAATCAATGGTATAATCAAATTCAAATTGCATGATAAATTTGCTTGCGGTCTTCCCTAACATTCACCAGATGTCGGCGCGTTCCAGAGTTTTAAACTTTTAAACTTTAGCGCGCTGAAGTTGTTAAGTCAATCGCCGATTTTCGACATGTCCGAGCTCCGACGATTCCCAAGGCGCCAAGCTTTTACTTTCAAATTCAAATTTTCAAATTCAAACTTGTTGGTTCCCGCTGAATTTCAATCTTGTTTATCGTCCATCCTCGATTCTCCGATTGCCATCGATCGCCAGCTGTTCCAAAAGCGGCAATATTTCAAACTTTCAAACCATATTCAAATCACGTCAGTGCTACGTCACACCTACAAAAGAATTTAATTAGTAATTAATATCGCTGATTGGCAATTCTCACATTTAAATTGCTCCATAATTTATTTCGATTCATTCTCAACCAAAAAAGCTGTAAAAAAGTGATTAGTGATTGCTGGTTATACCCGTGCAATCAGCGGGTCCCTGGCAGAACTTAGCCATACTTCTGATTAGCAAATTAACCGCTAATTAGCGGCAATCAGGAGTATGCCCACCCCCGCGACGTGGACGCGCCTGCCAGGTATTACCCAGGTGAAACTGAAGGTTTCCCTGGGCCGGGTTAATGAGCAACCCTTTTAGTCATAATCTTAATGAGCTTCAGACCAATAGGGCTGCTCAATGGCGACCTAAAACAAAAGAAAAACACAAATATGATTAGCAAATTATCCCACGGCGCTTGTGGCAGGTACTGTGGGTGGTTGGTTGGCGGTTGGTGTTGGTCCACTGGTACCTGTTCTTCTTCCTTATCAGAATCATGCAGCCTATTAGTTGATTTTCTTGTTTTTTTCTCAACCTGCTGAATTTTGTCCGCATTCCCAGGCACTGATGAAATTGTTGATTATTATCAGTCAATCCTTCACTCCTTCATCCTTCACTTGTTGCTCTTGTGACTGCACCATAGTTATTTGATTGTTCAGCCATGCCTTCCTGTTCCTTTCTTGCGTTTTGTTTTGAATACCATTTGACCTCAAAAATATAATGAATATTAATAAAGATGTTAGCTGGGAATTCACCTGAGGGTTTTAAAGACCCTTTCATACTCACATGTATCTCAAATCAATGGTATAATCAAATTCAAATTGCATGATAAATTTGCTTGCGGTCTTCCCTAACATTCACCAGATGTCGGCGCGTTCCAGAGTTTTAAACTTTTAAACTTTAGCGCGCTGAAGTTGTTAAGTCAATCGCCGATTTTCGACATGTCCGAGCTCCGACGATTCCCAAGGCGCCAAGCTTTTACTTTCAAATTCAAATTTTCAAATTCAAACTTGTTGGTTCCCGCTGAATTTCAATCTTGTTTATCGTCCATCCTCGATTCTCCGATTGCCATCGATCGCCAGCTGTTCCAAAAGCGGCAATATTTCAAACTTTCAAACCATATTCAAATCACGTCAGTGCTACGTCACACCTACAAAAGAATTTAATTAGTAATTAATATCGCTGATTGGCAATTTTCACCTTTCAATTGCTCCATAATTTATTTCGATTCATTCTCAACCAAAAAAGCTGTAAAAAAGTGATTAGTGATTGCTGGTTATACCCGTGCAATCAGCGGGTCCCTGGCAGAACTTAGCCATACTTCTGATTAGCAAATTAACCGCTAATTAGCGGCAATCAGGAGTATGCCCACCCCCGCGACGTGGACGCGCCTGCCAGGTATTACCCAGGTGAAACTGAAGGTTTCCCTGGGCCGGGTTCATGAGCAACCCTTTTAGCCATCAGCTTAATGAGCTTCAGACCAATAGGGCTGCTCAAAGGCGACCTGAAACAAAAGAAAAACACAAATATGATTAGCAAATAAAAGTACCTGGGGTGCCGAAGCAGCCACAGTGGTGGTTCTCCCACGGTGATGATGATCCCGCGGCGGTTGTGGTTTGAATTGTGTGGGTGGTTGGTTGGCGGTTGGTTGGTGGTTTGTTGCAGTGGTGGTGGTGGTGCTGATGCTGAAGCTGACTCCTTGGGAGTGCTTCAAATTCATTGGTGATTTACCCCCAATTACCGCAATTACTACCTCGATTACTGCCGCGATTATTACTGCGATTACTACCGCGATTATTACCGATATCGTACTAATTAGTACCCAAAATGGTACTATTCAAGTTATTACTCCCGCAATTAATATTGCATACCGGTATGCATTAATCAATTAAAACAATTAAAAGCTAATTAAGCGATTTCAAAATTAATAAAATATTCGCCCAGGTTGTCTAGGATAAAAAAAAGTCGCCATCAAACGGCGCATGAACGCGTATATGAATTTGCAATAATTAGAAATGTTACAAGCCTCTCATTATCATACCACCCCAAATCACACCATTCCAATCTCAAAGCATACAACAGTCGGGTGCGCACCCTTCACACACACAAACACATATCATACCATCATACCAATGCTTGTACCACTTCTAATCAGAGCAAATTCATATATAATTACGAGGTAATTAGACAACCCGAAACAAATATTTTCGCGAACCGATCAAAACGCGATAATTAAATCAAACGACACGACCATTAATCAATTAAACTCGATCAAAATACTACTAAAAAGCGAGTAAAATCATTAAAATTATCCCGCGCGATATTAATTACCGTAATTACACGAAGCTAAGCAAAAAAGTCGCGATAAAATACAATTAATAACTTATTCGCGAAATTACAATTAATTAAAACGCGTAATCAATCTCGATGACGCCCGATAATGAGAAAAAAGAAGAAAAAAGGAAAGATAAACAATAATAAAAGTTCCCTGACCTTATCTGAAGCTACCGGCTTACGTCCCTCGTTCCTCGTCCTTCGCGCACCCTCGTCTCGACCGAATTAGGATTCCTATGTCGCACTAGCCTGGTTCACCTGTAACAAAATATACAATTAATTAATAATCAAATATTACAAATGTTGAAAGAAGAAATTAATTAAGAAAGCAGAGAAATAAGAATTAATTTTACTCACCTAATAAATTTGAAGCACTGGGCGGTTGCACCACTTCCTTGATCCCTCCACCCTCTGGATTGAATGGTCATCTTCATCCTCCATCCTCCATCCTCATCCCCTTGGCTGTGGTGGCATTCTGCAAACACAAAACATACAAATGAATACATTTTCAATTGATAAATGTTGTTGATACTTTACCCTCGTCCTCCTGCTGGTCCCTGGCCCACGACCTTGGCTTCCTTCTTTGGATTGATCCTGTAAACATACAAGAAAACCAATGAATCAATTCTAACTTCTAATTACCGATACTTCTCGCCCTTGATGATCCTCCCTCATTGATTGGTCCCTGGTTTGCCTCTGGATTGAACCTGTGAACATACAAGAAAACCAAATTAATTTCATATAATTAACTCAATTTTATGATACGTGTTTGGCTTCCACGGCGATCCTCCTCTTCCTCCTTCCTTTGGATTGATTCTGGAAGCAGACAAAAGGCAAATTAGTAATTGATCACTTAATTACCACTAAGATACTTGTACCCTTTGGTCCCCCCATCGACTGGCATCTCGGCTGGATGGCATCATTCCTGTGAACATACAAAACAAACCAATTAATTTTTTATAATTACTCGTTTACTTGATACGTGTCTGGCCTCCCACGCTGGTTGGTCCTGGTCTTCCTTCATTGGTTGAATCCTTGGCATCCTTCATTGGTTGAAACCTTGGCTTCCTTCATTGGTAGAATCCTTGGCATCCTTCTTTGGATGGCCCCAATGCCGCCATGCCTGTGAACAGACAAACAAAACAATGAATATCTGTTCTTTTGCCAAACCTGCAGATACGTGTCCGGCGATGTCCTCTACGCTGCTGCCCCTGGATTCTTCATGGCCCATCCTCATGGTCCATCCTCTTGATCCATCCTCATGGTCCATCCTCAGGGTCCATTCTCTCCTCCATCCTATTGATCCTTCCTCTCCTCATCCATACCCTGACACGTTTCCCTATATCGCAATCTAATCCCTTATTCCCCTGATAAGCACTAAGCAACCCGAACCGCGAATTAATCAAACGTCGCAAAGCGCAATTAAACAAGCGATTAACGCATGCCGCGAGCCACGTGCAGTTCCGACGGAAGTACGCATTGCCTAATATTCCTAATTCCGCTATCTAAATCATTTCCTAATGACCTGATTCATGGTGGTGACACCTTATCCGCCTAATAATCACACTCCATCATCATCATACCATGCCGCCAAATCATACTTCATCATCATACCATCCCTTCATACCATACTTCATCACACTATGCCGCCAAATCATACTTCATCATCATACCATACTTCATCACACTATGCCGCCAAATCATACTTAATCACCATCATACTATGCCGCCAACTCACACTTCCTCACCATCATACTAAGCCGCCAAAACCCACTACACCATCATCATACTATACCCCCAAAATCATACTTCACCACCACCATACCATGCCGCCAAATCTCACTTCATACCATGCCACCAAATGATTCGTATGATATGATGGAACTCAATGCCACCATATCATAGTTCATCATCATACCACCCCACCAAATCACACCATGCCACCAAAACCAAAACCCCAAACCAAATCAATCTCACCAAGCAAAATACCATGCAAGACATACTTTCGGGTGCGCACCCTTGAGACAAAGGACAATTCAATGCATGCCAAACCAGCGCTCATCATCATACCAACTCATCATACTTAGAAATCGCAACTATGTAATTATCATGCAACCACCTATAATATCCGCAACTTAATCAAAAACCTAATAATCACCACCAATATCCGCAACTCAATTAATAATCTATTAATCCGCAATCGCATTAGCGCAAGATAAATCAAAATCAATAAAACGCATTAATTATAATCACTAAATGAACGCAAAGCAACACGCAAAGAGCATAAATTGAAATCAGCGCGCAAAAGTCAAGTCAAAATCTAAAATAATATTACGCCGGCGATTTTGCCAATGCTAAGTAAAACAGCATCTTAAAACGGCACTTGAGGCACAAAAGTTTCCCCTATGACTGATAAGCAGTACATTGGTTAAGTTACGTTGCGTGTCAGGGGACGGACTGGCCGTCGACGTGAACTGGATTGGTCCGGAACCTGCACAAAATTTGTTCAGAAACGTCGGACCGCATGCTTAGAATCATTAAAAAGTACTCACGGTTTGGCGATCCCTGGGCTACTGTTCGTCTCTGGAAGGGTTGATGAGCTGGGCGATGATGATGTGTAATCCAATTAATCCTCAGGGCACTGAATAACACACAGAAAAGGCCATAGTTTAGAAAGCACATGTTCACTGATCACTGTTCGTTGCACTAATTACACTGATGTGGGGCTGGCGGATGATGAAAATGATGTTGACGATGTTGATGATGATGCTGATGGTCCTGTTGATCCTTTGGTTGATGGCGAAAACATCCTGGGAACAGAAGAGAAGAAGCACTGTAGTAATCCGTGTTCACTTTGTTTTAAGCACTGTTCACTCGCGAAATCGGGTACGAATTGATTTTAAATGATTAATTATTAACACTGCTATCACTTTCTCCAAAAATCTAGCGCGGCCGCATAATTAAAACTTAATAATTACCTACCTAAAAGGCAAACGCGTGGAGCGACGTGCACGTGGAGAGCACGAACACTGTACTGACGTCGCACAGCTGATATCAGTTGCATGCGCTGTGTCCGCTAGAGCGACCGGCCAGCAGAGCCAAAAACTGACACTCATGCATTTCTCTCGTCCGTGTGATCAAAAACTGACACTCATGCACTTTCCACTGTCCGTGTGAGTTGCTAAATAAAATATAGTTTTAAACAATGCTGCGGCACCTCGTGGAATTGTTATAGTTTAAATATTTAAATATCTGATGATAATCACATACTATTTCTGTCTGTATGTTTGAGTTCCTGTTGATGTAAACTACATGAGATTAAAATGGCTTTAATGTATATAACAATAGTGTTTAAATCATTAAAATCGATTCAGTACTTTAAAAGTTATGACGATTTGAAAACTTCTCTCTGGAACCGCGCAACAAGTGCACCTGCTCTAGTAATGGGTTAACTTCCTGCAGTAGCTACATTATCCAAGTGAGGTCACTAACCCTTTGCTTACTGGAATGTCACCACTGTTGAGTAGTGCATAATTATGCAGTGCGGCTTAAATAAATCAATGAATAAATATTTAAATCATTATACATATTGTTGCTTTTAACTAATTATAACATCCAAAATAACTCATTTTTGAACGTTATACCATTGCATAAAGCAATAATCGTTTATTAAGTGTTGCAAATTTCATCAAAATATCTGCATATGCAACAGAGATATGATTTTTTAAACATTTGGAACATTTGATACATGACGCCTACTGACCTAGATACCGTGCACCAGCATCGAAATTGCAGTGTTTTCAACTTACCATAACTCCGGAAATAAATTACTCCCAAATATAAAATTTATATTGACATATAAAGCAATAATCCATTATTGAACGTTTAAAATCTGAAGAGAATATCTGCAAAACTAACAAAGATATGAATTTTTAAAAATTTGGAAAATTTGGTACTGACCAAGATACCGAAGTCCAGCATCGAAATTGCAGTGTTTTCAACTTAACCTAACTCAGAAAATAAATTTTGCCCAAATATAAAAATTACATCAAAATATAAAGCAATATTCCTTTTACAAATGGTGAAAATTTGAAGAGAAAATCTGCAAAAGTAACAAAGTTATAAATTCTTAAAAACTTCTCGTTTTCACGGGTGGAGCGTTAAAGCAAAATAGTTCGGCTGCCCTCGGGTTGCCCGATCCATGATGGCCGCTCTTATGGCAATTACATGTACGGTTGCCATGGTTACCGGAACATGCGTGCGCCAGGGATATCGTAATGGTAGTAGCTAAAATTTATTTAATAATTTTTGATTTCGGTGGAAATTATGACTAATACTTACTTGTGGAGTAATCATATTAATTTTAAAAATCATTATAAAATTCTATCTTCAATAGTTTTGCAGTAAATTGAACATTTACAAAATTATCAAGTTCTAATTGAAGAAAATTTAATTGAAGGACTTCTTCTAGTTGTTTTATAGCTTTGAATTTTTTTGTGGTGATACACAGTTAGATGCTATAATTTATTCTATTTAGGGGAACTTGATATATTTAACAGTTTCCCTGGAAAAATTCCCAAAGTCAATATTTCATTATTCAGCATGCATAACTTACACCCGTGTAATATCTCTTATTATTGATGAAGAATTTAATACGCTTTGTACTTGCAGCACGCGTCACACCAGGACACACTCTAAGAAACAGGTGATCTTTTGAATTTCACGCCTCATGCAGGTGCACCGTCTTAGCGAGAGGTTTTCAAACCATTATAGCTCTTAAAGTTATCAGCCGATTTTACCCCAAGAAAACTAAATCAGTATATTTGCGAAATTATGACTGTTATTAAATTATGGCCGCCATGTGCCCGTTGTGATACCTACTACAGAAGACGTTTCTTTCACTGTTAATTGAAACCATATATAACTTTCAGATCAAATTTAAGTGATAACCCGCTCAGCTACCTTACCGTTGTTTGTTAATATAATTATGATTAGCTGATGTAATTATCATAAATCAAATTGAATACAAAAATTGTTCAACGTTAGCGCTGAATTGCGGCTAAACAAATTATGGTATAGGATTGATTCTTTCAGATTCAAGTACTTGAAACAATCCTTTATACATTGGTAGAAAGAAATTTTCAAAAATATCAATTTTCAAATCTGCAAGAGTGAACGTCTTGCTCTCACTATGCGCTGATATTGCGTAATCAAATTTAAAAGGCCTAGGGAATTCCCTCCTCATTGGTTGAAGCGACTAGACGTTAGTTAATAAATTCCTCACTTTTTGGCAGCACCATCCAGACTAATAAAGGGCTTCCACCACATGACTCAGCAGCCATGTGACGGTTAACACACTTTAACCTACGATGTACATATTGTCGGCAGATAAACTTTAGTGGCTACGTTTTAATTAATTATAGGGTGAAATTGCCTTTGCACTTCCAAGTAAAACAGTAAAACATTCAAGATGAAAAAGACTTCTTATTTGTAGCACCCTGATTCATCACCTGGGGCAACTTGTCCTTCAAGAAATGTTGTTGCTAATCATCATACTACCTTACTCAAGTTGCTGGAGTGATGCAGATATTCAATAATTCCATTGAGTGCGAAGTCTAATTCACTCCTAAAATAAAAACTTATTTGGCCAAAAGGGCCGATAAAAAATTACAAATTAATTTCATAGAAGCTGATACAATATATCATTACACACCTGCACATAGTAAATTATAATTTAATTGCAAGCTTATCACAATCTGATATAAATATAGTCCTCTTAGAATTAAATGATTCAAAAAATTCAAAATATATAAATGTCGAACCAAATGTATTTCTGAAATAAGTTGAAATTAATGATTAAAAAACGATAATTATCATATACTACAGTCTTTGATTGCAACTAATTCCTTTCTTTTTGCCTGTCAGCTATCATATTATGTCTATGTACTATTTTTCACAAATCAATGTGAAATTAAACCACCAAAGTTATTTTATACAGTACACCTTTGATTTTAACTCAAAAGACATTATGGACACATGTGCAATCAGTCTTTCATCTTTTATTATTTTCCAAGCTATCAAGGTCTCTTAAGCGGAAGCAAATTCTGTCTCTTAATCGCAACATTGTTGTTGCTCCATGCGCTTCTCTACCTTCAGCATTGCGTCTAACTTATCGGTAAGATTGGCAAGCATATTGCCAATATCGTTTAGAACATCTGCTGGTTCAGCACGTTGTGCTCTAGGTGTAGCAGTCGCTGAATCAGACTTACATGGCAGTGAGTCTGATTCCGTACTCGATCTCGACTAAAAAGAACAGATAATTAAACAATTAATAATTACAATCAATCAACGTGACTATACACATACTTTAAAGCTAGCATCCGATCCATTCCCATGTTGCAATGCCAATGCCAATGTTTTTATAAGCTCTTGATCTTCAGCCCGCCATGACCTAGATGAATTCATCTGGGAGTGCACATCGGGTGGTGTTCATGGAGTCGGCGGCGCGCCGCGGCGGTGGCAATGGCAAATCACTCTGGCTATCCAACGATTTACTTAAACTCTCTTAACGAGGATATGCAGGCAATGGCAAAGGACTTGATGTCTGCACATGATGAATTATCACAGACGGCGTATTCTCATTGCTTTCCGAATAAGTCTAAACGTTTTGGTGGATTTTGAGGCATCTTCTTACCCATTATTGGACTGTATTGATACTTTGCATCTATAATTTACCTAGAAATGGTTTTTACCATTCCCTAGAAATGGTTTCACGTTTTGAACCCCCCAACAACCGGGTAACAGCCAGGCACTATACCAACTACGCTCACGTTATCGTCTCAATTTCAAACCATTACTTCATTCATGGTTGTTAGACTCAAATTGCCACTATGTGCAGATAAAGTGCAGTAACAATTTCATCTCTCTCGTACTCATTGCCAAATCCGGATACTGTCCGATGTATTCACTAATTGCTTTGCATGCATTACAATAGAAAATTAATAAGTATTTACTTTTTGATGAATGTATCCATCCTGAGTAGTAATCTTGATGTAATATCTCCTGACTAACTGCTTCCTTGATCCTTTGATTATTTGATTGATCCTCTTTGGCTTGGGCGAAGAAGTTCCTACGGAGCACAAAAGAACACATTAATTATTTGTAATTATGATGAAGTTTGACTAGTAGCACAATTGAGACGTTGGCACAAGTAAAACAAAACTTTATTTTGGTTAATAGAAGTTTGGCTTACGTTTGATTAAGTATTTTATTACTAAAGTTAATGCAGATGCGCAGCACAGCAGCTGACTCGATAGCGAGCGAAAAGACTAAGTACAGTACGTACGTAAAACAATATATGTTGCGACAATTGTTGGTGGCGCGCACGTAGTGCTATTGCTTCTGCATGAGTAAATGAAATAGCAACAATGGCAAAAATTGTGTCTCTCCAACAATTTTAGCGGTCTAAATAGTGTTGCCGATGGCATCTTATCTTTTTGCGGCACACTGACACATGCACACATACGGTGTATCGGCGATTTGCTTACTGATACCAAGATGGACCGATGAATGAAGAATAAGGCATGCATTATGATAGAAAATGATTTGGTACTTACGATTTATTGAATATATCTCTTCCCAGCAGCAATCCTCTATGTTACCATATCTGTCTATGTATTTCCTCAATTAATCCGAAGATTCTTTGATTGATCTTCCTTGGATGATGAAATTTCTACGGACCACATGAGAACACATTAAAAAGTTGTATTTTTATGAATTTCGAGTAATGACATAATTGAAATAATGCCACGATTAAAACAAAACGTTATTTTACTTAAAAGAAGTTGATACATACCTTTGATTAAGTTTTTGATCGCTGAAATATATGCAGATTCGTAATTAACGCAGGCGGTCCGTCTGGGAGAGCGGCACTGAGTAAAGCAAAACACCTTGCCGCAATTGCCGGTGCACCGCGGTGGCGCGCTCGTATTCCTATAGCCGCAGCATGAGTAAGTGAAATAGGTATAATTGCAACAATTTCTTATTCACTTACGTGGGATGTGGCTTGAGTACCCACCTGACTTAGCGCAAGATCCTGCTTAAGCAAACTGACTCCGCAGCATGGCGCTATGTGCGCTACTTCCATTGGTATGTGCGCAGGTGCACTCAAGTTAAGCGCTGATAATCACTGTAATCAGTGCGGCCTCTGTTGCACCCGCGCATGGTCACGCGGCCATTTAAACATGAGGAATGCGCACCATGTGACACACCTCTAATGCCGCATGCTACAATGCTACGAATTTGATAACCTAATAATAAAATAAATAAATTATGAATAACTTATTAAATTAACACAGTCTGTCATACAAATTGTTGCCTTTTAACAAATTATAAAAGTTAGAACATTTTATTACAAAGTATGGTTAAAAATTAATTTTTATTTGCTATTTATACCCGTGCAAATAGCGGGACCCTGACAGAACTTAGCCATACGCCAATTGACTTTGAATATTAATAATAATTAAAATATTAGCTGTATGCCCACCCCCGCGACAAGGACGCGCCTGTCAGGAATTACCCAGATGGGACTTTAATCAACATTAGGCCCCCAGGGACGGGTTAATGACTTTGCTTTTCATTTACAATTAAATGCGAAACAAAGTCAAAGGCAACCTGAAAAAAAAAAGAAAACACAAATATATGATTAGTAACACTCCGCTACACGAGTAGCCATGCCGCCCTAAAAAGGAAGTGCCGATTTAAGGGTAAGAATATGCCGACTGTGCCCAACCATCACACACATTATAAATACACAAATTTCGTTAAGTATTTCATTAAAGACTCACGTTTTACTGAGGCCCTGTGGAGAGAAAGTACAAATTATAAAACAATAAATGCCTGAAAGAGAACGTCGGTTGGCACACTCACAGTCGGCATGAAAAAAGGTTGACCTAATACGAGTTTACGAACTAAGTAGTTTACGAACTACGCGACGCGGAGCTAATTTAAATCCTCAAAAAGAAGTTAATAAATTTTCACTCATTCCCCCCATGGGCCATCTCTTTTAGTATTAAATAGGAAATTGATATTTTCTTCAAAAGTATTTTAGCTAGCTATTCAACCAACATTAATTATTATATATCAAAATATAAATCTAATTTCATTTAAATACTTTCTTTTTACATTAAATTATATTAAGGGTTTGGTAGAATGAATTATAAATCATCAGCATCGGACTTATGCAACACGAGATAGAGATAACTAAAGCGATTAATTGGAAAGTTGGCGTATTTCTTTCTACTTCACCAATATTAAAAATACAACGTTTGATATTCAATAAGACTTGGCAAGAAAGTCAATCAATGGTCACCATTGACATAGGTGATCCTTGAAACCTCTTTAGTGGGTTTTCCCATTGTCTTTTACAGGATGTGTACACTATTCATTATTTAGCACAAAAGACTACTGAATTTGTGAATCAGGAATTAACTAATTACTGTAGACTGTAGAATTGATTGAAAATGTTGACATCCATAGGTCACTGGTCCAAATCCGGTTCGAAGGAAGTTTATTATTTTCTGTTATTATTTTAAATGCATTGTTAGACAAAATAGTTTTTTTTAAGAATACGATTAGGTATCTGTTGTTCTATTAGGTTTGTTATACGTGAACTGGTAAACGAAAGTCCAATGAGATACGGCGGTTGCGTCTCATGTTTGACACAGCTTTTTTTATAACCAACTCCATAAAAGGGACTGCCGCCACCGGGTGGGGTCGAACCACCGACCTTTCGGTTAACAGCCGAACGCGCTGCCGATTGCGCCACGGAGGCCACACTTTCTTTTTTTAAATGACTGTTTCTGTGATAGAAATATTAGAAATCTATATATCTACTAATCTATATATCTATATCTACTTAACAGTTGATGAATGCAGCAATAGCACCCTAAAATCCGCGATCGCAAAAAACTTCCTATCTGTTTAGTCTTACGAACTATTCTGCAGAGTCGTAAGACTCTATTTTATATTTGGTCTTATGGACCATTATTTGGAGTCATAAGGACTCTTTTGATATTTGGTCTTATGGACCATTCATTACGTGGAGTCGGAAGGACTCTTTTTACGAATCAAAATGACTCTGGCGCAAACACATATAATTAAACTTGTTTGATCACTACCACAGTTTGTGATAGCAATAGAGATAACTAAAGCGATTAATTGGAAAGTTGGCGTATTTCTTTCTACTTCACCAATATTAAAAATACAACGTTTGATATTCAATAAGACTTGGCAAGAAAGTCAATCAATGGTCACCATTGACATAGGTGATCCTTGAAACCTCTTTAGTGGGTTTTCCCATTGTCTTTTACAGGATGTGTACACTATAGCAATCGGGTAAAGGTGCCCCACTATTACAGTTTGTAATAGTGGAGATTCCACTTCGGCGAGCATTACTTGTGGGTCGGCACACAAGCAGTCGCCCCGCTGAGTGTCCCAACGTTGGCCCTCGCCGCATCTGGAACCCTCTGGATGGATGGCTGGAAATGTCATCTGAAACCCTCTGGATGGCTCGTTGGACGGTTTGACGACGGCCGCCTTTAAATATCAAGACTCTCGCGGCACTCTCGAAATTACAAAAAATGCTGGCCAGCAGTCAAATAATTAAAAATGATTTTAAATGAAAGATTGAGGATCAATCGCGCACTCGAAATTACTTTTCGCGCACTCGATCACACTTTTCCCGGCAGTATTTTCAAATAATTGGTTTTGAATTAAACTTACTTGACACTTTCAGGCCCGGCGCCCGACTGCTGCATCTTGGAATGGAATGGGACCAGCCTGGAAATGACATCTGAAACAAATACAATTTATTATTAAAATGTACAATAAATACAAAGTTATCAATTGAATGAGACTTACCTACGACTCCTGAAGACGAAGCCCAACTGCTGCATCATGAAATGGAATCGGACCAGCCACCTGTAAAAACACGTTAATCTCTGAAACAAAAACAATGAGTTATTAACAAATGCAATATAACACAATGATGTTATTAATACTTACATTATATCTACAAATACAATGCCCAACTGCTGTCTGGAATGGACTGATCCGTCTGGAATCCTCTTGATAGACCAGACCATATCATTCGAATAGCGCGAAATAATAGAGAAAATATTTTAAAAAAATAAATGTTTTGATGGACGTCGCATTCCCAGACATTGTATGTCGGTAGTGTGAGTGGCCCTCAAGACACCCTCCCCAGCTCTAAGTCCTCTTGCGGATTGAAATCTCGGCACAAGTAGGTGCTGGATCGTTGGTTCTTTCCCGATATTTTAAGCAAAACTAATATGAATTAAAATATGTAAATATATAAAATGTACAAATTCGGAGTAAGTCAACTTATCACTGGCGATTAGCTAGCTTACAATTCAGCAAGAATAAAAGTAACAGGGGAATCAAATCATAAAATAATAAATTAAATTAATGTTTCAGTACCAACAATAACATAACTCAGTCACTGGCTCTTTAGTATATTATTAGAGTTGAATACACAGATATCTGTGCTATGCATTTCGATTTTCACGTGATATATGGGGACGCAAGCAGAATTGTGTTTTCAAGAAATAGACCTCGAAATATCTAGTAGCAGTATTCAGAAATACTGTTTATTTTAACACGATTGCTCGTGTTGAATTTTTACAAAGAGATAATTTGAAAATTAACAACAAACGCAAACAGAATTGCATTTTCCAAAAATAGATTTCGAAAGATCCTGTAAAAGTATTAAAAAATACTTTTTAACTAACATCATGATCGCATGTTAGAGTATTGCATAGAGATAACGTGAAAATCAACTTGGGGACGTTGCAATCAGAATTGCCTCTTCGAGTAATCGATCTCAAAAGATCTTTGAAATATAGTCATTTGGTCTGAGCCACATCACAGCTAATACTAAAGAAAGCAAAAAATAATAATTAAAACTGTGGTTAAATAAAATAAAATTAAATGAAAATAAAATAAAGTAAAAGATAAATGAAAATAAAAATTAAAAATTTGTTACTTAATTCTCCTTGAATTGTAAACTAGCTCTTCGCAAATGAAGGGAATTTGAATGCCGAGTAAACATAAAGCGAAAAGGACATATTCGACTAAATTAACTAATTATGCTGAGCGCTATTCGAATGATTTCTTGAGTGATCTGCAAGTATTATACGAAATTAGTATCTATTATACCGAAACCGTTGCAGTAACTTAATCATCAGTTGTTAGTTTACCCCATGGCAAATCAGCATGCACTAATATAGTAAATTAAAATGCACTCATGGTTTTGTCGAAGTGCTTGGTGACTGGGTCTTGGGTTCTTGGCTTCGGGTTTCTGGGTTCTTGGCTTACGGCTTCTTGGTCCTTGGCTTCCGGCTCCTGGTTCATGAACATCTCGGAAATCGTCGAAACCTCCAGAATCTCTGGGTTATCATGGAATTGGCAAACATCATTGGTCCTCCATTCTTCAGTTTAATTTTAAGACAATTTGTCTTTGCTGCTCCAGTATGGATTTGCAATTGACGACTTGATTATTGTCTTCGTCAATCGTGTTTCTGCCTCAACCATAGTAATTTTGGTTGGGTTGACATATTAGTCGATCAGGAAACTGATGGCTAAAACATAAAAATTCAATTAATTAACAGTCTGATTTGTAAACATTCTTATTATTTACCTTTTTCTTCTGATCGCTCTTTCCTCACTGAACTTCCAGTCGGAAGTTGATATCCCTATGCTAGATGCTTAATTGGTGTTGCATCATTTAACTTCCATAATGTGTCATGCAATTCGAACATTAGATATTTATGTACAAAACTAATCAAAATATACATATGTAAATTCAGAAAATGTATTCACTGTGAAGGCAATTCCGGATCATTATTATACCACTCAAAAAGTACGGTGAGGTCGTATCGCACTTCTTGTTTGTGAAATTGACATGCACAGATTTCGTTTCTTTTAACATAATTCCTCATTTATTGGTTCAGGTTGAAAATATAAAGTAATAAGCCTTTTAACAATGCTTCAAATTTGAACAGAACATCTGCAAAACTGACAAAGATGAATTTTTTTAAATTCCCTATTTTCACGGATGGTACATTAAGGCATAATAGTTCGACCAATATGCAATTATATGTACGGTTGCCATGGCAACCATAGCTACCGGAACATGCATGCGCCGTAATGCATTACGGATATCAACTTTTGACAAATACTTACTGGTAGGGTAATTATATTAAATATATTAAACCCTACCAATACTCACTGGTAGGGTAATTATATTAAAATATTAAATAAATTATCAAGTTCTTTAAAAAAATTAATTGGAGGACTTGTTTTATAGCTTTGAAATTTTTTGTGGTGATGCACAGTTAAATGCTATATTTTATTCTGTTTAAGGTAAATTAATGTACATAAGTGTTTTCTTGGAAAAAATTCTCAAAGTCGATATTTTATTATTTTGCATGTATAAGTTACACCCCTATAATATCTCTACTTATTAATGGAAAATTACTGGGTAAAGGATATTTTCATTTGCTCGAACGAGCAACGCTAATTCTTATGGCCTTGTAAAATACAAATCCTAAAATGACTGAATATATTATGGAAATATAATACTAGTCTACACCACAAAGTGGTAGACGGAAATTGATATATAATATATATAATATATAAATATAATACTGCTATGATTCCCTAGGGATGTTATATCATATCTGCACAAGCAGAAGGTTGTTTCGTCAGTTCTGAGTATGCATGGCTCGTTCTTGGTGCCTCCTCAAAAGCAAATTATATGATTATTGAATACAATTTTGTTAAAGTAATACTCACATGATTCCCTAGGGAAGTTTTTTTTACATTTGCGCAAACAGAAGGCTGTAGACTTGTTGATGAGCTTGGATACTGTTTTCATCAGTGTCAAGTAAGCATGACTTATTTTTAGGCAGTACTAAAATGTAAATGATATAATTATTGAATATAAATTTGTTAATATAATACTTACATGATTCCCAGTGAATGATAATTCATAATTGCAGTTATATAGTGTAAAGTTGTTCATTACTTTTGACTTCACTTTAATAATAATTATTGTATCGGAATGATTCTTTCAGATTCAAGCACTTGAAACAATCCTTTACACATTGGAAAAAAGAATTTCGCAAAAATTACAATTTTCATGTCTAGAAGAGTGAACGCCTTGCTCCCACTATGCGCTACTATTACGCATTTAAAAGGCCGAGGAAATTCCCTCCTGATTGGCTGAAGCCAATATACGTTAGTTCATAAATTCCTCACTTTTTGGCAGCACCATGCAGACTACTACAGGGCTTCCACCGCATGACTCATCACCCAAGTGCCGGCTACATAGATATAGTAATTCCATATCTATGGCCGGCTATCACACTTTAACCTACATTGTGGTGCAGTGTATTTATTGTAGGCAGATGAACGTTGTACGCACGATTTAATTAATTATAGTGATTTGTGAGATCAGGCAGCTCAAAATGTTCAGTGCAAAGAAGTATTCCAAAGTTTGGTTAAGAGTAACCTCTTGATGTAATCGACATAGTTATGGTGAGTCACATATATTGTTATTATTCCACATTTGTATAATAATAGACCTTACAAATATCTATTAGGCAAGGGAATGTAAATATTATCTCCTAGTAAGAGATGAAAATTTGATGATCCAAGCATTTAACATACTATTGTAGGGTCTGCACTAACCAAAAGTGAAGTCAAAAGTAATGAAAAACTGTACACTATATAACTGCAATTATGAATTATCATCCCTAGGGAATTATGTGAGTATTACCTTAACAAAATTATATTCAATAATCATATAATTTGCTTTTTAGGGGAGACCAAGAATTAGCCATGCATACTCAGCCCTGACCATAACAATATCCTAGCTCATGGACAACTGTACGGTCTTATGCTTGCGCAAATATGAAATAACAATCCTAGGGAATCATGTGAGTATTACCTTAACAAAATTATATTCAATAATCATATAATTTGCTTTTTAGGGGAGACCAAGAATTAGCCATACATGCTCAGCACTGACCATAACAATATCTTAGCACATGATCAACTGTACGGCCTTCTATTTGCGCAAATAGAAAAAACATCCCTAGGGAATCATGTGAGTATTACCTTAACAAAATTATATTCAATAATCATATAATTTGCTTTTTAGGGGTGACCAAGAATTAGCCATGCATACTCAGCACTGACCATAACAATATCCTAGCTCATGGACAACTGTACGGTCTTCTGCTTGCGCAAATATGAAATAACAATCCTAGGGAATCATGTGAGTATTACCTTAACAAAATTATATTCATTAATCATATAATTTGCTTTTTAGGGGAGACCAAGAATTAGCCATACATGCTCAGCACTGACCATAACAATATCTTAGCACATGATCAACTGTACGGCCTTCTATTTGCGCAAATAGAAAAAACATCCCTAGGGAATCATGTGAGTATTACCTTAACAAAATTATATTCAATAATCATATAATTTGCTTTTTAGGGGAGACCAAGAATTAGCCATACATGCTCAGCACTGACCATAACAATATCTTAGCACATGATCAACTGTACGGCCTTCTATTTGCGCAAATAGAAAAAACATCCCTAGGGAATCATGTGAGTATTACCTTAACAAAATTATATTCAATAATCATATAATTTGCTTTTTAGGGGAGACCAAGAATTAGCCATACATGCTCAGCACTGACCATAACAATATCTTAGCACATGATCAACTGTACGGCCTTCTATTTGCGCAAATAGAAAAAACATCCCTAGGGAATCATGTGAGTATTACCTTAACAAAATTATATTCAATAATCATATAATTTGCTTTTTAGGGGTGACCAAGAATTAGCCATGCATACTCAGCACTGACCATAACAATATCCTAGCTCATGGACAACTGTACGGTCTTCTGCTTGCGCAAATATGAAATAACAATCCTAGGGAATCATGTGAGTATTACCTTAACAAAATTATATTCATTAATCATATAATTTGCTTTTTAGGGGAGACCAAGAATTAGCCATACATGCTCAGCACTGACCATAACAATATCTTAGCACATGATCAACTGTACGGCCTTCTATTTGCGCAAATAGAAAAAACATCCCTAGGGAATCATGTGAGTATTACCTTAACAAAATTATATTCAATAATCATATAATTTGCTTTTTAGGGGAGACCAAGAATTAGCCATACATGCTCAGCACTGACCATAACAATATCTTAGCACATGATCAACTGTACGGCCTTCTATTTGCGCAAATAGAAAAAACATCCCTAGGGAATCATGTGAGTATTACCTTAACAAAATTATATTCAATAATCATATAATTTGCTTTTTAGGGGAGACCAAGAATTAGCCATACATGCTCAGCACTGACCATAACAATATCTTAGCACATGATCAACTGTACGGCCTTCTATTTGCGCAAATAGAAAAAACATCCCTAGGGAATCATGTGAGTATTACCTTAACAAAATTATATTCAATAATCATATAATTTGCTTTTTAGGGGTGACCAAGAATTAGCCATGCATACTCAGCACTGACCATAACAATATCCTAGCTCATGGACAACTGTACGGTCTTCTGCTTGCGCAAATATGAAATAACAATCCTAGGGAATCATGTGAGTATTACCTTAACAAAATTATATTCAATAATCATATAATTTGCTTTTTAGGGGTGACCAAGAATTAGCCATGCATACTCAGCACTGACCATAACAATATCCTAGCACATGATCAACTGTACGGCCTTCTATTTGCGCAAATAGAAAAAACATCCCTAGGGAATCATGTGAGTATTACCTTAACAAAATTATATTCAATAATCATATAATTTGCTTTTTAGGGGTGACCAAGAATTAGCCATGCATACTCAGCACTGACCATAACAATATCCTAGCTCATGGACAACTATACGGTCTTCTGCTTGCGCAAATATGAAATAACAATCCTAGGGAATCATGTGAGTATTACCTTAACAAAATTATATTCAATAATCATATAATTTGCTTTTTAGGGGAGACCAAGAATTACCCATACATGCTCAGCACTGACCATAACAATATCTTAGCACATGATCAACTGTACGGCCTTCTATTTGCGCAAATAGAAAAAACATCCCTAGGGAATCATGTGAGTATTACCTTAACAAAATTATATTGAATAATCATATAATTTGCTTTTTAGGGGAGACCAAGAATTAGCCATACATGCTCAGCACTGACCATAACAATATCTTAGCACATGATCAACTGTACGGCCTTCTATTTGCGCAAATAGAAAAAACATCCCTAGGGAATCATGTGAGTATTACCTTAACAAAATTATATTCAATAATCATATAATTTGCTTTTTAGGGGTGACCAAGAATTAGCCATGCATACTCAGCACTGACCATAACAATATCGTAGCTCATGGACAACTGTACGGTCTTCTGCTTGCGCAAATATGAAATAACAATCCTAGGGAATCATGTGAGTATTACCTTAACATAATTATATTCAATAATCATATAATTTGCTTTTTCGGGGTGACCAAGAATTAGCCATGCATACTCAGCACTGACCATAACAATATTCTAGCACATGATCAACTGTACGGCCTTCTATTTGCGCAAATAGAAAAAACATCCCTAGGGAATCATGTGAGTATTACCTTAACAAAATTATATTCAATAATCATATAATTTGCTTTTTAGGGGTGACCAAGAATTAGCCATGCATACTCAGCACTGACCATAACAATATCCTAGCTCATGGACAACTATACGGTCTTCTGCTTGCGCAAATATGAAATAACAATCCTAGGGAATCATGTGAGTATTACCTTAACAAAATTATATTCAATAATCATATAATTTGCTTTTTAGGGGAGACCAAGAATTAGCCATACATGCTCAGCACTGACCATAACAATATCTTAGCACATGATCAACTGTACGGCCTTCTATTTGCGCAAATAGAAAAAACATCCCTAGGGAATCATGCGAGTATTACCTTAACAAAATTATATTCAATAATCATATAATTTGCTTTTTAGGGGAGACCAAGAATTAGCCATACATGCTCAGCACTGACCATAACAATATCTTAGCACATGATCAACTGTACGGCCTTCTATTTGCGCAAATAGAAAAAACATCCCTAGGGAATCATGTGAGTATTACCTTAACAAAATTATATTCAATAATCATATAATTTGCTTTTTAGGGGTGACCAAGAATTAGCCATGCATACTCAGCACTGACCATAACAATATCGTAGCTCATGGACAACTGTACGGTCTTCTGCTTGCGCAAATATGAAATAACAATCCTAGGGAATCATGTGAGTATTACCTTAACATAATTATATTCAATAATCATATAATTTGCTTTTTCGGGGTGACCAAGAATTAGCCATGCATACTCAGCACTGACCATAACAATATCCTAGCACATGATCAACTGTACGGCCTTCTATTTGCGCAAATAGAAAAAACATCCCTAGGGAATCATGTGAGTATTACCTTAACAAAATTATATTCAATAATCATATAATTTGCTTTTTAGGGGTGACCAAGAATTAGCCATGCATACTCAGCACTGACCATAACAATATCCTAGCTCATGGACAACTATACGGTCTTCTGCTTGCGCAAATATGAAATAACAATCCTAGGGAATCATGTGAGTATTACCTTAACAAAATTATATTCAATAATCATATAATTTGCTTTTTAGGGGAGACCAAGAATTACCCATACATGCTCAGCACTGACCATAACAATATCTTAGCACATGATCAACTGTACGGCCTTCTATTTGCGCAAATAGAAAAAACATCCCTAGGGAATCATGTGAGTATTACCTTAACAAAATTATATTCAATAATCATATAATTTGCTTTTTAGGGGTGACCAAGAATTAGCCATGCATACTCAGCACTGACCATAACAATATCCTAGCTCATGGACAACTGTACGGTCTTCTGCTTGCGCAAATATGAAATAACAATCCTAGGGAATCATGTGAGTATTACCTTAACAAAATTATATTCAATAATCATATAATTTGCTTTTTAGGGGTGACCAAGAATTAGCCATGCATACTCAGCACTGACCATAACAATATCCTAGCTCATGGACAACTGTACGGTCTTCTGCTTGCGCAAATATGAAATAACAATCCTAGGGAATCATGTGAGTATTACCTTAACAAAATTATATTCAATAATAATATAATTTGCTTTTTAGGGGAGACCAAGAATTAGCCATGCATACTCAGCACTGACCATAACAATATCCTAGCTCATGGAGAACTGTACGGCCTTCTGCTTGCACAAATATGTAAAAATATCGCTAGGGAATCATGTGAGTATTACCTTAACAAAAATATATTCAAGAATCACATATAATTTACTTTTTAGTAGGGACCAAGAATTAGCCATGCATACTCAGCACTGACCATAACAATATCCTAGCACATGGACAACTGTACGGCCTTCTGCTTGCGCAAATATGAATAAACATCCCTAGGGAATCATGTGAGTATTACCTTAACAAAAATATATTCAAGAATCACATATAATTTACTTTTTAGTAGGGACCAAGAATTAGCCATGCATACTCAGCACTGACCATAACAATATCCTAGCACATGGACAACTGTACGGCCTTCTGCTTGCGCAAATATGAATAAACATCCCTAGGGAATCATGTGAGTATTACCTTAACAAAAATATATTCAAGAATCACATATAATTTACTTTTTAGTAGGGACCAAGAATTAGCCATGCATACTCAGCACTGACCATAACAATATCCTAGCACATGGACAACTGTACGGCCTTCTGCTTGCGCAAATATGAATAAACATCCCTAGGGAATCATGTGAGTATTACCTTAACAAAAATATATTCAAGAATCACATATAATTTACTTTTTAGTAGGGACCAAGAATTAGCCATGCATACTCAGCACTGACCATAACAATATCCTAGCACATGGACAACTGTACGGCCTTCTGCTTGCGCAAATATGAATAAACATCCCTAGGGAATCATGTGAGTATTACCTTAACAAAAATATATTCAAGAATCACATATAATTTACTTTTTAGTAGGGACCAAGAATTAGCCATGCATACTCAGCACTGACCATAACAATATCCTAGCACATGGACAACTGTACGGCCTTCTGCTTGCGCAAATATGAATAAACATCCCTAGGGAATCATGTGAGTATTACCGTAACAAAAATATATTCAAGAATCACATATAATTTACTTTTTAGTAGGGACCAAGAATTAGCCATGCATACTCAGCACTGACCATAACAATATCCTAGCACATGGACAACTGTACGGCCTTCTATTTGCGCAAATAGAAAAAACATCCCTAGGGAATCATGTGAGTATTACCTTAACAAAATTATATTCAATAATCATATAATTTGCTTTTTAGGGGAGACCAAGAATTAGCCATGCATACTCAGCACTGACCATAACAATATCCTAGCTCATGGACAACTGTACGGTCTTCTGCTTGCGCAAATATGAAATAACAATCCTAGGGAATCATGTGAGTATTACCTTAACAAAATTATATTCAATAATCATATAATTTGCTTTTTAGGGGAGACCAAGAATTTGCCATGCATACTCAGCACTGACCATAACAATATCCTAGCACATGGACAACTGTACGGCCTTCTATTTGCGCAAATAGAAAAAACATCCCTAGGGAATCATGTGAGTATTACCTTAACAAAATTATATTCAATAATCATATAATTTGCTTTTTAGGGGAGACCAAGAATTGGCCATGCATACTCAGCACTGACCATAACAATATCCTAGCTCATGGACAACTGTACGGTCTTCTGCTTGCGCAAATATAAAATAACAATCCTAGGGAATCATGTGAGTATTACCTTAACAAAATTATATTCAATAATCATATAATTTGCTTTTTAGGGGAGATCAAGAATTAGCCATGCATACTCAGCACTGACCATAACAATATCCTAGCTCATGGACAACTGTACGGTCTTCTGCTTGCGCAAAGATGAAATAACAATCCTAGGGAATCATGTGAGTATTACCTTAACAAAATTATATTCAATAATCATATAATTTGCTTTTTAGGGGTGACCAAGAATTAGCCATGCATACTCAGCACTGACCATAACAATATCCTAGCTCATGGACAACTGTACGGTCTTCTGCTTGCGCAAATATGAAATAACAATCCTAGGGAATCATGTGAGTATTACCTTAACAAAATTATATTCAATAATCATATAATTTGCTTATTAGGGGAGACCAAGAATTAGCCATGCATACTCAGCACTGATCATAACAATATCCTAGCTCATGGACAACTGTACGGTCTTCTGCTTGCGCAAATATGAAATAACAATCCTAGGGAATCATGTGAGTATTACCTTAACAAAATTATATTCAATAATCATATAATTTGCTTATTAGGGGAGACCAAGAATTAGCCATGCATACTCAGCACTGACCATAACAATATCCTAGCTCATGGACAACTGAACGGTCTTCTGCTTGCGCAAATATGAAATAACAATCCTAGGGAATCATGTGAGTATTACCTTAACAAAATTATATTCAATAATCATATAATTTGCTTATTAGGGGAGACCAAGAATTAGCCATGCATACTCAGCACTGACCATAACAATATCCTAGCTCATGGACAACTGTACGGTCTTCTGCTTGCGCAAATATGAAATAACAATCCTAGGGAATCATGTGAGTATTACCTTAACAAAATTATATTCAATAATCATATAATTTGCTTATTAGGGGAGACCAAGAATTAGCCATGCATACTCAGCACTGACCATAACAATATCCTAGCTCATGGACAACTGTACGGCCTTCTGCTTGCGCAAATATGAATAAACATCCCTAGGGAATCATGTGAGTATTACCTTAACAAAAATATATTCAAGAATCACATATAATTTACTTTTTAGTAGGGACCAAGAATTAGCCATGCATACTCAGCACTGACCATAACAATATCCTAGCACATGGACAACTGTACGGCCTTCTATTTGCGCAAATAGAAAAAACATCCCTAGGGAATCATGTGAGTATTACCTTAACAAAATTATATTCAATAATCATATAATTTGCTTTTTAGGGGAGACCAAGAATTAGCCATGCATACTCAGCACTGACCATAACAATATCCTAGCTCATGGACAACTGTACGGTCTTCTGCTTGCGCAAATATGAAATAACAATCCTAGGGAATCATGTGAGTATTACCTTAACAAAATTATATTCAATAATCATATAATTTGCTTTTTAGGGGAGACCAAGAATTTGCCATGCATACTCAGCACTGACCATAACAATATCCTAGCACATGGACAACTGTACGGCCTTCTATTTGCGCAAATAGAAAAAACATCCCTAGGGAATCATGTGAGTATTACCTTAACAAAATTATATTCAATAATCATATAATTTGCTTTTTAGGGGAGACCAAGAATTGGCCATGCATACTCAGCACTGACCATAACAATATCCTAGCTCATGGACAACTGTACGGTCTTCTGCTTGCGCAAATATAAAATAACAATCCTAGGGAATCATGTGAGTATTACCTTAACAAAATTATATTCAATAATCATATAATTTGCTTTTTAGGGGAGATCAAGAATTAGCCATGCATACTCAGCACTGACCATAACAATATCCTAGCTCATGGACAACTGTACGGTCTTCTGCTTGCGCAAAGATGAAATAACAATCCTAGGGAATCATGTAAGTATTACCTTAACAAAATTATATTCAATAATCATATAATTTGCTTTTTAGGGGTGACCAAGAATTAGCCATGCATACTCAGCACTGACCATAACAATATCCTAGCTCATGGACAACTGTACGGTCTTCTGCTTGCGCAAATATGAAATAACAATCCTAGGGAATCATGTGAGTATTACCTTAACAAAATTATATTCAATAATCATATAATTTGCTTATTAGGGGAGACCAAGAATTAGCCATGCATACTCAGCACTGATCATAACAATATCCTAGCTCATGGACAACTGTACGGTCTTCTGCTTGCGCAAATATGAAATAACAATCCTAGGGAATCATGTGAGTATTACCTTAACAAAATTATATTCAATAATCATATAATTTGCTTATTAGGGGAGACCAAGAATCAGCCATGCATACTCAGCACTGACCATAACAATATCCTAGCTCATGGACAACTGAACGGTCTTCTGCTTGCGCAAATATGAAATAACAATCCTAGGGAATCATGTGAGTATTACCTTAACAAAATTATATTCAATAATCATATAATTTGCTTATTAGGGGAGACCAAGAATTAGCCATGCATACTCAGCACTGACCATAACAATATCCTAGCTCATGGACAACTGTACGGTCTTCTGCTTGCGCAAATATGAAATAACAATCCTAGGGAATCATGTGAGTATTACCTTAACAAAATTATATTCAATAATCATATAATTTGCTTATTAGGGGACACCAAGAATTAGCCATGCATACTCAGCACTGACCATAACAATATCCTAGCTCATGGACAACTGAACGGTCTTCTGCTTGCGCAAATATGAAATAACAATCCTAGGGAATCATGTGAGTATTACCTTAACAAAATTATATTCAATAATCATATAATTTGCTTTTTAGGGGAGATCAAGAATTAGCCATGCATACTCAGCACTGATCATAACAATATCCTAGCTCATGGACAACTGTACGGTCTTCTGCTTGCGCAAATATGAAATAACAATCTTAGGGAATCATGTGAGTATTACCTTAACAAAATTATATTCAATAATCATATAATTTGCTTATTAGGGGAGACCAAGAATTAGCCATGCATACTCAGCACTGACCATAACAATATCCTAGCTCATGGACAACTGAACGGTCTTCTGCTTGCGCAAATATGAAATAACAATCCTAGGGAATCATGTGAGTGTTACCTTAACAAAATTATATTCAATAATCATATAATTTGCTTTTTAGGGGTGACCAAGAATTAGCCATGCATACTCAGCACTGACCATAACAATATCCTGGCTCATGGACAATTGTACGGTCTTCTGCTTGCGCAAATATGAAATAACAATCTTAGGGAATCATTTGAGTATTACCTTAACAAAATTATATTCAATAATCATATAATTTGCTTTTTAGGGGAGATCAAGAATTAGCCATGCATACTCAGCACTGACCATAACAATATCCTAGCTTATGGACAACTGTACGGTCTTCTGCTTGCGCAAATATGAAATAACAATCCTAGGGAATCATGTGAGTGTTACCTTAACAAAATTATATTCAATAATCATATAATTTGCTTTTTAGGGGTGACCAAGAATTAGCCATGCATACTCAGCACTGACCATAACAATATCCTAGCACATGATCAACTGTACGGCCTTCTATTTGCGCAAATAGAAAAAACATCCCTAGGGAATCATGTGAGTATTACCTTAACAAAATTATATTCAATAATCATATAATTTGCTTTTTAGGGGTGACCAAGAATTAGCCATGCATACTCAGCACTGACCATAACAATATCCTAGCACATGATCAACTGTACGGCCTTCTATTTGCGCAAATAGAAAAAACATCCCTAGGGAATCATGTGAGTGTTACCTTAACAAAATTATATTCAATAATCATATAATTTGCTTTTTAGGGGTGACCAAGAATTAGCCATGCATACTCAGCACTGACCATAACAATATCCTAGCACATGATCAACTGTACGGCCTTCTATTTGCGCAAATAGAAAAAACATCCCTAGGGAATCATGTGAGTATTACCTTAACAAAATTATATTCAATAATCATATAATTTGCTTTTTAGGGGTGACCAAGAATTAACCATGCATACTCAGCACTGACCATAACAATATCCTAGCACATGATCAACTGTACGGCCTTCTATTTGCGCAAATAGAAAAAACATCCCTAGGGAATCATGTGAGTATTACCTTAATAAAATTATATTCAATAATCATATAATTTGCTTTTTAGGGGTGACCAAGAATTAGCCATGCATACTCAGCACTGACCATAACAATATCCTAGCTCATGGACAACTGTACGGCCTTCTGCTTGCACAAATATGTAAAAATATCGCTAGGGAATCATGTGAGTATTACCATAACAAAATTATATTCAATAATCATATAATTTGCTTTTTAGGGGTGACCAAGAATTAGCCATGCATACTCAGCACTGACCATAACAATATCCTGGCTCATGGACAATTGTACGGTCTTCTGCTTGCGCAAATATGAAATAACAATCTTAGGGAATCATTTGAGTATTACCTTAACAAAATTATATTCAATAATCATATAATTTGCTTTTTAGGGGAGACCAAGAATTAGCCATGCATACTCAGCACTGACCATAACAATATCCTAGCACATAATCAACTGTACGGCCTTCTATTTGCGCAAATAGAAAAAACATCCCTAGGGAATCATGTGAGTATTACTTTAACAAAATTATATTCAATAATCATATAATTTGCTTTTTAGGGGTGACCAAGAATTAGCCATGCATACTCAGCACTGACCATAACAATATCCTAGCTCATGGACAACTGTACGGTCTTCTGCTTGCGCAAATATGAAATAACAATCCTAGGGAATCATGTGAGTATTACCTTAACAAAATGATATTCAATAATCATATAATTTGCTTTTTAGGGGTGACCAAGGATTAGCCATGCATACTCAGCACTGACCATAACAATATCCTAGCTCATGGACAACTGTACGGCCTTCTGCTTGCGCAAATATGAATAAACATCCCTAGGGAATCATGTGAGTATTACCTTAACAAAAATATATTCAAGAATCACATATAATTTACTTTTTAGTAGGGACCAAGAATTAGCCATGCATACTCAGCACTGACCATAACAATATCCTAGCTCATGGACAACTGTACGGTCTTCTGCTTGCGCAAATATGAAATAACAATCCTAGGGAATCATGTGAGTATTACCTTAACAAAATTATATTCAATAATCATATAATTTGCTTTTCAGGGGAGACCAAGAATTAGCCATGCATACTCAGCACTGACCATAACAATATCCTAGCACATGATCAACTGTACGGCCTTCTATTTGCGCAAATAGAAAAAACATCCCTAGGGAATCATGTGAGTATTACTTTAACAAAATTATATTCAATAATCATATAATTTGCTTTTTAGGGGAGACCAAGAATTAGCCATGCATACTCAGCACTGACCATAACAATATCCTAGCTCATTGACAACTGTACGGTCTTCTGTTTGCGCAAATATGAAATAACAATCCTAGGGAATCATGTGAGTATTACCTTAACAAAATTATATTCAATAATCATATAATTTGCTTTTTAGGGGAGACCAACAATTAGCCATGCATACTCAGCACTGACCATAACAATATCCTAGCTCATGGAGAACTGTACGGCCTTCTGCTTGCACAAATATGAATAAACATCCCTAGGGAATCATGTGAGTATTACCTTAACAAAATTATATTCAATAATCATATAATTTGCTTTTTAGGGGAGACCAAGAATTAGCCATGCATACTCAGCACTGACCATAACAATATCCTAGCTCATGGACAACTGTACGGTCTTCTGCTTGCGCAAATATGAAATAACAATCCTAGGGAATCATGTGAGTATTACCTTAACAAAATTATATTCAATAATCATATAATTTGCTTATTAGGGGAGACCAAGAATTAGCCATGCATACTCAGCACTGATCATAACAATATCCTAGCTCATGGACAACTGTACGGTCTTCTGCTTGCGCAAATATGAAATAACAATCTTAGGGAATCATGTGAGTATTACCTTAACAAAATTATATTCAATAATCATATAATTTGCTTATTAGGGGAGACCAAGAATTAGCCATGCATACTCAGCACTGACCATAACAATATCCTAGCTCATGGACAACTGAACGGTCTTCTGCTTGCGCAAATATGAAATAACAATCCTAGGGAATCATGTGAGTATTACCTTAACAAAATTATATTCAATAATCATATAATTTGCTTTTTAGGGGAGATCAAGAATTAGCCATGCATACTCAGCACTGATCATAACAATATCCTAGCTCATGGACAACTGTACGGTCTTCTGCTTGCGCAAATATGAAATAACAATCTTAGGGAATCATGTGAGTATTACCTTAACAAAATTATATTCAATAATCATATAATTTGCTTATTAGGGGAGACCAAGAATTAGCCATGCATACTCAGCACTGACCATAACAATATCCTAGCTCATGGACAACTGAACGGTCTTCTGCTTGCGCAAATATGAAATAACAATCCTAGGGAATCATGTGAGTGTTACCTTAACAAAATTATATTCAATAATCATATAATTTGCTTTTTAGGGGTGACCAAGAATTAGCCATGCATACTCAGCACTGACCATAACAATATCCTGGCTCATGGACAATTGTACGGTCTTCTGCTTGCGCAAATATGAAATAACAATCTTAGGGAATCATTTAAGTATTACCTTAACAAAATTATATTCAATAATCATATAATTTGCTTTTTAGGGGAGATCAAGAATTAGCCATGCATACTCAGCACTGACCATAACAATATCCTAGCTTATGGACAACTGTACGGTCTTCTGCTTGCGCAAATATGAAATAACAATCCTAGGGAATCATGTGAGTGTTACCTTAACAAAATTATATTCAATAATCATATAATTTGCTTTTTAGGGGTGACCAAGAATTAGCCATGCATACTCAGCACTGACCATAACAATATCCTAGCACATGATCAACTGTACGGCCTTCTATTTGCGCAAATAGAAAAAACATCCCTAGGGAATCATGTGAGTATTACCTTAACAAAATTATATTCAATAATCATATAATTTGCTTTTTAGGGGTGACCAAGAATTAGCCATGCATACTCAGCACTGACCATAACAATATCCTAGCACATGATCAACTGTACGGCCTTCTATTTGCGCAAATAGAAAAAACATCCCTAGGGAATCATGTGAGTGTTACCTTAACAAAATTATATTCAATAATCATATAATTTGCTTTTTAGGGGTGACCAAGAATTAGCCATGCATACTCAGCACTGACCATAACAATATCCTAGCACATGATCAACTGTACGGCCTTCTATTTGCGCAAATAGAAAAAACATCCCTAGGGAATCATGTGAGTATTACCTTAACAAAATTATATTCAATAATCATATAATTTGCTTTTTAGGGGTGACCAAGAATTAACCATGCATACTCAGCACTGACCATAACAATATCCTAGCACATGATCAACTGTACGGCCTTCTATTTGCGCAAATAGAAAAAACATCCCTAGGGAATCATGTGAGTATTACCTTAATAAAATTATATTCAA
Organism: Aleochara curtula; assembly: GCA_963978815.1. NCBI lineage: Eukaryota > Metazoa > Arthropoda > Insecta > Coleoptera > Staphylinidae > Aleochara > Aleochara curtula. The sequence continues at coordinate 4,860,767 of OZ022216.1, forward strand.
TAATCATATAATTTGCTTTTTAGGGGTGACCAAGAATTAGCCATGCATACTCAGCACTGACCATAACAATATCCTAGCTCATGGACAACTGTACGGCCTTCTGCTTGCACAAATATGTAAAAATATCGCTAGGGAATCATGTGAGTATTACCATAACAAAATTATATTCAATAATCATATAATTTGCTTTTTAGGGGTGACCAAGAATTAGCCATGCATACTCAGCACTGACCATAACAATATCCTGGCTCATGGACAATTGTACGGTCTTCTGCTTGCGCAAATATGAAATAACAATCTTAGGGAATCATTTGAGTATTACCTTAACAAAATTATATTCAATAATCATATAATTTGCTTTTTAGGGGAGACCAAGAATTAGCCATGCATACTCGGCACTGACCATAACAATATCCTAGCACATAATCAACTGTACGGCCTTCTATTTGCGCAAATAGAAAAAACATCCCTAGGGAATCATGTGAGTATTACTTTAACAAAATTATATTCAATAATCATATAATTTGCTTTTTAGGGGTGACCAAGAATTAGCCATGCATACTCAGCACTGACCATAACAATATCCTAGCTCATGGACAACTGTACGGTCTTCTGCTTGCGCAAATATGAAATAACAATCCTAGGGAATCATGTGAGTATTACCTTAACAAAATGATATTCAATAATCATATAATTTGCTTTTTAGGGGTGACCAAGGATTAGCCATGCATACTCAGCACTGACCATAACAATATCCTAGCTCATGGACAACTGTACGGCCTTCTGCTTGCGCAAATATGAATAAACATCCCTAGGGAATCATGTGAGTATTACCTTAACAAAAATATATTCAAGAATCACATATAATTTACTTTTTAGTAGGGACCAAGAATTAGCCATGCATACTCAGCACTGACCATAACAATATCCTAGCTCATGGCCAACTGTACGGCCTTCTGCTTGCACAAATATGTAAAAATATCGCTAGGGAATCATGTGAGTATTACCATAACAAAATTATATTCAATAATCATATAATTTGCTTTTTAGGGGTGACCAAGAATTAGCCATGCATACTCAGCACTGACCATAACAATATCCTAGCTCATGGACAACTGTACGGTCTTCTGCTTGCGCAAATATGAAATAACAATCCTAGGGAATCATGTGAGTATTACCTTAACAAAATTATATTCAATAATCATATAATTTGCTTTTTAGGGGAGACCAAGAATCAGCCATGCATACTCAGCACTGACCATAACAATATCCTAGCACATGATCAACTGTACGGCCTTCTATTTGCGCAAATAGAAAAAACATCCCTAGGGAATCATGTGAGTATTACTTTAACAAAATTATATTCAATAATCATATAATTTGCTTTTTAGGGGAGACCAAGAATTAGCCATGCATACTCAGCACTGACCATAACAATATCCTAGCTCATTGACAACTGTACGGTCTTCTGTTTGCGCAAATATGAAATAACAATCCTAGGGAATCATGTGAGTATTACCTTAACAAAATTATATTCAATAATCATATAATTTGCTTTTTAGGGGAGACCAACAATTAGCCATGCATACTCAGCACTGACCATAACAATATCCTAGCTCATGGAGAACTGTACGGCCTTCTGCTTGCACAAATATGAATAAACATCCCTAGGGAATCATGTGAGTATTACCTTAACAAAATTATATTCAATAATCATATAATTTGCTTTTTAGGGGAGACCAAGAATTAGCCATGCATACTCAGCACTGACCATAACAATATCCTAGCTCATGGACAACTGTACGGTCTTCTGCTTGCGCAAATATGAAATAACAATCCTAGGGAATCATGTGAGTATTACCTTAACAAAATTATATTCAATAATCATATAATTTGCTTTTTAGGGGAGTCCAAGAATTAGCCATGCATACTCAGCACTGACCATAACAATATCCTAGCTCATGGACAACTGTACGGTCTTCTGCTTGCGCAAATATGAAATAACAATCCTAGGGAATCATGTGAGTATTACCTTAACAAAATTATATTCAATAATCATATAATTTGCTTTTTAGGGGAGACCAAGAATTAGCCATGCATACTCAGCACTGACCATAACAATATCCTAGCACATGATCAACTGTACGGCCTTCTATTTGCGCAAATAGAAAAAACACCCCTAGGGAATCATGTGAGTATTACTTGAACAAAATTATATTCAATAATCATATAATTTGCTTTTTAGGGGAGACCAAGAATTAGCCATGCATACTCAGCACTAACCATAACAATATCCTAGCACATGGACAACTGTACGGCCTTCTATTTGCGCAAATAGAAAAAACATCCCTAGGGAATCATGTGAATATTACCTTAACAAAATTATATTCAATAATCATATAATTTGCTTTTTAGGGGAGACCAACAATTAGCCATGCATACTCAGCACTGACCATAACAATATCCTAGCTCATGGACAACTGTACGGCCTTCTATTTGCGCAAATAGAAAAAACATCCCTAGGAAATCATGTGAGTATTACCTTAGGAAAATTATATTCAATAATCATATAATTTGCTTTTTAGGGGAGACCAAGAATTAGCCATGCATACTCAGCACTGACCATAACAATATCCTAGCACATGGACAACTGTATGGCCTTCTATTTGTGCAAATAGAAAAAACATCCCTAGGAAATCATTTGAGTATTACCTTAAGAAAATTATATTCAATAATCATATAATTTGCTTTTTAGGGGAGACCAACAATTAGCCATGCATACTCAGCACTAACCATAACAATATCCTAGCACATGGACAACTGTACGGCCTTCTATTTGCGCAAATAGAAAAAACATCCCTAGGGAATCATGTGAATATTACCTTAACAAAATTATATTCAATAATCATATAATTTGCTTTTTAGGGGAGACCAACAATTAGCCATGCATACTCAGCACTGACCATAACAATATCCTAGCTCATGGACAACTGTACGGCCTTCTATTTGCGCAAATAGAAAAAACATCCCTAGGAAATCATGTGAGTATTACCTTAGGAAAATTATATTCAATAATCATATAATTTGCTTTTTAGGGGAGACCAAGAATTAGCCATGCATACTCAGCACTGACCATAACAATATCCTAGCACATGATCAACTGTACGGCCTTCTATTTGCGCAAATAGAAAAAACACCCCTAGGGAATCATGTGAGTATTACTTGAACAAAATTATATTCAATAATCATATAATTTGCTTTTTAGGGGAGACCAAGAATTAGCCATGCATACTCAGCACTAACCATAACAATATCCTAGCACATGGACAACTGTACGGCCTTCTATTTGCGCAAATAGAAAAAACATCCCTAGGGAATCATGTGAATATTACCTTAACAAAATTATATTCAATAATCATATAATTTGCTTTTTAGGGGAGACCAACAATTAGCCATGCATACTCAGCACTGACCATAACAATATCCTAGCTCATGGACAACTGTACGGCCTTCTATTTGCGCAAATAGAAAAAACATCCCTAGGGAATCATGTGAATATTACCTTAACAAAATTATATTCAATAATCATATAATTTGCTTTTTAGGGGAGACCAACAATTAGCCATGCATACTCAGCACTGACCATAACAATATCCTAGCTCATGGACAACTGTACGGTCTTCTGCTTGCGCAAATATGAAATAACAATCCTAGGGAATCATGTGAATATTACCTTAACAAAATTATATTCAATAATCATATAATTTGCTTTTTAGGGGAGACCAACAATTAGCCATGCATACTCAGCACTGACCATAACAATATCCTAGCTCATGGACAACTGTACGGCCTTCTATTTGCGCAAATAGAAAAAACACCCCTAGGGAATCATGTGAGTATTACTTGAACAAAATTATATTCAATAATCATATAATTTGCTTTTTAGGGGAGTCCAAGAATTAGCCATGCATACTCAGCACTGACCATAACAATATCCTAGCTCATGGACAACTGTACGGTCTTCTGCTTGCGCAAATATGAAATAACAATCCTAGGGAATCATGTGAGTATTACCTTAACAAAATTATATTCAATAATCATATAATTTGCTTTTTAGGGGAGACCAAGAATTAGCCATGCATACTCAGCACTAACCATAACAATATCCTAGCACATGGACAACTGTACGGCCTTCTATTTGCGCAAATAGAAAAAACATCCCTAGGGAATCATGTGAATATTACCTTAACAAAATTATATTCAATAATCATATAATTTGCTTTTTAGGGGAGACCAAGAATTAGCCATGCATACTCAGCACTAACCATAACAATATCCTAGCACATGATCAACTGTACGGCCTTCTATTTGCGCAAATAGAAAAAACATCCCTAGGGAATCATGTGAGTGTTACCTTAACAAAATTATATTCAATAATCATATAATTTGCTTTTTAGGGGTGACCAAGAATTAGCCATGCATACTCAGCACTGACCATAACAATATCCTAGCACATGATCAACTGTACGGCCTTCTATTTGCGCAAATAGAAAAAACATCCCTAGGGAATCATGTGAGTATTACCTTAACAAAATTATATTCAATAATCATATAATTTGCTTTTTAGGGGTGACCAAGAATTAACCATGCATACTCAGCACTGACCATAACAATATCCTAGCACATGATCAACTGTACGGCCTTCTATTTGCGCAAATAGAAAAAACATCCCTAGGGAATCATGTGAGTATTACCTTAATAAAATTATATTCAATAATCATATAATTTGCTTTTTAGGGGTGACCAAGAATTAGCCATGCATACTCAGCACTGACCATAACAATATCCTAGCTCATGGACAACTGTACGGCCTTCTGCTTGCACAAATATGTAAAAATATCGCTAGGGAATCATGTGAGTATTACCATAACAAAATTATATTCAATAATCATATAATTTGCTTTTTAGGGGTGACCAAGAATTAGCCATGCATACTCAGCACTGACCATAACAATATCCTGGCTCATGGACAATTGTACGGTCTTCTGCTTGCGCAAATATGAAATAACAATCTTAGGGAATCATTTGAGTATTACCTTAACAAAATTATATTCAATAATCATATAATTTGCTTTTTAGGGGAGACCAAGAATTAGCCATGCATACTCGGCACTGACCATAACAATATCCTAGCACATAATCAACTGTACGGCCTTCTATTTGCGCAAATAGAAAAAACATCCCTAGGGAATCATGTGAGTATTACTTTAACAAAATTATATTCAATAATCATATAATTTGCTTTTTAGGGGTGACCAAGAATTAGCCATGCATACTCAGCACTGACCATAACAATATCCTAGCTCATGGACAACTGTACGGTCTTCTGCTTGCGCAAATATGAAATAACAATCCTAGGGAATCATGTGAGTATTACCTTAACAAAATTATATTCAATAATCATATAATTTGCTTTTTAGGGGAGACCAAGAATTAGCCATGCATACTCAGCACTAACCATAACAATATCCTAGCACATGGACAACTGTACGGCCTTCTATTTGCGCAAATAGAAAAAACATCCCTAGGGAATCATGTGAATATTACCTTAACAAAATTATATTCAATAATCATATAATTTGCTTTTTAGGGGAGACCAAGAATTAGCCATGCATACTCAGCACTAACCATAACAATATCCTAGCACATGATCAACTGTACGGCCTTCTATTTGCGCAAATAGAAAAAACATCCCTAGGGAATCATGTGAGTGTTACCTTAACAAAATTATATTCAATAATCATATAATTTGCTTTTTAGGGGTGACCAAGAATTAGCCATGCATACTCAGCACTGACCATAACAATATCCTAGCACATGATCAACTGTACGGCCTTCTATTTGCGCAAATAGAAAAAACATCCCTAGGGAATCATGTGAGTATTACCTTAACAAAATTATATTCAATAATCATATAATTTGCTTTTTAGGGGTGACCAAGAATTAACCATGCATACTCAGCACTGACCATAACAATATCCTAGCACATGATCAACTGTACGGCCTTCTATTTGCGCAAATAGAAAAAACATCCCTAGGGAATCATGTGAGTATTACCTTAATAAAATTATATTCAATAATCATATAATTTGCTTTTTAGGGGTGACCAAGAATTAGCCATGCATACTCAGCACTGACCATAACAATATCCTAGCTCATGGACAACTGTACGGCCTTCTGCTTGCACAAATATGTAAAAATATCGCTAGGGAATCATGTGAGTATTACCATAACAAAATTATATTCAATAATCATATAATTTGCTTTTTAGGGGTGACCAAGAATTAGCCATGCATACTCAGCACTGACCATAACAATATCCTGGCTCATGGACAATTGTACGGTCTTCTGCTTGCGCAAATATGAAATAACAATCTTAGGGAATCATTTGAGTATTACCTTAACAAAATTATATTCAATAATCATATAATTTGCTTTTTAGGGGAGACCAAGAATTAGCCATGCATACTCGGCACTGACCATAACAATATCCTAGCACATAATCAACTGTACGGCCTTCTATTTGCGCAAATAGAAAAAACATCCCTAGGGAATCATGTGAGTATTACTTTAACAAAATTATATTCAATAATCATATAATTTGCTTTTTAGGGGTGACCAAGAATTAGCCATGCATACTCAGCACTGACCATAACAATATCCTAGCTCATGGACAACTGTACGGTCTTCTGCTTGCGCAAATATGAAATAACAATCCTAGGGAATCATGTGAGTATTACCTTAACAAAATGATATTCAATAATCATATAATTTGCTTTTTAGGGGTGACCAAGGATTAGCCATGCATACTCAGCACTGACCATAACAATATCCTAGCTCATGGACAACTGTACGGCCTTCTGCTTGCGCAAATATGAATAAACATCCCTAGGGAATCATGTGAGTATTACCTTAACAAAAATATATTCAAGAATCACATATAATTTACTTTTTAGTAGGGACCAAGAATTAGCCATGCATACTCAGCACTGACCATAACAATATCCTAGCTCATGGCCAACTGTACGGCCTTCTGCTTGCACAAATATGTAAAAATATCGCTAGGGAATCATGTGAGTATTACCATAACAAAATTATATTCAATAATCATATAATTTGCTTTTTAGGGGTGACCAAGAATTAGCCATGCATACTCAGCACTGACCATAACAATATCCTAGCTCATGGACAACTGTACGGTCTTCTGCTTGCGCAAATATGAAATAACAATCCTAGGGAATCATGTGAGTATTACCTTAACAAAATTATATTCAATAATCATATAATTTGCTTTTTAGGGGAGACCAAGAATCAGCCATGCATACTCAGCACTGACCATAACAATATCCTAGCACATGATCAACTGTACGGCCTTCTATTTGCGCAAATAGAAAAAACATCCCTAGGGAATCATGTGAGTATTACTTTAACAAAATTATATTCAATAATCATATAATTTGCTTTTTAGGGGAGACCAAGAATTAGCCATGCATACTCAGCACTGACCATAACAATATCCTAGCTCATTGACAACTGTACGGTCTTCTGTTTGCGCAAATATGAAATAACAATCCTAGGGAATCATGTGAGTATTACCTTAACAAAATTATATTCAATAATCATATAATTTGCTTTTTAGGGGAGACCAACAATTAGCCATGCATACTCAGCACTGACCATAACAATATCCTAGCTCATGGAGAACTGTACGGCCTTCTGCTTGCACAAATATGAATAAACATCCCTAGGGAATCATGTGAGTATTACCTTAACAAAATTATATTCAATAATCATATAATTTGCTTTTTAGGGGAGACCAAGAATTAGCCATGCATACTCAGCACTGACCATAACAATATCCTAGCTCATGGACAACTGTACGGTCTTCTGCTTGCGCAAATATGAAATAACAATCCTAGGGAATCATGTGAGTATTACCTTAACAAAATTATATTCAATAATCATATAATTTGCTTTTTAGGGGAGTCCAAGAATTAGCCATGCATACTCAGCACTGACCATAACAATATCCTAGCTCATGGACAACTGTACGGTCTTCTGCTTGCGCAAATATGAAATAACAATCCTAGGGAATCATGTGAGTATTACCTTAACAAAATTATATTCAATAATCATATAATTTGCTTTTTAGGGGAGACCAAGAATTAGCCATGCATACTCAGCACTGACCATAACAATATCCTAGCACATGATCAACTGTACGGCCTTCTATTTGCGCAAATAGAAAAAACACCCCTAGGGAATCATGTGAGTATTACTTGAACAAAATTATATTCAATAATCATATAATTTGCTTTTTAGGGGAGACCAAGAATTAGCCATGCATACTCAGCACTAACCATAACAATATCCTAGCACATGGACAACTGTACGGCCTTCTATTTGCGCAAATAGAAAAAACATCCCTAGGGAATCATGTGAATATTACCTTAACAAAATTATATTCAATAATCATATAATTTGCTTTTTAGGGGAGACCAACAATTAGCCATGCATACTCAGCACTGACCATAACAATATCCTAGCTCATGGACAACTGTACGGCCTTCTATTTGCGCAAATAGAAAAAACATCCCTAGGAAATCATGTGAGTATTACCTTAGGAAAATTATATTCAATAATCATATAATTTGCTTTTTAGGGGAGACCAAGAATTAGCCATGCATACTCAGCACTGACCATAACAATATCCTAGCACATGGACAACTGTATGGCCTTCTATTTGTGCAAATAGAAAAAACATCCCTAGGAAATCATTTGAGTATTACCTTAAGAAAATTATATTCAATAATCATAGGAGATATTATTACATCAAGATTACTACTCAGGATGGATACATTCATCAAAAAGTAAGTACCTATTAATTTTCTATTATAATGCATGCAAAGCAATTAGTGAATACATCGGACATATATCGGACTGTATCCGGATGGTCGATGGTGATAAGATCGCGTACTCTCGACGCCTATAGCACAATTTCGAGCGCAAAAATTTGGCAATGAGTACGAGAGAGATGAAATTGTTACTGCACTTTATCTGCACATAGTGGCAATTTGAGTCTAACAACCATAAATGAAGTAATGGTTTGAAATTGAGACGATAACGTCCATGAGCGTTGTTGGTATAGTGCCTGGCTATTACCCGGTTGTTGGGGGGTTCAAAACGTTCAAAAATTTCTAGGGAATGGTTAAAACCATTTCTAGGTAAATTATAGATGCAAAGTATCAATACAGTCCAATAATGGGTAAGAAGATGCCTCAAAATCCACCAAAACGTTTAGACTTATTCGGAAAGTAATGAGAATACGCCGTCTGTGGTAATTCATCATGTGCAGACATCAAGTCCTTTGCCATTGCCTGCATATCCTCGTTAAGAGAGTTTAAGTAAATCGTTGGATAGCCAGAGTGATTTGCCATTGCCACCCCCGCGGCGCGCCGCCGACTCCATGAACACCACCCGATGTGCACTCCCAGATGAATTCATCTAGATCATGGCGGGCTGAAGATCAAGAGCTTATAAAAACATTGGCATTGGCATTGCAACATGGGAATGGATCGGATGCTAGCTTTAAAGTATGTGTATAGTCACGTTGATTGATTGTAATTATTAATTGTTTAATTATCTGTTCTTTTTAGTCGAGATCGAGTACGGAATTAGTCTCACTGGCATTTGCAAATGAAAACGCAGGTACTATAAGAACATGCGCTGAAAGTCGCGGTGTACACCGGGTTTACCGCCTCATCTGTCCCCGACGCCATCGCGTCAGCCATCGTTTTCAGCGACTGCTACACCTAGAGCACAACGTGCTGAACCAGCAGATGTTCTAAACGATATTGGCAATATGCTTGCCAATCTTACCGATAAGTTAGACGCAATGCTGAAGGTAGAGAAGCGCATGGAGCAACAACAATGTTGCGATTAAGAGACAGAATTTGCTTCCGCTTAAGAAACCTTGATAGCTTGGGAAATAATAAAAGATGAAAGACTGATTGCACATGTGTCCATAATGTCTTTTGAGTTAAAATCAAAGGTGTCCTGTATAAAATAACTTTGGTGGTTTAATTTCACATTGATTTGTGAAAAGTTGTACATAGACATAATATGATAGGTAACAGGCAAAAAGAAAGGAATTAGTTGCAATCAAAGACTGTAGTATATGATAATTATCGTTTTTAAATCATTAATTTGAACTTATTTCAGAAATACATTTGGTTCGACATTTATATATTTTGATCTCCAAAGTAAGATGAAGAAGTGATAAAAAGAAATGCAAAATAGAAAAATTTGCAATACACATAATTTACTTACTGTTGAAGGGTGAAGCAATCACAAATAATTAGTCAGCAGGGTGGATGCATTTAGTAATTTTTTGAATCATTTAATTCTAAGAGGACTATATTTAGATCAGGTTGTGATAAGCTTGCAATTAAATTATAATTTACTATGTGCAGGTGTGTAATGATATATTGTATCAGCTTTTTATTTATCGGCCCTTTTGGCCAAATAAGTTTTTATTTTAGGAGTGAATTAGACTTCGCACTCAATGGAATTATTGAATATTGCATCACTCCAGCAACTTGAGTAAGGTAGTATGATGATTAGCAACAACATTTCTTGAAGGACAGGTTGCCCCAGGTGATGAATCAGGGTGCTACAAATAAGAAGTCTTTTTCATTTTGAATGTTTTACTGTTTTACTTGGAAGTGCAAAGGCAATTTCACCCTATAATTAATTAAAACGTAGCCACTAAAGTTTATCTGCCGACAATATGTACACCGTAGGTTAAAGTGTGTTAACCGTCACATGGCTGCTGAGTCATGTGGTGGAAGCCCTTTATTAGTCTGGATGGTGCTGCCAAAAAGTGAGGAATTTATTAACTAACGTCTAGTCGCTTCAACCAATGAGGAGGGAATTCCCTAGGCCTTTTAAATTTGATTACGCAATATCAGCGCATAGTGAGAGCAAGACGTTCACTCTTGCAGATTTGAAAATTGATATTTTTGAAAATTTCTTTCTACCAATGTATAAAGGATTGTTTCAAGTACTTGAATCTGAAAGAATCAATCCTATACCATAATTTGTTTAGCCGCAATTCAGCGCTAACGTTGAACAATTTTTGTATTCAATTTGATTTATGATAATTACATCAGCTAATCATAATTATATTAACAAACAACGGTAAGGTAGCTGAGCGGGTTATCACTTAAATTTGATCTGAAAGTTATATATGGTTTTAATTAACAGTGAAAGAAACGTCTTCTGTAGTAGGTATCACAACGGGCACATGGCGGCCATAATTTAATAACAGTCATAATTTCGCAAATATACTGATTTAGTTTTCTTGGGGTAAAATCGGCTGATAACTTTAAGAGCTATAATGGTTTGAAAACCTCTCGCTAAGACGGTGCACCTGCATGAGGCGTGAAATTCAAAAGATCACCTGTTTCTTAGAGTGTGTCCTGGTGTGACGCGTGCTGCAAGTACAAAGCGTATTAAATTCTCCATCAATAATAAGAGATATTACACGGGTGTAAGTTATGCATGCTGAATAATGAAATATTGATTTTGGGAATTTTTCCAGGGAAACTGTTAAATATATCAAGTTCCTATAAATAGAATAAATTATAGCATCTAACTGTGTATCACCACAAAAAAATTCAAAGCTATAAAACAACTAGAAGAAGTCCTTCAATTAAATTTTCTTCAATTAGAACTTGATAATTTTGTAAATGTTCAATTTACTGCAAAACGATTGAAGATAGAATTTTATAATGATTTTTTAAATTAATATGATTACTCCACAAGTAAGTATTAGTCATAATTTCCACCGAAATCAAAAATTATTAAATAAATTTTAGCTACTACCATTACGATATCCCTGGCGCACGCATGTTCCGGTAGCCATGGCAACCGTACATGTAATTGCCATAAGAGCGGCCATCATGGATCGGGCAACCCGAGGGCAGCCGAACTATTTTGCTTTAACGCTCCACCCGTGAAAACGAGAAGTTTTTAAGAATTCATAACTTTGTTACTTTTGCAGATTTTCTCTTCAAATTTTCACCATTCGTAAAAGGAATATTGCTTTATATTTTGATGTAATTTTTATATTTGGGCAAAATTTATTTTCTGAGTTATGTTAAGTTGAAAACACTGCAATTTCGATGCTGGACTTCGGTATCTTGGTCAGTACCAAATTTTCCAAATTTTTAAAAATTCATATCTTTGTTAGTTTTGCAGATATTCTCTTCAGATTTTAAACGTTCAATAATGGATTATTGCTTTATATGTCAATATAAATTTTATATTGGGGAGTAATTTATTTCCGGAGTTATGGTAAGTTGAAAACACTGTAATTTCGATGCTGGTGCACGGTATCTAGGTCAGTAGGCGTCATGTATCAAATGTTCCAAATGTTTAAAAAATCATATCTCTGTTGCATATGCAGATATTTTGATGAAATTTGCAACACTTAATAAACGATTATTGCTTTATGCAATGGTATAACGTTCAAAAATGAGTTATTTTGGATTTTATAATTAGTTAAAAGCAACAATATGTATAATGATTTAAATATTTATTCATTGATTTATTTAAGCCGCACTGCATAATTATGCACTACTCAACAGTGCTGACATTCCAGTAAGCAAAGGGTTAGTGACCTACTTCACTTGGATAATGTAGCTACTGCAGGAAGTTAACCCATTACTAGAGCAGGTGCACTTGTTGCGCGGTTCCAGAGAGAAGTTTTCAAATCGTCATAACTTTTAAAGTACTGAATCGATTTTAATGATTTAAACACTATTGTTATATACATTAAAGCCATTTTAATCTCATGTAGTTCACATCAACAGGAACTCAAACATACAGACAGAAATAGCATGTGATTATCATCAGATATTTAAATATTTAAACTATAACAATTCCACGAGGTGCCGCAGCATTGTTTAAAACTATATTTTATTTAGCAACTCACACGGACAGTGGAAAGTGCATGAGTGTCAGTTTTTGATCACACGGACGAGAGAAATGCATGAGTGTCAGTTTTTGGCTCTGCTGGCCGGTCGCTCTAGCGGACACAGCGCATGCAACTGATATCAGCTGTGCGACGTCAGTACAGTGTTCGTGCTCTCCACGTGCACGTCGCTCCACGCGTTTGCCTTTTAGGTAGGTAATTATTAAGTTTTAATTATGCGGCCGCGCTAGATTTTTGGAGAAAGTGATAGCAGTGTTAATAATTAATCATTTAAAATCAATTCGTACCCGATTTCGCGAGTGAACAGTGCTTAAAACAAAGTGAACACGGATTACTACAGTGCTTCTTCTCTTCTGTTCCCAGGATGTTTTCGCCATCAACCAAAGGATCAACAGGACCATCAGCATCATCATCAACATCGTCAACATCATTTTCATCATCCGCCAGCCCCACATCAGTGTAATTAGTGCAACGAACAGTGATCAGTGAACATGTGCTTTCTAAACTATGGCCTTTTCTGTGTGTTATTCAGTGCCCTGAGGATTAATTGGATTACACATCATCACCGCCCAGCTCATCAACCCTTCCAGAGACGAACACTAGCCCAGGGATCGCCAAACCGTGAGTACTTTTTAATGATTCTAAGCATGCGGTCCGACGTTTCTGAACAAATTTTGTGCAGGTTCTGGACCAATCCAGTTCACGTCGACGGCCAGTCCGTCCCCTGACACGCAACGTAACTTAACCAATGTACTGCTTATCAGTCATAGGGGAAACTTTTGTGCCTCAAGTGCCGTTTTAAGATGCTGTTTTATTTAGCATTGGCAAAATCGCCGGCGTAATATTATTTTAGATTTTGACTTGACTTTTGCGCGCTGATTTCAATTTATGCTCTTTGCGTGTTGCTTTGCGTTCATTTAGTGATTATAATTAATGCGTTTTATTGATTTTGATTTATCTTGCGCTAATGCGATTGCGGATTAATAGATTATTAATTGAGTTGCGGATATTGGTGGTGATTATTAGGTTTTTGATTAAGTTGCGGATATTATAGGTGCTTGCATGATAATTAGATAGTTGCGATTTCTGAGTATGATGAGGTTTGGTATGATGATGAGTGCTGGAATGGCATGCATTAAATTGTCCTTTGTCTCAAGGGTGCGCACCCGAAAGTGTGTCTTGCATGGTATTTTGCTTGGTGGGGTTTTGGTTTTGGTGGCATGGTGTGATTTGGTGGGGTGGTATGATGATGATAAACTATGATATGGTGGCATTGAGTTCCATCATATCATACGAATCATTTGGTGGCATGGTATGAAGTGAGATTTGGCGGCATGGTATGGTGGTGGCGAAGTATGAGTTGGCGGCATAGTATGATGGTGATTAAGTATGATTTGGCGGCATAGTGTGATGATGATTATGAAGTATGTTTTGGCGGCATAGTGTGATAAAGTATGGTATGAAGGGATGGTATGATGATGAAGTATGATTTGGCGGCATGGTATGATGATGATAGAGTGTGATTATTAGGCGGCTAAGGTATCACCACCATGAATTAGGTCATTAGGAATTGATTTAGACAGCGGAATTAGGTATATTAGGCAATGCGTACTTCCGTCGGAACAGCACGTGGCTCGCGGCATGCGTTAATTGCTTTTTTAGTTGCGCACTGCGACGTTTGATTAGCTCGCAGTTCGGGTTGCTTAGTGCTTGTTAGGGGAATAAGGGATTAGATCGCGATATAGGGAAACGTGTCAGGGTATGGATGAGGAGAGGATGGATCCATAAGATGGAGGAGAGGATGGACCATGAGGGTGGATCAAGAGGATGAAGGAGAGGATGGAGGAGAGGATGGATCAAGAGGATGGATCAAGAGGATGGACCATGAGGATGGGCCATGAAGAATCCAGGGGCAGCAGCGTGGAGGACATCGCCGGACACGTATCTGCAGGTTTGTTGAATCAGCTGATATTCATTTGTTTTGTTTGTCTGTTCACAGGCATGGTGGCATTGGGGCCATCCAAAGAAGGATGCCAAGGATTCTACCAATGAAGGAAGCCAAGGTTTCAATCAATGAAGGATGCCAAGGATTCAACCAATGAAGGAAGACCAGGACCAACCAGCGTGGGAGGCCAGACACGTATCAAGCAAACGAGTAATTATAAAGAATTAATTGGTTTGTTTTGTATGTTCACAGGAATGATGCCATCCAGCCGAGATGCCAGTCGATGGGGGGACCAAAGGGTACAAGTATCTTAGTGGTAATTAAGTGATCAATTACTAATTTGCCTTTTGTCTGCTTTCAGAATCAATCCAAGGGAAGGAGGAAGAGGAGGATCGCCGTGGAAGCCAAACACGTATCATAAAATTGAGTTAATTATATGAAATTAATTTGGTTTTCTTGTATGTTCACAGGTTCAATCCAGAGGCAAACCAGGGACCAATCAATGAGGGAGGATCATCAAGGGCGAGAAGTATCGGTAATTAGAAGTTAGAATTGATTCATTGGTTTTCTTGTATGTTCACAGGATCAATCCAAAGAAGGAAGCCAAGGTCGTGGGCCAAGGACCAGCAGGAGGACGAGGGTAAAGTATCAACAAGATTTATCAATTGAAAATGTATTCATTTGTATGATTTTTGTTCGCAGGATGCCACAACAGTCAAGGGGATGAGGATGGAGGATGGAGGATGGAGGATGAAGATGACCATTCAATCGAGAGGGTGGAGGGATCAAGGAAGTGGTGCAACCGCCCAGTGCTTCAAATTTATTAGGTCAGTGCAATTAATTCTTATTTCTTTGCTTTCTTAATTAATTTCTTCTTTCAACATTTGTAATATTTGATTATTAATTAATTGTATATTTTGTTACAGGTGAACCAGGCTAGTGCGACATAGGAATCCTAATTCTGTCGAGACGAGGGTGCGCGAAGGACGAGGAACGAGGGACGTAAGCCGGTAGCTTCAGATAAGGTCAGGGAACTTTTATTATTGTTTATCTTTCCTTTTTTCTTCTTTTTTCTCATTATCGGGTGTCATCGAGATTAATTACGCGTACCGCATAATAATTTTTAATTAGATGCCGCGAATAAGTTATTAATTGCATTTTATCGCGACTTTTTTGCTTAGCTTCGTGTAATTATGGTAATTAATATCGCGCGTGATAATTTTAATGATTTTAATCGCTTTTTGGTAGTATTTTGATCGAGTTTAATTGATTAACGGTCGTGTCGTTTGATTTAATTATCGCGTTTTGATCGGTTCGCGAAAATATTTGTTTCGGGTTGTCTAATTACCTCGTAATTATATATGAATTTGCTCTGATTAGAAGTGGTACAAGCATTGGTATGATGGTATGATATGTGTTTGTGTGTGTGAAGGGTGCGCACCCGACTGTTGTATGCTTTGAGATTGGAATGGTGTGATTTGGGGTGGTATGATAATGAGAGGCTTGTAACATTTCTAATTATTGCAAATTCATATACGCGTTCATGCGCCGTTTGATGGCGACTTTTTTTTATCCTAGACAACCTGGGCGAATATTTTATTAATTTTGAAATCGCTTAATTAGCTTTTAATTGTTTTAATTCATTAATGCATACCGGTATGCAATATTAATTGCGGGAGTAATGATTTGATTAGTACCATTTTGGGTACTAATTAGTATCGGATATCGGTAATAATCGCGGTAGTAATCGCAGTAATAATCGGGGTAATAATCGGAATAGTAATCGCGGGAATAATCGGGATACAAACCGGGGTAGTAATCGCGGTAATTTGGGGGTAAATCACCAATGAATTTGAAGCACTCCCAAGGAGTCAGCTTCAGCATCAGCACCACTACCACCAACCAACCGCCAACCAACCACCCACACAATTCAAACCTCAACCGCCGCGGGATCATCATCACCGTGGGAGAACCACCACTGTGGCTGCTTCGGTAGCCCAGGTACTTTTATTTGCTAATCATATTTGTGTTTTTCTTTTGTTTCAGGTCGCCTTTGAGCAGCCCTATTGGTCTGAAGCTCATTAAGCTGATGGCTAAAAGGGTTGCTCATTAACCCGGCCCAGGGAAACCTTCAGTTTCACCTGGGTAATACCGGGCAGGCGCGTCCACGTCGCGGGGGTGGGCATACTCCTGATTGCCGCTAATTAGCGGTTAATTTGCTAATCAGGAGTATGGCTAAGTTCTGCCAGGGACCCGCTGATTGCACGGGTATAACCAGCAATCACTAATCACTTTTTTACAGCTTTTTTGGTTGAGAATGAATCGAAATAAATTATGGAGCAATTTAAAGGTGAGAATTGCCAATCAGCGATATTAATTACTAATTAAATTCTTTTGTAGGTGTGACGTAGCACTGACGTGATTTGAATATGGTTTGAAAGTTTGAAATATTGCCGCTTTTGGAACAGCTGGCGATCGATGGCAATCGGAGAATCGAGGATGGACGATAAACAAGATTGAAATTCAGCGCGAACTAACAAGTTTGAATTTAAAAGTAAAAGCTTGGCGCCTTGGGAATCGTCGGAGCTCGGACATGTCGAAAATCAGCGATTGACTTAACAACCTTAGCGCGCTAAAGTTTAAAAGTTTAAAAGTCTGGAACGCGCCGACATCTGGTGAATGTTAGGGAAGACAGCAAGCAAATTTATCATGCAATTTGAATTTGATTATACCATTGATTTGAGATACATGTGAGTATGAAAGGGTCTTTAAAACCCTCAGGTGAATTCCCAGCTAACATCTTTATTAATATTCATTGTATTTTTGAGGTCAAATGGTATTCAAAACAAAACGCAAGAAAGGAACAGGAAAGCATGGCTGAACAATCAAATAACTATGGTGCAGCCACAACAGCAACAATAATTTTAAGTGAAGGATGAAGGAGTAAAGGATTGACTGATAATGATCAACAATTTCATCAATGCCTGGGGATGAGGAAAAAATTCAGCAGGTTGAGAAGAAAACAAGAAAATCAACTAATAAGCTGGATGATTCTGATAAGGAAGAAGAACAGGTACCAGTGGAACAACACCCACCGCCATCCAACCACCCACAGTACCAACCACAACAACGTGGGACCCGCTGATTGCACGGGTATAGCCAGCAATCACTGAATTAAGCTTTAATTCAGATGCACTGGAGATAATAGGATTAAAATTATAATATGGCTTAACAAAGATTAAAGAGGCACTAATGTAGATGATAATAGTTTTTAAATCATCAAAATCGGCTAATTACTTTACGAGTTATAGCGGTTTGAAAATTCCCCGCTAGAAGAGTGCACCCGCACTAGCATTGGAATGCGGAATGCCACCTGTTGCATCGTGGAATCCCTTTCTTGGAAGCGCCTACTAGTTCAGTAGGTCACTAGACTACCGGTTACGCACACACGCACCTGGTGTGCTGCTACAAGGAGAGTTGACTAATGGTGTGCATTTTTATTAATATCTCGCAAAGTATAAGAGATATATAAATCATTCTTTCACTGACGTGAAGGGTATTAAATGCATTACAGCATATTAATAAGACAACAAATTTCCATTATAATTTCCAAAGATAAGAAGTCGATTCTATTGAGTTCTATCAAATCGCTATACCTCTACTTTATGATTAATATTTCGAAAACTAATTGAGATATCGAGATAATTCAAATTCCATTTAAAAGCTGATGAAATTCTACATAACACGTTAAAATTTGAACCAAATCTCACAACGCAATAATTTTCTATCGCATATTTAATTCACGATAATACAACTCGGAATGCTGAAGCCCGGGTTTCGACTCAACTCAATGCAACTACAACTCCCCAATATAATATCTCAAAAACTATAAAAGATATTTCAATAGTTCTTTCACTGACGTAAAGGGTATTAAATTCTTTAAAATATATTGAATATTCAGCAAATTTCCATTAAAATTTCCACTAATAAGAAATCTATAAATTCAATATACGTCTAGCGAGGTGTAGGAAATTGCGATACTCCTAGTTTATCATTTATATCTCAAGAACCAAATCAGATATCGAAACAATTTAAAGATTGGTTAAAAGTTGATTAAATACTACAACAGGAGCTATATTTTGAAGAAAATCCCATTAACCAATAATTTTGTATAGCACATTTAATTCAAGCTAATACAATTCCAAAGGCTATAGCCCGGGTTTCGACTCAGCTTAATCCAACTACAAGTTCTCAATATAATATCACAAAAACTATAAGAGATATTTAAATAATTCTTTTACTGACCCGAAGGGTATTAAATATCTACATTAACGCCGCTTTAATCTGATGTAATTTTTATAGCAGAGTAAATCGTTGGGGTGTTAGTAGTGGTACCTAGCAGTAGCTTCACTACAACAGACTACGACTTTACATTATTATTAATATTTGAAAAACTATGTGAAATATTTAATTAGTTCTTTCATTGATCGAAAGAGTATTAAATTCTTTAAAATATGTCAGTTACCCAGTAATTTTCCATCAATAATAAGAGAGATAATAAGGGTGTAAATTATGCATGCAGAATATTAATATATCGATTTTGAGATTTTCTTTCTGGAAAACCCTTATAGATATTCATTTACCCTAAATAAATTGTGTACTATAACACAATTACAAGTCCTTCAAATAAATTTTTGAAAATAACTATATAATTTTATAAATTTCCATTTTACTCCTAAACTATTGAAGATATAATATTTTTATGATTTTTCTCATTAATATACTTGGTCTACACGTAAATATTTGTTATAATTTCCACCGTAATCAAAAATTAATTAATAAATTTTTGCTACTACCATTAGGATACTCGTAATGCATTACGGCGCATGCACGTTCCGGTAGCCATGGCAACCGTACATGTAATTACCATAAGAGCGGCCATCATGGATTGGGCAACACGAGAGCAGCCGAACTATTTTGCCCTAAGGCTCCACCCGTGAAAACGAGAAGTATTTAAAAATTCATATCTTTGTTCCTTTTGTAAATATTCTTTTCAAATTTTCACCATTCGTAATAGGATTCTTGCTTTATATTTCCATGTAATTTTTATATTTGGCAGTAATTTATTTCCGGAGCTATGTTAAGTTGAAAACGATGCAATTTCGATGCTGGACCCCGGTATCTTGGTCAGTAGGCGTCATGTAGCAAATTTTCCAAATTTTTAAAAATTCATATCTTTGTTGTATATGCATATATTATGATGAAATTTCGAGCATTTATTAAACGATTATTGCTTTATGTAATCATATAATCTTTATAACTGGTAATCAGTTACTTTGGATTTTATAATTAGTTAAAAATATGTATAATGATTTAAATATTTATTCATTGATTTATTTAAGCCGCACTGCATAATTATGCACTACTCAACAGAGCTGGCAATACAGTAAGCAAAGGGTTAGTGACCTATTTCACTTGGCTACTGTAGCTACTGCAGGAAGTTAACCCTTTACTGGAGCAGGTGCATCTGTTGCGCGGTTCCAGAGAGAAGTTTTCAAATCGTCATAACTTTTAAACTACTGAACCGATTTTAATGACTTAAACACTATTAGTATCTACATTAAAGCCGCTTTAATTTGCGTGTAGTTCAAAACAAGTTCAACAAGAACTCACACAAGCAGACAGAAATAGCATATGATTATCATCAGATATTTAAATATTTAAAGTATAACAAATCCACGAGGTGCCGCAGCATTGTTTAACACTCTATTTTATTTAGCAACTCACACGGACAGTGAGAAAGTGCATGAGTGTCAGTTTTTGTTCACACAGACGAGAGAAATGCACGAGTGTCGGTTTTTGGTTCCGCTAGGCGGCCACAAATATTCTATCGCTCTCTACCATATACTGATAAACAATTTCGCCCCGTTGCACAGCTGTACAACAACGATATACACATAGCTGAATGTGTTTACTTGCTGATAATTTATTATTATCAATAAATTAAATTATTTATTACGCTTACAGTAGCTTATAGATAAGCCATATTATTATACAAAATAACAAACGTTTCAATGTTCAGCTATCTTGCATGACATATTAATAAATTAAATTTTAAATAGGATATACTGGCGTTAAGAAAATTATAATTACAACACGGTTTACCAAAGATTAATGAGGCACTAATGTAGATGATAATAGTTTTTAAATCATCAAAATCGGTTAATTACTTTAAGAGTTATAGCGGTTTGAAAATTCCCCGCTAGAAGAGTGCACCCGCACTAGCATTGGAATGCGGAATGCCACCTGTTGCATCGTGGAATCCCCTTCTCGGAAGCGCTTACTAGTTCAGTAGGTCAGTAGACTACCGGTTACGCACACACGCACCTGGTGTGCTGCTACAAGGAGAGTTGACTAATGGTGTGCATTTTTATAAATATCTCGCAAACTATAAGAGATATTTAAATAATTCTTTCACTGACGTAAAAGGTATTAAATGGTTTACAACATATTAATAAGACGACAAATTTACATTATAATTTCCAATGATAAAAAGTCGATAAAATCAATATACTCAATATTGAGATCTATCAAATCGCTATACCTCTACTTCATGATTAATATTTCAAAAACTAAATGAGATATCGAGATAATTTAAACTCTATTTTAAAGCTGATAAAATTCTACATAACTCGTTAAAATTTGAACTAAATTTCACAACCCAATAATTTTCTATCGCATATTCGGAATGCTGAAGCCCGGGTTTCGACTCAACTCCATGCAACTACAACTCCTCAATATAATATCTCAAAAACTATAATAGATATTTAAATAATTCTTTTACTGAAAAGAAGGGTATTAAATTCTTTAAAATATATCTATTAGCCAACAAATTTCCATTAAAATTTTCAATGATAAGAAGTCTATAAATTTAATATACTTCTGGAGAGTTCAATTTAGTTGCATTACTGCTAGTTTATGAATAATAATTTAAAAACTAAATGAGATATCGAAATAATTTAAACGCCAATTAAAAACCAAATAATTTCTACGCAACATCCTAAAATTTGAATAAAATCTCATTAGCCAATAATTTTCTATAGCATATTTAATTCACGCTAATATAATTCCGATGACTGAAGCCTAGATTTCAACTCAACTCAATGCAACTACAGCTCGCCAATAAAATATTTCAAAAACTATACTATAATATATTTAAATATTTCTTTCATTGGGAAGAAGGGTATTAAATTCCCAAATACATATTAAATTGCCAACAAATTTCCATTAAAATTTCCATTGATAACAGGTCGATAAACTCAATATACTTTTAGAGAGTTCAAACAAATTGCAGTACCCCTTGCTTATGATTAATATTTCAAAAACTAAATGAGATATCAAGAAAATCTAAACGATTATTCAAAACTAATTAACACAATTCCGCAGACTTCAACTCGCGTTTCTAGTCGACTCAATCCAACTACAACTCCCGAATATAATATCTCAGAAACTAATTGTGATATCATCATGATTTATATGCCAAATGAAATATGAATAAATTCTTAATTATTTCACAAGATTTGAGAAAAATCGGTACAGCCGATTTGATTCCAGAGCGTGTTCTTTGAACTCGCAACACCGTGCTTCTCAAAACACTTGTCAGCTATTAATTTCTGATTAATCCTGCTAAACTTTATCCTCGTAGCTTCAAAAATGTGTTATCTAATATATATTTCTATTTTATAAATGAATTATAGCATATTTAAGAATTTGAATTTTTAGGTACCCCCGTCTGCCTTCAGCGTCCACATAAAGTGTAGTGGTAAATCGCGTGCACGTGCGCTGCGTGCTCCCGGCGGGGCGTGGAGCATTGGTCCAGACTAGTCATAGGGGGGCGGTCAATCCTAACTACCCTTTGCTCCCCTAGATGGCGATGGTTTTAATTCTCTCAGGAATATTGTTGCCAACTATGTTTAATAGTAAGACAGTTGCGGCGCAATTTGCGAAGCCACGTGGATAGTATGCCCAACAGATTCCTCCTCTCCCCCACAAAAAAAAAAAGCGCAATTTGACTCTTCCCGACTTCGACTTGTTTGGGAAGCCGATCTGAGACAGTGGGGTCGCAAGGCTTCTATGCCTTTTGGGCTTTTCCCCCTAAACACTAAGCCGTCGGGGGGAAAGTCTGATACCAAATTCGGTTGTGGTTCTTCTTCCTTCCTCAATCTTTGATCTCCAAGTTAAAATCTTCGTTTGGTTCTTAAAGTCCTGAGCTCAGGCTTGTCCACCAGTGCCTAAAGGAGTTACCGCTTGATCGTTTTCAAGGGACTCCACTCTTAATACACAACAATTAAACCTAATATATATACCATTCCCGCAAGGGATTAAAGGAGTACCCGCTTGATCGTTTTCAATGGTCTCCAAAGAATAAACAACGAAACTTAAACATTAAAACCATAGTGATTTCTCTGTGCTAATATCATTATTTTTCTATTGTTTTCAGCTTGCTAACCTTCTTCTTTGCAGAACAGACTTTTCCATAAGATAGCAGTTCGGCACTCAACGATGGACTTTCAAGTAAGTTTGATTTTGAAAATATAGGAATTCTATGTTGTGTAACATTCTATACTAACAATGAGTTCTTATTTCAGTCAGGGACCTCTTCTTCAAGAGGGAGGAATCCATTCCATGGGACAGCAGTTGGGCACTCAACGATGGACTTTCAAGTAAGTTTGACTTTCAAAATATAGGTATTCTATGTTGTGTAACATTCTATACTAACAATGAGTTCTTATTTCAGTCGGGGACGTCTTCTTCAAGAGGGAGGAATCCATTCCATGGGACAGCAGTAGGGCACTCAACGATGGACCTTCAAGTAAGTCCGACTTTGCACATTTTAATATACTTAACTATATTTATTTATGTTGCAGGTGCTGGGGATACTAGTGCGCGTAAAAAGTTATCGAGTGCGTGTATAGTCCGAGTGCGGGTCGCGATAAAGTTCAATCGAGTGCGGGTTGCGTAGATTTCGAGTGCGGGTTCCGTTCCGGCAATTTTTGTAATTTCGCGAGTGCCGGGAGAGACTAAATATCAGGCGGCCGTCTATCCGTCCAACGATCCATCCAGAGGGTTCCAGATGACTTCTACATTGATCCAGAGGGTTCCAGATGACATCAACATCCATCCATCCATAGGGTTCCAGATGCGGCGAGGGCCAACGGTGGGACGCTCAGCGGGGCGACTGCTTGTGTGCCGACCCACAAGTAATGCTCGCCGAAGTGGAATCTCCACTATTACAAACTGTAATAGTGGAGCAACTTTAAAAAATGTACTGTTGTACAATAATTAGTGAGTACGCGAGAGTCCCTCTGACTCCAACGACACAGATTGAGTCCTTCTGACTCAATAGACATTCAAAGTCCTTCTGACTTATACGCGGGTCCTTAAGACCAACTTAGTAGTAGTTTTTCGCGATCGGGTGTTTTCAGCTTACCAGTTGCTGTTGCTGCTCAGAAGGAGGGAAGATACCATCGAGAAGAGATGTCTGAGGAGAGGCAAAGAAGTCCAGGAATCCAAGAATCCATTCCATTATGACCAACATGCAGCAGCAACCACAATAATTTTATGTCGTGGCTACAGGAAGGATAGTGCCGTTCTGGACTGTGGCCACTCGTTAATTATCGTACGCTAAGTCGTCGGGCGTGTTATCGTTTGACCGTTAGTATTTATTCAACCGCGAGTAAAGGACGATTTAAATTTAAGGAGGAGAACCTCCAGAAATCATAGTATTTGTATTTATTTTTGGTGTTAAATCTCGGATGAGAGCCTGTGCTGGGTAGACATATGTTTGGTCGTAGCTACCCTCAGGTCACAGCTGATCGGCACGTGCCAAACTACTCGTCTCGCGCGGAATAGACGATGCCCATCATTGGATATGTACCTAGGTAGGCGAATTATCCTTATGACTCCCTCTCGTTAGCTATTTTTGTATGAATGGAATGTGTGCAGAAACAAAGCGTGAGAAAGAATGACTGATTAATAATCAACACTTTTTTTACAGGATTAAATTTCAATTAGCTCCGCGTCCCCTCTCATTCGTATTAGGCTGTTCCTTTATCCTTGCTGACTGTGAGTGTGCCAACCGACGTTCTCTTTCAGGCATGTATTGTTTATAACTTGTGCTTTCTCTCCACAGGGCTTCAGTGAACCGTGAGTTTTTAATCAAATACTTAACAAAACTTCTAATTATAATGTGTGTGATGGTTGGGCACAGTCGGCATATCCTTACCCCTAAATCGGCACATCCTTTTTAGGGCGGCATGGCTACTCGTGTAGCGGGAGTGTTACTAACCATATATTTGTGTTTTCTTTTGTTTCAGGTCGCCTTTGACATTGTTTCACATTCAATCGTGAATGAAAAGCAAAGTCATTAACCCGGCCCAGGGGGACTAATGTTGATTAAAGTCCCACCTGGGTAAATCCTGGCAGACGCGTCCTTGTCGCGGGGGTGGGCATACAGCCAATAATTTAATAATTATTCATTACTTAAAGTCAATTGGCTTATGGCTAAGTTCTGTCAGGGACCCGCTATTTGCACGGGTATAAAAAGTTAATGTTTAATCATAGTTTGTAATAAAATGTTTTAGGTTTTATAATTTGTTAAAAAGCAAGAATTTGTATGACGTACTGTGTTAATTTAATAAGTTATTCATAATTTATTTAATTTATCATTAGGTTATCAAATTCGTAGCATTGTAGCATGCGGCATGAGAAGTGTGTCACATGGTGCGCATTCCTCAGGTTTAAATGTCCGCGTGACCATGCGCGGGAGCAACAGGAGCTGCACTGATTACGGTGATTATCAGCGCTTAACTTAAGTGCACCTGCGCACATACCAATGGGAGTAGCGCACACAGCGCCATGCTACGGAGTCAGTTTAAGCAACATCTTGCGCTAAGTCAGGTGGTACTCAAGCCACATCCCACATGACTGAACTACCTCGCCTTCGGTACGTATGAGTGAGTGAATAAGAAATTGTTGCCTATCTCACTACCTATCTCACTTATTCATACTGCGGCTATAGGAATACGTGCGCGCCACCAGCAATTGCGGCAAGGTGTTTTGCTTTACTCCGTGCCGGTCTCATAGACAGACCGCCTGCATCAATCAAGAATCTGCATATATCTCAGTGATCAAAAACTTCATCAAACGTATGTATCAACTTCATTTACGTAAAATAACGTTTTGTTTTAATCGTGGCAGTATTTCAATTGTGTCATTACTCGAAATTCATAAAAATACAACTTTTTAATGTGTTCTCATGTAGTCCGTAGAAATTTGATCATCCAATGAAGATCAATCAAAGAATCTTCGGATTAATTGAGGAAATACCTAGACGGATATGGTAACATAGAGGATTGCTGCTGGGAAGAGATATATTCAATAAATCGTAAGTACCAAATCATTTTCTATCATAATGCATGCCTTATTCTTCATACATCGGTCCATCTTGGTATCACTAAGCAAATCGCCGATGCAGCGTATGTGTGCATGTATGCATGTGTCTGTGAGCCGCAAGAAGATAAGGTGCCAAATACAGCGCTATTTAGACCGCTAAAATTTCACCATGCGTTGGAGAGAGATAAAAGTTTTGCAATTGTTTCTATTTCATTTGCTCATACAACAGCAATAGCACTACGCGCGCGCCACCAACATTGTTGCAACATATATTGTTTTATGTACGTACTGTACTTGGTCTTTTCGCTCACCATCGGGTCGGCTGCGCCGGTGCACATCAGCATAAACTTTAGAGATAAACTACTTAATCAAAAGTAAGCAATTACTTCTTTTGACTAAAATAAAGTTTAGATTTACTTGTGATAATGCCGCAATTGTGCTACTAGTTAAATTTCATCATAAATACAACTAAATATTGTGTTCTTCCGTGCTCCGCAGGAACCTCTTCAGCCAAAGAGGATCAATCAAATAATCAAAGGATCAAGCAAGCAGTTAGTCAGGAGATATTATTACATTAAGATTACTACTGAGGATGGATACATTCATCAAAAAGTAAGTACCTATTAATTTTCTATTGTAATGCATGCAAAGCAATTAGTGAATACATCGGACATATATCGGGATGGCCGATGACGATAAGATCTCGTACTTTCGACACCTAGCGCACTATTTCGAGCGCACAAATTTGGCAATGAGTGCGAGAGAGATGAAATTGTTACTGCACTTTATCTGAACGTAGTGGCAATTTGATTGCGTGTTTTTCACACCTTACTTGCTCAGTTGCTTCGTTGATTTTCATTGTGTTTCATTGTGCATTTCGCAAGTAGTAAATTTTATTGTGATATTAAAAATTAAATAAAACTAAATAATCATATCATTTCCGCTAATAGTACGTAATGTTTTAATTGTATAATTGGTGTAATTATGTGACAAGTGATTAATATTTTATTGTGTTCTATAGGAAGTGTTCCGCTCAAAGAGGACTAACCATGAAATCAAGCAGTATCAATCGATGGATCAATCAGAGAATCAATCACACAATCAAAGAGCTACTTGACTACCAGAAGCAATTAGGGATAGATTCATCGATCAAACCGTAAGTACCCATTACTTTTCTAAGCATGCCTAACTGCACCACTATCGTCGGACCTCGACACGTCTCGACAAGTAGCCCGCATATACAGTGCATGTTTGTTTATGCGGCTAGTGAACGGTGATAAGAGACAAATGTTGTCTACCTGGACAACAGTTGTGCCGCGCTCACTTTATCATATTACACAAATCTATGACACCAGATACTCAAAATTTCATTCATTTTGCAATGTGCGCGAGAGAGATAAATTTATTGCACTGCATATATGTTACTGCGTGCGCGCTCACTTAACCAATGCATTCCTTTACCTAATCCTTATATATTTTTGAAATAAATGCAATAATATTATAAAATACATAAAAATAATTGCATTTAATGATATCATTTGAGATAATAATATGTTTACTTGTATTTGGCAATTGATAAAAAAGTTTTGCCATGCGTTACTTGTATTCTTAGCTCAACTTGGATCTTCAACAGCTGATTCGGCATTATTTAATGACTAATTAAACAAAGATCATCTTTTTTGATATAGTACTTTGCCTGCGAGATGCGCAATATAATAATAGCATACATACATCATTTACGCGTAGTTTGAAAGTTTTGAATACTTTGCAGCCGCGCCAGGAACAATTTGGATCAACTGGATTTTACGAGACAATGAATTCTATAAAAATTAGGGACTGCGGACTGCGGAACTATGATTAATCAATGATTTCAATTACAATAACAATTTGTAATCAATTTCTTTCATTCTCTTTTAGTTATTGAAACTGCGCAGACAGAACATCCAAACATATCATATGCCATTCGATTAGCATTTTTGAAATTAGCGTCCTAACTTATAACTAGCGAAGAATTAGGTAACAGTACAGAGGATTAATTTATTTTTATAATTTTATTTATTTTCTTTAATTTATGATTTTACTGTATTTTAATTTATATCCTTTTAGTATGATTTTTTATTTTAATTTCTTTAGTATTCAGCAGCAAAAAAAAAGAAAATAATTAAAATCGCGTCACAAAGGTTCATCTAAGTATTGTCTTAGATATAAATAAGCATGCTATTTATTTAAATATGAGATACGCCGAATAGTATGAGTGAGTGAGTGAAGGGTGGCCACCCGCAAAAGTGTGTTTGATTTTGGGGATGGATGATCTTTGGCAATATAAAGATGACCTTTAAAAAAAGAAGTGAATTGAGCCCGTAATAATTGCTGAGTTAATTTCTGCTGAATACTAAACCCTTATTTTTTATTTAGTTATTTATAATTTTGTCACAAACTCCTACTATTTTTTCTTCGTGAATTATAAGCTTAGTTAAATCGCGTTTTATAAATGAATACTTATTTATAAGTATTCATATTTCGGCCGCTAATTCGAATGGTGTATTTGGTCCGTGAAGAAACAGCACAAACTCTCAAGCAGAAGAATTGCAAAAGATGTGAGGAAATAGACATCGAGCTGATAAACAAATGGATGCGAAATCCATAAAACCTGATCATCCAGACCAAATCATGACAGGACCAAGCAAATGAAGAAGGCATGATTAGCACGAGATGTAAGAAGAAAAAAGACTTTGGCTAGAACATCATAATATCAACGAAGATTGTAATTATTGTCTTGGGAAATATGAAGATACTGCTATTCAATGTAGGTATTTTAATTGTCATAGTTTTGTTCATATTTTTCTAACTTTTTATATTTTTAGACGAAGTATCATCGCTACTACAACTGCAGTGGCACTAGAGTAACAAACCAAAAACGTGCAGAGCTACATGCCAACCAAGCTTTGTTTGGAGAGAAACACTTGAAATCATCAAGCAATCGACGGTGATTTCAACAACCGATTATTTGACGGCGCACCGCACCACACCTTAGCGCAAATAGAAGTTTTGTCAAATGTAATGAATATTTCTAATTTCTAGTCAACTTTAATTAACTTTAAACCATGTTTCAGGTGAAGAATCAAACCACCCAAAGAGATGACGATTGAAAAATTATAAGTAATCGTTGTTGAAGACCCACCAGGAATCAAAAATGAGTAGAAATTAAGCGACAAGATATACTAACATGTATTGGCTGGGATCTAAAAGACAATTCAGGTAGGTTCAATTATTATTGATTCAAAAATATTACTATTAATTGACTTTATTCTTTTTTAGCCAATAGCATCAACATAGCTCATGGGATGTTAAGATGCCCAGGGACTAAAAGCCAGAAGCCAAGGACCGAGGATTCAATTACCAAGGACTTCAAGAGAACCGTTAGTGTTAATATATTATTGCATGCTAATGGTTATGGGGATAAACATGCAAGTTGCTTTGGTTTGAATCGGTAGTAAATTCGCGTTATACTTTCAGACTACCAGGCGCAACATCTTCGAATAGCGCGCAATATTTTAATAGTTTTCAAGTAGATTGAGTCATTTAGTCGGAAATGCGACTACATCAAATATGTATCTTTTTCGGTGAAAGTTTGCTTAGTGTCAGGTTGCCTTTTTGTATTCGTCATTCGCGAAGGTCTAGTTTACAACTCACTGAGAATTCCGTAACATTTCATTTAGTTAGTTTCTACTTTTTATTTTATTTATCTTTAACTTTATTTTACTTTCATTTAATTTAAATCCCCCTTTTAACTTTTACTTTTTATTATTTTTTAAACATTTTTAGTTATTTAGTATTCTTGATAATGTGACTCAGAGCCAAGCACTAAATTTCAAGAGATCTTCTAAGATCTCTCACCCGATATGGCAATTCTGATTGCACACCCCAGTTGATTTTCACATGAATTTCTTTGCCACAATCAAACACGCGTCTTTGGTGTTCGATTAAAAAAGTATTTCTGAATACTTCTACTAGGTCTTTCGAGACCTATTACTCGTATACGCAATTCTGCTTGCGTTTGTTGGGAATTTTCAAATGATCTCTTTGTCATAATCCAACACGTGCATAGCGTGTTGGATTAAAAAAGTATTTCTGAATACTTCTACTGAATCTTACGAGATTCATACCTCGAATACGCAATTCTGTTTGCGTCTCAATACATCAAAGTGAAAATCAACACATTATAATAACTCAGCACAGCTATCTGTGCACTCATCTTACTTGAAATACTAATCTAACACTTAGTGTTAGATTAAAGAGTCTATGGCCTGGGTCATGTTATTGAGGTGCTAAAATTTTCATTTAATTTATTATTTAATTCTCCCGGTTATTGAGTTCTTGGTGGATTGTAAGCTAGTTCATCGCCAGTGATGAGATACCGATGGGGAATGTGATGTTAAGTGACTTTTGCTTGCAAAAAGAAACATCGCGTAAGAACCTATGATCCAGCACCTCTTGTGCCGAGATACTTATCCGCAAGAGGACTTAGAGCTGGGGAGGGTTTCTTGAGGGCCACTCACACTACCGACATATCGCTGATTCCATTCCAAATGTCTGGGAATGTGACGTCCATCAATATTTACATTGTTAGAAGCGCTATTCGAATGATGGCAACATCCAGGACATTGAGGCCAGTCCATCAGTATCCAGAGGATTCCCGACAGCAATTGGGCACCGTTTGTGTAGGTTTTATGTAAGTATTATTTGTTGAGATTGTACTTATGCTCTGAATATATTTTCTAATGATGTTTTTTCTTTTTTCAGATATATTGCTATTGTATTTTTGCAGTAGGAGCCCGCCCACCCAGACAGCAGTTGGGCGCCGGTCCGGACTCTTTCGAGTAAGTACAAATCATGAAAAGTGATTGAATATTTCTAATGTATGTTTCTTTTGTTATAGGAGTTGTTCGCGAATCGGGAATGCGCGTTATGGGATATCGCTTACTTTCGCAATTCAAATCGAGTGCGCGTAGAGTATACCGAATTCGCGTATCGTAAGTTTCACGGTCGAGTGTTTCGCGTAGGTACCGCAATCGTATATTTTCTCGCGTTCGCGCACCGTTCATCAGGAAGCCAAGGAGCCATGAGGGAGGGACCAAGGATCGTATATATTTTTTAATTTCGCGAGTGTAATAGACTTTATTTACATCATCCATCCATCCAATCCAGATGCGGCGAGGGCCAACGTAGGGACGCTCAGCGGGCAGCTTCTTGTGTGCACAACCCACTTGTAATGCTAGCCGAAGTGGAATCCCCTTCTATCTACAAACTGTAGTAGTTGGGGCAACTTTAACACTACCGATTACCCCCACAAACTGTGGTGGTAATCATTTGATATATTTTTATGTGCATGAGAATAATTTGCTTGATTATAATTTGCATGAGCATAATTTGCATGATTTAGAAAGCATGATTAAATGTCCTTCTGACATCTGACGGGTCGAGAAAACTTTCGCGATCGCGGTTTTTAGGGAGTATGCTGTTGCTGTTTTGCGTACGATAGAAGAAGTCCAAAGTCCACGAAATGGAAAAAGAAGTCCAGGAAGCAGGAAACAGTAAACACAGCATACTGTAAACAATACTGGAATACAACATTTTTAATGTCGCGGTTACAGGGAGGATCGTGCCGTTCTGAACTGTAACTGCCAATGTCTTCATTATATGCCTGTTATTATATCATATATATCATGTAATATTTGCGTGTTAAATCCCGGATGGGAGCCTGGGTGGATAGACGTATGTTTGGGTGTTGCTACCCCCAGGTCACAACCTATATTGGCACGTGCCAAAACTGCTCGTTTCGCGCGGATATAAACGAGCCCATCATTGGTTATGTGGTTAGGTAAAATAATCATCCCATGTTTTCCCCATATTTCGTTAGCTATTGTGTGTGAATGGAATGTATTGAGAAATATTGAGTGAGTGAATATTTATTAACATGTACTTTCTCTTACAGGATTAAATTAGATTTAAGTTAGTTCGCGTCGCGTTGCGCCAAAATCGTATCAACTCGATTAGGTTAACCCTTCATACTGACTGTGAGTGTGCCAACCGACGTTCTCTTTCAGGAATTGTATATATTTTTAATATGTTTTCTTTTCACAGTGCTTCAAAAAAACCGTAAGTTTTTAATGAAATACTTCATTAAAAAAACTAATAATATGTGGTATGATGGTTGAGCACAGTCAGTATTTCCCTATTCCTAAACCGGCACTTCCTTTTTAGGGCGCAATGGCTACTCGTGTAGCAGGAGTTATTAATCATATATTTGTGTTTTTCTTTTTTTTTCAGGTCGCCTTTGACTTTGTTTCGCATTCAAGCGTGAATGAAAAACATAGTCATTAACCCGGCCCAGGGAGACTATTTAATGAAAATAGTTTCACCTGGGTAAATCCTGGCAGGCGCGTCCTAGTCGCGGGGGTGGGCATAACGTCAATTGCTTTTTTAATTTTATTCATTAGTTTGACGTATGGCTAAGTTCTGCCAGGGTCCCGATTTTTGCACGGGTAACAAGTTGCAAAAACACGGTATAATGCGCATTCTCAGAGCTAATCAGCAAAATAAATCGTCAATTATGATTAGCGGATTTTTAATAAGGTAGCGGTACTTAATAATTCTTCAAAGATTCAAGCGACCCATGCAACGAATACAACGAAAACATTTCATGAAAATGTTATGAAGCGATTTTAACTAATATAAAGATTATCGTAATCACATTTGAACAATTCGACAAGATATCAGAGGATAAGTGAATACGCTCGCTATACTAACATTTGGTACATTTCGATAAAATCGCAATATTTAAGTAATCACTCTTGAAAGAGTCAACGCAAAACGGTTGTTATTTGCCTATAAAATAATTGATATTGATATGCACTTACGATATAAATAATTCGCTAAAAGTGGTAATTATCAATTACGAAGTTTAACGAAAGACGTAATTTCATTACGTTTACATTGGTGCAAATGCAATGACTTTAAAAATATTTGCACTCGACAATATCAAGTCATTAGGCATCTAGGCTAATTTGGAGCATCTCTAACAGAAATATTTTCAAGTCAATTACGCCTTGAAATTTTATTGTTCAATTCCAGACGCAATGATACGTTAAAATCCAATATAAACTGGTACGCGCATGCACAAGTGTACGCATACTTGATCATCATATAGATGAATCATTAAAATTATCGGTTTGTTTCAAACAGATTTAAAATATACAACAACAAACGTGTAAATACACATGAATATGATTGTGATTAATGCGTTGCGCGCTATTAAGTCAATGCCCAATAATCAATAATTTAACGCGCTAAAGCTAATCCTATAAAATTGATGAAATTTAATCAGCTTTCCAGCGGTTGTGCTATTTTAGCTTTACTCTCATCCGCGATTACGTTTATTCGGGAAACTTGCAGAAAACAAATCACTTTTTTGCAATTATAGCAAAATCGGCTAATGCAAATTTAATGAAAATTTTTGTACTGATTCGT
Source organism: Aleochara curtula (assembly GCA_963978815.1). Lineage (NCBI taxonomy): Eukaryota > Metazoa > Arthropoda > Insecta > Coleoptera > Staphylinidae > Aleochara > Aleochara curtula. Next base: position 4,894,753 of record OZ022216.1, read on the forward strand.
CATTTAAATATTTATCAAGCAACATTAGAATTGTTTTATTATCTCGATTATTTTTTCCAGGACAATTTCTCAAACGCAAGCGGTCATAATTAATCCATAAATTTTCAAAAATTTATTTAACATACTTGCAATGGTTATGGAAAATTGAGTTATTTTCTAAATATACCCAGATAGTTGTGTAAGCATACCGTATTAGAATAATAACAATTACTTTGATAGTTTTTGAACAAAAAATGTTTAAACTTGACTTTACCAATTAACGTACAAAAAAATTACTTACATGTAACGATGAAAAAATAATACTTCCGGATATAGTAGAAACTCCATTCTTATACAACATTATAAGCTGTTTAATATACTTCCTCCTGGTGAGAACGGCATTGCAATATAGCGATTCACTATTTAGTTATTAATATTTATAGTTGATGCGTTATAAATCTGGGGGTTGCACATTATGGTTAATATCTATAAAACTATTGCACCGATTTACACCGAACCAGAGTCATTTTAATACGCGGTACGGTCTTTATTATTGTGCCAATTTTGATTAAGATCACGTCATTAATTTAGGCAATATTAACGTTTAAATAATTTGATGCCACTTCCCACCGAGCAAAAAAAAATTCACTTAATTCGCGCTTGATTTTGATGATTTGACCATCCACAGACGCGGAATTTTATTACGAAACCAAACAAAGCAATGAATAGATGATTAATCCATGATTAACAAATCAAACAATCTTTAACACTTCGGACAAGCTTATGCTAAAAGTGGCGCGAAACGACTGACGCCGCGACTGAACACTGCCAGTTTAACTCACTACTGCTACCGCGTCACCTACGTGCGCGGAACCCCTGTTACTACTGCTTGCGCCTCTGCGCGTGAATCGTATAGAAAACATAGCGCAAATATACAGAGCCCTTGAAATTATGAAAATTTAATAATTTTAAGAAATAGAACAAAGTATATACAAATTATATTGTGCTCCAGACTACTAATAATGAGAAAAATAATTACAAAATTCTATCACCCATGGTAACGCAGATAATGGCATTTGTTGAAAATTAGTTTTTGGCGTTTATTTCGGTTTCTAGCATAGCAATGACAGCAAGATTTAAACAACTAGTAGATATTTTAACAATAAATCACCCGGAATATAAGGCATTTTGATATGTTTAAGAGATTTCTAGAAACCTTTAAATATATCAGAAAGTACCAATTTTCTTCAAAAATTATTTTTGGTAACATTCTGTGTATATAATACTTTCAAATTTAACCGTGTTATTGCCAAATAGTTTATTTAATTAAGAAAAACTACAGAAGCTCAATTGATACAATGATTTAGTCGCAATTAATTCTCAAAGTCAAATTTTAGGGAATAACCCTCAACTTTGAGGAGATTTTCAGGAATTTTTTTCTAGTATTTCTAATCAATTCTTACAATTGAAAATTTGGGTAAATATCAGCAATTAGACGTGCAATAACGCGGTAATTTTTGAATAATAATTCACGCAATAGATTCTGTGAAAATAATTTCTAAAGTCGGTATATCTAAAACAGCCCACGTTAGAGATAAATTTGCAAAGAAATCAATGATTTTGAAATATAGCCGATTCAGCTATTGACTTGAAATTATGCATAATTATATACAAGATATATCACAATAATATAAAATAGTTATAGAAACTCTAAAGTGATTAGAACCTTGTCAAAAATATTATAGAAAATGAAGTGAATCTTGAAAAATTGAATGTGCAAAATCAATAATTCAATATTGTGCGCAATATATACTTAAAATTTGTAATAATTACGGATAGAAACTTCACACGCGATGTAAATAACAATTGTTGATAAAAAGTTGTTACAAATAGTTAATATTTATAATGTTATTTAAGCAAATGTCGACCAAATTTTTACGGTAATTATCGAATAATTACAATTAAATCTGACATCAAAGTTTGCATGTTCATAAAATAGGTTAAATATTGAACAAAATGTTTTTTAAATTATTAATATCGCGTTATAAATAACAAAGTTATGAACAATTAAAAATTCACAAATGTTTGGAGTTATTTTCGACCGTAACGACTTTTCGCTTCGGAGCCTCTGTGCCGTGTACGTATTCCGCTGGGGCTTTCACTGCAATACTTGACTTGAGCAATTCCATGGCGCGAGAAATTGTTAATCTTTAAATGTTCATAAATTTGTCCTTTATCAAGCGATTTCCATAATTTAAAAAGCATTTGATTCATTATTTAATATATTATCAATAAATTTAAAATCAGAGAAATTGTTTATCATTAGTGCAGGATACGGGTGTTAGAAAGCTTGACTACATTTGTTTTAAAAACACGTTAAAATATTAATTGATTTTTATAAAACTCTATCAAGAATTATTCACTAGATTAGGCGTGAACTTTTTATGTATAAATATTTTAAATTTGGGATAAGCAAGCATAATTATAAGCAATAATTGATATCACACATTCAATTTTTCAAAAGTACACTTCATTTATTTTAATTTCTTTAATAATGTTCTAATAGTGGTAGCGCTTTAATTCTTTCATTAAATAATTCCTGGTTAGCTTATTTATCATCCTTGTAAATTTCAAGTCTGTGGCTTAATTGGATTTATTTTAAAATAATTAATTTATTCGGGAATTCATCTTCAACGTGCGGTATTTTTGCAGTTTCAATTTTGAACATTATTTTCAAAGAATCTATCGTATCAATAATTTCTAAAAATATACCATCATATTAAACGTCTAATTGATAATGTTTGTGCAAATCTTGGATTCTCAAAAATTATTGTAAATTCTAGAAAAAAATTCTTGAAAATGTCCTCAAATTTGAGTGTTATTTCCTAAATTTTGACTTTGAAAATTAATTGCGGCTAAACTACTGTATAAATTGTCCTTGATCAATTTTTTATAATTCGATAAGCTATTTGTCAATAAGTCTTTAGAGTTTCAAATCTCTATATATAGAGGAAGTGTCAGAAAATAATTTTTGAAAAAATTTGGTACTCTTTCAAATTTTGGAATTTTTACGAGAAACTAATATTGATATCAAAATGTTCGTTACTTTGTACGATGCACCTTAAAAATGTCTATTATCATTCAAGAGCGCATTAAAATCAAACTACTAGAAACTGAGAAAAACGCAAAAAACTGAATTTAAACAAATGCAATTTGCTCTGCAACCATTAGAGATGGAATTTTTTTAGTATTTTTCTCGTAATCAGTGGTTCAAATAACATCAGAATCAACACGAATTTTGCTCAAATTATGTAAAAATCAAAATTTTCAAAATTTCCAGCATTCCGTATATTTGCCCTGTGTTTTCAATATGATGCGTGGGCATAGGCGCAAGCAGTGGCAACAGGAGCTTCACGCACGTAGGCACGCGGTAGGAGTAGTAAGGTTGCGCGGTAGTCGTATCGTAAGAACCGCGGTCAATGCCCAGCGCAATACGTACGCGGCACAGGGGTCTGAACTTGTTAATAACTTTTTTGTTTATCGGACAATTTTAATAGTTTAAAAAGTATTCGGTTCATTATTTAATCTATTATGTGTGGATTTAAAATAAATGAATTATTTTATCGAGGGCATAGGATATGAACGTTAGAATGCCGGACTACATTTGTTTAAAAATACATTATAAATCATCATTTATCGTTGCAAATTTTTATCAATAATTATTAGTTACACTGATTATGAACTTATAATGTATAAATATTATAAATATTGACTACGCAAACAAAGATATAAGCAATTATTGATATTTCACATTCAATTTTTGCAGGATACACTTCATTTTCTTTAATTTTTTAACAATGTTCTAATTATGCTAGCGCTTTCATTTTTATTTTGAATGATTCTACATTAGTTTATTTATATTCGTCGTAAATTTCAAGTCTGTGACTTAACCGGATCTATTTCAAAATAATTAATTTATTCTGAAATTCATCTTCAACTTGCGGTATTTTTGCAGATTCAATTTTGAAAATTATTTTAACAGAAACTATTAGGTAAATAATTTTAGAAAAATTACCATATTATTATACGTCTAATGATTGATATTTGTGTAAATTTTTGACGGCCAAAAGTAATGAGGAATACTAGAAAAAAATTCTTGAAAATGTGCTCAAAGTTAAGGCTCTGTTCTTAAATTTTGACTTTGAAAATTAATTGCGGCTAAACCACTGTCTCAATCTAGCTGGATTAATTTTTTTTACTTAGATAGAGTATCTGGCAATAACACTTTATAGCTTTAAGCTTCTACATATACAGGAAGTAGCAGAAAATAATTTTTGAAAAAATTTGGTACTTTTTTAACTTTTTCAATTTTTACAAGAAACTATTAGTGATATTAAATTGCTCTTTGCTTTGAACGACGCAGCTTTAAAATGTCTATTATCAGTGAAAAGCGCATTAACACAGCTATGCTAGAAACCGAGAAAAACGCAAAAAATTAAATTTAAACAAATGCAATTATCTCTGCAACCATTAGAGATAGAATTTTTTTAGTATTTTTCCCGTAATCAGTGGGTGAAATAACATCAGAATCAATACTAATTTTGCTCAAATTCTGAAAAAATCTAAATTTTCAAAATTTTCAACATTCCGTATATTTGCGCTGTGTTTTCTATATGAAGCGCGTGCATAGACGGATACAGTGGCATCAGGGGTTTTATGCACGTAGGTCACGAGGTAGTAGTAGTAAGTTAGAGCATCGATCGATATCCGCGCACTGTATACGCAACCTCAGTCGTTTCGCGCGTCTTTTAGTAAATGGTTGTACCAAGGGTTAATCGCCGTTTTAATTATTAATAATATGTGATAGGCAAACGTACTAATGCAGTTTATTAAATAATATAATTTCGCCTCTCTGGAATAGAAAATTTCATAAATCTGTCGTGAATTAGGTGTGTTTCTTTGGCCTGCAATAATGGTGCTGCGAAATTTTGAAACATGAATAATTACTAAACTAACAATGCAAAATTAATGAATTTTGGTGCAGTGATAAAGAACTTAATTCTATTTCAAATAATAGTCATCGCGTTTTCGTGGTTTTATTCGTTTCATAGTTATTAGCCGGAACATAAAATTACCTCATATTTGACAGATTTGCTTTAAACATTAATAATTAATTAATAAACAGTGCACTTGAAATACGGTTTTTACTAAAACAAAGTATATTTAATAGTTCACCATGTCACATTAAAATAATTTGGAATATCTGCCAGGAAATAGTATATTTTTGACTCTAAATGTAAGTCAATTTTTAACCAAATTTTTTGCAACTTTAACTTTGAAAATTTTTTCCGGATAAACGGTTATAGATAATTATTTTGGGTTAAGAGCACCTATTAGAGTATTTAACTAGGTATGCACTGCTAAAAGATAATTCTTAAATAATAATTACAAGTACGTCAAATGAATTTTTTAACATATTTTGCAAATTCTATGTTTTAAATTAAAAAAATTTGTTCTCGGGAAACTAAGAAAGATATATAAATAATTTAAGGTGCATGTGATGAAGGATTACTTATAGTTTATACGAAAAAATATTCATTATGATATCTTTAGGGAGTATGGAGATTTTTGCAAAAAACTATAATTGATAAAACGTTTGTTTACGCATAAACCATAAGTGCTCGAATTTTTTTATTATTTTTCTGATAACTGTTGGCGTTGTACGTATACGAATCAATCATTTTTTATGCGAATTTTGCATATTTAAAATTATCAAAATTCGCTCCTCACTACTACTACTACAATTTAAATGCTCAGCATGTGTGAAAATTTAAATGGCCGGCATGTGATTTAAAGGTAGCCGCATTCCATTGAGTATTACTCACTACTGCTACTGTTCGCCTGCCGATTGCTGCCCATAACCGAACGCGCCCGATGATGCACGATGCAAGTTTGAGGCTTTTAAATATGACATTTGAATGTTTACTTTTGCATTCCATAACCTGTTTAAATTACATGTATTTTATTGTTAGTGTCTATTGAAAATGTAATACTTTAGTTAATAATTTTCTCATTTGTTGCACCCCTTCCTGAATGCGTTTATGATGTGCTTGGTGGAAGTCAGACAGTGCCGAACCTAACCAAACGAACAAAACAGGTGGTCAGCATCTTCAACAATGTTATAACGAATACTTGCTTGATCTTCAATGTTATTGTTCAACGTAGGTTATTTTCAGTGGTTTAATAAGGGAAGTGAGTATTATTAAAGGTACACAACTCAGTTGAGGATCAATCACTGATTGGAAAGCAAGATTGTGTTATTAATGAGGAAGCAATTGAAGATGAGATCACCTTTACCAGAAAGAAGAGACCATTGCTTATTACTTCCGATGATAGTGATGAAGAAATCAAGCAGAACTGTTATCAGGAACAAGATTAACCAATTACACCCAGTGAAATAGCTGATCATCAAGATACTTCTTCTAAAAATCCTTCAGAAGTAAGTGAACAAGCCCTTGATGAATTATTTGTAACCCATTTTCTTTTAGGTCAATAGTGATGTAGATGCATCACAAGTAGCACTTTTACAATACAAGAAGAAATCCCACAAGCAGAACAACAACACTGAATTGGACAATGACACAAGGAAAACGTCAGCTAAGGAAGCACAAGAACAAAGGAAGTAAATTGATTCTGAATCACAATGTGTGTTTCATGAGTCCAACATCTTTCTGCCATATCACAGGCCCAAACAACAAACACTTCATGATTTTCTAAAGATGTGTTCCCAATTTGCTGAAGTGGTTCAATTACCACTGCATCTGTAATCAAGATGAGCAAAGAACACCTTGAGCTTGTCAGGTATGTGCATTTCAATTGCCATATCAAATGGCAATTACAAAAACTGTAATTTCCCAGCTTAAAGCTCAAGGAGCACCGAAGGCATGTTGAAAGCTTTCATAAAAGCGACTCAGACAGTGACTTGGATGAAGAGGACAATGAAAATGAGATGCTGGCTAAAGAGATTTTGAATGAGATGTTGGGAAATGCCATAGCATTGAGTGAAGAAAAAGCATGAGAAGTGCAAAGTGTGGAGAAAGAGTCTTCAGGTAAAAGATGAGTCAAAACTTGGATGAGTTCTGAACTGGCTGAATTCAAACCAACATTGACTGGTGACCCAAACTTGGTGATAGATTTCAGCAAGGGAACAACTTTCCCAAGTGAAGTCAGTGTATTAATGCAACGATTCATGCAACATACAAGCAAGAAATCCTTGACCAAGAAACCATCCATGATTGAATTAGGTTGACGTCATTAGTGTTTTACAATTTGGCGATATTCACAAGGAACGGGTAGCTCTCCAGACGGAGAATCAGGTGGAACCGGAAATTGATGAAACACCTGGTGTGAAATTCAAACAACCCCGGGAAAATCTACGACAGAAAATCGCTAGGAAACGTAACTAGCATTGGCTAGAAAAGTAGAGATTGAAAATCAAGAAACAAGACGAGGAGCATGAAGAAGATAATGAGAAGGAGGAGAAGGAATGTTTTCCTGATGATTTCCTTGATGATGAAACAGAATTTACTGATAATGAGAAATTAAAGAGGATTATCAATCAGTTGGATGATTCTGATGAGGAACAAGTGGAACAAAAGAATGTCAATACAGATTCAACAATTTCTTGTAAGTATCCCAAGTTTCCAACGTTTTATATGTTCCATTTCCAATACAACTTTTGTGTTTAGGTTCTGATGATGATTTACCAACTGGTGTACAAACAAACACTTGTAATACACCTATAAAGACGATGGAATCTCGCTCTGAATTGGGATTTATTTCTCCAGAAGCGCATGGAGCAACAACAATGTTGCTATTAAGAGACAAAATTTGCTTCCGCTTAAGACACTTTGATAGCTTGGGAAATAATAAAAGATGAAAGACTGATTGCACTTGTGTTTATAATGTCTTTTGAGTTAAAATCAAAGGTGTACTGTATAAAATAACTTTGGTGGTTTAATTTCACATTGAATTGTGAAAAGTTGTATATAGACATAATATGATAGGTAACAGGCAAAAAGAAAGGAATTAGTTGCAATCAAAGACTGTAGTATATGATAATTATCGTTTTTAAATCATCAATTTGAACTTATTTCAGAAATACATTTGGTTCGACATTTATATATTTTGATCTCCAATGATGAAGAAGTGATAAAAAGAAATGGAAAAATTTGTGATATAGATAATTTACTTGCTGTTGAAGGGTGAAACAATCAAATAATTAGTCAGCAGGGTGGATGCATTTAGTAATTTTTTGGATGATTTAATTATAAGAGGACTATATTTAGATCAGATTGTGATAAGCTTGCAATTAAATTATCATTTACTATGTGCAGGTGTGTAATGATATATTGTATCAGCTTCTATGAAATTAATTTGTAAATTTTTATCGGCCCTTTTGGCCACATAAGTTTTTATTTTAGGAGTGAATTAGACTTGGTACTTAATGGGATTGTTGAATATCTGCATCACTCTGGCAACTTGAGTATGGTAATATGATGATTAGCAACAACATTTCTTGAAGGACAAGTTGCCCCAGGTGATGAATCAGGGTGCTACAAATAAGAAGTCTTCTTCATTTTGATAAATGTTTTACATGGAAGTGCAAAGGCATTTTCTCCCTATAATTAATTAAAACGTAGCAACTAACTTTTATCTGCAACATGTACATCGTAGGTTAAAGTGTGTTAACCGTCACATGGCTGCTGAGTCATGTGGTGGAAGCCCTGTAGTAGTCTGGATGGTGCTGCTAAAAAGTGAGGAATTTATGAACTAACGTCTATTTGCTTCAGCCAATGAGGAGGGAATTCCCTCGGCCTTTAAAGCTACAGCCTTTTAAATATGATTGCGCAATAGCAGCGCATAGTGAGAGCAAGACGTTCACTCTTGTGGATTTAAAAATTGAAATTTTTGAAAATTTCTTTCTGCCAATGTATAAAGGATTATTTCAAGTACTTGAATCTGAAAGAATCAATCCTATACGATAATTTGTTTAGCCGCAATTCAGCGTTAAAGTTGCAAAATTTTTGGGTTAAGTTTGATTTATGATAATTACATCAGCTAATCATAATTAAATATTTATCATAAATTTGATCTGAAAGCCAGTAGTACAAGTGCCAGAGTCGGAGATTACTGTTGTCAACTTTTCAATAGTTATATATGGTTTCAATCATATTTAACAGTGAAAGAAAAGTCTTCTATAGTAGGTATCACAACGGGCCCATGGCGGCCATAATTGAATGGCAGTCATAATTTCGCAAATATACCGATTTAGTTTTCTTGGGGTAAAATCGGTTGATAACCATAAGAGCAATAATGGTTTGAAAACCTCTCGCTAAGACGGTGCACCTCCATCAGGCGTGGAATTCAAAAGTTCACCTGTTTCTTAGTGTGTGTCCTGGTGTGACACGTGCTGCAAGTACAAAGAGTATTAAATTCTCCAACAATAATAAGAGATATTATTCGGGCGTAAGTTATGCATGCTGAATAATGAATTATCGACTTTGGGATTTTTTTCCACTGAAACTGTTAAATATATCAAGTTCCTATAAATAGAATAAATTATAGCATCTAACTGTGCATGACCACAAAAAATTTCAAAGCTATAAAACAACTAGAAGTCCTTCAATTAAATTTTCTTCAATTAGAACTTCAATTTACTCCAAAACTATTGAAGATTTTTTAATGTTTTTTAAAATTAATATGATTACTCTATAAGTAAGTATTAGTCATAATTTCCTCCGAAATCAAAAATTATTTAATAAATTTTAGAAAATTTACTGGAAAATTGATATGTCCAACAGAATTTAATAGCCTTTCTGCCAGTGATAGAATTATTTAAATATCGCTTGTAGTTTAAGAGATATTAATCAAAGTATGAACCCTTAATTTTTGGCAAGTATGCTCCAGGCTGTTAGATGCATGTACAGAACAGCTGTTTTCATACACTAGTGACCTAGTAAGAAGAGTATGCACCACTCAACAAAGCTGGCATTCTAGTAAACCAAGGGTTACTGACCTACTCCTCCTGGCGCGCGCTACTCTACTGTACAAATTTCACCCTGCCTGAATTAATTACTGGAGCAGGTGCACCTACTGCGCGGTCCCAGCGGGAAGTTTTCAAATTGCTATAACTTTAAAACCACTAAATCGATTTTAATATTTTAAACAATATTATTATCTGCATGAAAGCCGCTTTAATCTGATGTTATTTTCATAGCTGGGTAAATAGTTGGGTTGTTGATAGTGGTACTTACCAGTAGCTTATTTGCAACGGACTACGATTTTACATTATTATTAATATCTGAAAAACTATGTGAAATATATAATCAATTCTTTCATTGGCCAGAAGAGTATTAAATTCTTTAAAACATGTCAGTTACCCACTAATTTTTCATCAATAATAAGAGAGATAATAAGGGTGTAAGTTATGCATGCAGAATACTGATATATCGACTTTGAGATTTCTTTTCAGGAAAGCCCTTATAGATAATTATTTACCCGTAAACAGAATGAAATATAACATCTCACTGTGCATTACCATCAAAACTTTCAAAGCTATTGAACAATTAGAAGCCCTTCAAATGAATTCTTGAAAATTATTTGATAATTTTCTAAATGTACAATTTTTGCCTAAACTACTGAAGATGGAATATTTTAATGATTTTTCTCATTAGTATAATTAGTCTACAAGCAAGTATTCGTCATAATTTCCACCGAAATAAAAAATGTTTTAATAAATTTTAGCTACTACCAGTAGGGATACCCGTAATGCATTAAGGCCTATGCTTGCTCCGGTAGCTATGGTTGTCATGGCTACCGTAATGTAATTGCCATAAGAGCGGCCATCATGGATTGGGCAACAAGATCGGTCGACGTATTTTGCCTTGAGGCTCCACCCGTGAAAACGGGTAATTTTTAAAAATTCATATCTTTGTTAGTTTTGCAGATATTCTCTTCAAATTTTCAACATTCATTAATGGATTATTGATTTATATGTCAATATAATTTTTATATTGGGAGTAATTTATTTCCGGAGTTATGGTAAGTTGAAAACACTGCAATTTCGATGCTGGTGCACGGTATCTAGGTCAGTAGGCGTCATGTAGCAAATTTTCCAAATGTTTAAAAATTCATATCTTTGTTGCATATGCATGTATTGTGATGAAATTTGCAACAATTATTAAACGATTATTGCTCTATGCAATCGTATAACTTTCATAACTGATAATAAGTTATTTTGGATTTTATGATTAGTTAAAAAGCAACAATATGTATAATGATTTAAATATTTATTCATTGATTTATTTAAGCCGCACTGCATAATTATGCACTACTCAACAGAGCTGGCATTCCAGTAAGCAAAGGGTTAGTGACCTATTTCACTTGGCTACTGTAGCTACTGCAGGAAGTTAACCCTTTACTGGAGCAGGTACACCTGTTGCGCGGTTCCAGAGAGAAGTTTTCAAATCGTCATAACTTTTAAACTACTGAACCGATTTTAATGACTTAAACACTAATATTATCTACATTAAAGCCGCTTTAATCTGCGTGTAGCTCAAAACAAGTTCAACAAGAACTCACACAAGCAGACAGAAATAGCATATGATTATCATCAGATATTTAAATATTTAAAGTATAACAAATCCACGAGGTGCCGCAGCATTGTTTAAAACTATATTTTATTTAGCAACTCACACGGACAGTGGAAAGTGCATGAGTGTCAGTTTTTGACCACACGGACGAGAGAAATGCATGAGTGTCAGTTTTTGGGTCTGCTGGCCGGTCGCTCGAGCGGACACAGCGCATGCAACTGATATCAGCTGTGCGACGTCAGTACAGTGCTCGTGCTCTCCACGTGCACGTCGCTCCACGCGTTTGCCTTTTAGGTAGGTAATTATTAAGTTCTAATTACGCGGGCGCGATAGATTTTTGAAGCAAGTGATAGCAGTGTTAATAATTAATCATTTAAAATCAATTCGTACCCGATTTCGCGAGTGAAAGTGCTTAAAACAAAGTGAACACGGATTACTACAGTGCTTCTTCTCTTCTGTTCCCAGGATGTTTTCGCCATCAACCAAAGGATCAACAGGACCATCAGCATCATCATCAACATCGTCAACATCATCTGCATCATCCGCCAGCCCCACATCAGTGTAATTAGTGCAACGAACAGTGATCAGTGAACATGTGCTTTCTAAACCATGGCCTTTTTTTCTGTGTGTTATTCAGTGCCCTGAGGATTAATTGGATTACACATCATCATCGCCCAGCTCATCAACCCTTCTAGAGACGAACAGTAGCCCAGGGATCGCCAAACCGTGAGTACTTTTTAATGATTCTAAGCATGCGGTCCGACGTTTCTGAACAAATTTTGTGCAGGTTCCGGACCAGTCCAGCTCACGTCGACGGCCAGTCCGTCCCCTGACACGCAACGTAACTTAACCCGTGTACTGCTTATCAGTCATAGGGGAAACTTTTGTGCCTCAAGTGCCGTTTTAAGATGCTGTTTTACTTAGCATTGGCAAAATCGCTGGCGTAATATTATTTTAGATTTTGACTTGACTTTTGCGCGCTAATTTCAATTTATGCTCTTTGCGTGTTGCTTTGCGTTCATTTAGTGATTATAATTAATGCGTTTTATTGATTTTGATTTATCTTGCGCTAATGCGATTACGGATTAATAGATTATTAATTGAGTTGCGGATATTGGTGGTGATTATTAGGTTTTTGATTAAGTTGCGGATATAATAGGTGCTTGCATGATAATTAGATAGTTGCGATTTCTGAGTATGATGAGGTTTGGTATGATGATGAGTGCTGGAATGGCATGCATTCAATTGTCCTTTGTCTTAAGGGTGCGCACCCGAAAGTGTGTCTTGCATGGTATTTTGGTTGGTGAGATTGATTTGGTTTGGGGTTTTGGTTTTGGTGGCATGGTGTGATTTGGTGGGGTGGTATGATGATGATGAACTATGATATGGTGGCATTGAGTTCCATCATATCATACGAATCATTTGGTGGCATGGTATGAAGTGATATTTGGCGGCATGGTATGGTGGTCGCGAAGTATGATTTGGGGGTATAGTATGATGATGAGGTAGTGGGTTTTGGCGGCTTAGTATGATGGTGACGAAGTGTGAGTTGGCGGCATAGTATGATGGTGATTAAGTATGATTTGGCGGCATAGTGTGATGATGATTATGAAGTATGTTTTGGCGGCATAGTGTGATAAAGTATGGTATGAAGGGATGGTATGATGATGAAGTATGATTTGGCGGCATGGTATGATGATGATAGAGTGTGATTATTAGGCGGCTAAGGTATCACCACCATGAATTAGGTCATTAGGAATTGATTTAGATAGCGGAATTAGGTATATTACGTAATGCGTATTTCCGTCGGAACAGCACGTGGCTCGCGGCATGCGTTAATTGCTTTTTTTAGTTGCGCACTGCGACGTTTGATTAGCTCGCGGTTCGGGTTGCTTAGTGCTTATTAGGGGAATAAGGGATTAGATCGCGATATAGGGAAACGTGTCAGGGTATGGATGAGGAGAGGATGGATCAATAGGATGGAGGAGAGAATGGACCATGAGGATGGACCATGAGGGTGGATCAAGAGGATGGAGGAGAGGATGGACCATGAGGATGGATCAAGAGGATGGACCATGAGGATGGGCCATGAAGAATCCAGGGGCAGCAGCGTGGAGGACATCGCCGGACACGTATCTGCAGGTTTGGCAAAAGAACAGATATTCATTGTTTTGTTTGTCTGTTCACAGGCATGGTGGCATTGGGGCCATCCAAAGAAGGATGCCAAGGATTCTACCAATGAAGGAAGCCAAGGTTTCAACCAATGAAGGATGCCAAGGATTCAACCAATGAAGGAAGACCAGGACCAACCAGCGTGGGAGGCCAGACACGTATCAAGTAAACGAGTAATTATAAAGAATTAATTGGTTTGTTTTGTATGTTCACAGGAATGATGCCATCCAGCCGAGATGCCAGTCGATGGGGGGACCAAAGGGTACAAGTATCTTAGTGGTAATTAAGTGGACAATTACTAATTTGCCTTTTGTCTGCTTTCAGAATCAATCCAAAGTAAGGAGGAAGAGGAGGATCGCCGTGGAAGCCAAACACGTATCATAAAATTGAGTTAATTATATGAAATTAATTTGTTTTTCTTGTATGTTCACAGGTTCAATCCAGAGGCAAACCAGGGACCAATCAATGAGGGAGGATCATCAAGGGCGAGAAGTATCGGTAATTAGAAGTTAGAATTGATTCATTGGTTTTCTTGTATGTTCACAGGATCAATCCAAAGAAGGAAGCCAAGGTCGTGGGCCAAGGACGAGCAGGAGGACGAGGGTAAAGTATCAACAAGATTTATCAATTGAAAATGTATTCATTTGTATGTTTTGTGTTTGCAGAATGCCACCACAGCCAAGGGGATGAGGATGGAGGATGGAGGATGAAGATGACCATTCAATCCAGAGGGTGGAGGGATCAAGGAAGTGGTGCAACCGCCCAGTGCTTCAAATTTATTAGGTGAGTAAAATTAATTCTTATTTCTCTGCTTTCTTAATTAATTTCTTCTTTCAATATTTGTAATATTTGATTATTAATTAATTGTATATTTTGTTACAGGTGAACCAGGCTAGTGCGACATAGGAATCCTAATTCGGTCGAGACGAGGGTGCGCGAAGGACGAGGAACGAGGGACGTAAGCCGGTAGCTTCAGATAAGGTCAGGGAACTTTTATTATTGTTTATCTTTCCTTTTTTCTTCTTTTTTCTCATTATCGGGCGTCATCGAGATTGATTACGCGTTTTAATTAATTGTAATTTCGCGAATAAGTTATTAATTGTATTTTATCGCGACTTTTTTGCTTAGCTTCGTGTAATTATGGTAATTAATATCGCGCGGGATAATTTTAATGATTTTACTCGCTTTTTAGTAGTATTTTGATCGAGTTTAATTGATTAATGGTCGTGTCGTTTGATTTAATTATCGCGTTTTGATCGGTTCGCGAAAATATTTGTTTCGGGTTGTCTAATTACCTCGTAATTATATATGAATTTGCTCTGATTAGAAGTGGTACAAGCATTGGTATGATGGTATGATATGTGTTTGTGTGTGTGAAGGGTGCGCACCCGACTGTTGTATGCTTTGAGATTGGAATGGTGTGATTTGGGGTGGTATTATAATGAGAGGCTTGTAACATTTCTAATTATTGCAAATTCATATACGCGTTCATGCGCCGTTTGATGGCGACTTTTTTTTATCCTAGACAACCTGGGCGAATATTTTATTAATTTTGAAATCGCTTAATTAGCTTTTAATTGTTTTAATTGATTAATGCATACCGGTATGCAATATTAATTGCGGGAGTAATAACTTGAATAGTACCATTTTGGGTACTAATTAGTATCGGATATCGGTAATAATCGCGGTAGTAATCGCAGTAATAATCGGGGTAATAATCGGAATAGTAATCGCGGGAATAATCGGGATACAAACCGGGGTAGTAATCGCGGTAATTGGGGGTAAATCACCAATGAATTTGAAGCACTCCCAAGGAGTCAGCTTCAGCATCAGCACCACTACCACCAGCCAACCGCCAATCAACCACCACCCCCGCAATACCAACCACAACCGCCGCGGGATCATCATCACCGTGGGAGAACCACCACTGTGGCTGCTTCGGCAGCCCAGGTACTTTTAATTGCTAATCATATTTGTGTTTTTCTTTTGTTTCAGGTCGCCTTTGAGCAGCCCTATTGGTCTGAAGCTCATTAAGCTAATGGCTAAAAGGGTTGCTCATTAACCCGGCCCAGGGAAACCTTCAGTTTCACCTGGGTAATACCTGGCAGGCGCGTCCACGTCGCGGGGGTGGGCATACTCCTGATTGCCGCTAATTAGCGGTTAATTTGCTTATCAGGAGTATGGCTAAGTTCTGCCAGGGACCCGCTGATTGCACGGGTATAACCAGCAATCACTAATCACTTTTTTACAGCTTTTTTCGTTGAGAATGAATCGAAATAAATTATGGAGCAATTTAAAGGTGAGAATTGCCAATCAGCGATATTAATTACTAATTAAATTCTTTTGTAGGTGTGACGTAGCAGTGACGTGATTTGAATATGGTTTGAAAGTTTGAAATATTGCCGCTTTTGGAACAGCTGGCGATCGATGGCAATCGGAGAATCGAGGATGGACGATAAACAAGATTGAAATTCAGCGCGAACTAACAAGTTTGAATTTGAAAATTTGAATTTGAAAGTAAAAACTTGGCGCCTTGGGAATCGTCGGAGCTCGGACGATGTCGAAAATCGGCGATTGACTTAACAACTTCAGCGCGCTAAAGTTTAAAAGTTTAAATGTCTGGAACGCGCCGACATCTGGTGAATGTTAGGGAAGACAGCAAGCAAATTTATCATGCAATTTGAATTTGATTATACCATTGATTTGAGATACATGTGAGTATGAAAGGGTCTTTAAAACCCTCAGGTGAATTTCCAGCAAACATTTTTATTAATATTCATTATATTTTTGAGGTCAAATGGTATTCAAAACAAAACGCAAGAAAGGAACAGGAAGGCATGGCAGAACAATCAAATAACTATAACTAGTGCAGCCGCAACAGCAACAATAATTTTAAGTGAAGGATTTACTGATAATGATCAACAATTTCATCAACGACTGGGGATGAGGAAAAAATTCAGCAGGTTGGGAAGAAAACAAGGAAATGAACTAATAAGCTGGATGATTCTGATAAGGAAAAAGAACAGGTACCAGTGGAACAACAGCAACCGCCAACCAACCACCCACAGTACCAACCACAACCGCCGTGGGATAATTTAGTACCAACCACAATAACGTGGGACCCGCTGATTGCACGGGTATAGCCAGCAATCACTAATCACTTTTTTCTAGCTTTCTTCGATTAGAATGAATCGAAATCAATTGTATGAAGGTAAGAATTTCAAATTAGCGATATTAATTACTAATTATATTCTATTGTAGGTATGACAAAACAGTGATGTTATTTGAATGTGGAATTTTCAAATATTCCCGTTTTTCGAACAGCTGGCAATCGATGGGAATCGAGGATGGACGATCAACAAGATTGAAATTGACCTGGAACTTCCAAATTTAAGCGCGCCGACACATGGTGATAACGATTCATCTAATCGGTGAGTACCCAGAAGTGGGAATTTAATTTACTTTATATGATTGATATCAATATGTGGTTACTCGCGAAACACGCAACATGACTATAAATATTTAAAGTATTCGCGCGCTTAGAACAGCTGCTCGTCGTACACGTTCGGACATGCCGAAGATAACCATTCGTAATAACAAATTGGCGCAGCAAAGTTTAAATATGAATGCGCACTAATTCATAAAGAATGAATTTGACAACAAATGCAACAACAGCGAGTATTAATTACTGCCTGTACTACCAGATGAGTACCAACTAATTAGTAGCTTTTTAGAAGCGTTAAAATTGCGTATGATAATCTCAATTGGTGAAAATCTCATAATCCATCTTTTAAAAAATTGCATATGATACATACATTATTCCAGATAGCGCAAAAAATAATTAAAAAAATCTAACGTTATTGTGGTAGCCAGAAAAAAATTATAAAGTTGAACAGTCAACTACATGTATTCCTTATGGGAGCAATGTTCGCGGACGCGTCATATGCTAACTTTTAATCATGCGCCTATGAATTATTATTTTTTGAAAAATCTGTCGTAGCGATTTACACGAAATTTTCAGGGAACAATCACAGATAAATTATTCACATCCCCTGTAAATTTCATTAATTTCTGTAAAAAAGTTTCTGAGATACAGACTTATAAATTTTGATAACGTTTCTCTGGAAAAAAGTTAATCTCCACTTTGGATGATTATATCTCATAAACTAATAAATTAATGTCGTAAATATTTCACACAAAGATGCTATGTCTATTTAAAAATTATTTATGTGAAAAACGATAATGTTATGAACAATCAAGGCTTTACATATTTTTCGACCAGAACCGCACGACGTGTTTGAACAATTTTTGAAAATCTCAAAATCTTTCTATTAAAAAATTGCATCTGATACATACATTACCCTAGATAATGTAAAAAATAATGAAAAAATCTAACGTTATTGTGGTGGCCAGAAAAAAATTATAAAGTTGAACAGTCAACTACATGTATTCCTTATGGGAGCAATGTTCGCGGACGCGTCATGTGCTGACTTTTAATCATGCTCCTATAAATTCTTATTTTTTGAAAAATCTGTCGAAGCGATTTACACGACATTTTCAGGGTACAATCACAGATAAATTATTCACATCCCCTGTAAATTTCATTAATTTCTGTAGAAAAGTTTCTGAGATACAGACTTATAAATTTTGATAACGTTTCTCTGGAAAAAAGTTAATCTCCAATTTGGATGATTATATCTCATAAACTAATAAGTTAATGTCGTAAATATTCCGCATAGAGATGCTATGGCTATTTGAAAATGTATTTATGTAAAAAACAATAATGTTATGAACAATCAAGGTTTTACATATTTTTCGACCAGAACCGCACGACGTGTTTGAACAATTTTTGAAAATCTCAAAATCTATCTATTAAAAAATTGCGTCTGATACATACATTATCCTAGATAATGTAAAAAATAATGAAAAAAATCTAACGTTATTGTGGTGGCCAGAAAAAAATTATAAAGTTGAACAGTCAACTACATGTATTCCTTATGGGAGCAATGTTCGCGGACGCGTCATGTGCTGACTTTTAATCATGCTCCTATAAATTCCTATTTTTTGAACAATCTGTCGAAGCCATTTACACGAAATTTTCAGGGCACAATCACAGATAAATTATTCACATACCCTGTAAATTTCATTAATTTCTGTAAAAAAGTTTCTGAGATACAGACTTATAAATTTTGATAACGTTTCTCTGGAAAAAAGTTAATCTTCACTTTGGATGATTATATCTCATAAACTAATAAGTTAATGTCGTAAATATTTCACACAAAGATGCTATGGCTATTTAAAAATTATTTATGTGAAAAACGATAATGTTATGAACAATCAAGGCTTTACATATTTTTCGACCAGAACCGCACGACGTGCTTGAACAATTTTTGAAAATCTCAAAATCCACCTATTAAAAAATTGCATCTGATACATACATTATCCTAGATAATGTAAAAAATAATGAAAAAAATCTAACGTTATTGTGGTGACCAGAAAAAAAATATAAAGTTGAACACGTGCTACTCTTGGCACGTGCTACTGTAGGAAATTATCCCATTATTAGAGCAGGTGAACCTGCTGCGCGATTCCAGAGGGAAGTTTTCAAAGCGTTATAACTTTTAATTCTGTGAACGGATTTTAATGATTTAAAAACTATTATTATTTACATTAAAGCCACTTTAATCTGATGTAATTTTCATATGAGGTTAACTCCTTATTAATATTTAATTAATGCCATTTACATTTAAACTATAACAAATCACATAAATTTAAATATTTAAAGTTTAATAAATCCACGAGGTGCCGCTCTATTGTTTAACACTCTATTTTATTTAGCAACTCACACGAACAGTGAGAAAGTGCATGAGTGTCAGTTTTTGTTCACACAGACGAGAGAAATGCACGAGTGTCGGTTTTTGGGTCCGCTAGGCGGTCACAAATATTCTATCGCTCTCTACCATATACTGATAAACAATTTCGCCCCGTCGCACAGCTGTACAACAACGATATACACATAGCTGAATGTGTTTACTTGCTGATAATTTATTATTATCAATAAATTAAACTAAATTATTTATTACGCTTACAGTAGCTTATAGATAAGCCACATTGTTATACAAAATAACAAACGTTTCAATTTTCAGCTATCTTGCATGACATATTAATAAATTAAATTTTAAATAGGATACACTGTCGTTAAAATAATTATAACACGGTTTACCAAAGATTAAAGAGGCACCAATGTAGATGATAATAGTTTTTAAATCATTAAAATCGGTTAATTACTTTACGAGTTATAGCGGTTTGAAAATTTCTCGCTGAAAGAGTGCACCCGCACTAGCATTGGAATGCAGAATGCCACCTGTGGAATCCCCTTCTTGGAAGCGCCTACTAGTTCAGTAGGTCAGTAGCTACCGGTTACGCACACATGCACCTGGTGTGCTGCTACCAGAAGAATTGACTAAGGGTATGCATTTTTATTAATATCTCGCAAACTATAGGAGATATTTAAATAATTCTTTCACTGGCGTGACGGGTATTAAACGATTTACAATATACAAATAAGACAACAAATGTCCATAGTAATTTCCAATGATAAGAAGTCGATAAAATCAATATACTCAATATTGAGTTCTATCAAATCGCTATACCTCTACTTTATGATTAGTATTTCAAAAACTAAATGAGATATCGAGATATTTGAAACTCCATTTAAAAGCTGATGAAATTCTACATAACACGTTAAAATTTGAACCAAATCTAACACCACAATAATTTTCTATCGCGTATTTAATTCACGATGATACAATTCGGAATGCTGAAGCTCATGTTTCGACTCAACTAAATGGAACTACAACTCCCCAATGTAATATCTCAAAATTTATAAAAGATATTTAAATAATTCTTTCACTGAAAAGAAGGGTATTAAATTCTTTAAAACATGTCAGTTACCCAGTAATTTTCGATCAATAATAAGAGAGATAATAAGAGTGTAAGTTATGCATGCAGAATACCGATATATTGACTTTTTTTTTTCAGGAAAGTCCTTATAGATAATTATTTACCGT
The DNA here is from genome assembly GCA_963978815.1 of Aleochara curtula. Classification (NCBI taxonomy): domain Eukaryota; kingdom Metazoa; phylum Arthropoda; class Insecta; order Coleoptera; family Staphylinidae; genus Aleochara; species Aleochara curtula. The sequence continues at coordinate 4,915,628 of OZ022216.1, forward strand.
AAACAGAATGAAATATAACATCTAACTGTGCATCACCGCCAAAAATTTCAAAGCTATTGAACAATTAGAAGCGCTTCAAATAAATTTTTGAAAATTACCTCATAATTTTATAAATATGCAATTTACGCCTAAACTACTGAAGATGGAATTTTTTAATGATTTTTCTCATTAATATAATTAGTCTACAAGTAAGTATTTGTCATAATATCTACCAAAATCAAAAATTATTTAATAAATGTTAGTTACTACCATTAGGGATACCCGTAATGCATTAAGGCCTATGCTTGCTCCGGTAGCTATGGTTGCCATGGCTACCGTAATGTAATTGCCATAAGAGCGGCCATCATGGATTGGGCAACAAGATCGGTCGACGTATTTTGCCTTGAGGCTCCACCCGTGAAAACGGGTAATTTTTAAAAATTCATATCTTTGTTAGTTTTGTAGATATTCTCTTCAAATTTTCAACATTCATTAATGGATTATTGATTCATATATCAATATCAATTCTGTATTTGGGAGTAATTTATTTCCGGAGTTAGGGTAAGTTGAAAACACTACAATTTCGATGCTGGTGCATGGTATCTAGGTCAGTAGGCGTCATGTAGCAAATTTTCCAAATGTTTAAAAATTCATATCTTTGTTGCCTATGCATGTATTGTGATGAAATTTGCAACATTTATTAAACGATTATTGCTTTATGTAATCGTAGAACTTTCATAACTGATAATAAGTTATTTTGGATTTTATGATTAGTTAAAAAGCAACAATATGTATAGTGATTCAATAATTGATTCATTGATTTATTTAAGCCGCACTGCATAATTATGCACTACTCAACAGAGCTGGCATTCCAGTAAGTAAAGGGTTAGTGACCTATTTCACTTGGCTACTGTAGCTACTGCAGGAAGTTAACCCTTTACTGGTGCAGGTACACCTGTTGCGCGGTTCCAGAGGGAAGTTTTCAAATCGTCATAACTTTTAAACTACTGAACCGATTTGAATGACTTAAACACTATTATTATCTACATTAAAGCCGCTTTAATCTGCGTGTAGTTCAAAACAAGTTCAACAAGAACTCACACAAGCAGACAGAAATAGCATATGATTATCATCAGATATTTAAATATTTAAAGTATAACAAATCCACGAGGTGCCGCAGCATTGTTTAAAACTATATTTTATTCAGCAACTCACACGGACAGTGGAAAGTGCATGAGTGTCAGTTTTTGATCACACGGACGAGAGAAATGCATGAGTGTCAGTTTTTGGGTCTGCTGGCCGGTCGCTCGAGCGGACACAGCGCATGCAACTGATATCAGCTGTGCGACGTCAGTACAGTGCTCGTGCTCTCCACGTGCACGTCGCTCCACGCGTTTGCCTTTTAGGTAGGTAATTATTAAGTTCTAATTACGCGGCCGCGATAGATTTTTGAAGCAAGTGATAGCAGTGTTAATAATTAATCATTTAAAATCAATTCGTACCCGATTTCGCGAGTGAAAGTGCTTAAAACAAAGTGAACACGGATTACTACAGTGCTTCTTCTCTTCTGTTCCCAGGATGTTTTCGCCATCAACCAAAGGATCAACAGGACCATCAGCATCATCATCAACATCGTCAACATCATCTGCATCATCCGCCAGCCCCACATCAGTGTAATTAGTGCAACGAACAGTGATCAGTGAACATGTGCTTTCTAAACCATGGCCTTTTCTGTGTGTTATTCAGTGCCCTGAGGATTAATTGGATTACACATCATCATCGCCCAGCTCATCAACCCTTCCAGAGACGAACAGTAGCCCAGGGATCGCCAAACCGTGAGTACTTTTTAATGATTCTAAGCATGCGGTCCGACGTTTCTGAACAAATTTTGTGCAGGTTCCGGACCAGTCCAGTTCACGTCGACGGCCAGTCCGTCCCCTGACACGCAACGTAACTTAACCCGTGTACTGCTTATCAGTCATAGGAGAAACTTTTGTGCCTCAAGTGCCGTTTTAAGATGCTGTTTTACTTAGCATTGGCAAAATCGCTGGCGTAATATTATTTTAGATTTTGACTAATCTTTAGCGCGCCAATTTCAATTTATATTCTTTGCGTGTTGCTTTGCGTTCATTTGGTGATTATAATTAATGCGTTTTATTGATTTTGATTTATCTTGCGCTAATGCGATTACGGATTAATAGATTATTAATTGAGTTGCGGATATTGGTGGTGATTATTAGGTTTTTGATTAAGTTGCGGATATAATAGGTGCTTGCATGATAATTAGATAGTTGCGATTTCTGAGTATGATGAGATTTGTTATGATGATGAGTGCTGGAATGGCATGCATTAAATTGTCCTTTGTCTCAAGGGTGCGCACCCGAAAGTGTGTCTTGCATGGTATTTTGCTTGGTGGGGTTTTGGTTTTGGTGGCATGGTGTGATTTGGTGGGGTGGTATGATGATGATGAACTATGATATGGTGGCATTGAGTTCCATCATATCATACGAATCATTTGGTGGCATGGTATGAAGTGAGATTTGGCGGCATGGTATAGTGGTGGTGAAGTATGATTTGGGGGTATAGTATGATGATGAGGTAGTGGGTTTTGGCGGCTTAGTATGATGGTGACGAAGTGTGAGTTGGCGGCATAGTATGATGGTGATTAAGTATGATTTGGCGGCATAGTGTGATGATGATTATGAAGTATGTTTTGGCGGCATAGTGTGATGAAGTATGGTATGAAGGGATGGTATGATGATGAAGTATGATTTGGCGGCATAGTGTGATGAAGTATGGTATGAAGGGATGGTATGATGATGAAGTATGATTTGGCGGCATGGTATGATGATGATAGAGTGTGATTATTAGGCGGCTAAGGTATCACCACCATGAATTAGGTCATTAGGAATTGATTTAGATAGCGGAATTAGGTATATTAGGCAATGCGTACTTCCGTCGGAACAGCACGTGGCTCGCGGCATGCGTTAATTGCTTTTTTAGTTGCCCTTTGCGACGTTTGATTAATTTGCGGTTCGGGTTGCTTAGTGCTTATCAGGGGAATAAGGGATTAGATCGCGATATAGGGAAACGTGTCAGGGTATGGATGAGTAGAGGATGGATCAATAGGATGGAGGAGAGAATGGACCATGAGGGTGGATCAAGAGGATGGAGGAGAGGATGGACCATGAGGATGGGCCATCAGGATGGGCCATGAGGGTGGATCAAGAGGATGGACCATGAGGATGGGCCATGAAGAATTCAGGGGCAGCAGCGTGGAGGACATCGCCGGACACGTATCTGCAGGTTTGGCAAATGAACAGATATTCATTGTTTTGTTTGTCTGTTCACAGGCATGGTGGCATTGGAGCCATCCAAAGAAGGATGCCAAGGATTCTACCAATGAAGGAAGCCAAGGATTCAACCAATGAAGGATGCCAAGGATTCAACCAATGAAGGAAGACCAGGACCAACCAGCGTGGGAGGCCAGACACGTATCAAGCAAACGAGTAATTATAAAGAATTAATTGGTTTGTTTTGTATGTTCACAGGAATGATGCCATCCAGCCGAGATGCCAGTCGATGGGGGGACCAAAGGGTACAAGTATCTTAGTGGTAATTAAGTGATCAATTACTAATTTGCCTTTTGTCTGCTTTCAGAATCAATCCAAGGGAAGGAGGAAGAGGAGGATCGCCGTGGAAGCCAAACACGTATCATAAAATTGAGTTAATTATATGAAATTAATTTGGTTTTCTTGTATGTTCACAGGTTCAATCCAGAGGCAAACCAGGGACCAATCAATGAGGGAGGATCATCAAGGGCGAGAAGTATCGGTAATTAGAAGTTAGAATTGATTCATTGGTTTTCTTGTATGTTCACAGGATCAATCCAAAGAAGGAAGCCAAGGTCGTGGGCCAAGGACCAGCAGGAGGACGAGGGTAAAGTATCAACAAGATTTATCAATTGAAAATGTATTCATTTGTATGATTTTTGTTCGCAGGATGCCACAACAGTCAAGGGGATGAGGATGGAGGATGGAGGATGAAGATGACCATTCAATCGAGAGGGTGGAGGGATCAAGGAAGTGGTGCAACCGCCCAGTGCTTCAAATTTATTAGGTCAGTGCAATTAATTCTTATTTCTTTGCTTTCTTAATTAATTTCTTCTTTCAACATTTGTAATATTTGATTATTAATTAATTGTATATTTTGTTACAGGTGAACCAGGCTAGTGCGACATAGGAATCCTAATTCGGTCGAGACGAGGGTGCGCAAAGGACGAGGAACGAGGGACGTAAGCCGGTAGCTTCAGATAAGGTCAGGGAACTTTTATTATTGTTTATCTTTCCTTTTTTCTTCTTTTTTCTCATTATCGGGTGTCATCGAGATTAATTACGCGTACCGCATAATAATTTTTAATTAGATGCCGCGAATAAGTTATTAATTGCATTTTATCGCGACTTTTTTGCTTAGCTTCGTGTAATTATGGTAATTAATATCGCGCGTGATAATTTTAATGATTTTAATCGCTTTTTGGTAGTATTTTGATCGAGTTTAATTGATTAACGGTCGTGTCGTTTGATTTAATTATCGCGTTTTGATCGGTTCGCGAAAATATTTGTTTCGGGTTGTCTAATTACCTCGTAATTATATATGAATTTGCTCTGATTAGAAATGGTACAAGCATTGGTATGATGGTATGATATGTGTTTGTGTGTGTGAAGGGTGCGCACCCGACTGTTGTATGCTTTGAGATTGGAATGGTGTGATTTGGGGTGGTATGATAATGAGAGGCTTGTAACATTTCTAATTATTGCAAATTCATATACGCGTTCATGCGCCGTTTGATGGCGACTTTTTTTTATCCTAGACAACCTGGGCGAATATTTTATTAATTTTGAAATCGCTTAATTAGCTTTTAATTGTTTTAATTGATTAATGCATACCGGTATGCAATATTAATTGCGGGAGTAATAATTTTAATAGTACCATTTTGTGTACTAATTAGTATCGGATATCGGTAATAATCGCGGTAGTAATCGCAGTAATAATCGGGGTAATAATCGGAATAGTAATCGCGGGAATAATCGGGATACAAACCGGGGTAGTAATCGCGGTAATTGGGGGTAAATCACCAATGAATTTGAAGCACTCCCAAGGAGTCAGCTTCAGCATCAGCACCACTACCACCAGCCAACCGCCAATCAACCACCACCCCCGCAATACCAACCACAACCGCCGCGGGATCATCATCACCGTGGGAGAACCACCACTGTGGCTGCTTCGGCAGCCCAGGTACTTTTAATTGCTAATCATATTTGTGTTTTTCTTTTGTTTCAGGTCGCCTTTGAGCAGCCCTATTGGTCTGAAGCTCATTAAGCTGATGGCTAAAAGGGTTGCTCATTAACCCGGCCCAGGGAAACCTTCAGTTTCACCTGGGTAATACCTGGCAGGCGCGTCCACGTCGCGGGGGTGGGCATACTCCTGATTGCCGCTAATTAGCGGTTAATTTGCTAATCAGGAGTATGGCTAAGTTCTGCCAGGGACCCGCTGATTGCACGGGTATAACCAGCAATCACTAATCACTTTTTTACAGCTTTTTTCGTTGAGAATGAATCGAAATAAATTATGGAGCAATTTAAAGGTGAGAATTGCCAATCAGCGATATTAATTACTAATTAAATTCTTTTGTAGGTGTGACGTAGCAGTGACGTGATTTGAATATGGTTTGAAAGTTTGAAATATTGCCGCTTTTGGAACAGCTGGCGATCGATGGCAATCGGAGAATCGAGGATGGACGATAAACAAGATTGAAATTCAGCGCGAACTAACAAGTTTGAATTTGAAAATTTGAATTTGAAAGTAAAAACTTGGCGCCTTGGGAATCGTCGGAGCTCGGACGATGTCGAAAATCGGCGATTGACTTAACAATTTCAGCGCGCTAAAGTTTAAAAGTTTAAATGTCTGGAACGCGCCGACATCTGGTGAATGTTAGGGAAGACAGCAAGCAAATTTATCATGCAATTTGAATTTGATTATACCATTGATTTGAGACACATGTGAGTATGAAAGGGTCTTTAAAACCCTCAGGTGAATTTCCAGCAAACATTTTTATTAATATTCATTATATTTTTGAGGTCAAATGGTATTCAAAACAAAACGCAAGAAAGGAACAGGAAGGCATGGCAGAACAATCAAATAACTATAACTAGTGCAGCCGCAACAGCAACAATAATTTTAAGTGAAGGATTTACTGATAATGATCAACAATTTCATCAACGACTGGGGATGAGGAAAAAATTCAGCAGGTTGAGAAGAAAACAAGGAAATCAACTAATAAGCTGGATGATTCTGATAAGGAAGAAGAACAGGTACCAGTGGAACAACACCAACCGCCAACCAACCACCCACAGTACCAACCACAACCGCCGTGGGATAATTTAGTACCAACCACAATAACGTGGGACCCGCTGATTGCACGGGTATAACCAGCAATCACTAATCACTTTTTTCTAGCTTTCTTCGTTTAGAATAAATCGAAATCAATTGTATAGTAATATGAAGGTAAGAATTTCAAATTAGCGATATTAATTACTAATTATATTCTATTGTAGGTATGACAAAACAGTGATGTTATTTGAATATGGAATTTTCAAATATTCCCGTTTTTCGAACAGCTGGCAATCGATGGGAATCGAGGATGGACGATCAACAAGATTGAAATTGACCTGGAACTTCCAAATTTGAGCGCGCCGACACATGGTGATAACGATTCATCTAATCGGTGAGTACCCAGAAGTGGGAATTTAATTTATTGATATCAATATGTGGTTACTCGCGAAGCACGCAACATGACTATAAATATTTAAAGTATTCGCGCGCTTAGAACCGCTGCTCGTCGTACACATTCGGACATGCCGAAGATAATCATTCGTAATAACAAATTGGCACGGCAAAGTTTAAATATGAATACGCACAAATTCATAAAAAATGAATTTGACAACAAATGCAATAACAGCGGGTATTAATTACTGTCTGTACTACCAGATGAGTACCAACTAATTAGTGGCTTTTTAGAAGCGTTAAAATTGCGTATGATAATCTCAATTGGTGAAAATCTCAAAATCCATCTTTAAAAAATTGCATATGATACATACATTATCCCAGGTAGCGCAAAATATAATTAAAAAAATCTAACGTTATTGTGGTGGCCAGAAAAAAATTATAAAGTTGAACAGTCAACTACATGTATTCCTTATGGGAGCAATGTTTGCGGACGCGTCATGTGCTGACTTTTAATCATGCTCCTATAAATTCTTCTTTTCTGAAAAATCTGTCAAAGCGATTTACACGAAATTTTCAGGGTACAATCACAGATAAATTATTCACATCCCCTGTAAATTTCATTACTTTCGGTAAAAAAGTTTCTGAGATACAGACTTATAAATTTTGATAACGTTTCTCTAGAAAAAAGTTAATCTCCACTTTGGATGATTATATCTCATAAACTAATAAGTTAATGTATTAATTATTCCGCACAAAGATGCTATGGCTATTTGAAAATGTTATGGACAATGAAGAATTAAAGTTTTACAAGTGCCAAGTTTCCAGCCTGACGCGAGGGTCACACGTACATGCAGTGCATATGTAGTAGTGATGAGCAAATTTTTCAATTTTTGAAATTTTCAAAATCCGCGAATAAAACGACAGATTCATTTAGATATGAAGCTACTGTTTATCGAAAAAATAGTGAAAAAATTCTAAATATTATAGTTTCGCAGATATTTAGACTTTTAGGCAAATCACTTTTTCGCAATTTTAGGGAAATCGGATGATCCAACGTGAATGAATATTTTTACTCTGATACATCATTTAATACTTAATCACATAGCGTTAGAACTGTTTAATTATCTCGGTTAATTTTTTCAGAAAAAAATTTCAAACGCGGGCGGTCATAATTTATCCATATTTTTTAAAAAATTTATTTAACATACTTGCAATAGTTATTCAAGGTTGAGTTTTTTTCTCAAGATGCCCAGATAGTTGTAGTAATACACGGTATTAGAATAATAAAAATTGCTTTTGTAGTTTTCGAACAACAAAATATTAAATTTGACTTTTCCAATTAACGTACATAAAAAATTACTCACATTCAAGGACGATAAAATAATACTTTCCGATGTGGTAGGAACTTCATTCTTATGCCACATTATAAGCTGTTTAATGTACTTTCTCGTGGTGAAAACGGCATTGCAATATAACAATTCACTATTTAGTTATTAATGTTTATAGTTGATGATTCATAAATCGGGATGTTGCATATTATGGTTAATATCTATAAAACTATTGCACCGATTTACACCAAACCACTGTCATTTTAATACGCGGTACGGTCTTTATGATTTTCCCAATTTTGATTAAGATCATATTATTAGTTCATACATTATTACTGTTTAAATAATTTGATGCCACTTCCCGTCGGGCGAAAAAAAATTCACTTAATACGCGCTCGATTTGAATGGTTTTACCATCCACAGACGCGGAATTTTATTACGAAACAAAATACGGGAATGAATTGATGATTAATCCATTATTAACAATTCAAACAATGTTTATCACTCCGGACAAGCTTATGCTAAAAGTGGCGCGAAACGAATGACGCCGCGACTGCACACTGCACAGTAGCAGGCCATTAACTCACTACTGCTACCGCGTCACCTACGTGCGTGAAACCCCTGTTACCTCTGCTTGCGCCTCTGCGCGTGAATCGTATAGAAAACAGGGCAAATATACAGAGCCCTGGAAATGTTGAAATTTTAAAAATTCTAAGAAATGGAACAAAGTATATATAAATTATATAATGCTCCTGTCTACAGATAACGAGAAAAATAATTAAAAAATTCTATCACCCATGGTTACGCAGATAATGGCATTTGTTGAAAATTAGTTTTTGGCGTTTATTTTGGTTTCTAGCATAGCAATGATAACAAGATGTAAACAAGTAATAGATATTTTAACGACTCAACTAACAGATTAAAGGACATTTCGATATGTTTAACAGATTCCTAAGAAACTTCAAAAATATCAAAGAGAACCAAATTTTTTCAAAAATTATTTGCGGTAACATTCTGTGGATAAAATAGTTTCAAATTTTACCGTGTTATTGCCAAATAGTTTGTCTATTTAAGAAAAATACAAAAGCTCAATCTATACGAAGATCTAGTCGCAATTAATTCTCAAATTCGAAATTTAGGAAATAACCCTCAACTTTGAGGACATTTTCAGGAATTTTTTTCTAATATTTTTATTCACTTTTTACAATTGAAAATGTGCAAAAATATCAACAATTAGACGTGCAATAACACGATAATTTTTCGAAATTGATTCAAGTAATAAATTCTGTGAAAATAATTTTCAAAGTTGGTATATCTAAAACAGCGCACGTTAGACATAAATTTGCGAAGAAATCAATGATTTTTAAATATATCCGATTAAGCTATTGACTTGAAGTTATGCGTAATTATAAACAAGATATACTACGATAATATAAAATAATTGCCAGAGTTTTACAGTAATTAAAATATTGTCAAAAAAATAAAGAAAATGAAGTGAATCTTGAAAAATTGAATGTGCAAAATCAATAATTCAATATTGTACGCTATATTTACTAGAAATTTGTAATAATTATAGATAAAAACTTCATATGCGGTGTTTGTAACAATTGATGATAAAAAATTGTTACTAATAATTATTATTTATAAAATTATTTAAGCAAATGTCGTCCAAAGTTTAAAGGTACTTATTTAGTAATCACGATAAGATATGACATTAAAATTTACATATTCGTAAAATATAATAAATAATGAACAAAATGCTTTTTAAATGATTGAAATCGCTTCATAAATAACAACGTTATGAACAATTAAAAATTCACTAATGTTTAGAGTCATTTTCGACCGTAACGACTTTCCGCTTCGGAGCCTCTGTGCCGTGTATGTATTCCGCTAGGGCTTTTACTGCAATACTTGACTTGAGCAATTTGGCGCGAGAAATTGTTAAACTTTAAATGTTCATAACATTGTTGTTTATCAAGCGATTTTAATAGTTTAAAAAGCATTTGGTTCATTATTTAATATATTAGTCGTAAATTTAAAATGAGAGAAATTGTTTATCATTAGTACCGGATATGGGTGTTAGAAAGCTGGATTGCATTTGTTTAAAACACCATTAAAATAATAATTTATTGTTATAAAACGTTATTAGGAACTATTCACTAGATTACGTGTGAACTTTTGATATATAAAAATTTTTAATTTTGGATAAGCAAACAGAATTATAAGCAATTATTGATATTGCACATTCAATTATTCAAAAGTACACTTCATTTATTTTATTTTTTTCAGTAATGTTCTTATAGTGCTAGCGCTTTCATTCTTTCTTTAAATAATTATAGATTAGTTTAGTTATCTTCGTATTAAATTGCAAGTCTATAGCTTAATTGGATATATTTAAAAATAATTAATTTTATTCGGGAATTCATCTCGAGCGTGCGGTATTTTTGCAGTTTCAACTTTGAACATTATTTTCACAGAATGTACCGTATCAATAATTTTTTTAAAAATACGATCATATTATAAGTCTAATTGTTATTATTTGTGCAATTTTTACATTCTCAGAAATTATTGCAAATACTAGAAAAAAATTCTTGAAAATGTCCTCAAATTTGGGGGTCATTTCCTAAATTTTGACTTTGAAAATTAATTGCGGATAAACTACTGTATGAATCATCCTTGATTAATTTTTTATAAATAAATAAACTATTTGACAATAACACACTAGAGTTTCAAGTCTGTATATATACAGGAAGTGGCAGAAAATAATTTTTGAAAAAATTTGGTACTTTCTCACATTTTTTAATTTTTACGAGAAACTATTAATGATATGAAAATGATCTTTATTAGGTATGAAGCTCCATTAAATTTTACATTATCAGTGAAAAACGCATTAAAATAACTATGCTACAAACCGAGAAAAACGCAAAAAACAAAATTGAAACAAATGCCATTATATCGGCAACCATTAGAGATAGAATTTTTTAAGTATTTTTCCCGTAATCAGTGACTAAAATAACATTAGAATCAATATAAATTTTGCTCAAATTATGAAAAAATCCAAATTTTCAAAATTTCCAGCATTCCGTATATTGGCCCTGTGTTTTCTATATGATGCCTGTGCATAGGCGTAAACAGTGGCAACAGGGATTTCACGCACATAGGTGAGACGGTAGTAGTTACTCGGAAGACGTATCGTAACAAACGCGGTCAATGCCCGGCGGAATACGTACGCGGCACAGGGGTCCGAACTTGAATTGCCTTCAAACCGAATCAGGCGCAAAACATAACGCAGCTTTAATTGTTAATAACTTTTTTGTTTATCGGACGATTTCAATAGTTTAAAAAGTATTTGGTTCATTATTTAACCTATTATTCGTGGCTTTAAAATAAATGAATCATTTTATCGTGAGCATAGGATATTGACGTTAGAATGTCGGATTACATTTGTTTAACAAACCATTATAAATAATCATTTCTAGTTGCAAGTTTCTATGAATAATTATTAAATGCGCCAACTAAGAACTTATAATATATAAATATTACTGATTTTGACTACACAAATGGAGAAATAAGCAATTATTGATATTGGACATTCAATTTTTTAAAGATACACTTCATTTACTTTAATTTTTTAAATAATGTTCTAATAAAGCTAGCGCTTTTATTTTTGTTTTAAAAAATTCTAGATTAGATTGTTTATCTTTGTGATAAATTTCTAGTCTGTAGCTTAATCGGCTCTATTTCAAAATAATTAATTTATTCGGGACTTCATCTTCAATGCGCGGTATTTTTGCAATTTCAACTTTGAACATCATTTTCACAGAAACTATTAGGTAAATAATTTTTTTTAAATTACCATATTATTGTACGTCTAATTGTTGATAACTATGCGAATTTTAGATTCTCAAGTGTGATTAGAAATACTAGAAAAAAATTCTTCAAAATGTCCTCAAATTTGAATGTCATTTCCTAAATTTTGACTTTAAAAATTAATTGCGGCTAAACTACTGCATGAATCGTCGTTGATAAAATTTTTATAATTAGATAAACTATTTGACAATAGGTCTTTAGAGTTTCAAGTCTCTATATATACAGGAAGTGGCAGAAAATAATTTTTGAAAAAATTTGGTACTTCTTCACATTTTTCAATTTTTACGAGAAACTTTTAATGATATTAAAATGTTCTTTACTTTGTACGACGCAGCTTTACAATGTCTATTATTACTGAAAAGCGCATTAACACAGCTATGCTAGAAACCGAGAAAAACGCAAAGAATTAAATTTAAACAAATGCAATTATCTATGCAACCATTAGAGCTAGAATTTTTTTAGTATTTTTTCCGTAATTAGTGGATGAAAAAACATCAGAATCAATACTAATTTTGCTCAAATTCTGAAAAAATCCAAATTTTTAAAATTTTCAACATTCCGTATTTACGCTGTGTTTTCTATATGAAGCGCGTGCATAGGCGGATACAGTGGCATCAGGGGTTTTATGCACGTAAGTCACGCGGTAGTAGTAGTGAGTTAGAGCACCGATCGATATCCGCGCACTGTATACGCAACCTCAGCCGTTTCGCGCGTCTTTTAGTAAATGGTTGTACCAAGGGTTAATCGCCGTTTTAATTATTAATAATATGTGATAGGCAAACGTACTAATGCAGTTTATTAAATAATATAATTTCGCCTCTCTGGAATAGAAAATTACATAAATCTGTCGTGAATTAGGTGTGTTTCTTTGGCCTGCGATAATGGTGCTGCGAAATTTTTAAACATGAATAATTACTAAACTAACAATGCAAAATTAATGAATTTTGGTGCAGTGATAAAGAACTTAATTCTATTTCAAATGATAGTTATCGCGTTTCCGTGGTTTTATTTGTTTCATAGTTATTTGCCGGAACATAAAATTACCTCATTTTTGACAGATTTGCTTTAAATATTAATAATTAATTAATAGACAGTGCACTTGCAATACGGTTTTTACTAAAACAAAGTATATTTAATAGTTCACCATGTCACATTAAAATAATTTGGAATATCTGCCAGGAAATAGTATATTTTTGACTCTGAATGTAAGTCAATTTTTAACCAATTTTTTTGCAACTTTAACTTTGAAAAAATTTTCCGGATAAACTGTTATAGATAATTATTTTGGGTTAAGACCACCTATTAGAGTATTTAACTGGGCATGCACTGCTAAAAGATAATTCTTAAATAATAATTACAAGTACGTCAAATGAATTTTTTAACATATTTTGCAAATTCTATGTTTTAAACTTAAAAAATTTGTTCTCGGGAAACTAAGAAAGATATATAAATAATTTAAGGTGCATGTGATGAAGGATTACTTATAGTTTATACGAAAAAATATTCATTATGATATCTTTAGGGAGTATGGAGATTTTTGCAAAAAACTATAATTGATAAAACGTTTGTTTACGCATAAACCATAAGTGCTCGAATTTTTTTATTATTTTTCTGATAACTGTTGGCGTTGTACGTATACGAATCAATCATTTTTTATGCGAATTTTGTATATTTCAAAATTATCAAAAATTGCTCCTCACTACTACTATTACAATTTAAATGCTCAGCATGTGTGAAAATTTAAATGGCCGGCATGTGATTTAAAGGTAGCCGCATTCCATTGAGTATTACTCACCGCTACTGTTCGTCTGCCGATTGCTGCGCATAACCGAACGCGCCCGATGATGCACGATGCAAGTTTGAGGCTTTCAAATATGACATTTGAATGTTTACTTTTGCATTCCATAACCTGCTTAAATTACATGTATTTTATTGTTAGTGTTTATTGAAAATTTAATACTTTAGTTTTTTTTTCTCATTTGTTGCAGCCCTTCCTGAATGCGTTTCAGGAAGCTTATTACTTATTACTTCCGATGATAGTGATGAAGAATTCAAGCAGAACTGTGATCAGGAACATGATTAACCAATTACACCCAGTGAGAAAGCTGATCATCAAGATACTTCTTCTAAAAATCCTTCAGAAGTAAGTGAACAAGTCCTTGATGAATTATTTGTAACCCATTTTCTTAAAGGTCAATAGTGATGTAGACGCATCACAAGTAGCACCTTTACAATACAAGAAGAAATCCTGCAAGCAGAACAACAACTCTGAAGTGGACAATGACACAAGGAAAACGTCAGCTAAGCACAAGAACAAAGGAAGTAAATTGATTCTGAATCACAATATGTGTTTCATGAGTCCAACATCTCTCTGCCACATCACAGGCCCAAACAACAAACACTTCATGATTTTCCAAAGATGTGTTCCCAATTTGCTGAAGTGGTTCAATTACCACTGCATCTGTAATCAAGATGAGCAAAGAACACCTTGAGCTTGTCAGGTATGTGAATTTCAATTGCCATATCAAATTGTTACAAAAACTGTAATTTCCCAGCTTAAAGCTCAAGGAGCGACAAAGGTATGTTGAAAGCTTTTACAAAAGCGACTCAGACAGTGACTTGGATGAAGAGGACAATGAAAATGAGATGCTGGTTAAAGAGATTTTGAATGAGATGTTGGGAAATGCCATAGCATTGAGTGAAGAGAAAGCATGAGAAGTGCAAAGTGTGGAGAAAGAGTCTTCAGGTAAGAGATGAGTCAAAAGTTGAATGAGTTCTGAACTGGCTGAATTCAAACCAACATTGACTGGTGACCCAAACTTGGTGATAGATTTCAGCAAGGGAACAACTTTCCCAGGTGAAGTCAGTGTATTAATGCAACGATTCATGGAACATACAAGCAATAAATCCTTGACCAAGAAACCATCCAAGGTTGAATTAGATTGACGTCATTAGTGTTTCACAATCTGGCGATATTCACAAGGAACAGGTAGCTCTCCACACAGGCATCGGAAATTGATAAACACCTGGTGTGAAATTCAAACAACTCCTGGAAAATCTATGACAGCAAATCGCTAGGAAACGTAACGAGCATTGGTTGGAAAAGCAGAGATTGAAAAACAAGAAACAAGATGAGGAGCATGAAGAAGATAGATAAGGAGAAGGAATTTTGTGCTGATGATTTCCTTGATGATGAAACAGAATTTACTGATAGTTGATGAAAAGTCCCATCAATCAAAGAGGAAGAAGAAGAAGTAATTCAACAGGCTGAGGAGAAACTGAAGAAATTAAAGAGGATTATCAATCAGTTGGATGATTCTGATGAGGAACAAGAAGAGAAGCCATTAGAACAAAAGAATGTCAATACAGATTCAATAATTTCTTGTAAGTATCCCAAGTTTCCAACGTTTTATATGTTCCATTTGCAATACAATTTTTGTGTTTAGGTTCTGATGATGATTTACCAACTGGTGGACAAACAAACACTTGTAATACACCTATAAAAATGATGGAATCTCACTTGGAATTGGGATTTCTCTCTCTAGTGTTGTGATTGACTGGATTGCAAAGTTGTGACTGCACTTCCAAGTTCCTCCCAGGTTCTTCAGGTTCACCAGCAGTTAAGCTCAAACCTGTGGAGAAATCCTGGTCAAAGTCACCTTTTCAGAGTGAAGTGAGTGAACTAGGCACACAGGAAATGTATGGGAACACACTGGATTTATTGGAATTGTGCTCTGGTGAATTTACCAATGCAACAATACAAATCAGACCAATGAAACATAATAGAAATCAACAAATTATTGACTCTGATGAGGAAGATGACGGGTAGGAGCAGGAGGAAGATGAAGAAATTGATTTGAATGAAGATGTCAATGAAGTTGGTTACAAGATGAACAAAATCTGGATGATTTGGAGTTTGAGCTTGGAGATGAGGAGAAAAGTTCAATGAGAGGCAATTATGTGGAGATCTTGAACAAATTCATGTACGCCGTTTAATCGATGAGCATTAAGAAATTGCAGGAGCTGCCGTTGATTGAGGATGAATTACACCAAGTAATTATAGTCCAATTGGATTGTTTGTTATACGTGGATATTAATTCAGTTGTTATAATTTTAGGGATGGAAGAGTTGAATGAACAACCATGATGCAAGTAATGGTTTGAAATTCAGACGCTAAAGTACGCTACGTCCATAAGGAGTTTGCCATCATCAGAGATTAAGGAAACGAAAATTGAAAAGTAAGTAAACCAGTTTACAATAATTTGTTTGTAATCCATTTTGTTGTAGGTTGCTCATGATGATGAGGAATCACTTGCAAGAAACACACCATTGAGGAAACTATCAGCTAAGAGAACACAAGGTGAAAGTAAAGAAATTGATTCAAACTGCTAACAAATGCTTCAAGAGTCTATTGAAATACTAGGTTGGGGATACATCTTGACTTCCTAAAGTTGCTTTAAAATGTGTACATTCAATACCTCTCAGAGTGATGATCAAACAACATGAACAGTGAGGGTCCTGAGGATGATAATAATTCATCTAGAAATCATTCAGAAGTAAGTAAACCAGTCTGCAATGATTTATTTGTAATCCATTTTGTTGTAGTTTGCTCATGATGATGAGAATCACTTGTGAGAAACTTGCCATTGAGGAAACTATTAGCTAAGAGAACACAAGATGAAAGGAAAGAAATTGATTCAAGCGTTTTCCACATGCTTCAAGAGTGTAGCATCTCATTGCGGTAGCATAAACCCAATTGAGTTGCTAATTAAAATGCTAGGCCAAGGATACATTTCAACTTCTTAAATAAGGATTCCCTTGTCAGGTAAGGGAATCCTTATTCCATTTCAAATTGTTCAAAGTATTACTGAAATTCCCAGGGAAGATGAAGCCTGCTCAAAATCACTCGTCCAGAGTGGAGTGGGTGCACTAGGCTGTTAGAACGGTATGTGAAGACTCAGGATTTGCTGGAGTTATTTTAAGGCTATTCTACCACTGCAACAATCTTCTGCAACAGAAGAAGTAAATGAAGCAACAACACAAGAAGTATAATGGATGCCAGTGACAATTTGGAGGATGATGAAGAATGGCATAAGCAACTTTGTCATTCCAACTCAACTTCAATGAAGAGAGAAGTCCAAGTGATCATCTGCTGTCTGCTCCATGATACACCAAGTAATTATAGTCGAATTGGATTGTTTGTTATACGTGGATCTTAATTCAGTTGTTATAATTTTAGGGATGGAAGAGTTGAATGAATAACCATGATTCAAGTAATGGTTTGAAATTGAGACGCTAAAGTGCGCTACGTCCGTAAGGAGTTTGCCATCATCGAAAATTAAGGAAACGATCTTCAAGAAGTGATGGAGGAGTTGACCTAAGCTGGAAGGAGACAGTCAATATAGGTCAATTCAAATGAATGAGTACTGCGGTTAGTTTATTTACTATTGTTGCTTTATTATATCTAAGAAATGTATAATTGGTAAAAGTATATAATGTACAAGTGTATAATTGGCTATAGGCGCAAGTACTTGGGCCGTATACGTACAAGTACTTCTTAACTTGTAACAATAGCTTAGCTCTTGACGCCCGAAGTACATGTTGCAATGTGCAATAAGAAAAGTCATATATAGCACAGATGGTACAGTGCTTGACTTCGATTTGGGAGTCCGGGGTTCGAATCGTGGCACGACTGCTTTTGGTAAATAATTGAACAGATTGCAACTTGTACAAGTGTATAGTTGGCCATAGGCGCAAGTACTTGGGCCGTATACGTACAAGTACTTCTCAACTTGTAACAATAGCTTAGCTATTGACGCCTAAAGTTCATGTTTCAATGTACAGCTAGAAAAGCCTTATATAGCACAGTTGGTACAGTGCTCGGCTTCGACTTGGGAGTCCCGGGTTCGAATCCTGACATGGGCGAGAATGTTTTTAAATAATAGAGTAGAATAGTAACTCTGGAGTTCGTAGGATGGCCATTCAATTGGCTACGGCGCTTGTATTCAAACCAAGCACTTAGAATATAATTCTAAGTCCTACATAGCATAAGGTACCCCCCCTCTCAGAGTTACTATGACGTCAGAAACCGAGGCTTGTTGGTAACGAAAATCGGGAATGGGGAGGCAGTATACTGCCGGGGAGCGAAGCGGCGGGGTGGGCCGACACAAGACAATCTTAACGTACGGGCTTCAAAACTTAAAAATGGGGTCCTTGTATCCGGGGGGCTCCATTGGACATACAGCCAAGTCCAATGGGCCCCCAAGCGTACAAGGAAATTAAAACCTGGAAATTCGAGTTGCTATTCTCAGGATTCGAACCTGAGATACACAGATCACTTCCATAGCCGTAACCACTAGGCTATGGGGTGTTGTTACTCTAGCTAAATTTGATCTTGGCCTTATAGTCTCAAATTTACTTGTATTAAACTTAAAACTTAGATATCCGAGCTGCTATTCTCAGGATTCGAACCTGGGACACTCAGACCACATTCACAGCCGTAACCACTAGGCTATGGGGTATTGGTGCTCTAGGTAAAGCTGATCTTGCCCTTATAGTCTCAAACTTATTTAAATTGTAAATTTAAAACTTAGTTTTCTCGGGATTCGAACCAGAGACTTTCGGATCACTTCCACAGCCGTAACCACTAGGCTATGGAGTGTTCTTGCTATGATTAAATTTGATCTTACCCTTATAGATTCAAATTTAATTTAAATTGTAAATTTAAACCTCGGGTTTCTCAGGAATTGAACCTGAGACACACAGTTCACTTTCATAGCTGAAACCACTAGGCTATGGAGTGTCGTTGCTACAGTTAAATATGATCTTGCCCTTGTACTGTCTATAGTATAAACAAAAGGAGGCATTCTAATATCTTTTTTATTTTTTCTAGATATACAGACAAATTAGTTGCAAGAGGCGTGCCGTCATCTAATGCCAAGTTGAGACTTGGAAAAACTATGAAAGACTCAAGGTTTGAAGTTAATGACTAAAAGCTATTGAGCTTAGAATTACGAGCTTCAAATGGGCTGAGTGGCCAGGTATATGACCACTTCTTTATTTTTGAATATTATCCTGATTCCAATCCTTATGTTTGCATAGTTATATATTTTTCAATTGTCTTCCAGTTTACCTATTGTCCATAACTCCATATCTATCAGGAAGACTCGGAATGAGCACTACACACTGTTCAGGCCTTATACTCTTCCTGTCAATGGTTGATCAGATAGAGGTTCTACTTAAATTGTAATTAATTGCATATGTACATAATTTACTTAATAAATTAATTAAATGTTTATGTTGTCTTTGGTTGGTGTTGGTTAAGTAAGCTTTGGCCGTCCTGTGTTGCCGACAATATAATATAACAGTAGTTCTGCTCTTTTCTCATAGATGGCGCATAAGCACGGAGGGTTGCCTATAGTTGAATGTTTCCAAACTTGTATTACAGCTACAAAACAACATAGCTCCTAAACTTAACGGCCAATTGGGATCCAACGAGCTAATGATAACTCCTAATAATCTGCTTTGCCTTCTCTATCTGGCTACCGAATTTGAGCCAAATCGGCCGATAAGTTTTGGCGCTAGGCCGTTTTGAAATTTTCAAGTGCCAATAACTCGGCAACCCGTGCTGCTAAAGGGACGAATGATGACTTTTAATAATCTCCATGGTCTTCTCTATCCGGCTACCGAATTTCAGCCCAATTGGACAATAAGTTTCGGCGCTATGCCGCTTTGAATTTTTCAAGTGTCAATAACTCGGCAACCCGTGCTGCTGAAGGGGCGAGTGATAACTCCTAATAATCAGCTTCGTCTTCTCTATCAGGATACCGAATTTGAGTCCAATCGGTCAATAAATTTCGGCGCTAGGCCGCTTTTAAATATTCAAGTGCCAATAACTCGGCAACCCGTGCTGCGGAAGGGGTTAATGATGACTCTTAATAATCTCCATGGACTTCTCTATCCGGCTACCGAATTTCAGCCCAATTGGCCAATAAGTTTCGGCGCTAGGCCGCTTTGAATTTTTAAAGTGCCAATAACTCGGCAACCCGTGCTGCTAAAGGGGCGAATGATGACTCTTAATAATCTCCATGGTCTTCTCTATCCGGCTACCGAATTTCAGCCCAATTGGCCAATAAGTTTCGGCGCTAGGCCACTTTGAATTTTTAAAGTGCCAATAACTCGGCAACCCGTGCTGCTGAGGGGGCGAGTGATAACTCCTAATAATCTCCTTGGTCTTCTCTATCAGGATACCGAATTTGAGTCCAATCGGTCAATAAGTTTCGGCGCTAGGCCGCTTTTAAATATTCAAGTGCCAATAACTCGGTAACCCGGGCTGCTGAAGGGGCGAATGATGACTCATAATAATCTCCATGGTCTTCTCTATCCGGCTACCGAATTTCAGCCCAATTGGCCAATAAGTTTCGGCGCTAGGCCGCTTTGAATTTTTAAAGTGCCAATAACTCGGCAACCCGTGCTGCTAAAGGGGCGAATGATGACTCTTAATAATGTCCATGGTCTTCTCTATCCGGCTACCGAATTTGAGCCCAATTGGCCAATATGTTTCGGCGCTAGGCCGCTTTGAAATATTCAAGTGCCAATAACTCGGCAACCCGTGCTGCTGGGGGGCGAGTGATAACTCCTAAAAATCTCCTTGGTCTTCTCTATCAGGATACCGAATTTGAGTCCAATCGGTCAATAAGTTTCGGCGCTAGGCCGCTTTGAATTTTTAAAGTGCCAATAACTCGGCAACCCGTGCTGCTAAAGGGGCGAATGATGACTCTTAATAATCTCCATGGTCTTCTCTATCCGGCTACCGAATTTCAGCCCAATTGGCCAATAAATTTCGGCGCTAGGCCGCTTTGAATTATTAAAGTGCCAATAACTCGGCAACCCGTGCTGCTAAAGGGGCGAATGATAACTCCTAATAATCTCCTTTGTCTTCTTTATCCGGCTACCGAATTTGAGCCCAATTGGCCAATAAGTTTCGGCGCTAGGTCGCTTTCAAATATTCAAGTGCCAATAACTCGGCAACCCGTTCTGCTGAAGAGGCGAATGATAACTCCTAATAATCTCCTTGGTCTTCCCTATCTGGCTACCGAATTTGAGCCCAATCGGCTAATAAGATTCGGCGCTACGCCGGTTTGAATTTTTCAAGTGCCAATAGCTCGGCAACCCGTGCTACTGAAGGGGCGAGTGATACCTCCTAATAATATCCTTGGTCTTCTCTATCCGGCTACCAAATTTGAGCCCAATCGGCGAATAAGTTTTGACGTTAGGCCGCTTTGAATTCTTCAAGTGCCACTAACTCGGCAACCCGTGCTGCTATCCTCATACCACTGAATCACCCTTACAGATCATCCATTAGTCTCGATTATGGGCGACATAAACAATGTGATATATGGGCCAAATAATATGCGAAGGAAAGCAATACATAAAGCAACAGTAAGCTTTGCTTAAAGCTAAATCATCAGTTGCTTAAATTATACTATTTTACAGGGCCTTTTAGGACAAATTGAAACATTAAAGAAGATCCTTCCAAGTTATCACTGCCTTCGCAAACTATCTGAGCAATAAAAAAATCACATCATTACCATTCAGCATTGTTTATATTAAAAATCAATCAGTCCGTAATTGTAGCAAAATAATCTAGCTTTTGATTTGACATGTGGCTTACCAGCTGGACTTAAGCTATTCAGTCTTAACTTCTTCAATGCTAATGGTCAGGGCCGCCGAGAGGACTTCTGGGGCCCCGGGTATATACTTCTTGTGGGGCACCTGTCAAAAGCGTGAAAAAGAAATTTTACCTTAGCGTTGGGCTACATTTTTTCTCCGGGGCCCCGGGTATTTTCCCCGTCAACCCCCCCTCTTGTCGGGCCTGCTATTATCCACCGCTTTTCGATTTTTATTCTCCTTCTGTAAGATGAAATGTATTAATAAAGTTTAAAGTTGAATTAATATAAAGTATTACCGCATTAATTGCATCTAATTCATTCGAATTGCGATTTGTGACACTTTGAAAGACGAAATTCTTGGAGTTTTTAGCACCTCCAATCTTAATGTTGCTTACTTTTGTATATCAGCAACCCGGGCCAGTTCTTGATCATTCCTAGACAAAAATGACCCACGCAGTGACTAAAACATGAGATAATTAGCTCATTAACCCATTCAAACGCCAATGACTTACTTGAATTGCATACGCTTGCTTTGAGACTGGCTTTACTTCCAGATTAACCAATGTCTTATTGCTTTGAATAATTGCACGTTGACCTAATTGAAACACCTGACTTTTAGTTTCAAGACTAGGCGGCAATGTTTTCTTTTCTTTTTGCTAAAATTGCGTCAATTAATTAATGATTATTCACATCGTAATTAAATTACACCCACCGATTCCAGGAAAGCTTCACGTTCGTATCGTTTTCTGCGCCATTCCTCATCATTGATTGATTGATTATGTTCATCAGCTGCCAGTTCTCCATTAGCATTGACATTTTCCGAATCTGAAATTTGAGGAATTTTAGTTATTAAGAAAGAAAATCCAAAGTGGGAGTAATAACCAACCGATATTTCTCCATTTGAATTGCCTTTGGCGTCCAGCTTCTTGCAATTCTTCATCCTCATTCAACAGCAGCTCCTGCAATTTCTTAATATCCCGTTTATCCTCATCGATTAAACGGCGTAAATGAATTTGTTCAAGATCTCTACGTAATTGCTTCTCATTGAATTTCTCCTCATCTCCAAGTTCAAATTCCAAATTATCCAGATTTCGCTCATCTTCATCCTCACTGCCCCATTCAGAGCCACTTAATTCAGCTTCCTTTTCCACGAAATTTCCCACCCGGAATTTGCCCTGCTGCTTTTTCTTTTTGGCCTCCAGAATGTGTAAAGGCACTTCATTTTCTTCAGAGTCGTAACCAACTTCATCAACATCTTCATTCAATTCAATTTCTTCCTCTTCCTCCTCCTCCTCCTCCCCATCATCAGAGTCAATAATTTGTTGATTTCTATTACGTTTCATTGGCCTAATTTCCTCCTCCGCCTCATCTTCATCAATAAGTTGAGTAATGAGATCCTCATCAACTGCATCAATTGCAACTTCTTTCTCTTGTTCTTCCTGTGAGTCTTCACATGCTTCTTGTGTTGTTGCGTTGGTGAATTCACCAGAGCACAATTCCAGCAAATCCTGAGTGTTCCCGTACATCTCCTGCGTGCCGAGTTCACTTGCTGCACTTTGGAAAAGTGACTTTGACCAGGATTTCTCCACGGATTCTAGCTTAATTGCTGGTGAACCCGGAGAACCCGGGAGGAACTTGGAAGTGCAGTCAAAGCTTTGCAATTCAGTCAATCGCAACACTGGAGAGAGAAATTCCAATTCCGAGCGAGATTCCATCGTTTTTATGGGTGTATTACATGTGTTTGATTGTCCGCCTGTTGGTAAATCATCATCAGAACCTAAACACAAAAGTTGTATTACAATCAGAACATATAAAATGTTGAAAACTTACAAGAAATTGTTGAATCTGTATTGACATTCTTTTGTTCCACTGGCTTCTCCTGTTCTTCCTCATTGGAATCATCCAATTGATTGAGAATCCTCTTTAATTCCTTTGTTTTCTTCTCAACCTGTTGAGCTACCTCATCTTCCTCTCGCTCATCATCACTTGATGAAAATTCCTCTTCGTTATCAGTGAATTCTGCCTCATCATCAAGGAAATCATCAGCACAACACTCCTTCTCCTCCTTCTCATTATCTTCTTCCTGCTCCTCATCTTGTTTCTCGATTTTCAATCTCTGCTTTTCCAACCACTGCTCGTTACGTTTCCTTACGATTTGCTCTCGTAGATTTTCCCGGAGTTGTTTGAATTTCACACCAGGTGTTTCAACAATTTCCGGTTCCTCTTGATTATCCGTCTGGAGAGCTACCCGTTCCTTATGAATATCGCCAGATTGTCAAACACTAATGACGTCTAATTCAACTTTGGATGGTTTCTTGGTCAAGGATTTCTTGCTTGTATGTTGCATGAATCGTTGCATTAATACACTGACTTCACTTGGGAAAGTTGTTCCCTTCTCTAAATCTATCACCAAGTTTGGTTCACAAGTCAATGTTGGTTGAATTGAGCTAGTTCAGAACTCATCCAACTTTTGATTCAGCTCTTACCTGAAGACTCTTTCTCAACACTTTGCACTTCTTATACTTTCTCTTCACTCAATGCTATGGCATTTCCCAACATCTCACTCAAAATCTCTTGAGCCAATATCTCATTTTCATTGTCCTCTTTGTCCAAGTCACTGTCCGAGTCACTTTTATAAAAGCTTTCAACATGCCTTTGTCTCTCCTTGAGTTTTAAGCTGGGAAATCACAAAGTTTTGGTAACAACTTGACAGGGCAATTAAAATTCACTCACCTCACAAGCTCAAGGTGTTCTATGCTCATCTTGATTGCAGATGCTATGGGCAATCAATAGATATTTTCTGGCACCACTTCAGCAAATCGGGAACACATCCTTAGAAAGTCACAAAGTGTTTGTTGTTTGGGCCTGTGGTATGGCAGAGAGATGTTGGACTCACAAAGCATACGTTGTGATTTAGAGTCAATTTCCTTCCTTTGTTCTTGTGCTTCCTTAGCTGACATCCTCCTTGTGTCATTGTCAACTTCAGAGTTGTTGTTTTTCTTGCGGGATTCCTTCTTGTATTGTAAAGGTGCTACTTGTGATTCTCCTGCATCACCATTGGCCTATAAGACAATGGGTTACAAACAAGTCAACATGGGTGTGTTCACTTACTTCTGGAGGATTTGTAGAAGAAGTATCTTCATGATCAGCTATCTCATTGGGTGTAATTGCTTGATCACCTTCCTGAGAAGTAATCACAGAGTTCCGCTCAATTTCTTCATCACTATCATCGGAAGTAATAAGTACTGTTCTTTTCTTCCTGGTAAAGGAGATCTCATCTTTAATTTGACACTTTTCTAAGCACAAAACACCCATGAAACACTAATGCACTATAAGCCAGCGCAATAACACAATTTTCAAGCTTTAATAATACTCACTTCCCTTATTAAACCACTGAAAGTAACACCACGTTGAACAATAACATTGAAAATGCTGACCACCTGTTTCGTTCGTTTGGTTAGGTGGAGCACTGTCTGACTCCCGCCAAGCCCATTGACTTCAACGCATTCACGAAGGGCTGCAACAAATGAGAAAATTATTAACTAAAGTATTAAATTTACAATTAACACTAACAATAAAACACATGCAATTCAAGCAGGTTATGGAATTCAAACGTAAACATTAAAATGTCATATTTTAAAGCTTCAAACGTACATCGTGCATCATCGGGCGCGTTCGGTTATCGGCAGACGAACGGCAGACGAGTAGCGGTGAGTAATGGAATGCGGCTACCTTTAAATGACGTGCTGGCCATTTAAATGTTCACACATACTCGACATTTAAATTATAGTAGTAGTAGTGAGGAGTAATTTTTAAAAATTTTTAAATATTCAAAATTCGCATAAAAATTATTAATTCGAATACGTACGACGCCAACAATTATCGGAAAAATAATAAAAAAATTCTATCACTTATGGTTTATGCGCAATCTGACGTTTTATCAATTTTGGTTTTTTGCAAAGATCTTCGAACTCCCTATAGATATCATCTTGATTATTTTTTTGGATAAACTTCAATTAATCTTTCATCATACATACTTTGAATTATTTAAATAAATTTCATGGTTTCCCGAAAAAAAAATTTGAAATTGAAAACACCGAATTTGACAAAAAAAATTCAAAAATTCATTTGACCCACTTCTAATTATTATTTAAGATTTATTTTTTGGCAGAACATGGTCAATTAGACACTCTAACAGTTGCCCTTAACCCAAAACAATTATCTATAATCGTTTATCCGGAAAAAATTATCAAAGTCAAACCTGCAAAAAAATTGGTAAAAATTTGACTCACATTCCGAGTCGAAAATATACTATTTCCTGGTAGATATCCCAAATTATTTTTATGTCACATGATGAGGCATTAAATATACTTTGTTTGAGTAAAAACCGTATTCAAATCGCACTAATTATTAATTAATTATTAATGTTTAAACAAAACTGTCCAAAATGAGGTTATTTTATGTTCCGGTCAATAACTGTGAAAGTAATAAAACCACGGAAACGCGATAACTATCATTTGAAAGAGCATTAAGTTCTTTATCACTGTACCAAAATTCATTAATTTTGCATAATTAGTTTAGTAATTATTCATGTTTAAAAATTCCGCAGCACCCTTTTAGCAGGCCAAAGAAAAACACCTAACTCACGGCAGATTTATGTAATTTTCTATTCCAGAGAAGCGAAATTTTATTATTTATTAATCTGTATTAGTACGTTTTCTAATAACTTATTATTAATAATTAAAACAGCGATTAACACTTGGTACAACCGTTTAGTAAAAGTGGCGCGAAACGACTGAGGTTACTGAGTGTAGACTGTGCGGCAGTACACAGTAGCGGGGATATCGATCAGTGCTCTAACTCACTACTACTACCGTGTCACCTACGTGCGTGAAGCTCCTGTTGCTACTGCTTGCGCCAATGCCCACGCATCATATAGAAAACACAGGGCAAATATACGGACTGTTGGAAATTTTGAAAATTTAGATTTTTTCATAATTTGGCTAAAATTCGTTTTGATTCTAATGTTATTTGAGCCACTGATTACGGGAAAAATACTTAAAAAAATCTATCTCTTATGCGTTTTTCTCGGTTTCTAGCCGTGCAATTTCAATGCGCTTTTTACTAATAATAGACATTTTAAAGGTGCATCGTACAGAGTAAACATCATTTTGATATCATTAATAGTTTCTCGTAAAAATGGAAAAAAGTGGATAAATTCCAAATTTTTTCAAAAATTATTTTCTGTCACTTTCTGTATATATAGAGACTTGAAATTCCTGATTATTATTGTCCGATAAACTATCAAATCAAAAAAAAATTAACCCAGCGCGATACATAAAGTAGTTTAGCCGCAATTAATTATGAAAGTCAATATTTAGGAAATGACCCTCAAATTTGAGCACATTTTCAAGAATTTATTTCTAATATTTGCAATAGCTTTTGACAATCTAAAATTCGCATAATTATCAACCATTAGACGTGCAATAATATGGTAATTTTCTAAAAATTATTGATACGACAGATTCTGTGAAAATAATGTTCAAAGTTGAACTGCAAAAATATCGCACGTTGAAGATGAATTCCCGAATAAATTAATCATTTTGAAATAGATCGGATCAAGCGACAGACTTCAAACTTAGTACGAAGATAAATAAACTAATCTAAAATTATTTAAAACAAAAATGAAAGCGCTAGCACTATTAGAACATTGTTTAAAAAATAAAGTAAATGAAGTATATCTTTGTAAAATTGAATGTTCAATTTCAATAATTGCTTATTTCTCCGTATGTGTAGTCAAAATTTATAATATTTATACATTATAAATTCATAATCGCTGTATTTAATAATTATTGATAAAAATTTGCAACTAGAAATGGTTATTTATAATGTTTTTTTAAACAACTGTATTCCAGCATTCTAACGTCAATCTTCTATGCCCACGATAAAATAATTTATTTATTTTATAACCACGAATAATAGATTAAATATTGAACAAAATACTTTTTAAACTATTAAAATCGTCGGATAAATAAAAAAGTTATTAACAATTAAAGTTGCACTAATTTTTGCGCCAGATTCGGTTTCATCGTAATTCAAGTTCGGACCCCTGTGCCGCGTACGTGTTGCGCTGGGCATTGACCGCGGTACTTACGATACGACTACCGCGCAACTACTACTACCGTGTCACCTATGTGCGTGAAGCTCCTGTTGCTACTGCTTGCGCCTATGCCCACGCATCATATAGAAAACACAGGGCAAATATACGGACTGTTGGAAATTTTGAAAATTTGGATTTTTTCATAATTCGGCTAAAATTCGTTTTGATTCTGATGTTATTTGAGCCACTGATTACGGAAAAAATACTAAAAAAATTCTATCTCTTATGGTTGCAGAGCAAATTACATTTGTTTAAATTTAGTTTTTGGCGTTTTTCTCGGTTACTAGCAGTGCGATTTTAATGTGCTCTTGAATCATAATAGACATTTTTGAGATGCATCGTACAAAATAAAGAACATTTTGATATCATTAATAGTTTCTCGTAAAAATTGAAAACTGTGAAAAAGTACCAAATTTTTTCAAAAATTATTTTCTGCCACTTCCTGTATATATAGAGACTTAAAATTCTAGAGTGTTATTGTCAAATAGTTTATCTAATTGAAAAAAATTAATTGAACGCAATTAGTACAGTACTTTAGCCGCAATTAATTTTCAAAGTCGAAATTTAGGAAATGACACTCAAATTTGAGGCCATTTTCAAGAATTTTTTTCTAGTATTTCTAATCACACTTGAGAATCTAAAATTCGCATAGTTATCAACAATTAGACGTACAATAATATGGTAATTTAAAAAAAATTATTTACCTAATAGTTTCTGTGAAAATGATGTTCAAAGTTGAAATTGCAAAAATACCGCGCATTGAAGATGAAGTCCCGAATAAATTAATTATTTTGAAATAGAGCCGATTAAGCTACAGACTAGAAATTTATCACAAAGATAAACAATCTAATCTAGAATTTTTTAAAACAAAAATAAAAGCGCTAGCTTTATTAGAACATTATTTAAAAAATTAAAGTAAATGAAGTGTATCTTTGAAAATTTGAATGTCCAATATCAATAATTGCTTATTTCTCCATTTGTGTAGTCAAAATCAGTAATATTTATATATTATAAGTTCATAGTTGGCGCATTTAATAATTATTCATAGAAACTTGCAACTAGAAATGATTATTTATAATGGTTTGTTAAACAAATGTAATCCGACATTCTAACGTCAATATCCTATGCTCACGATAAAATGATTCATTTATTTTAAAGCCACGAATAATAGGTTAAATAATGAACCAAATACTTTTTAAACTATTGAAATCGTCCGATAAAAAAAAAAGTTAATAACAATCAAAGTTGCGTTATGTTTTGCGCCTGATTCGGTTTGAAGGCAATTCAAGTTCGGACCCCTGTGCCGCGTACGTATTCCGCCGGGCATTGACCGCGTTTGTTACGATACGTCTTCCGAGTAACTACTACTACCGTCTCACCTACGTGCGTGAAATCCCTGTTGCCACTGTTTACGCCTATGACAGGCATCATATAGAAAACACAGGGCCAATATACGGAATGCTGGAAATTTTGAAAATTTGGATTTTTTCATAATTTGAGCAAAATTCATATTGATTCTAATGTTATTTTAGTCACTGATTACGGGAAAAATACTTAAAAAATTCTACCTCTAATGGTTGCTGATATAATGGCATTTGTTTCAATTTTGTTTTTTGCGTTTTTCTCGGTTTGTAGCATAGTTATTTTAATGCGTTTTTCACTGATAATGTAAAATTTAATGGAGCTTCATACCTAATAAAGATCATTTTCATATCATTAATAGTTTCTCGTAAAAATTAAAAAATGTGAGAAAGTACCAGATTTTTTCAAAAATTATATTCTGCCACTTCCTGTATATATACAGACTTGAAACTCTAGTGTGTTATTGTCAAATAGTTTATTTATTTATAAAAAATTAATCAAGGATGATTCATACAGTAGTTTATCCGCAATTAATTTTCAAAGTCAAAATTTAGGAAATGACCCCCAAATTTGAGGACATTTTCAAGAATTTTTTTCTAGTATTTGCAATAATTTCTGAGAATGTAAAAATTCCACAAATAATAACAATTAGACTTATAATATAATCGTATTTTTCAAAAAATTATTGATACGGTAGTTTCTGTGAAAATAATGTTCAAAGTTGAAACTGCAAAAATACCGCACGCTCGAGATGAATTCCCGAAAAAAATTAATTATTTTTAAATATATCCAATTAAGCTATAGACTTGCAATTTAATACGAAGATAACTAAACTAATCTATAATTATTTAAAGAAAGAATGAAAGCGCTAGCACTATAAGAACATTACTGAAAAAAATAAAATAAATGAAGTGTACTTTTGAATAATTGAATGTGCAATATCAATAATTGCTTATAATTCTGTTTGCTTATCCAAAATTAAAAATTTTTATATATCAAAAGTTCACACGTAATCTAGTGAATAATTCCTAATAACGTTTTATAACAATAAGTTATTATTTTAATGGTGTTTTAAACAAATGCAATCCAGATTTCTAACACCCATATCCGGTACTAATGATAAACAATTTCTCTCATTTTAAATTTACGACTAATATATTAAATAGTGAACCAAATACTTTTCAAACTATTAAAATCGCTTGATAAACAACAATGTTATGAACATTTAAAGTTTAACAATTTCTCGCGCCATCAAATTACTCAAGTCAAGTAGGGCAGTAAAAGCCCCAGCGGAATACGTACACGGCACAGAGGCTCCGAAGCGGAAAGTCGTTACGGTCGAAAATGACTCTAAACATTTGTGAATTTTTAATTGTTCATAACGTTGTTATTTATGAAGCGATTTCAATCATTTAAAAAGCATTTTGTTCATTATTTATTCTATTTTACGAATATGTAAATTTTAATGTCATACCTTATCGTGATTATTAAATAATTACCTTTAAACTTTGGACGACATTTGCTTAAATAATTTTATAAATAATAATTATTAGTAACAATTTTTTATCATCAATTGTTACAAACACCGCATATGAAGTTTTTAGCTATAATTATTACAAATTTCTAGTAAATATAGCGTACAATATTGAATTATTGATTTTGCACATTCAATTTTTCAAGATTCACTTCATTTTCTTTATTTTTTTGACAATATTTTAATTACTGTAAAACTCTGGCAATTATTTTATATTATCGTAGTATATCTTGTTTATAATTATGCATAACTTCAAAATCAATAGCTTAATCGGATATATTTGAAAATCATTGATTTGTTCGCAAATTTATGTCTAACGTGCGCTGTTTTAGATATACCAACTTTGAAAATTATTTTCACAGAATCTATTACTTGAATCAATTTCGAAAAATTATCGTGTTATTGCACGTCTAATTGTTGATATTTTTGCAAATTTTCAATTGTAAAAAGTGAATAAAAATATTAGAAAAAAATTCCTGAAAATGTCCTCAAAGTTGAGGGTTATTTCCTAAATTTCGAATTTGAGAATTAATTGCGACTAGATCTTCGTATAGATTGAGCTTTTGTATTTATCTTAAATAGACAAACTATTTGGCAATAACACGGTAAAATTTGAAACTATTTTATCCACAGAATGTTACCGCAAATAATTTTTGACAAAATTTGGTTCTCTTTGATATTTTTGAAGTTTCTTAGGAATCTGTTAAACATATCGAAATGTCCTTTAATCTGTTAGTTGAGTCGTTAAAATATCTATTACTTGTTTACATCTTGTTATCATTGCTATGCTAGAAACCAAAATAAACGCCAAAAACTAATTTTCAACAAATGCCATTATCTGCGTAACCATGGGTGATAGAATTTTTTAATTATTTTTCTCGTTATCTGTAGACAGGAGCATTATATAATTTATATATACTTTGTTCGATTTCTTAAAATTTTTAAAATTTCAACATTTCCAGGGCTCTGTATATTTGCCCTGTTTTCTATACGATTCACGCGCAGAGGCGCTAGCAGAGGTAACAGGGGTTTCACGCACGTAGGTGACGCGGTAGTAGTAGTGAGTTAATGGCCTGCTACTGTGCAGTGTGCAGTCGCGGCGTCATTCGTTTCGCGCCACTTTTAGCATAAGCTTGTCCGGAGTGATAAACATTGTTTGAATTGTTAATAATGGATTAATCATCAATTCATTCCCGTATTTTGTTTCGTAATAAAATTCCGCGTCTGTGGATGGTAAAACCATTCAAATCGAGCGCGTATTAAGTGAATTTTTTTTCGCCCGACGGGAAGTGGCATCAAATTATTTAAACAGTAATAATGTATGAACTAATAATATGATCTTAATCAAAATTGGGAAAATCATAAAGACCGTACCGCGTATTAAAATGACAATGGTTTGGTGTAAATCGGTGCAATAGTTTTATAGATATTAACCATAATATGCAACATCCCGATTTATGAATCATCAACTATAAACATTAATAACTAAATAGTGAATTGTTATATTGCAATGCCGTTTTCACCACGAGAAAGTACATTAAACAGCTTATAATGTGGCATAAGAATGAAGTTCCTACCACATCGGAAAGTATTATTTTATCGTCCTTGAATGTGAGTAATTTTTTATGTACGTTAATTGGAAAAGTCAAATTTAATATTTTGTTGTTCGAAAACTACAAAAGCAATTTTTATTATTCTAATACCGTGTATTACTACAACTATCTGGGCATCTTGAGAAAAAAACTCAACCTTGAATAACTATTGCAAGTATGTTAAATAAATTTTTTTAAAAATATGGATAAATTATGACCGCCCGCGTTTGAAAATTTTTTCTGAAAAAATTAACCGAGATAATTAAACAGTTCTAACGCTATGTGATTAAGTATTAAATGATGTATCAGAGTAAAAATATTCATTCACGTTGGATCATCCGATTTCCCTAAAATTGCGAAAAAGTGATTTGCCTAAAAGTCTAAATATCTGCTAAACTATAATATTTAGAATTTTTTCACTATTTTTTCGATAAACAGTAGCTTCATATCTAAATGAATCTGTCGTTTTATTCGCGGATTTTGAAAATTTCAAAAATTGAAAAATTTGCTCATCACTACTACATATGCACTGCATGTACGTGTGACCCTCGCGTCAGGCTGGAAACTTGGCACTTGTAAAACTTTAATTCTTCATTGTCCATAACATTTTCAAATAGCCATAGCATCTTTGTGCGGAATAATTAATACATTAACTTATTAGTTTATGAGATATAATCATCCAAAGTGGAGATTAACTTTTTTCTAGAGAAACGTTATCAAAATTTATAAGTCTGTATCTCAGAAACTTTTTTACCGAAAGTAATGAAATTTACAGGGGATGTGAATAATTTATCTGTGATTGTACCCTGAAAATTTCGTGTAAATCGCTTCGACAGATTTTTCAGAAAAGAAGAATTTATAGGAGCATGATTAAAAGTCAGCACATGACGCGCCCGCAAACATTGCTCCCATAAGGAATACATGTAGTTGACTGTTCAACTTTATAATTTTTTTCTGGCCACCACAATAACGTTAGATTTTTTTAATTATTTTTTGCGCTACCTGGGATAATGTATGTATCATATGCAATTTTTTAAAGATGGATTTTGAGATTTTCACCAATTGAGATTATCATACGCAATTTTAACGCTTCTAAAAAGCCACTAATTAGTTGGTACTCATCTGGTAGTACAGACAGTAATTAATACTCGCTGTTATTGCATTTGTTGTCAAATTCATTCTTTATGAATTAGTGCGTATTCATATTTAAACTTTGCCGCGCCAATTTGTTATTACGAATGGTTATCTTCGGCATGTCCGAATGTGTACGACGAGCAGCGGTTCTAAGCGCGCGAATACTTTAAATATTTATAGTCATGTTGCATGTTTCGCGAGTAACCACATATTGATATCAATAAATTAAATTCCCACTTCTGGGTACTCACCGATTAGATGAATCGTTATCACCATGTGTCGGCGCGCTCAAATTTGGAAGTTCCAGGTCAATTTCAATCTTGTTGGTCGTCCATCCTCGATTCCCATCGATTGCCAGCTGTTCGAAAAACGGGAATATTTGAAAATTCCATATTCAAATAACATCACTGTTTTGTCATACCTACAATAGAATATAATTAGTAATTAATATCGCTAATTTGAAATTCTTACCTTCATATTACTATACAATTGATTTCGATTTATTCTAATCGAAGAAAGCTAGAAAAAAGTGATTAGTGATTGCTGGTTATACCCGTGCAATCAGCGGGTCCCACGTTATTGTGGTTGGTACTAAATTATCCCACGGCGGTTGTGGTTGGTACTGTGGGTGGTTGGTTGGCGGTTGGTGTTGTTCGACTGGTACCTCTTCTTCTTCCTTATCAGAATCATCCAGCTTATTAGTTGATTTCCTTGTTTTCTTCTCAACCTGCTGAATTTTTTCTTCATCCCCAGTCGTTGATGAAATTGTTGATCATTATCAGTAAATCCTTCACTTAAAATTATTGTTGCTGTTGTGGCTGCACCATAGTTATTTGATTGTTCAGCCATGCCTTCCTGTTCCTTTCTTGCGTTTTGTTTTGAATAGCATTTGACCTCAAAAATATAATGAATATTAATAAAAATGTTTGCTGGAAATTCACCTGAGGGTTTTAAAGACCCTTTCATACTCACATGTATCTCAAATCAATGGTGTAATCAAATTCAAATTGCATGATAAATTTGCTTGCTGTCTTCCCTAACATTCACCAGATGTCGGCGCGTTCCAGACATTTAAACTTTTAAACTTTAGCGCGCTGAAGTTGTTAAGTCAATCGCCGATTTTCGACATGTCCGAGCTCCGACGATTCCCAAGGCGCCAAGCTTTTACTTTCAAATTCAAATTTTCAAATTCAAACTTGCTAGTTCGCGCTGAATTTCAATCTTGTTTATCGTCCATCCTCGATTCTCCGATTGCCATCGATCGCCAGCTGTTCCAAAAGCGGCAATATTTCAAATTTTCAAACCATATTCAAATCACGTCAGTGCTACGTCACACCTACAAAAGAATTTAATTAGTAATTAATATCGCTGATTGGCAATTCTCACCTTTAAATTGCTCCATAATTTATTTCGATTCATTATCAACCAAAAAAGCTGTAAAAAAGTGATTAGTGATTGCTGGTTATACCCGTGCAATCAGCGGGTCCCTGGCAGAACTTAGCCATACTCCTGATTAGCAAATTAACCGCTAATTAGCGGCAATCAGGAGTATGCCCACCCCCGCGACGTGGACGCGCCTGCCAGGTATTACCCAGGTGAAACTGAAGGTTTCCCTGGGCCGGGTTAATGAGCAACCCTTTTAGCCATCAGCTTAATGAGCTTCAGACCAATAGGGCTGCTCAAAGGCGACCTGAAACAAAAGAAAAACACAAATATGATTAGCAATTAAAAGTACCTGGGCTGCCGAAGCAGCCACAGTGGTGGTTCTCCCACGGTGATGATGATCCCGCGGCGGTTGTGGTTGGTATTGCGGGGGTGGTGGTTGATTGGCGGTTGGCTGGTGGTAGTGGTGCTGATGCTGAAGCTGACTCCTTGGGAGTGCTTCAAATTCATTGGTGATTTACCCCCAATTACCGCGATTACTACCCCGGTTTGTATCCCGATTATTCCCGCGATTACTATTCCGATTATTACCCCGATTATTACTGCGATTACTACCGCGATTATTACCGATATCCGATACTAATTAGTACACAAAATGGTACTATTAAAATTATTACTCCCGCAATTAATATTGCATACCGGTATGCATTAATCAATTAAAACAATTAAAAGCTAATTAAGCGATTTCAAAATTAATAAAATATTCGCCCAGGTTGTCTAGGATAAAAAAAAGTCGCCATCAAACGGCGCATGAACGCGTATATGAATTTGCAATAATTAGAAATGTTACAAGCCTCTCATTATCATACCACCCCAAATCACACCATTCCAATCTCAAAGCATACAACAGTCGGGTGCGCACCCTTCACACACACAAACACATATCATACCATCATACCAATGCTTGTACCATTTCTAATCAGAGCAAATTCATATATAATTACGAGGTAATTAGACAACCCGAAACAAATATTTTCGCGAACCGATCAAAACGCGATAATTAAATCAAACGACACGACCGTTAATCAATTAAACTCGATCAAAATACTACCAAAAAGCGATTAAAATCATTAAAATTATCACGCGCGATATTAATTACCATAATTACACGAAGCTAAGCAAAAAAGTCGCGATAAAATGCAATTAATAACTTATTCGCGGCATCTAATTAAAAATTATTATGCGGTACGCGTAATTAATCTCGATGACACCCGATAATGAGAAAAAAGAAGAAAAAAGGAAAGATAAACAATAATAAAAGTTCCCTGACCTTATCTGAAGCTACCGGCTTACGTCCCTCGTTCCTCGTCCTTCGCGCACCCTCGTCTCGACCGAATTAGGATTCCTATGTCGCACTAGCCTGGTTCACCTGTAACAAAATATACAATTAATTAATAATCAAATATTACAAATATTGAAAGAAGAAATTAATTAAGAAAGCAGAAAAATAAGAATTAATTTTACTCACCTAATAAATTTGAAGCACTGGGCGGTTGCACCACTTCCTTGATCCCTCCACCCTCTGGATTGAATGGTCATCTTCATCCTCCATCCTCCATCCTCATCCCCTTGGCTGTGGTGGCATTCTGCAAACACAAAACATACAAATGAATACATTTTCAATTGATAAATCTTGTTGATACTTTACCCTCGTCCTCCTGCTGGTCCCTGGCCCACGACCTTGGCTTCCTTCTTTGGATTGATCCTGTGAACATACAAGAAAACCAATGAATCAATTCTAACTTCTAATTACCGATACTTCTCGCCCTTGATGATCCTCCCTCATTGATTGGTCCCTGGTTTGCCTCTGGATTGAACCTGTGAACATACAAGAAAACCAAATTAATTTCATATAATTAACTCAATTTTATGATACGTGTTTGGCTTCCACGGCGATCCTCCTCTTCCTCCTTCCTTTGGATTGATTCTGAAAGCAGACAAAAGGCAAATTAGTAATTGATCACTTAATTACCACTAAGATACTTGTACCCTTTGGTCCCCCCATCGACTGGCATCTCGGCTGGATGGCATCATTCCTGTGAACATACAAAACAAACCAATTAATTTTTTATAATTACTCGTTTACTTGATACGTGTCTGGCCTCCCACGCTGGTTGGTCCTGGTCTTCCTTCATTGGTTGAATCCTTGGCATCCTTCATTGGTTGAAACCTTGGCTTCCTTCATTGGTAGAATCCTTGGCATCCTTCTTTGGATGGCCCCAATGCCACCATGCCTGTGAACAGACAAACAAAACAATGAATATCTGTTCTTTTGCCAAACCTGCAGATACGTGTCCGGCGATGTCCTCCACGCTGCTGCCCCTGGATTCTTCATGGCCCATCCTCATGGTCCATCCTCTTGATCCACCCTCATGGCCCATCCTGATGGCCCATCCTCATGGTCCATCCTCTCCTCCATCCTCTTGATCCACCCTCATGGTCCATCCTCATGGTCCATTCTCTCCTCCATCCTATTGATCCATCCTCTCCTCATCCATACCCTGACACGTTTCCCTATATCGCGATCTAATCCCTTATTCCCCTAATAAGCAC
Source organism: Aleochara curtula (assembly GCA_963978815.1). Lineage (NCBI taxonomy): Eukaryota > Metazoa > Arthropoda > Insecta > Coleoptera > Staphylinidae > Aleochara > Aleochara curtula. Next base: position 4,953,040 of record OZ022216.1, read on the forward strand.
TAAGCAACCCGAACCGCGAGCTAATCAAACGTCGCAGTGCGCAACTAAAAAAGCAATTAACGCATGCCGCGAGCCACGTGCTGTTCCGACGGAAGTACGCATTGCCTAATATACCTAATTCCGCTATCTAAATCAATTCCTAATGACCTAATTCATGGTGGTGATACCTTAGCCGCCTAATAATCACACTCTATCATCATCATACCATGCCGCCAAATCATACTTCATCATCATACCATCCCTTCATACCATACTTTATCACACTATGCCGCCAAAACATACTTCATAATCATCATCACACTATGCCGCCAACTCACACTTCGTCACCATCATACTAAGCCGCCAAAACCCACTACCTCATCATCATACTATACCCCCAAATCATACTTCACCACCACCATACCATGCCGCCAAATCTCACTTCATACCATGCCACCAAATGATTCGTATGATATGATGGAACTCAATGCCACCATATCATAGTTCATCATCATCATACCACCCCACCAAATCACACCATGCCACCAAATGATTCGTATGATATGATGGAACTCAATGCCACCATATCATAGTTTATCATCATCATACCACCCCACCAAATCACACCATGCCACCAAAACCAAAACCCCAAACCAAATCAATCTCACCAACCAAATTACCATGCAAGACACACTTTCGGGTGCGCACCCTTAAGACAAAGGACAATTAAATGCATGCCATTCCAGCACTCATTATCATACCAAACCTCATCATACTCAGAAATCGCAACTATCTAATTATCATGCAAGCACCTATTATATCCGCAACTTAATCAAAAACCTAATAATCACCACCAATATCCGCAACTCAATTAATAATCTATTAATCCGTAATCGCATTAGCGCAAGATAAATCAAAATCAATAAAACGCATTAATTATAATCACTAAATGAACGCAAAGCAACACGCAAAGAGCATAAATTGAAATTAGCGCGCAAAAGTCAAGTCAAAATCTAAAATAATATTACGCCAGCGATTTTGCCAATGCTAAGTAAAACAGCATCTTAAAACGGCACTTGAGGCACAAAAGTTTCCCCTATGACTGATAAGCAGTACACGGGTTAAGTTACGTTGCGTGTCAGGGGACGGACTGGCCGTCGACGTGAACTGGACTGGTCCGGAACCTGCACAAAATTTGTTCAGAAACGTCGGACCGCATGCTTAGAATCATTAAAAAGTACTCACGGTTTGGCGATCCCTGGGCTACTGTTCGTCTCTGGAAGGGTTGATGAGCTGGGCGATGATGATGTGTAATCCAATTAATCCTCAGGGCACTGAATAACACACAGAAAAGGCCATGGTTTAGAAAGCACATGTTCACTGATCACTGTTCGTTGCACTAATTACACTGATGTGGGGCTGGCGGATGATGCAGATGATGTTGATGATGATGCTGATGGTCCTGTTGATCCTTTGGTTGATGGCGAAAACATCCTGGGAACAGAAGAGAAGAAGCACTGTAGTAATCCGTGTTCACTTTGTTTTAAGCACTTTCACTCGCGAAATCGGGTACGAATTGATTTTAAATGATTAATTATTAACACTGCTATCACTTGCTTCAAAAATCTATCGCGCCCGCGTAATTAGAACTTAATAATTACCTACCTAAAAGGCAAACGCGTGGAGCGACGTGCACGTGGAGAGCACGAGCACTGTACTGACGTCGCACAGCTGATATCAGTTGCATGCGCTGTGTCCGCTCGAGCGACCGGCCAGCAGACCCAAAAACTGACACTCATGCATTTCTCTCGTCCGTGTGGTCAAAAACTGACACTCATGCACTTTCCACTGTCCGTGTGAGTTGCTAAATAAAATATAGTTTTAAACAATGCTGCGGCACCTCGTGGATTTGTTATACTTTAAATATTTAAATATCTGATGATAATCATATGCTATTTCTGTCTGCTTGTGTGAGTTCTTGTTGAACTTGTTTTGAGCTACACGCAGATTAAAGCGGCTTTAATGTAGATAATATTAGTGTTTAAGTCATTAAAATCGGTTCAGTAGTTTAAAAGTTATGACGATTTGAAAACTTCTCTCTGGAACCGCGCAACAGGTGTACCTGCTCCAGTAAAGGGTTAACTTCCTGCAGTAGCTACAGTAGCCAAGTGAAATAGGTCACTAACCCTTTGCTTACTGGAATGCCAGCTCTGTTGAGTAGTGCATAATTATGCAGTGCGGCTTAAATAAATCAATGAATAAATATTTAAATCATTATACATATTGTTGCTTTTTAACTAATCATAAACTCCAAAATAACTTATTATCAGTTATGAAAGTTATACGATTGCATAGAGCAATAATCGTTTAATAATTGTTGCAAATTTAATCACAATACATGCATATGCAACAAAGATATGAATTTTTAAACATTTGGAAAATTTGCTACATGACGCCTACTGACCTAGATACCGTGCACCAGCATCGAAATTGCAGTGTTTTCAACTTACCATAACTCCGGAAATAAATTACTCCCAATATAAAAATTATATTGACATATAAATCAATAATCCATTAATGAATGTTGAAAATTTGAAGAGAATATCTGCAAAACTAACAAAGATATGAATTTTTAAAAATTACCCGTTTTCACGGGTGGAGCCTCAAGGCAAAATACGTCGACCGATCTTGTTGCCCAATCCATGATGGCCGCTCTTATGGCAATTACATTACGGTAGCCATGACAACCATAGCTACCGGAGCAAGCATAGGCCTTAATGCATTACGGGTATCCCTACTGGTAGTAGCTAAAATTTATTAAAACATTTTTTATTTCGGTGGAAATTATGACGAATACTTGCTTGTAGACTAATTATACTAATGAGAAAAATCATTAAAATATTCCATCTTCAGTAGTTTAGGCAAAAATTGTACATTTAGAAAATTATCAAATAATTTTCAAGAATTCATTTGAAGGGCTTCTAATTGTTCAATAGCTTTGAAAGTTTTGATGGTAATGCACAGTGAGATGTTATATTTCATTCTGTTTACGGGTAAATAATTATCTATAAGGGCTTTCCTGAAAAGAAATCTCAAAGTCGATATATCAGTATTCTGCATGCATAACTTACACCCTTATTATCTCTCTTATTATTGATGAAAAATTAGTGGGTAACTGACATGTTTTAAAGAATTTAATACTCTTCTGGCCAATGAAAGAATTGATTATATATTTCATATAGTTTTTCAGATATTAATAATAATGTAAAATCGTAGTCCGTTGCAAATAAGCTACTGGTAAGTACCACTATCAACAACCCAACCATTTACCCAGCTATGAAAATAACATCAGATTAAAGCGGCTTTCATGCAGATAATAATATTGTTTAAAATATTAAAATCGGTTTAGTGGTTTTAAAGTTATAGCAATTTGAAAACTTCCCGCTGGGACCGCGCAGTAGGTGCACCTGCTCCAGTAATTAATTCAGGCAGGGTGAAATTTGTACAGTAGAGTAGCGCACGCCAGGAGGAGTAGGTCAGTAACCCTTGGTTTACTAGAATGCCAGCTTTGTTGAGTGGTGCATACTCTTCTTACTAGGTCACTAGTGTATGAAAACAGCTGTTCTGTACATGCATCTAGCAGCCTGGAGCATACTTGCCAAAAATTAAGGGTTCATACTTTGATTAATATCTCTTAAACTACAAGAGATATTTAAATAATTCTATCACTGGCAGAAAGGCTATTAAATTCTGTTGGACATATCAATTTTCCAGTAAATTTTCTAAAATTTATTAAATAATTTTTGATTTCGGAGGAAATTATGACTAATACTTACTTATAGAGTAATCATATTAATTTTAAAAAACATTAAAAAATCTTCAATAGTTTTGGAGTAAATTGAAGTTCTAATTGAAGGACTTCTAGTTGTTTTATAGCTTTGAAATTTTTTGTGGTCATGCACAGTTAGATGCTATAATTTATTCTATTTATAGGAACTTGATATATTTAACAGTTTCCCTGGAAAAAAATCCCAAAGTCGATAATTCATTATTCAGCATGCATAACTTACGCCCGAATAATATCTCTTATTATTGATGGAGAATTTAATACTCTTTGTACTTGCAGCACGCGTCACACCAGGACACACACTAAGAAACAGGTGAACTTTTGAATTCCACGCCTGATGGAGGTGCACCGTCTTAGCGAGAGATTTTCAAACCATTATAGCTCTTATGGTTATCAACCGATTTTACCCCAAGAAAACTAAATCGGTATATTTGCGAAATTATGACTGCCATTCAATTATGGCCGCCATGAGCCCGTTGTGATACCTACTATAGAAGACTTTTCTTTCACTGTTAAATATGATTGAAACCATATATAACTATTGAAAAGTTGACAACAGTAATCTCCGACTCTGGCACTTGTACTACTGGCTTTCAGATCAAATTTATGATAAATATTTAATTATGATTAGCTGATGTAATTATCATAAATCAAACTTAACCGAAAAATTTTGCAACTTTAACGCTGAATTGCGGCTAAACAAATTATCGTATAGGATTGATTCTTTCAGATTCAAGTACTTGAAATAATCCTTTATACATTGGCAGAAAGAAATTTTCAAAAATTTCAATTTTTAAATCCACAAGAGTGAACGTCTTGCTCTCACTATGCGCTGCTATTGCGCAATCAAATTTAAATGGCTGTAGCTTTAAAGGCCGAGGGAATTCCCTCCTCATTGGCTGAAGCAAATAGACGTTAGTTCATAAATTCCTCACTTTTTAGCAGCACCATCCAGACTACTACAGGGCTTCCACCACATGACTCAGCAGCCATGTGACGGTTAACACACTTTAACCTACGATGTACATGTTGCAGATAAAAGTTAGTTGCTACGTTTTAATTAATTATAGGGAGAAAATGCCTTTGCACTTCCATGTAAAACATTTATCAAAATGAAGAAGACTTCTTATTTGTAGCACCCTGATTCATCACCTGGGGCAACTTGTCCTTCAAGAAATGTTGTTGCTAATCATCATATTACCATACTCAAGTTGCCAGAGTGATGCAGATATTCAACAATCCCATTAAGTGCCAAGTCTAATTCACTCCTAAAATAAAAACTTATGTGGCCAAAAGGGCCGATAAAAATTTACAAATTAATTTCATAGAAGCTGATACAATATATCATTACACACCTGCACATAGTAAATGATAATTTAATTGCAAGCTTATCACAATCTGATCTAAATATAGTCCTCTTATAATTAAATGATCCAAAAAATTACTAAATGCATCTACCCTGCTGACTAATTATTTGATTGTTTCACCCTTCAACAGCAAGTAAATTATCTATATCACAAATTTTTCTATTTTCCATTTCTTTTTATCACTTCTTCATCATTGGAGATCAAAATATATAAATGTCGAACCAAATGTATTTCTGAAATAAGTTCAAATTGATGATTTAAAAACGATAATTAGCATATACTACAGTCTTTGATTGCAACTAATTCCTTTCTTTTTGCCTGTTACCTATCATATTATGTCTATATACAACTTTTCACAATTCAATGTGAAATTAAACCACCAAAGTTATTTTATACAGTACACCTTTGATTTTAACTCAAAAGACATTATAAACACAAGTGCAATCAGTCTTTCATCTTTTATTATTTCCCAAGCTATCAAGGTGTCTTAAGCGGAAGCAAATTTTGTCTCTTAATCGCAACATTGTTGTTGCTCCATGCGCTTCTGGAGAAATAAATCCCAATTCAGAGCGAGATTCCATCGTCTTTATAGGTGTATTACAAGTGTTTGTTTGTCCACCAGTTGGTAAATCATCATCAGAACCTAAACACAAAAGTTGTATTGGAAATGGAACATATAAAACGTTGGAAACTTGGGATACTTACAAGAAATTGTTGAATCTGTATTGACATTCTTTTGTTCCACTTGTTCCTCATCAGAATCATCCAACTGATTGATAATCCTCTTTAATTTCTCATTATCAATAAATTCTGTTTCATCATCAAGGAAATCATCAGGAAAACATTCCTTCTCCTCCTTCTCATTATCTTCTTCATGCTCCTCGTCTTGTTTCTTGATTTTCAATCTCTGCTTTTCTAGCCAATGCTCGTTACGTTTCCTAGCGATTTTCTGTCGTAGATTTTCCCGGGGTTGTTTGAATTTCACACGAGGTGTTTCATCAATTTCCGGTTCCACCTGATTCTCCGTCTGGAGAGCTACCCGTTCCTTGTGAATATCGCCAAATTGTAAAACACTAATGACGTCAACCTAATTCAATCTTGGATGGTTTCTTGGTCAAGGATTTCTTGCTTGTATGTTGCATGAATCGTTGCATTAATACACTGACTTCACTTGGGAAAGTTGTTCCCTTGCTGAAATCTATCACCAAGTTTGGGTCACCAGTCAATGTTGGTTTGAATTCAGCCAGTTCAGAACTCATCCAAGTTTTGACTCATCTTTTACCTGAAGACTCTTTCTCCACACTTTGCACTTCTCATGCTTTTTCTTCACTCAATGCTATGGCATTTCCCAACATCTCATTCAAAATCTCTTTAGCCAGCATCTCATTTTCATTGTCCTCTTCATCCAAGTCACTGTCTGAGTCGCTTTTATGAAAGCTTTCAACATGCCTTCGGTGCTCCTTGAGCTTTAAGCTGGGAAATTACAGTTTTTGTAATTGCCATTTGATATGGCAATTGAAATGCACATACCTGACAAGCTCAAGGTGTTCTTTGCTCATCTTGATTACAGATGCAGTGGTAATTGAACCACTTCAGCAAATTGGGAACACATCTTTAGAAAATCATGAAGTGTTTGTTGTTTGGGCCTGTGATATGGCAGAGAGATGTTGGACTCATGAAACACACATTGTGATTCAGAATCAATTTACTTCCTTTGTTCTTGTGCTTCCTTAGCTGACGTTTTCCTTGTGTCATTGTCCAATTCAGTGTTGTTGTTCTGCTTGTGGGATTTCTTCTTGTATTGTAAAAGTGCTACTTGTGATGCATCTACATCACTATTGACCTAAAAGAAAATGGGTTACAAATAATTCATCAAGGGCTTGTTCACTTACTTCTGAAGGATTTTTAGAAGAAGTATCTTGATGATCAGCTATTTCACTGGGTGTAATTGGTTAATCTTGTTCCTGATAACAGTTCTGCTTGATTTCTTCATCACTATCATCGGAAGTAATAAGCAATGGTCTCTTCTTTCTGGTAAAGGTGATCTCATCTTCAATTGCTTCCTCATTAATAACACAATCTTGCTCTCCAATCAGTGATTGATCCTCAACTGAGTTGTGTACCTTTAATAATACTCACTTCCCTTATTAAACCACTGAAAATAACCTACGTTGAACAATAACATTGAAGATCAAGCAAGTATTTGTTATAACATTGTTGAAGATGCTGACCACCTGTTTTGTTCGTTTGGTTAGGTTCGGCACTGTCTGACTTCCACCAAGCACATCATAAACGCATTCAGGAAGGGGTGCAACAAATGAGAAAATTATTAACTAAAGTATTACATTTTCAATAAACACTAACAATAAAATACATGTAATTTAAGCAGGTTATGGAATGCAAAGGTAAACATTCAAATGTCATATTTAAAAGCCTCAAACTTGCATCGTGCATCATCGGGCGCGTTCGGTTATGGGCAGCAATCGGCAGACGAACAGTAGCGGTGAGTAATACTCAATGGAATGCGGCTACCTTTAAATCACATGCCGGCCATTTAAATTTTCACACATGCTGAGCATTTAAATTGTAGTAGTAGTAGTGAGGAGCGAATTTTGATAATTTTGAAATATACAAAATTCGCATAAAAAATGATTGATCCGTATACGTACAACGCCAACAGTTATCAGAAAAATAATAAAAAAATTCGAGCACTTATGGTTTATGCGTAAACAAACGTTTTATCAATTATAGTTTTTTGCAAAAATCTCCATACTCCCTAAAGATATCATAATGAATATTTTTTCGTATAAACTATAAGTAATCCTTCATCACATGCACCTTAAATTATTTATATATCTTTCTTAGTTTCCCGAGAACAAATTTTTTAAGTTTAAAACATAGAATTTGCAAAATATGTTAAAAAATTCATTTGACGTACTTGTAATTATTATTTAAGAATTATCTTTTAGCAGTGCATACCTAGTTAAATACTCTAATAGGTGCTCTTAACCCAAAATAATTATCTATAACCGTTTATCCGGAAAAAATTTTCAAAGTTAAAGTTGCAAAAAATTTGGTTAAAAATTGACTTACATTTAGAGTCAAAAATATACTATTTCCTGGCAGATATTCCAAATTATTTTAATGTGACATGGTGAACTATTAAATATACTTTGTTTTAGTAAAAACCGTATTTCAAGTGCACTGTCTATTAATTAATTATTAATGTTTAAAGCAAATCTGTCAAATATGAGGTAATTTTATGTTCCGGCTAATAACTATGAAACGAATAAAACCACGAAAACGCGATGACTATTATTTGAAATAGAATTAAGTTCTTTATCACTGCACCAAAATTCATTAATTTTGCATTGTTAGTTTAGTAATTATTCATGTTTAAAAATTTCGCAGCACCATTATCGCAGGCCAAAGAAACACACCTAATTCACGACAGATTTATGAAATTTTCTATTCCAGAGAGGCGAAATTATATTATTTAATAAACTGCATTAGTACGTTTGCTTATCACATATTATTAATAATTAAAACGGCGATTAACCCTTGGTACAACCATTTACTAAAAGACGCGCGAAACGACTGAGGTTGCGTATACAGTGCGCGGATATCGATCGGTGCTCTAACTCACTACTACTACCTCGTGACCTACGTGCATAAAACCCCTGATGCCACTCTATCCGCCTATGCACGCGCTTCATATAGAAAACACGGCGTAAATATACGGAATGTTGAAAATTTTGAAAATTTAGATTTTTTCAGAATTTGAGCAAAATTAGTATTGATTCTGATGTTATTTCACCCACTGATTACGGGAAAAATACTAAAAAAATTCTATCTCTAATGGTTGCAGAGATAATTGCATTTGTTTAAATTTAATTTTTTGCGTTTTTCTCGGTTTCTAGCATAGCTGTGTTAATGCGCTTTTCACTGATAATAGACATTTTAAAGTTGCGTCGTTCAAAGCAAAGAGCAATTTAATATCACTAATAGTTTCTTGTAAAAATTGAAAAAGTTAAAAAAGTACCAAATTTTTTCAAAAATTATTTTCTGCTACTTCCTGTATATGTAGAAGCTTAAAGCTATAAAGTGTTATTGCCAGATACTCTATCTAAGTAAAAAAAATTAATCCAGCTAGATTGATACAGTGGTTTAGCCGCAATTAATTTTCAAAGTCAAAATTTAAGAACAGAGCCTTAACTTTGAGCACATTTTCAAGAATTTTTTTCTAGTATTCCTAATTACTTTTGGCCGTCAAAAATTTACACAAATATCAATCATTAGACGTATAATAATATGGTAATTTTTCTAAAATTATTTACCTAATAGTTTCTGTCAAAATAATTTTCAAAATTGAATCTGCAAAAATACCGCAAGTTGAAGATGAATTTCAGAATAAATTAATTATTTTGAAATAGATCCAATTAAGTCACAGACTTGAAATTTACGACGAATATAAATAAACTAATGTAGAATCATTCAAAATAAAAATGAAAGCGCTAGCATAATTAGAACATTGTTAAAAGAATTAAAGAAAATGAAGTGTATCCTACAAAAATGGAATGTGAAATATCAATAATTGCTTATATCTTTGTTTGCGTAGTCAATATTTATAATATTTATACATTATAAGTTCATAATCAGTGTAACTAATAATTATTGATAAAAATTTGCAACGATAAATGATTATTTATAATGTATTTTTAAACAAATGTAGTCCGGCATTCTAACGTTCATATCCTATGCCCTCGATAAAATAATTCATTTATTTTAAATCCACACATAATAGATTAAATAATGAACCGAATACTTTTTAAACTATTAAAATTGTCCGATAAACAAAAAAGTTATTAACAAGTTCAGACCCCTGTGCCGCGTACGTATTGCGCTGGGCATTGACCGCGGTTCTTACGATACGACTACCGCGCAACCTTACTACTCCTACCGCGTGACCTACGTGCGTGAAGCTCCTGTTGCCACTGCTTGCGCCTATGCCCACGCATCATATTGAAAACACAGGGCAAATATACGGAATGCTGGAAATTTTTAAAATTTTGATTTTTACATAATTTGAGCAAAATTCGTGTTGATTCTGATGTTATTTGAACCACTGATTACGAGAAAAATACTAAAAAAATTCCATCTCTAATGGTTGCAGAGCAAATTGCATTTGTTTAAATTCAGTTTTTTGCGTTTTTCTCAGTTTCTAGTAGTTTGATTTTAATGCGCTCTTGAATGATAATAGACATTTTTAAGGTGCATCGTACAAAGTAACGAACATTTTGATATCAATATTAGTTTCTCGTAAAAATTCCAAAATTTGAAAGAGTACCAAATTTTTTCAAAAATTATTTTCTGACACTTCCTCTATATATAGAGATTTGAAACTCTAAAGACTTATTGACAAATAGCTTATCGAATTATAAAAAATTGATCAAGGACAATTTATACAGTAGTTTAGCCGCAATTAATTTTCAAAGTCAAAATTTAGGAAATAACACTCAAATTTGAGGACATTTTCAAGAATTTTTTTCTAGAATTTACAATAATTTTTGAGAATCCAAGATTTGCACAAACATTATCAATTAGACGTTTAATATGATGGTATATTTTTAGAAATTATTGATACGATAGATTCTTTGAAAATAATGTTCAAAATTGAAACTGCAAAAATACCGCACGTTGAAGATGAATTCCCGAATAAATTAATTATTTTAAAATAAATCCAATTAAGCCACAGACTTGAAATTTACAAGGATGATAAATAAGCTAACCAGGAATTATTTAATGAAAGAATTAAAGCGCTACCACTATTAGAACATTATTAAAGAAATTAAAATAAATGAAGTGTACTTTTGAAAAATTGAATGTGTGATATCAATTATTGCTTATAATTATGCTTGCTTATCCCAAATTTAAAATATTTATACATAAAAAGTTCACGCCTAATCTAGTGAATAATTCTTGATAGAGTTTTATAAAAATCAATTAATATTTTAACGTGTTTTTAAAACAAATGTAGTCAAGCTTTCTAACACCCGTATCCTGCACTAATGATAAACAATTTCTCTGATTTTAAATTTATTGATAATATATTAAATAATGAATCAAATGCTTTTTAAATTATGGAAATCGCTTGATAAAGGACAAATTTATGAACATTTAAAGATTAACAATTTCTCGCGCCATGGAATTGCTCAAGTCAAGTATTGCAGTGAAAGCCCCAGCGGAATACGTACACGGCACAGAGGCTCCGAAGCGAAAAGTCGTTACGGTCGAAAATAACTCCAAACATTTGTGAATTTTTAATTGTTCATAACTTTGTTATTTATAACGCGATATTAATAATTTAAAAAACATTTTGTTCAATATTTAACCTATTTTATGAACATGCAAACTTTGATGTCAGATTTAATTGTAATTATTCGATAATTACCGTAAAAATTTGGACGACATTTGCTTAAATAACATTATAAATATTAACTATTTGTAACAACTTTTTATCAACAATTGTTATTTACATCGCGTGTGAAGTTTCTATCCGTAATTATTACAAATTTTAAGTATATATTGCGCACAATATTGAATTATTGATTTTGCACATTCAATTTTTCAAGATTCACTTCATTTTCTATAATATTTTTGACAAGGTTCTAATCACTTTAGAGTTTCTATAACTATTTTATATTATTGTGATATATCTTGTATATAATTATGCATAATTTCAAGTCAATAGCTGAATCGGCTATATTTCAAAATCATTGATTTCTTTGCAAATTTATCTCTAACGTGGGCTGTTTTAGATATACCGACTTTAGAAATTATTTTCACAGAATCTATTGCGTGAATTATTATTCAAAAATTACCGCGTTATTGCACGTCTAATTGCTGATATTTACCCAAATTTTCAATTGTAAGAATTGATTAGAAATACTAGAAAAAAATTCCTGAAAATCTCCTCAAAGTTGAGGGTTATTCCCTAAAATTTGACTTTGAGAATTAATTGCGACTAAATCATTGTATCAATTGAGCTTCTGTAGTTTTTCTTAATTAAATAAACTATTTGGCAATAACACGGTTAAATTTGAAAGTATTATATACACAGAATGTTACCAAAAATAATTTTTGAAGAAAATTGGTACTTTCTGATATATTTAAAGGTTTCTAGAAATCTCTTAAACATATCAAAATGCCTTATATTCCGGGTGATTTATTGTTAAAATATCTACTAGTTGTTTAAATCTTGCTGTCATTGCTATGCTAGAAACCGAAATAAACGCCAAAAACTAATTTTCAACAAATGCCATTATCTGCGTTACCATGGGTGATAGAATTTTGTAATTATTTTTCTCATTATTAGTAGTCTGGAGCACAATATAATTTGTATATACTTTGTTCTATTTCTTAAAATTATTAAATTTTCATAATTTCAAGGGCTCTGTATATTTGCGCTATGTTTTCTATACGATTCACGCGCAGAGGCGCAAGCAGTAGTAACAGGGGTTCCGCGCACGTAGGTGACGCGGTAGCAGTAGTGAGTTAAACTGGCAGTGTTCAGTCGCGGCGTCAGTCGTTTCGCGCCACTTTTAGCATAAGCTTGTCCGAAGTGTTAAAGATTGTTTGATTTGTTAATCATGGATTAATCATCTATTCATTGCTTTGTTTGGTTTCGTAATAAAATTCCGCGTCTGTGGATGGTCAAATCATCAAAATCAAGCGCGAATTAAGTGAATTTTTTTTTGCTCGGTGGGAAGTGGCATCAAATTATTTAAACGTTAATATTGCCTAAATTAATGACGTGATCTTAATCAAAATTGGCACAATAATAAAGACCGTACCGCGTATTAAAATGACTCTGGTTCGGTGTAAATCGGTGCAATAGTTTTATAGATATTAACCATAATGTGCAACCCCCAGATTTATAACGCATCAACTATAAATATTAATAACTAAATAGTGAATCGCTATATTGCAATGCCGTTCTCACCAGGAGGAAGTATATTAAACAGCTTATAATGTTGTATAAGAATGGAGTTTCTACTATATCCGGAAGTATTATTTTTTCATCGTTACATGTAAGTAATTTTTTTGTACGTTAATTGGTAAAGTCAAGTTTAAACATTTTTTGTTCAAAAACTATCAAAGTAATTGTTATTATTCTAATACGGTATGCTTACACAACTATCTGGGTATATTTAGAAAATAACTCAATTTTCCATAACCATTGCAAGTATGTTAAATAAATTTTTGAAAATTTATGGATTAATTATGACCGCTTGCGTTTGAGAAATTGTCCTGGAAAAAATAATCGAGATAATAAAACAATTCTAATGTTGCTTGATAAATATTTAAATGACGAATCAGTACAAAAATTTTCATTAAATTTGCATTAGCCGATTTTGCTATAATTGCAAAAAAGTGATTTGTTTTCTGCAAGTTTCCCGAATAAACGTAATCGCGGATGAGAGTAAAGCTAAAATAGCACAACCGCTGGAAAGCTGATTAAATTTCATCAATTTTATAGGATTAGCTTTAGCGCGTTAAATTATTGATTATTGGGCATTGACTTAATAGCGCGCAACGCATTAATCACAATCATATTCATGTGTATTTACACGTTTGTTGTTGTATATTTTAAATCTGTTTGAAACAAACCGATAATTTTAATGATTCATCTATATGATGATCAAGTATGCGTACACTTGTGCATGCGCGTACCAGTTTATATTGGATTTTAACGTATCATTGCGTCTGGAATTGAACAATAAAATTTCAAGGCGTAATTGACTTGAAAATATTTCTGTTAGAGATGCTCCAAATTAGCCTAGATGCCTAATGACTTGATATTGTCGAGTGCAAATATTTTTAAAGTCATTGCATTTGCACCAATGTAAACGTAATGAAATTACGTCTTTCGTTAAACTTCGTAATTGATAATTACCACTTTTAGCGAATTATTTATATCGTAAGTGCATATCAATATCAATTATTTTATAGGCAAATAACAACCGTTTTGCGTTGACTCTTTCAAGAGTGATTACTTAAATATTGCGATTTTATCGAAATGTACCAAATGTTAGTATAGCGAGCGTATTCACTTATCCTCTGATATCTTGTCGAATTGTTCAAATGTGATTACGATAATCTTTATATTAGTTAAAATCGCTTCATAACATTTTCATGAAATGTTTTCGTTGTATTCGTTGCATGGGTCGCTTGAATCTTTGAAGAATTATTAAGTACCGCTACCTTATTAAAAATCCGCTAATCATAATTGACGATTTATTTTGCTGATTAGCTCTGAGAATGCGCATTATACCGTGTTTTTGCAACTTGTTACCCGTGCAAAAATCGGGACCCTGGCAGAACTTAGCCATACGTCAAACTAATGAATAAAATTAAAAAAGCAATTGACGTTATGCCCACCCCCGCGACTAGGACGCGCCTGCCAGGATTTACCCAGGTGAAACTATTTTCATTAAATAGTCTCCCTGGGCCGGGTTAATGACTATGTTTTTCATTCACGCTTGAATGCGAAACAAAGTCAAAGGCGACCTGAAAAAAAAAGAAAAACACAAATATATGATTAATAACTCCTGCTACACGAGTAGCCATTGCGCCCTAAAAAGGAAGTGCCGGTTTAGGAATAGGGAAATACTGACTGTGCTCAACCATCATACCACATATTATTAGTTTTTTTAATGAAGTATTTCATTAAAAACTTACGGTTTTTTTGAAGCACTGTGAAAAGAAAACATATTAAAAATATATACAATTCCTGAAAGAGAACGTCGGTTGGCACACTCACAGTCAGTATGAAGGGTTAACCTAATCGAGTTGATACGATTTTGGCGCAACGCGACGCGAACTAACTTAAATCTAATTTAATCCTGTAAGAGAAAGTACATGTTAATAAATATTCACTCACTCAATATTTCTCAATACATTCCATTCACACACAATAGCTAACGAAATATGGGGAAAACATGGGATGATTATCCTACCTAACCACATAACCAATGATGGGCTCGTTTATATCCGCGCGAAACGAGCAGTTTTGGCACGTGCCAATATAGGTTGTGACCTGGGGGTAGCAACATCCAAACATACGTCTATCCACCCAGGCTCCCATCCGGGATTTAACACGCAAATATTACATGATATATATGATATAATAACAGGCATATAATGAAGACATTGGCAGTTACAGTTCAGAACGGCACGATCCTCCCTGTAACCGCGACATAAAAAATGTTGTTTTCCAGTATTGTTTACAGTATGCTGTGTTTACTGTTTCCTGCTTCCTGGACTTCTTTTTCCATTTCGTGGACTTTGGACTTCTTATATCGTACGCAAAACAGCAACAGCATACTCCCTAAAAACCGCGATCGCGAAAGTTTTCTCGACCCGTCAGATGTCAGAAGGACATTTAATCATGCTTTCTAAATCATGCAAATTATGCTCATGCAAATTATAATCAAGCAAATTATTCTCATGCACATAAAAATATATCAAATGATTACCACCACAGTTTGTGGTGGTAATCGGTAGTGTTAAAGTTGCCCCAACTACTACAGTTTGTAGATAGAAGGGGATTCCACTTCGGCTAGCATTACAAGTGGGTTGTGCACACAAGAAGCTGCCCGCTGAGCGTCCCTACGTTGGCCCTCGCCGCATCTGGATTGGATGGATGGATGATGTAAATAAAGTCTATTACACTCGCGAAATTAAAAAATATATACGATCCTTGGTCCCTCCCTCATGGCTCCTTGGCTTCCTGATGAACGGTGCGCGAACGCGAGAAAATATACGATTGCGGTACCTACGCGAAACACTCGACCGTGAAACTTACGATACGCGAATTCGGTATACTCTACGCGCACTCGATTTGAATTGCGAAAGTAAGCGATATCCCATAACGCGCATTCCCGATTCGCGAACAACTCCTATAACAAAAGAAACATACATTAGAAATATTCAATCACTTTTCATGATTTGTACTTACTCGAAAGAGTCCGGACCGGCGC
Organism: Aleochara curtula; assembly: GCA_963978815.1. NCBI lineage: Eukaryota > Metazoa > Arthropoda > Insecta > Coleoptera > Staphylinidae > Aleochara > Aleochara curtula. Next base: position 4,969,275 of record OZ022216.1, read on the forward strand.
CCAACTGCTGTCTGGGTGGGCGGGCTCCTACTGCAAAAATACAATAGCAATATATCTGAAAAAAGAGAAAACATCATTAGAAAATATATTCAGAGCATAAGTACAATCTCAACAAATAATACTTACATTACACCTACACAAATGGTGCCCAATTGCTGTCGGGAATCCTCTGGATATTGATGGACTGGCCTCAATGTCCTGGATGTTGCCATCATTCGAATAGCGCTTCTAACTATTAAAATATTGATGGACGTCACACTCCCAGACATTTGGAATGGAATCAGCGATATGTCGGTAGTGTGAGTGGCCCTCAAGAGACCCTCCCCAGCTCTAAGTCCTCTTGCGGATAAGTATCTCGGCACAAGAGGTGCTGGATCATAGGTTCTTACGCGATGTTTCTTTTTGCAAGCAAAAGTCACTTAACATCACATTCCCCATCGGTATCTCATCACTGGCGATGAACTAGCTTACAATCCACCAAGAACTCAATAACCGGGAGAATTAAATAATAAATTAAATGAAAATTTTAGCACCTCAATAACATGACCCAGGCCATAGACTCTTTAATCTAACACTAAGTGTTAGATTAGTATTTCAAGTAAGTTGAGTGCACAGATAGCTGTGCTGAGTTATTATAATGTGTTGATTTTCACTTTGATGTATTGAGACGCAAACAGAATTGCGTATTCGAGGTATGGATCTCGTAAGATCCAGTAGAAGTATTCAGAAATACTTTTTTAATCCAACACGCTATGCACGTGTTGGATTATGACAAAGAGATCATTTGAAAATTCCCAACAAACGCAAGCAGAATTGCGTATACGAGTAATAGGTCTCGAAAGACCTAGTAGAAGTATTCAGAAATACTTTTTTAATCGAACACCATAGACGCGTGTTTGATTGTGGCAAAGAAATTCATGTGAAAATCAACTGGGGTGTGCAATCAGAATTGCCATATCGGGTGAGAGATCTTAGAAGATCTCTTGAAATTTAGTCCTTGGCTCTGAGTCACATTATCAAGAATACTAAATAACTAAAAATGTTTAAAAAATAATAAAAAGTAAAAGTTAAAAGGGGGATTTAAATTAAATGAAAATAAAATAAAGTTAAAGATAAATAAAATAAAAAGTAGAAACTAACTAAATGAAATGTTACGGAATTCTCAGTGAGTTGTAAACTAGACCTTCGCGAATGACGAATACAAAAAGGCAACCTGACACTAAGCAAACTTTCACCGAAAAAGATACATATTTGATGTAGTCGCATTTCCGACTAAATGACTCAATCTACTTGAAAACTATTAAAATATTGCGCGCTATTCGAAGATGTTGCGCCTGGTAGTCTGAAAGTATAACGCGAATTTACTACCGATTCAAACCAAAGCAACTTGCATGTTTATCCCCATAACCATTAGCATGCAATAATATATTAACACTAACGGTTCTCTTGAAGTCCTTGGTAATTGGATCCTCGGTCCTTGGCTTCTGGCTTCTAGTCCCTGGGCATCTTAACATCCTATGAGCTATTGCTTTTGGCTAAAAAAGAGTCAATTAATAGTAATATTTTTGAATCAATAATAATTGAACCTACCTGAATTGTCTTTTAGATCCCAGCCAATACATGTTAGTATATCTTGTCGCTTAATTTCTATTCATTTTTGATTCCTGGTGGGTCTTCAACAACGATTACTTATAATTTTTCAATCGTCATCTCTTTGGGTGGTTTGATTCTTCACCTGAAACATGGTTTAAAGTTAATTAAAGTTGACTAGAAATTAGAAATATTCATTACATTTGACAAAACTTCTATTTGCGCTAAGGTGTGGTGCGGTGTGGTGCGGTGCGCCGTCAAATAATCGGTTGTTGAAATCACCGTCGATTGCTTGATGATTTCAAGTGTTTCTCTCCAAACAAAGCTTGGTTGGCATGTAGCTCTGCACGTTTTTGGTTTGTTACTCTAGTGCCACTGCAGTTGAAGTAGCGATGATACTTCGTCTAAAAATATAAAAAGTTATAAAAACATGAACAAAACTATGACAATTAAAATACCTACATTGAATAGCAGTAAAAAAGTCTTTTTTCTTCTTACATCTCGTGCTAATCATGCCTTCTTCATTTGCTTGGTCCTGTGATGATTTGGTCTGGATGATCAGGTTTTATGGATTTCGCATCCATTTGTTTATCAGCTCGATGTCTATTTCCTCACATCTTTTGCAATTCTTCTGCTTGAGAGTTTGTGCTGTTTCTTCATGTTTCTTCAAATACACCATTCGAATTAGCGGCCGAAATATGAATACTTATAAATAAGTATTCATTTATAAAACGCGATTTAACCAAGCTTATAATTCACGAAGAAAAAATAGTAGGAGTTTGTGACAAAATTATAAATAACTAAATAAAAAATAAGGGTTTAGTATTCAGCAGAAATTAACTCAGCAATTATTACGGACTCAATTCAATTCTTTTTTTAAAGGTCATCTTTATATTGCCAAAGATCATCCATTCCCAAACTCCAACACACTTTTGCGGGTGGCCACCCTTCACTCACTCACTCATACTATTCGGCGTATCTCATATTTAAATAAATAGCATGCTTATTAATATCTAAGACAATACTTAGATGAACCTTTGTGACGCGACTTTAATTATTTTCTTTTTTTTTTTGGCTGCCGAATACTAAAGAAATTAAAATAAAAAATCATACTAAAAGGATATAAATTAAAATACAGTAAAATCATAAGTTAAAGAAAATAAATAAAATTATAAAAATAAATTAACCCTCTGTAAAGTTACCTAATTCTTCGCTAGTTATAAGTTAGGACGCTAATTTCAAAAATGCTAATCGAATGGCATATGATATGTTTGGATGTTCTGTCTGCGCAGTTTCATTAACTAAAAGAGAATGAAAGAAACTAATTACAAATTGTTATAGTACTTGAAATTAATGACTAATCATAGTTCCGCAGTCCCTAATTTTTATAGAATTCATTGTCTCGTAAGATCCAGTTGATCCAAATTGTTCCTGGCGCGGCTGCAAAGTATTCAAAACTTTCAAACTACGCAAATGATGTATGCTATTATTATATTGCGCATCTCGCAGGCAAAGTACTATATCAAATTATGCCGAATCAGCTGTTGATTAGTTGAAGATCCAAGATGACCTAAGAATACAAGTAGCGCATGGCAAAACTTTTTTATCAATTGCCAAATACAAGTAAATATATTATTATCTCAAGTGATATCATTAAATGCAATTATTTTTATGTATTTTACAATATTATTGCATTTAATTCAAAACTATATAAGGATTAGGTGAAGGAAAACAATTGTTATATGGGCGCGCATGCAAATGCATATATGCAATGTAAAGTAATGAGTCAGCTGTAACTACAGCAATAAATTTATCTCTCTCGCACTCATTGCGAATTAATTGAAATTTTGAGTGTCTAAATAGCGGCCGAAATAGTGTAACTTGTGCATGTTATCAATTGCCACCGCACGCATGCAAGTGCATGAAAAGTATTTGCCGGCAACTTCTCGAATCTCGTCGAAAATGCCGATGTCAATGTTCCCGAATTTGCATGCTTAATATTGAAAATGAGTACCTACTTACGTTTTGAATCTGCGATGTCCCTAATTGTTGCCACCTGTGACGATATCATCCTTTGAGTGGGTGGATGATCCTGGAATTCACCATAATCCTAGTATGGATCCTTTTTGAGCGAAGGAATTCCTGTGGCTACTGGTGCTGATGGGGTTTAAGTCCATGTACGAATTCCTAAAAAGCGCAGTAAATAATATTAATCACTAAATAAATTTGCATAAATCGCGTTTAGCTAATGAATAAAACTAACACCTTTTAATTGAAATGAGATTACAAACATTTAATTTTTATTCGCGTAATAAAGGCGCACGCAATCTTATCGATGCTGTGTGAATAAAAAAGATAGGCATATTTGCGATAAATTTTGTGCGCAACTTTGTCATCTTATCATCTTCGGCCGCACACACACTACCACACCTAAAGAATTGCAACAGTGGTATCGTCCATCCAACTTGTCGAAACTTATCGTCGCACTTCATGATATGCATGCAGTAATATAGAAAAGTAATTAGTACTTACGGTTTGATCAATTAACTCTTGGACAATTGGCTTCCGTGTGTTGGAATGGTTCGTTTGGTTATCATAGTGAATCCCGCTTAAGTGACCATACTCCTGCTTAAGTCCATGTACGATTACCTGAAGAGCACAGTAGATTATGTTAATCACTTGTAATTTTAATATATGATGATTAAATCACGAATAGAACTAATTGCTTTTAATGGAAAAGCCAATACTAACATTTAATTTAATATTTTTTTGGCGAGCGTGTGATCGCAATCGATAGAAAGAAGACGACTGCTATCAAACTAATGCAGAGCGCTGAAGTCGCAGGCAGCGATTATCAATGCAGTGAGAAGAAAGAGCATAGCTATATTTGCAACAAATTTATCTCTCTCGCACATGTGCGGAGATAGCCAAACTTTTGAACGCCGGGAAAGCCATCTGGAGAGCGAAGTTTCGGGCGCTATCCTCTTCGCTCCCTGCAGATGCGAGCGCCGCGGCGCGCCGGAGGAACTTTGCGCGCAATATCGTCACCTGACCAATCGAAGACGTCACCTGACTGTTGAATCTTATCGTCGCACTTCGCGATAAATATGCATGCAATAAATATAGAAAAGTGATTAGTACTTACGATTTAATCGATCAACTTTTCGCCAATGGGCTGCAATGCATTGAAATGATACTTTGATTGTCCTTTTGAATCCTCCTTGAGTGAAAGAACTCCTGCTAGTGTTGCTGATGGTAATGGACTCCATATACGAGTTCCTAAAGCACACGATAAAATAAATTAATTACAAAATGACATTACTAATATTTCATTTCATATTTATTGGCGCTGCATTGGTAAAGCAAGGCAAAGTGTTGAAGTTGCGCGCAATGTTAACAATGCCATGTAATGAAATGACATAGGTATATTTGCAAGACATGTCTTTCGCACTCGTAGAAAAATGATCAAATTTTAACACCTCTGAAAAGCCTTCCGGAGCGTGAAACTTTGGCGCCTTATCATCTTTGGCCGCACGCAGAGATTTGCATCGTCGGTGTAGATGGACAGCCAATCAAAGACATCACCTGACTTGTTGCATCTTATCGTCGCACTTAATGATTTGCATGCAGTAATATAGAAAAATAATTAGTACTTACGTTTGAATGCTTGAACTCTGCAACAATTGGCTTCTATGTATTTCACTGTTCCTTTGATTACCCGATTGAATCCCGCTTGAGCGAAAGAATTCCTGCAAAGTACACGAAAGCATTTTAATCACTTATAATTTCAATTAATATGGTCAAATCAAGCACTTGAGTTGTTCGTAATAAGTTAATATAACGTTATTGCGAATAATATTGCTGATTACTTACTTTTTAATTAGTTTTGAGGAGTAGTTACAAAATAGTTTGCAAATATATGACGTGCGCCTCGACGCCGAGCTGCGAGACGAAAGAACTGGTCAGAGCAAAGAAGATAAAGCAGCGCTGCCTTATCATGTAATAAATTGCGTGCGCAGATTTTTGCACTTAAAGTATATTCGTATGCAGCTCCGATGATTTCCAAATAAATTTGAAATTCGCAATAGATCTGAAAAAAGAGAAAACATCATTAGAAAATACATTCAGAGGATAATTACAATTTCAACTAATAATACTTACATTACACCTACACAAACGGTGCCCAATTGTTGTCGCGAATCCTTTCGATCTGATGGACTGGCCTCAATGTCCTGGATGTTGCCATCATTCGAATAGCGCTTCTAACTATTAAAATATTGATGGACGTCACACTCCCAGACATTTGGAATGGAATCAGCGGTATGTCGGTAGTGTGAGTGGCCCTCAAGAGACCCTCCCCAGCTCTAAGTCCTCTTGCGGATAAGTATCTCGGCACAAGAGGTGCTGGATCATAGGTTCTTACGCGATGTTTCTTTTTGCAAGCAAAAGTCACTTAACATCACATTCCCCATCGGTATCTCATCACTGGCGATGAACTAGCTTACAATCCACCAAGAACTCAATAACCGGGAGAATTAAATAATAAATTAAATGAAAATTTTAGCACCTCAATAACATGACCCAGGCCATAGACTCTTTAATCTAACACTAAGTGTTAGATTAGTATTTCAAGTAAGATGAGTGCACAGATAGCTGTGCTGAGTTATTATAATGTGTTGATTTTCACTTTGATGTATTGAGACGCAAACAGAATTGCGTATTCGAGGTATGGATCTCGTAAGATCCAGTAGAAGTATTTAGAAATACTTTTTTAATCCAACACGCTATGCACGTGTTGGATTATGACAAAGAGATCATTTGAAAATTCCCAACAAACGCAAGCAGAATTGCGTATACGAGTAATAGGTCTCGAAAGACCTAGTAGAAGTATTCAGAAATACTTTTTTAATCGAACACCATAGACGCGTGTTTGATTGTGGCAAAGAAATTCATGTGAAAATCAACTGGGGTGTGCAATCAGAATTGCCATATCGGGTGAGAGATCTTAGAAGATCTCTTGAAATTTAGTCCTTGGCTCTGAGTCACATTATCAAGAATACTAAATAACTAAAAATGTTTAAAAAATAATAAAAAGTAAAAGTTAAAAGGGGGATTTAAATTAAATGAAAATAAAATAAAGTTAAAGATAAATAAAATAAAAAGTAGAAACTAACTAAATGAAATGTTACGGAATTCTCAGTGAGTTGTAAACTAGACCTTCGCGAATGACGAATACAAAAAGGCAACCTGACACTAAGCAAACTTTCACCGAAAAAGATACATATTTGATGTAGTCGCATTTCCGACTAAATGACTCAATCTACTTGAAAACTATTAAAATATTGCGCGCTATTCGAAGATGTTGCGCCTGGTAGTCTGAAAGTATAACGCGAATTTACTACCGATTCAAACCAAAGCAACTTGCATGTTTATCCCCATAACCATTAGCATGCAATAATATATTAACACTAACGGTTCTCTTGAAGTCCTTGGTAATTGGATCCTCGGTCCTTGGCTTCTGGCTTCTAGTCCCTGGGCATCTTAACATCCTATGAGCTATTGCTTTTGGCTAAAAAAGAGTCAATTAATAGTAATATTTTTGAATCAATAATAATTGAACCTACCTGAATTGTCTTTTAGATCCCAGCCAATACATGTTAGTATATCTTGTCGCTTAATTTCTATTCATTTTTGATTCCTGGTGGGTCTTCAACAACGATTACTTATAATTTTTCAATCGTCATCTCTTTGGGTGGTTTGATTCTTCACCTGAAACATGGTTTAAAGTTAATTAAAGTTGACTAGAAATTAGAAATATTCATTACATTTGACAAAACTTCTATTTGCGCTAAGGTGTGGTGCGGTGTGGTGCGGTGCGCCGTCAAATAATCGGTTGTTGAAATCACCGTCGATTGCTTGATGATTTCAAGTGTTTCTCTCCAAACAAAGCTTGGTTGGCATGTAGCTCTGCACGTTTTTGGTTTGTTACTCTAGTGCCACTGCAGTTGAAGTAGCGATGATACTTCGTCTAAAAATATAAAAAGTTAGAAAAACATGAACATAACTATGACAATTAAAATACCTACATTGAATAGCAGTAAAAAAGTCTTTTTTCTTCTTACATCTCGTGCTAATCATGCCTTCTTCATTTGCTTGGTCCTGTGATGATTTGGTCTGGATGATCAGGTTTTATGGATTTCGCATCCATTTGTTTATCAGCTCGATGTCTATTTCCTCACATCTTTTGCAATTCTTCTGCTTGAGAGTTTGTGCTGTTTCTTCATGTTTCTTCAAATATACCATTCGAATTAGCGGCCGAAATATGAATACTTATAAATAAGTATTCATTTATAAAACGCGATTTAACTAAGCTTATAATTCACGAAGAAAAAATAGTAGGAGTTTGTGACAAAATTATAAATAACTAAATAAAAAATAAGGGTTTAGTATTCAGCAGAAATTAACTCAGCAATTATTACGGACTCAATTCAATTCTTTTTTTAAAGGTCATCTTTATATTGCCAAAGATCATCCATTCCCAAACTCCAACACACTTTTGCGGGTGGCCACCCTTCACTCACTCACTCATACTATTCGGCGTATCTCATATTTAAATAAATAGCATGCTTATTAATATCTAAGACAATACTTAGATGAACCTTTGTGACGCGACTTTAATTATTTTCTTTTTTTTTTTTTGGCTGCCGAATACTAAAGAAATTAAAATAAAAAATCATACTAAAAGGATATAAATTAAAATACAGTAAAATCATAAGTTAAAGAAAATAAATAAAATTATAAAAATAAATTAACCCTCTGTAAAGTTACCTAATTCTTCGCTAGTTATAAGTTAGGACGCTAATTTCAAAAATGCTAATCGAATGGCATATGATATGTTTGGATGTTCTGTCTGCGCAGTTTCATTAACTAAAAGAGAATGAAAGAAACTAATTACAAAATGTTATTGTAATTGAAATCAATGACTAATCATAGTTCCGCAGTCCCTAATTTTTATAGAATTCATTGTCTCGTAAAATCCAGTTGATCCAAATTGTTCCTGGTGCGGCTGCAAAGTATTCAAAACTTTCAAACTACGCGTAAATGATGTGTGCTATTATTATATTGCGCACCTCGCAGGCAATGTACTATATCAAATAGATGATCTTTGTTTAATTAGTCATTAAATTATGCCGAATCAGCTGTTGAAGATCCAAGTTGAGCTAAGAATACAAGTAACGCATGGCAAAACTTTTTTATCAATTGCCAAATACAAGTAAACATATTATTATCTCAAATGATATCATTAAATGCAATTATTTTTATGTATTTTATAATATTATTGCATTTATTTCAAAAATATATAAGGATTAGGTAAAGGAATGCATTGGTTAAGTGAGCGCGCACGCAGTAACATATATGCAGTGCAATAAATTTATCTCTCTCGCGCACATTGCAAAATGAATGAAATTTTGAGTATCTGGTGTCATAGATTTGTGTAATATGATAAAGTGAGCGCGGCACAACTGTTGTCCAGGTAGACAACATTTGTCTCTTATCACCGTTCACTAGCCGCATAAACAAACATGCACTGTATATGCGGGCTACTTGTCGAGACGTGTCGAGGTCCGACGATAGTGGCGCAGTTAGGCATGCTTAGAAAAGTAATGGGTACTTACGGTTTGATCGATGAATCTATCCCTAATTGCTTCTGGTAGTCAAGTAGCTCTTTGATTGTGTGATTGATTCTCTGATTGATCCATCGATTGATACTGCTTGATTTCATGGTTAGTCCTCTTTGAGCGGAACACTTCCTATAGAACACAATAAAATATTAATCACTTGTCACATAATTACACCAATTATACAATTAAAACATTACGTACTATTAGCGGAAATGATATGATTATTTAGTTTTATTTAATTTTTAATATCACAATAAAATTTACTACTTGCGAAATGCACAATGAAACACAATGAAAATCAACGAAGCAACTGAGCAAGTAAGGTGTGAAAAACACGCAATCAAATTGCCACTACGTTCAGATAAAGTGCAGTAACAATTTCATCTCTCTCGCACTCATTGCCAAATTTGTGCGCTCGAAATAGTGCGCTAGGTGTCGAAAGTACGAGATCTTATCGTCATCGGCCATCCCGATATATGTCCGATGTATTCACTAATTGCTTTGCATGCATTACAATAGAAAATTAATAGGTACTTACTTTTTGATGAATGTATCCATCCTCAGTAGTAATCTTAATGTAATAATATCTCCTGACTAACTGCTTGCTTGATCCTTTGATTATTTGATTGATCCTCTTTGGCTGAAGAGGTTCCTGCGGAGCACGGAAGAACACAATATTTAGTTGTATTTATGATGAAATTTAACTAGTAGCACAATTGCGGCATTATCACAAGTAAATCTAAACTTTATTTTAGTCAAAAGAAGTAATTGCTTACTTTTGATTAAGTAGTTTATCTCTAAAGTTTATGCTGATGTGCACCGGCGCAGCCGACCCGATGGTGAGCGAAAAGACCAAGTACAGTACGTACATAAAACAATATATGTTGCAACAATGTTGGTGGCGCGCGCGTAGTGCTATTGCTGTTGTATGAGCAAATGAAATAGAAACAATTGCAAAACTTTTATCTCTCTCCAACGCATGGTGAAATTTTAGCGGTCTAAATAGCGCTGTATTTGGCACCTTATCTTCTTGCGGCTCACAGACACATGCATACATGCACACATACGCTGCATCGGCGATTTGCTTAGTGATACCAAGATGGACCGATGTATGAAGAATAAGGCATGCATTATGATAGAAAATGATTTGGTACTTACGATTTATTGAATATATCTCTTCCCAGCAGCAATCCTCTATGTTACCATATCCGTCTAGGTATTTCCTCAATTAATCCGAAGATTCTTTGATTGATCTTCATTGGATGATCAAATTTCTACGGACTACATGAGAACACATTAAAAAGTTGTATTTTTATGAATTTCGAGTAATGACACAATTGAAATACTGCCACGATTAAAACAAAACGTTATTTTACGTAAATGAAGTTGATACATACGTTTGATGAAGTTTTTGATCACTGAGATATATGCAGATTCTTGATTGATGCAGGCGGTCTGTCTATGAGACCGGCACGGAGTAAAGCAAAACACCTTGCCGCAATTGCTGGTGGCGCGCACGTATTCCTATAGCCGCAGTATGAATAAGTGAGATAGGCAACAATTTCTTATTCACTCACTCATACGTACCGAAGGCGAGGTAGTTGAGTCATGTGGGATGTGGCTTGAGTACCACCTGACTTAGCGCAAGATGTTGCTTAAGCAAACTGACTCCGTAGCATGGCGCTGTGTGCGCTACTCCCATTGGTATGTGCGCAGGTGCACTTAAGTTAAGCGCTGATAATCACCGTAATCAGTGCAGCTCCTGTTGCTCCCGCGCATGGTCACGCGGACATTTAAACCTGAGGAATGCGCACCATGCTACGAATTTGATAACCTAATGATAAATTAAATAAATTATGAATAACTTATTAAATTAACACAGTACGTCATACAAATTATAAAACCTAAAACATTTTATTACAAACTATGATTAAACATTAACTTTTTATACCCGTGCAAATAGCGGGTCCCTGACAGAACTTAGCCATAAGCCAATTGACTTTAAGTAATGAATAATTATTAAATTATTGGCTGTATGCCCACCCCCGCGACAAGGACGCGTCTGCCAGGATTTACCCAGGTGGGACTTTAATCGGTGACCAGACATCTCGTTGTCGGCCCTTCCCACTGTTCCGCACTCGACCGATTTTGACAAAAATCATGGCTGCGTGACAGTTTTACGACTGAATGTGGGAGTAGGTTTGCATGTTTGTCCACCAATAGAATTACGAACGGAAACAACTGAGAAATTTTGTAATTCGAGCTGTTGTGCCGACGGACACTCACACTATTATGACAAACTTCGCATGAAAATGAAAATGTGCTTACTCTAAAAGCGGCAAAAAGTAATTTTACTCAATAGGCGTACTGTTCATAGTTTTTGTTTAGACTGAAGAACGTAACTTCTTTAACATTAGTTTATATATATAATACAGGATATAATACAGTATAATACTGTATTTATATAATACAGGAAAGGAACTTTAAATTTCGTCTTGTTATTGTTTTCATGCCGATCACTTATAATTTAAATGTATAAGCGAGGGGAAAGGTCGAAGGGAAACCCACGCATTAAGGCGCAGGCCTTTTGATTTGTGGGGAAATCCACGCTATTGAGGAAGACGTATAACACTCTGGCCATTTTCAAATGCAATTAAATCTCACAATTTTTTTAGTCTGAATCTTTTTCTTGACTTTTGAAAAATATAATATTTGTAACAATTCTATTTGGCCGTATAATGCAAATTTTCAAACAAAATATATTTAAAACGAATTTACGAAAGCTCGGTTTGTTTGGGAACAAATATAAAATGTAAACTCGCATTTTTAAGTAAGCATTTAATAGCTGCTTTGCTTGCTGTATGTCGTATTTCTTCTACCTGCTCTGAGATATTCGAGCGTTTGGGTCAAGTGCCTTTATGGCTTGAAAGATGCATGGGGTGAATAGACCAGATGTATTTATTAATGCTTTTCAAATTGTAACAAACAATTTGGTGAAAAATGTTTATATTTATCTAAATATGAAGACCTAGTTACTTGACAACTAATACGTATTTTGAATTTTAAAAATTGTCCAATTACTTCTTAAAATATCATATTAAGGTTATTCAGCTAAAATTGCTATTGCTACTTCATAATTAACCGATTTTAACCATTTAAAATGTATTATTTATGGCAAAAGTGAGGCAATGCCTTAAATTGCAAAAAAGTATCAAATTGTCCAAAAAATTACGAAGATTTCTAAATATTTTTGTCTAGCACCATATGGCATGTATAACCGACCTTGCAAAACATTTCTTAGACGTTACGACCTTAAGGCAAATTCCAACTACGAGAAAAAGTAATAAATCTTCATAAGTTAAGATGCCGTGCTGTGAGGCCGGGAAAACCAACAACGAAATGCAATAGTTTTTCAATAGAAAAACTATTTTTTTTTTCAGTAGTTTTCATAGTTTTCTAGTTTTCTATACTTTTGTCGCGTAAATCATTATTGTTTCATGTAAATTTATTATTTAAACTTATTTTTTATTTATTTATTATTTATTTATTTAGTTTATTTAATATTAGCATAATAGATTTTATTAGCAAAATAAAATAATATTTAATAATATTTAATAATATTAGAAAAATAATATTTGCAAATCAGCAATTGAACTAAATTATACAACAGAAGTATTGCTATCGTTGAACGCTCGTAAAAAAAAGTATCAAGTTTCAATTCTGGCCAACTCATGCGTTGATGGGTTCCATGTCTTTTCCGCTATGAGCTCTTGTGGAGCGTGCAAATTTTATAGTTTTTCGCCCCAGGGTATCGAGTAGCTATGAAGATTTATTACTTTCCCCCAATTTGACTAGGAGCATAGGAGGTGTTTAAAGTTTACAAACGTTTTTGCATCCACCAATGAAATCAATTCCCATTTTAGGCACGAAATCAGTGACACACCATATGGTAGCCTTAAGATGTTATTATAAATTTACGCATTTTTACGAAAATGTTTATATTTTTCCTCAAATTATGAATTTCTTTCTAGCAAGTTGAATTAGAGAACTTGATTTTTTAAAATCGGTTAATTAGACGTTGAGCTATAGTAATTGAACTTTACTCGAATTAAACCAATATAGAACGATATTGTAAGCAAAAATAAACAGATTTTTACCATTCAAATCAACTTTAAAATGAAAAATACATTCCTTTAATAATATATTAAAATATTAACGTTTTTCTTAAACAAATTGCAATAATTTCTTTTCAATTTTATGACAAACATTCTTTTGTTCCATTCAAAATGCACATGTTTCAAGCTCGCTTGGGTTTTTTCCGAATTGTCGCTTTTGTGCCTCAGTTTCTTGATTCTATTTAAGGCAAACTGTATTTGGAATCAATTGAATATAACTATAACGATAAATAGGCAAGATTAACGTATTACCACACTATTTATTTAAATAGTATCTTCAATTGTTTATTTTTCTTTTTTTTTAAAATAATTTCTTTTTCAAATTTGAGTGTGTGCGTTATTAAGAAACTATTTAATATCGCAGATATACTTAAACAATTACGTTATTTACAAATTTACAGTGAATATTTAGTCAGAATAAGATTGAATTCATGCGAAATAGCACTCATTTAACGGGACGCAAGAAGCTGAAGCAAGAAATCAGGTAGTTTTGGAGAAAACCCAATGCGACCATGAAGCATGCACACATTTGCAACAGAAACATAAACGCATGTTTATGATACAAAAGAAAATGTTTTAGTTTTTTTAATATAAATGTTCATGTTGTGAAATATGTATTATAAAAGCCATGAAGTTTAGATCTACGCGCAAATTTGAATGGAAAACATCGAACTATTCTTTCCTATAATATTATCAATTGAATTTTCTCTTAACACTAAATACATTCTTAATATCTCAATCTCTAGTTAACCGATTTTAAAAATTCAAACTTGTTAATTCCAGTCAAAAGCTAATAAAACATATTATTTATAAATCAATTATTATTTGCACAAAAATGCATTAATTTGTAACAATTTTAACACGACACCACATGGCTTGCTCGATCGACCGTGTTTACAATTCTTAAGAAGTACCCTCTTCTTGAATAGATATTGTTTCTTCACAGGTTCCGTCAAAACTGAATCCTATTGGTGGAGACAAATTTTTAACTGCTCACGAATACGCCTTAGCGCTAAAATTTTAATTTATGTCCCCTGTCACCGCTTGTCAAACATGCTGTGCCGCTAGCGTTTCCCAAACCTTCATAGCGGAAAAATCAAGTTACCGCGTTGATGTGCGTTTGTGTCGTCGTTGCGAACTTAAGGCTACCCGAAAAGGTAATAAATCAACTTAAGTTAAGAAAGTGGGCTGTGACGCTCGGAGGCCATATTTAAGAGGCGTGGAAAGGCAGACAACGAGACGTCCGGGAACCCTTTAATCAACATTAGTCCCCCTGGGCCGGGTTAATGACTTTGCTTTTCATTCACGATTGAATGTGAAACAATGTCAAAGGCGACCTGAAACAAAAGAAAACACAAATATATGGTTAGTAACACTCCCGCTACACGAGTAGCCATGCCGCCCTAAAAAGGATGTGCCGATTTAGGGGTAAGGATATGCCAACTGTGCCCAACCATCACACACATTATAATTAGAAGTTTTGTTAAGTATTTGATTAAAAACTCACGGTTCACTGAAGCCCTGTGGAGAGAAAGCACAAGTTATAAACAAATACATGCCTGAAAGAGAACGTCGGTTGGCACACTCACAGTCAGCAAGGATAAAGGAACAGCCTAATACGAATGAGAGGGGACGCGGAGCTAATTGAAATTTAATCCTGTAAAAAAAGAGTTGATTATTAATCAGTCATTCTTTCTCATGCTTTGTTTCTGCACACATTCCATTCATACAAAAATAGCTAACGAGAGGGAGTCATAAGGATAATTAGCCTACCTAGGTACATATCCAATGATGGGCATCGTCTATTCCGCGCGAGACGAGCAGTTTGGCACGTGCCGATCAGCTGTGACCTGAGGGTAGCTACGACCAAACATATGTCTACCCAGCACAGGCTCTCATCCGAGATTTAACACCAAAAATAAATACAAATACTATGATTTCTGGAGGTTCTCCTCCTT
Organism: Aleochara curtula; assembly: GCA_963978815.1. NCBI lineage: Eukaryota > Metazoa > Arthropoda > Insecta > Coleoptera > Staphylinidae > Aleochara > Aleochara curtula. The sequence goes on from OZ022216.1 coordinate 4,984,680, forward strand.
AAATTTAAATCGTCCTTTACTCGCGGTTGAATAAATACTAACGGTCAAACGATAACGCGCCCGACGACTTAGCGTACGATAATTAACGAGTGGCCACAGTCCAGAACGGCACTATCCTTCCTGTAGCCACGACATAAAATTATTGTGGTTGCTGCTGCATGTTGGTCATAATGGAATGGATTCTTGGATTCCTGGACTTCTTTGCCTCTCCTCGGACATCTCTTCTCGATGGTATCTTCCCTCCTTCGGAGCAGCAACAGCAACTGGTGAGCTGAAAACACCCGATCGCGAAAAACTATTACTAAGTTGGTCTTAAGGACCCGCGTATAAGTCAGAAGGACTTTGAATGTCTATTGAGTCAGAAGGACTCAATCTGTGTCGTTGGAGTCAGAGGGACTCTCGCGTACTCACTAATTATTGTACAACAGTACATTTTTTAAAGTTGCTCCACTATTACAGTTTGTAATAGTGGAGATTCCACTTCGGCGAGCATTACTTGTGGGTCGGCACACAAGCAGTCGCCCCGCTGAGCGTCCCACCGTTGGCCCTCGCCGCATCTGGAACCCTCTGGATGGATGGATGTTGATGTCATCTGGAACCCTCTGGATCGATGTAGAAGTCATCTGGAACCCTCTGGATGGATCGTTGGACGGATAGACGGCCGCCTGATATTTAGTCTCTCCCGGCACTCGCGAAATTACAAAAATTGCCGGAACGGAACCCGCACTCGAAATCTACGCGACCCGCACTCGATTGAACTTTTTCGCGACCCGCACTCGGACTCTACACGCACTCGATAACTTTTTACGCGCACTAGTATCCACAGCATCTGCAACATAAATAACTATAGTTAAGTATATTAAAATGTGCAAAGTCGGACTTACTTGAAGGTCCATCGTTGAGTGCCCTACTGCTGTCCCATGGAATGGATTCCTCCCTCTTGAAGAAGACGTCCCTGACTGAAATAAGAACTCATTGTTAGTATAGAATGTTACACAACATAGAATTCCTATATTTTCAAAATCAAACTTACTTGAAAGTCCATCGTTGAGTGCCGAACTGCTATCGTATGGAAAAGTCTGTTCTGCAAAGAAGAAGGTTAGCAAGCTGAAAACAATAGAAAAATAATGATATTAGCACAGAGAAATCACTATGGTTTTAATGTTTAAGTTTCGTTGTTTATTCTTTGGAGACCATTGAAAACGATCAAGCGGGTGTTCCTTTAATCCCATGCGGGAATGGTATATATATTACGTTTAATTGTTGTGTATTAAGAGTGGAGTCCCTTGAAAACGATCAAGCGGTTACTCCTTTAGGCACTGGTGGACAAGCCTGAGTTCAGGACTTCAAGAACCAAACGAAGATTTTAACTTGGAGATCAAAGATTGAGGAAGGAAGAAGAACCACAACCGAATTTGGTATCAGACTTTCCCCCCGACGGCTTAGTGTTTAGGGGGAAAAGCCCAAAAGGCATAGAAGCCTTGCGACCCCACTGTCTCAGATCGGCTTCCCAAACAAGTCGGGAAGAGTCAAATTGCGCCGCAACTGTCTTACTATTAAACATAGTTGGCAACAATATTCCTGAGAGAATTAAAACCATCGTCATCTAGGGGAGCAAAGGGTAGTTAGGATTGACCGCCCCCCTATGACTAGTCTGGACCAATGCTCCACGCCCCGCCGGGAGCACGCAGCGCACGTGCACGCGATTTACCATTACACTTTATGTGGACGCTGAAGGCAGAAGGGGGTACCTAAAAATTCAAATTCTTAAATATGCTATAATTCATTTATAAAATAGAAATATATATTAGATAACACATTTTTGAAGCTACGAGGATAAAGTTTAGCAGTATTAATCAGAAATTAATAGTTGACAAGTGTTTTGAGAAGCACGGTGTTGCGAGTTCAAAGAACACGCCCTGGAATCAAATTCGCTGTACCGATTTTTCTCAAATCTTGTGAAATAATTAAGAATTTACTCATATTTCATTTGGCATATAAATCATGATGATATCACAATTAGTTTCTGAGATATTATATTCGGGAGTTGTAGTTGGATTGAGTCGACTAGAAACGCGAGTTGAAGTCTGCGGAATTGTGTTAGCTTGAATTAAATATGCTATTAAAAATTATTGGCAAATGAGATTTTGTTCAAATTTTAGAATATTACGTAGAAATTAATTAGTTTTGAAAAATCGTTTAGATTTTCTTGATATCTCATTTAGTTTTTGAAATATTAATCATAAGCAAGGGGTACTGCAATTTGTTTGAACTCTCTAAAAGTATATTGAGTTTATCGACCTGTTATCAATGGAAATTTTAATGGAAATTTGTTGGCAATTTAATATTTATTTGGGAATTTAATACCCTTCTTCCCAATGAAAGAAATATTTAAATATCTCTTATAGTTTTTGAAATATTTTATTGACGAGCTGTAGTTGCATTGAGTTGAGTTGAAATCTAGGCTTCAGTCATCGGAATTATATTAGCGTGAATTAAATATGCTATAGAAAATTATTGGTTAATGAGATTTTATTCAAATTTTAGGATGATGCGTAGAAATTATTTGGTTTTTAATTGGCGTTTAAATTATTTCGATATCTCGTTTAGTTTTTAAATTATTATTCATAAACTAGGAGTAATGCAACTTAATTGAACTCTCCAGAAGTATATTAAATTTATAGACTTCTTATCATTGAAAATTTTAATGGAAATTTGTTTGCCAATAGATATATTTTAAAGAATTTAATACCCTTCTTTTCAGTAAAAGAATTATTTAAATATCTATTATAGTTTTTGAGATATTATATTGTGGAGTTGTAGTTATATGGAGTTGAGTCGAAACCCGGGCTTCAGCATTCCGAATATGCGATAGAAAATTATTGGGTTGTGAAATTTAGTTCAAATTTTAACGAGTTATGTAGAATTTTATCAGCTTTAAAATAGAGTTTAAATTATCTCGATATCTCATTTAGTTTTTGAAATATTAATCATGAAGTGGAGGTCTAGCGATTTGATAGATCTCAATATTGAGTATATTGATTTTATCGAATTTTTAACATTGGAAATTATAATGGAAATTTGTCGTCTTATTAATATGTTGTAAACCATTTAATACCCTTCACGTCAGTGAAAGAATTATTTAAATATCTCTTATAGTTTGCGAGATATTTATAAAAATGCACACCATTAGTCAACTCTCCTTGTAGCAGAACCGGTAGTCTACTGACCTACTGAACTAGTAAGCGCTTCCGAGAAGGGGATTCCACGATGCAACAGGTGGCATTCAGCATTCCAATGCTAGTGCGGGTGCACTCTTCTAGCGGGGAATTTTCAAACCACTATAACTCTTAAAATAATTAACCGATTTTGATGATTTAAAAACTATTATCATCTACATTAGTGCCTCATTAATCTTTGGTAAACCGTGTTGTAATTATAATTTTCTTAACGCCAGTATATCCTATTTAAAATTTAATTTATTAATATGTCATGCAAGATAGCTGAAAATTGAAACGTTTGTTATTTTGTATAATAATATGGCTTATCTATAAGCTACTGTAAGCGTAATAAATAATTTAGTTTAATTTATTGATAATAATAAATTATCAGCAAGTAAACACATTCAGCTATGTGTATATCGTTGTTGTACAGCTGTGCGACGGGGCGAAATTGTTTATCAGTATATGGTAGAGAGCGATAGAATATTTGTGACCGCCTAGCGGAACCAAAAACCGACACTCGTGCATTTCTCTCGTCTGTGTGAACAAAAACTGACACTCATGCACTTTCTCACTGTCCGTGTGAGTTGCTAAATAAAATAGAGTGTTAAACAATGCTGCGGCACCTCGTGGATTTGTTATACTTTAAATATTTAAATATCTGATGATAATCATATGCTATTTCTGTCTGCTTGTGTGAGTTCTTGTTGAACTTGTTTTGAACTACACGCAAATTAAAGCGGCTTTAATGTAGATAATAATAGTGTTTAAGTCATTAAAATCGGTTCAGTAGTTTAAAAGTTATGACGATTTGAAAACTTCTCTCTGGAATCGAGCAACAGGTGCACCTGCTCCAGTAAAGGGTTAACTTCCTGCAGTAGCTACAGTAGCCAAGTGAAATAGGTCACTAACCCTTTGCTTACTGTATTGCCAGCTCTGTTGAGTAGTGCATAATTATGCAGTGCGGCTTAAATAAATCAATGAATAAATATTTAAATCATTATACATATTTTTAACTAATTATAAAATCCAAAGTAACTGATTACCAGTTATAAAGATTATATGATTACATAAAGCAATAATCGTTTAATAAATGCTCGAAATTTCATCATAATATATGCATATACAACAAAGATATGAATTTTTAAAAATTTGTAAAATTTGCTACATGACGCCTACTGACCAAGATACCGGGGTCCAGCATCGAAATTGCATCGTTTTCAACTTAACATAGCTCGGGAAATAAATTACTGCCAAATATAAAAATTACATGGAAATATAAAGCAAGAATCCTATTACGAATGGTGAAAATTTTAAAAGAATATTTGCAAAAGGAACAAAGATATGAATTTTTAAATACTTCTCGTTTTCACGGGTGGAGCCTTAAGGCAAAATAGTTCGGCTGCTCTCGTGTTGCCCAATCCATGATGGCCGCTCTTATGGCAATTACATGTACGGTAGCCATGGCAACCATGGCTACCGGAACGTGCATGCGCCGTAATGCATTACGAGTATCCTAATGGTAGTAGCTAAAATTTATTAATTAATTTTTGATTACGGTGGAAATTATAACAAATATTTACGTGTAGACCAAGTATATTAATGAGAAAAATCATTAAAAAATTATATCTTCAATAGTTTAGGAGTAAAATAGAAATTTATAAAATTATATAGTTATTTTCAAAAATTTATTTGAAGGACTTGTAATTGTGTTATAGTATTGAAATTTTTTGTGATAATGCACAGTTACATGCTATATCTAATTCTGTTTAGGGTAAATGAATATCTATAAGGGTTTTCCAGAAAGAAAATCTCAAAATCGATATATTAATATTCTGCATGCATAATTTACACCCTTATTATCTCTCTTATTATTGATGGAAAATTACTGGGTAACTGACATATTTTAAAGAATTTAATACTCTTTCGATCAATGAAAGAACTAATTAAATATTTCACATAGTTTTTCAAATATTAATAATAATGTAAAGTCGTAGTCTGTTGTAGTGAAGCTACTGCTAGGTACCACTACTAACACCCCAACGATTTACTCTGCTATAAAAATTACATTAGATTAAAGCGGCGTTAATGTAGATATTTAATACCCTTCGGGCCAGTAAAAGAATTATTTAAATATCTCTTATAGTTTTTGTGATATTATATTGAGAACTTGTAGTTGGATTAAGCTGAGTCGAAACCCGGGCTATAGCCTTTGGAATTGTATTAGCTTGAATTAAATATGCTATACAAAATTATTGGTTAATGGGATTTTCTTCAAAATATAGCGCCTATTGTAGCATTTAATCAACTTTTAACCAATTTTTAAATTGTTTCGATACCTCATTTGGTTCTTGAGATATACATGATAAACTAAGAGTATCGCAATTTGCTACACCTCGCTAGACGTATATTGAATTTATAGATTTCTTATTAGTGGAAATTTTAATGGAAATTTGCTGAATATTCAATATATTTTAAAGAATTTAATACCCTTTACGTCAGTGAAAGAACTATTTAAATATCTTTTATAGTTTTTGAGATATTATATTGGGGAGTTGTAGTTGCATTGAGTTGAGTCGAAACCCGGGCTTCAGCATTCCGAGTTGTATTATCGTGAATTAAATATGCGATAGAAAATTATTGCGTTATGAGATTTGGTTCAAATTTTAACATGTTATGTAGAATTTCATCAGCTTTTAAATGGAGTTTGAATTATCTCGATATCTCAATTAGTTTTCGAAATATTAATCATAAAGTAGAGGTATAGCGATTTGATAGAACTCAATAGAATCGACTTCTTATCTTTGGAAATTATAATGGAAATTTGTTGTCTTATTAATATGTTGTAAACCATTTAATACCCTTCACGTCAGTGAAAGAATTATTTAAATATCTCTTATAGTTTGCGAGATATTTATAAAAATGCACACCATTAGTCAACTCTCCTTGTAGCAGCACACCAGGTGCGTGTGTGCGTAACCGGTAGTCTACTGACCTACTGAACTAGTAAGCGCTTCCGAGAAGGGGATTCCACGATGCAACAGGTGGCATTCCGCATTCCAATGCTAGTGCGGGTGCACTCTTCTAGCGGGGAATTTTCAAACCGCTATAACTCTTAAAGTAATTAACCGATTTTGATGATTTAAAAACTATTATCATCTACTTTAGTGCCTCATTAATCTTTGGTAAACCGTGTTGTAATTATAATTTTCTTAACGCCAGTATATCCTATTTAAAATTTAATTTATTAATATGTCATGCAAGATAGCTGAAAATTGAAACGTTTGTTATTTTGTATAATAATATGGTTTATCTATAAGCTACTGTAAGCGTAATAAATAATTTAGTTTAATTTATTGATAATAATAAATTATCAGCAAGTAAACACATTCAGCTATGTGTATATCGTTGTTGTACAGCTGTGCGACGGGGCGAAATTGTTTATCAGTATATGGTAGAGAGCGATAGAATATTTGTGACCGCCTAGCGGAACCAAAAACCGACACTCGTGCATTTCTCTCGTCTGTGTGAACAAAAACTGACACTCATTATTAAACTTTAAATATTTAAATTTAAAGTTAAATTTTCAGCTTATACTCCTGATTAGCAAATTAGCCGCTAATTAGCGGCAATCAGGAGTATGCCCACCCCCGCGACGTGGACGCGCCTGCCAGGTATTACCCAGGTGAAACTGAAGGTTTTCCTGGGCCCAGGTAATATACCTGGGCTACCGGAGTAGCCACAGTGGTAATCTCCCACGGTGATTATAATCCCGCTGCGGTTGTGGTTGGTATTGCGGGGATGGTGGTTGGTTGGCGGTTGGCTGGTGGTAGTGGTGCTGATGCTGAAGCTGACTCCTGGGGTATTACCGATATCGTACTAATTAGTACCCAAAAAGGTACTATTCAAATTATTACTACCGCAATTAATATTGCATACCGGTATGCATTAATCTCGCTGTTCTTGATGCTGCTCTTTCTTGGGGACCCACCTATTCAGATTATGACTATAGTTTGCATATAAATCATATCCGCTTATTTATATTGTTACATGATGATAGCGATTTAAATTTAGATGATAATAGCTTTTAAATCATCAAAATCAGATGATTAATTCTCCCTCTACAGTCCTTTATATTAAATAACCTACTTGCACTTCGATGCATGTGTGCACATTTAAAAGGCGAGTGCCGGGCGGGACAATTACATCCAAAAATCCGATTATAACACCCAAAATGCAGTTTATAGCACCGAAACACGCATTTATCCAATCACCTGGACTAGAAGCTGCTAATGTAAATGATAACATTGGATCAAACCATGACGATGGCCATGTGATCCACTAAGTATCTTGGCATCGTGGCACGATGCCATAGTAACCTCGTTGCTTAATACAATGAAAGTCGTTACGAGAATTAATATTTACCTTGCGTAATTCCACCCTCAAAATCGAGTGTCTCCGCGGGGATATAGCTCAGTGGTAGAGCATTCGACTGCAGATCGAGAGGTCCCCGGTTCAAACCCGGGTGTCCCCTATTTTGTCGTAAAAAGAATCTTCCCACAGTCTTTCTAACATGTTTGAAACTATACCAAGCAAACAGACACGTACTTTTGGCTGTTATTAACACGATTTATAACAATTAATTGAATGTAACTTCTAGCTATATCAAAGGAAACACCATTTAGCGAAACGGAGTTCTCCCGGACAGTTTAGATGCACTAAAAAAGTTTTTTTGAGTAAATATAGGATAACAATAAAAAACGCGATTCACAAACAATAAAATCTTGTTACCAAGCTGAAAGTGATCATTCGGGAAAAGGTGAGGGGGTTAGTACTAATGTGGTTTCAGGCACCACAGGCAAGGGTATTAAAGGGTATTTTTCCGTTACGTATTAATACATAATCTCAGAAAGTACACTGCTATAAAAGTTACACGTTGCAAAAGGGCAGTTCTGTATGTGAATGGGTGGCACTGAGTTCTAAAATTGCTTCTAAAACTTGAGTTCTACAGTAAATCTTGGAAACAAAACACTACAATAAGTTCTAAGTGGTTCATAGCATTCGACTAAATCGAGAGATCCCCATCGCGGTGCAGCATAAGCATAAACAAGGGTCGCTTTCACCCGGAATCAGATACGGTACTTGAAGAAGTTAAAACGAAGTTTATCTCCTTGCATGCCTAGAGTTCGTGTACTACCTAGTAGCAACTTTGGCAGATTTTTGGTGCGGTGATAAGAGAAATCGTTCACGATTCTTTAAATGAATTTGATTTGACTAAGCTCACAATATATACTTTGCTTACAATAAAGCAAGTCACTAACTGGTTCAGATACTAAAATATTTTTGTGGCCGAATTGCATTTGCCAGTAGCCACAAAATGGCGCCCACAAACAGCAAAGGGGTGAAATTATAGGTTAGAAACGAATTTCAGCCGATATATACAGAAGAAATGAAAGGTTAAATATACAATTAAATAACGTTTATTATACAGTATACAAATATGTAGTAGATAGTAAAATATTAAGGCCTCCAAGGCCTGTACGAAAGTATAGTACATTTATAGGTCGTGCAATCATAAGCTATGAGTAGCTTGCCTCCTTGTTAAGTAAATAAAACTGGGAACCAAACCTTGGCGAAATAATAGATTTTCAACATTATACTCTTCAACCTCAACGTCTTCGAAACTTCTGTACCAAATAACTTCGGGTTTAGTGTCTTCCAGTATACTCGCTCTCACGGTATTCTTTAATTTATTATCTCTGTTCCTTCGGCTCGAAAATTTTCTCTTTGGTGGATTGTAGATGCAATGAGCATGGTGATCGTTGATTTTATCACTCATTACCCACCTCTTACATCCAACCTCACTGTTTTGACAAGGAAACGAAAACCCCTCTTGCAACTTTTCAGTCTCAATGCATCGAGCCATTGCCGTTAATGATGTTCTGCACATTGCGCACGTTTCCATCCTCCACAAGCAATCAAAGCAGGCTTTATGGCCATTTGTGCACTCGAAGATTGGTGGATGCATGTATTGGTAGCAAACAAAGCACTCAAATTGCTCAATTTGCTTAAACTTGTTCTCAGTCTCTTCATTTACACTGGGTAAATTAGCACACAATTCACTCATTGAATCCATATTGAAACATCGATATCACGAAACCGATTACCGAAACACTAACTGACTATTCAGAACTGCTTGCAATATTTATCACTACTAATAATGCCATTAAAGAGAAGTAGTACATAATTTTCAAACATTTAATTTCAATTACGCTAATTTTGTATAATATTTGTTTACTTCTTAGTAATATTTGAAATTTTATTATACGATGGGTACTGGGTTATCAAGATATGTATACAATAATAATGTATAAATAATATTTAAATATATTTTACAACCGCATGCAAAAACTATAATAATTGGCAAAACTATGAAATTTAATTTGTAGTTCGAGTGCTTTCCACTAGTCTTCGAGCTAAACACAAACGACATTTCTTTAATCTGCATACAGATGGAACTGCCTGGTTCATAAACATTAAAATTATAATTTTATTTCACTATCATAATATTTTTAACAATGCTGAGTAAAAAATACCTGGCCCATGGGGGGATTGGATGCTTTGTTTTAACTGGTGAAATTGTTTTCCCATGAATATTAACTTGGTTGACAGTAGAAATTTAACAAAATAAGGACAAAATACTATGGCATGAAACGGCCCGGCCCTATGGCTCTGTGTTGAAGGAAACATTCCATACAAAGACAAAATAGGGGACACCCGGGTTTGAACCGGGGACCTCTCGATCTGCAGTCGAATGCTCTACCACTGAGCTATATCCCCACGTACAAGAGTTCAGAATATTGATTCTCAGACATTCCTACTATTTTCTGAGTTCTAACTTCAATCGAGAGTTGTAAAACGAGCGTCGGTGTCAAATGAGCGAGGAAAAGCTTTAGAGATGATCGGAAGTTTCCGTTGCTAAGAAATACTAAACTTAATGTAGATGAATGATCAGCCCAGATCAGCCTGCCTTTTCCGTGGAGTCATTATATAGCTTTTAGTAGTTCATCTTAGATGGAGCACCCCTATCAAATTGTATAGCTTCTTGTTCATGCGGTCATAATCACGCTGCGTCCGAGGCGGCATTTCATCTTTAAGTTGAAGTAAAAATCTTCTCCCGATTAAATTCGCAGATGTCAGCACCCTTACTACTCCTATTTTTCTGTCTGTACTACTGAATCATTTTTACTACTATTATAGTTACAATAAGGCATGTAGTTTGCACTTTCAGTTGGTAATGATTGCTTCTCGTTTTAGACTACGTTACAAAAATGAATGTATTCACAAATTATAATTCAAGTATGTACAATAAATTATCAAAAATTTGATATATATGCATATTCAAATTTACGCTTATAAACTAATATTATTTACGACACGAATGTGGGGATATAGCTCAGGGGTAGAGCATTCGACTGCAGATCGAGAGGTCCCCGGTTCAAATCCGGGTGTCCCCTCTTTTTTATCGTTAATATTCATGTCAAATCATAAATTAAGAGAAGTAATGAAATGGCAAATTGGCACCCGATACGTTTATAGAAACCCTTTGAGTTCATATCATTTCAATAAAACAAACCTAATTTATTATTGTTGTAAATCTAATAATGTCCGAAAACAAAAGGTGAGCGACTAGTGGACAACATTGTCAATACGAGTTACGGTACGTTAGGGAAACCCTCGAAAGCTGCATGAGTTGCATAATGTGGCTATAAGGAGAAAGAAACTATCGCCCAACATAATGGAAAGCTCCCCATAGCCATGGATGGTTAGGTTTAATGCCGAGGGGCGTGGAGAAGTCATTTTGGAGCTTGTAGTGCCCTTTGATTGTCCCTGTAAGCAGCCTCAGCTTTTCCTCTCCTTGAGGGGAGAAATTGGGTTTCCTACCTCCGACGCCAGAAGGAATAGTTTGGAGTGACCCCTTGCTGTCTGTAAGGCGTGGAGCAACAGCAAGGGAATGAGTCACTCCAAACTATTCCTTCTAGGCTATGTAAAAAATAAATGTCGTAAAATCTGAAAACATAATGAAATAGCAGGCTATTCCCCACTGCGCTTTCGTCAATGCAGGTAGAGACAAAATTGTTTTTTTCGTAATAAATAGATAGATTTATTTGTAGTCAAAATTACAAACCCTATATAGATAATTATTATTCAGAGTCTATTGTTGTTGGTGCTTTAAAAATCATAACTTCCTTTGACGAAGACATTGATTTGGGGTCAGTATCATATTAAATATGATAATAACAAGATAGGAAAGTTCTATCGCAGAGTTCCGGGGGATCAGCTTTTGTAATGTAAACAACAATTTGAATTGGAGGGGTTCCGGGAGGTGCTGCCCTCAAAGTCATAGACGCATATTGCACACGGACTTCGAGAAATTGCATGAGTGTCAGTTTTGTAATGTAAACAACAATTTGAATTGGAGGGGTTCCGGGAGGTGCTGCCCTCAAACTTAACTACACGCATTGTATACGGACGGACGAGCATTGCATGCAATTGCATGAGGATCAGTTTTTGTTCACACCGATGAGAGAATTGCATGAGTGTCAGTTTTGTAATGTAAACAACAATTTGAATTGGAGGGGTTCCGGGAGGTGCTGCCCTCAAACTTAACTACACGCATTGTATACGGACGGACGAGCATTGCATGCAATTGCATGAGGATCAGTTTTTGTTCACACCGATGAGAGAATTGCATGAGTGTCAGTTTTGTAATGTAAACAACAATTTGAATTGGAGGGGTTCCGGGAGGTGCTGCCCTCAAAGCCATAGACGTATATTGCACACGGCCGTAGAGAAATTGCATGAGTGTCAGTTTTTGATCACACGGATGAGAGCGAGCATTGCATGCTATTGCATGAGGGTCAGATTTTGGTTACACGGATAAGAGAACTGTATGAGCGTCAGTTTTGTAATGTAAACAACAATTTGAATTGGAGGGGTTCTGGGAGGTGCTGCCTTCAAACTTAACTACACGCATTCTACACGTACGAGAGCGAGCATTGCATGCTATTGCATGAGGGTCAGTTTTTGTTCACACGGATGAGAGAATTGCATGAGCGTCAGTTTTGTAATGTAAACAACAATTTGAATTGGAGGGGTTCTGGGAGGTGCTGCCTTCAAACTTAACTACACGCATTGTATACGTACGAGAGCGAGCATTGCATGCTATTGTATGAGGATCAGTTTTTGTTCACACGGATGAGAGAATTGCATGAGCGTCAGTTTTGTAATGTAAACAACAATTTGAATTGGAGGGGTTCTGGGAGGTGCTGCCTTCAAACTTAACTACACGCATTCTACACGTACGAGAGCGAGCATTGCATGCTATTGCATGAGGGTCAGTTTTTGTTCACACGGATGAGAGAATTGCATGAGCGTCAGTTTTGTAATGTAAACAACAATTTGAATTGGAGGGGTTCTGGGAGGTGCTGCCTTCAAACTTAACTACACGCATTGTATACGTACGAGAGCGAGCATTGCATGCTATTGTATGAGGATCAGTTTTTGTTCACACGGATGAGAGAATTGCATGAGCGTCAGTTTTGTAATGTAAACAACAATTTGAATTGGAGGGGTTCTGGGAGGTGCTGCCTTCAAACTTAACTACACGCATTGTATACGTACGAGAGCGAGCATTGCATGCTATTGCATGAGGGTCAGTTTTTGTTCACACGGATGAGAGAATTGCATGAGCGTCAGTTTTGTAATGTAAACAACAATTTGAATTGGAGGGGTTCTGGGAGGTGCTGCCTTCAAACTTAACTACACGCATTGTATACGTACGAGAGCGAGCATTGCATGCTATTGCATGAGGGTCAGTTTTTGTTCACACGGATGAGAGAATTGCATGAGCGTCAGTTTTGTAATGTAAACAACAATTTGAATTGGAGGGGTTCTGGGAGGTGCTGCCTTCAAACTTAACTACACGCATTGTATACGTACGAGAGCGAGCATTGCATGCTATTGCATGAGGGTCAGTTTTTGTTCACACGGATGAGAGAATTGCATGAGCGTCAGTTTTGTAATGTAAACAACAATTTGAATTGGAGGGGTTCTGGGAGGTGCTGCCTTCAAACTTAACTACACGCATTGTATACGTACGAGAGCGAGCATTGCATGCTATTGCATGAGGGTCAGTTTTTGTTCACACGGATGAGAGAATTGCATGAGCGTCAGTTTTGTAATGTAAACAACAATTTGAATTGGAGGGGTTCTGGGAGGTGCTGCCTTCAAACTTAACTACACGCATTGTATACGTACGAGAGCGAGCATTGCATGCTATTGCATGAGGGTCAGTTTTTGTTCACACGGATGAGAGAATTGCATGAGCGTCAGTTTTGTAATGTAAACAACAATTTGAATTGGAGGGGTTCTGGGAGGTGCTGCCTTCAAACTTAACTACACGCATTGTATACGTACGAGAGCGAGCATTGCATGCTATTGCATGAGGGTCAGTTTTTGTTCACACGGATGAGAGAATTGCATGAGCGTCAGTTTTGTAATGTAAACAACAATTTGAATTGGAGGGGTTCTGGGAGGTGCTGCCTTCAAACTTAACTACACGCATTGTATACGTACGAGAGCGAGCATTGCATGCTATTGCATGAGGGTCAGTTTTTGTTCACACGGATGAGAGAATTGCATGAGCGTCAGTTTTGTAATGTAAACAACAATTTGAATTGGAGGGGTTCTGGGAGGTGCTGCCTTCAAACTTAACTACACGCATTGTATACGTACGAGAGCGAGCATTGCATGCTATTGCATGAGGGTCAGTTTTTGTTCACACGGATGAGAGAATTGCATGAGCGTCAGTTTTGTAATGTAAACAACAATTTGAATTGGAGGGGTTCTGGGAGGTGCTGCCTTCAAACTTAACTACACGCATTGTATACGTACGAGAGCGAGCATTGCATGCTATTGCATGAGGGTCAGTTTTTGTTCACACGGATGAGAGAATTGCATGAGCGTCAGTTTTGTAATGTAAACAACAATTTGAATTGGAGGGGTTCTGGGAGGTGCTGCCTTCAAACTTAACTACACGCATTGTATACGTACGAGAGCGAGCATTGCATGCTATTGCATGAGGGTCAGTTTTTGTTCACACGGATGAGAGAATTGCATGAGCGTCAGTTTTGTAATGTAAACAACAATTTGAATTGGAGGGGTTCTGGGAGGTGCTGCCTTCAAACTTAACTACACGCATTGTATACGTACGAGAGCGAGCATTGCATGCTATTGCATGAGGGTCAGTTTTTGTTCACACGGATGAGAGAATTGCATGAGCGTCAGTTTTGTAATGTAAACAACAATTTGAATTGGAGGGGTTCCGTGAGGTGCTGCCCTCAAAGCCATAGACGCATATTGCACACGGACGTAGAGAAATTGCATGAGTGTCAGTTTTTGATCACACGGACGAGAGCATTGCATGAGTGTCAGTTTTTGGGTCCGCTGGGCGGTCGCAAAATTCTCTCTCGCACTATGGACGGATAAACAAATTCGCTGCGTCACATTCATCCGTATGCCAGCCGAACTTGCCACGAGCACGTTGCTCCACGTTTTAGGTATTCACTTGATATGTTGTTCGTTAAACGAGTCCCACATTCTGTGGGACGTTCATTATACGAGGTTCCACTGTACATATTACGTACATTTTGCTGCAAACCATCAAGATATTTGTTTTCTTATTTTCTGAAGTCTATTGCCAAATAAATTTAAGTAAATTGGTAGGTGCGGACCATTTAGTCACCATCTAATCAAGTTTTAATGCCGATTCAATTAAATTTTATCGGAAGATGGTATATACGCAATTGAAGTTAAAGATGACTTAAATAATGCACATCTTAATATGAAGTTATTTAAAGCATCTTCCAGTGAAATTCACTTTCCATATTTGATCCAAATTAACATAAATAGTTGCCAGCAATAGGATACGTCGTTGGCATAAGTGACAGAATAAATTAACATCATGAAACTATCCAACTTGCAATGTATGTCTTATAAAAGCTCAACGATCATTGCGATGAACCAATGCACTCTTGGATCCCTAGTGAGTGCATCCCATCATACATCAAATACACTAAGGTAAAATATTGCATTAAATCAATTATTACTTATTGCATTATTCGTATTTACCAGATGAGTAAAGCATTCACTTTATTCCTATTATGCCTAATTGTCATATGCATCCGAGGGACGACATTTGAGAGGTCATGTGGTGGGGCTCTGGGGGAACGGCTCTTCAGAATTTGCGGCGGCCTATTTGTGTCTTCAAGATACAAAAAAATGGACGACAATGATGCTTTTAACAATTATCCATCGGCATTCGCTTATGGTAACCCCTCAGAAGATGATCTTGACACGAAGGTGAATATGGTTGAGATATTTAACGATAAAAATGAACGTCTACGTAATTGGATGGCTGGTTATCCGCTGCAAAACGCGTACGATGCTTACAATTTCGAACAATTTTCACGTGGACGTCGTGGCATTAGTGAAGAGTGCTGCTATAAAGCATGCAGCGATCAGCAAATCAAAGTGCATTATTGCCCGCCTTCATGAACACAAAAGCCTTCACTACAAGGAATTGACCTGCTTTTAGTAAAGATGCACTAAAATATAATGAGTACTTTAAAAAGTTATTCTTTTATGTTTGTCAATACACCCTGAAACTATTCCATTCATTTAATTTATGCGTTGATTTATTATTTTATCTGAATTGCAAAATTAGATTAATTCGATGAATTAATACAAAATACCGATCACCCTCAAACGGAGTTCGCTGGGACACCTAATGCTTTGTATAACAGTTAATTGAATTAACAATTAATTTTAATAAACTCATTGACGCATCTTGTATAACGAGGCGTCGTGTAGTTCTGCATTGGATATTTGCCATATTAGTGATATTAGCGACAAAGAATTTTTAACAGTCTGAAAGGTATACATAAATAAATAAAAGCAAAACATTTAAATTACTTCTTACAGCTACAAATACTGTTAGATCCAAATCTGTCAATTTTCCAATACTTAAGGATCTTGCATTTTGCGAACGAAATATCATCAAAGCCAAATCACGTCGAAGTTGAGTACGTCCTTTACCATACCAATTAACTGTGTAAATTTCACTCGATATACTTCCAACCTATGAAAAAAGTACAAACGTTCAAGATTTTCTTTTTTTTGCAGATACTCATAATTTTTTTTTGAGTTCATGTTTTCAAGAAAATAATCTAGAAACAAACCTCAAATTGAATTGTAGCACCACCCATCGAATATAAATACAATTGAATCACAAATAACAAATAAATAAATCCATAGTATAGTATATCTTCAATTTTTGGTGGAAATCTTAAAAAGAAGAAGTTTGAATAAATTGTATAATCTTCTAGAATAATTCTGTACCCATCAGCAATCATCATGTATAAGAACATGGTAAAAGACCATAATGAACACCAAAATTGCAGAAGCATCACGATATAAAACATGTCGTCAACAAGATTAACAAAATGCAATATAAAATCATGCTGATTGACAATATTCTTTAGTATTTTATTACGTTCTTTGGCGTTTTCTGTATTCAAACAACTCATTTCGGCTTTGAGCGTATTGCACGCAGCATAAATGTATGCCACACAAATCAAAAATACGTAATCAAATCCAATAGCTGCCGGAACAACTTCAAATAAAACGGCAAGTGCTTGCCATAAATATACAAACAGCCAACATGAAAATACATGCAAATCACAAAGTGAATAATCGGCCATTAGCATTACCTTCTGATCAAATAGAATGATAGGTAATATCAGCATGAATATATACAGACAAATGCAAGATGTTGTATATGAAATGATCAGCCATTTCAAATATTTAAAAATATTGTTGATTCGTTGTTTCACTGCTTCATTCTTTAAATTATTCCATCGCCAAAACCCTTTAAGTTGATCAATTATATAAATAAGTCTCTTACCGTTTAGTATGAAGTAAGTGCCTTTTATACCCGTCTGAAATAGTAATGCTATAAAATTTATGTGTTAAATTATTTTAAATTGGTATACAATGAAAGCAGCAGGCATAAATTTCAAACGTCTCAATGTGTCAACTCCATTCCAATTTAAAAACATATCCAAACCATTTAAGAGTGTCAATGTATGAAGTGAAACTATAGTCAGGTAACTAATAAAATTATTTTTATTTCGATATGCGCCCATAACTCTTAAAAATTTTAAAGTCCATTTTAGAATCGGTACTTGATTCGATGCACTTAGAGGTCGCATATTTTCTTGATTGATTCTTCAATTTTTATAATCAATAACTTTTCGTTCTTTTGAAGGTAATTATGGAATTGATTTATGATCCCCACTTTTATAAAACTAGGATGGTGAATCAATTTGCATATGTGATTACTTGTAAGGAGTAAGTAATCACATATTACTTACTTTCTTTTTTTTGAAACTGGATTGATTGTTAAATAATTAAAGAAGATATCACTTTTTAGATAGACAACTAAAGTTTAGTTTCCAAAAAGATATCATTTTAAAATAGGCTATTATTTGAAATCTTGCATAGGTGATCGCCATTACACCATTCTCCTCTATTTAGTCAACAAAATGAAATAAATTTATATTTTGTTCGAGTATAGCAAATGTTTAATTAAATATTATAAACAATTTTAATATCAGCTCAGTCAAAAAAAAACATAAATCAAACAAATTTGATTTAGCTGTGACAATTAACATTATTTTGAATTTTAAGATCGGTAATAGAGAATAATTACCTAAACTGTCTATTTGTCATCAAAATTCTAAAGAAATTACAAATGTAATTGAATGCCCATAATGTCTTCCTTTAACAGTTTTAATTGTGTTACGATTAGCTCTCCATCACGCACCAAACTCACTATGAATATGTCAACAACCAAAAAGCTTGAGCGCCTGCATAATGATTACTCCAAGGTAAAATTACAATCGAAGCAGCTACAGCAATCAGCACAGAATTTAAATGCATCGTTTTTGGCTACCGACAAGAATATGCAATCTGCTCGAAAGAATCAGTCACAAAGGCAACAGAATGTTCTGCATAAACAGCCAAGTTGTGATGTTATTCATGCAAAGAATGAACTTGTAAATCAAAGATCCTACATGGACGCATGGGAATTTGCAGATTATACCAAGCTAACAGAGTTGAATACGAAACGATCGGTGACAGATAAAAATAAAATTCGAAAGCATACAATGCGCGAAAAAATTAAAGTTTCTCCGGCTGGTTCAGGCAAGTTGAAACATCATCTACCAGCCCAAGAAGCATCATACACGCAAAATTACTTGCAAATGCCAGTTCCAATGCATTCAATTGTAAAATTGAAGGATTATGAGAAATCGCCTAAAGCAACCAAAAATTCCCTCAATGCATCCATCTCACTTAATAGCCTTTCTAGCAAGTGTTATCACCATGGAGAACCACCGCATAACAAATATAGCGATCAATCAATGGATCGCATTTCATGCAGAACAAGCAATTTTGTGAATGTTCTCGAAATCAAGCCAATGCTCAATTATAAGAAGGAAGAAGTCACGAATGGCATACGTCGAACAAGTGAAATAGATAGTCAAACTCAAAGCGATGAAAGGAAAACAACATCAAGCACTGTATTCTGCACAATTTCCCAACAACTGGATAAAAACTATTTCAATGAATTTATCGAGACAATGAATCAGAAACAAAACGAATTTTATAAAATGATAGATTTCACTTTACACCAATGCCAAGAAATGGTCAATATCCTCAAAATGAGCGAATATTCCACTCAAATTAATCAGATGTTTCATACGGTTTCAAAGAGTCCGTATGTTTCGCTATTTAACTCGTATAATTCGCAACTTCCCTCAAGCACTCATCGAACGAATGAAACAAGTGATCAAACAACATTGAATACGCAAACTTGTTTATTACGTGTTGATGACGTAGCAAAAATGGCATTTGCAAGGGGAGTGGAAGAATTTTGCAACTTTGAGATTAACTTATTCGAGGATAGTTTAATTAAACGAACGTATTCTAATACAACACTCAACAGTGATGATTACCCAGCAGATTCAGAGTTTGAAAGTGCTAGAAGTTCCCTTACTGATCTGAATGAATACACCGATATCTTTTATGATCCTGGTACATTGAATGATATGGATACAGTTCATTCTGATAATAATGAAACACAGCTGATTGATCAGCCCGACCAAATGACGAACATTCCTGAAAAATTAGATTTAAGGCTTGCAACAAAGTCAGAAATATTTGCAAATCTTGATGTTAAAGATGCAATTATTAAGGTCAGTGCTGAATTGTTAGACTTATTGCAACGAATAAAATGTCAAGATGAAAATGGTATAAGCAAGAAGATTGCATCACAATCTTTCAGTGACAAGAAGGAGAAGAAAAGACTATCAAATTCTTCAAATGAACTTTCATCCTTGGGTAAAACTGAAACCAATTCCCCAGAAACACAATTTTCCTCATGTTTCAGTATGTTCAAAACAGAGAGTGACTTGGTTTTAGCTAAACAAACTGGTAGTGAATTGACTAAAGCAATGGGTGATACTTTGGAAACAAATACATCACCTCAAGAAGAAAATTCAACAATTAGTGTAAACAAGCACACGGGTGTGAAAATTGTCGCATCAGTATCAACGAATACAAAGAAAACAGGACCAAGCAATAAACATGAGAAAAGTACGATTAATGCTTCAGTAGGAAGACATAAACTGGCCAACTTATTGCCAAGAATACGACGTAAACGATTGAATTCCAAAGAGATCAATTTGTTTACATCGTCAAATGTTATACTAAGCAGTACGCCACCAAGTAAATACCAAATGTCACAATATCATTCAACATTTTCTACCAATGAATCAGATGCTCCCTCAATCAAGTTGAAGAACACCAAGTTGGTGATTTTAGGTCAGACGCCAAACGTTGGTAACTTATTATGTGTTTACAAGAAATTTGATGAAAAAACACATTCGTCAAAAAGTCATAAGGTACAAGGAAGTACATCAAAGGTTATTTCTATCGATTCTCGCATTCACCAACTTCGTGCAACTAGAACAAATAATAAGAGCAGTACAATGTTGTGTCCAGCTAAAGAAATCATATCAGTGAATGATATTCTAAGTGATGGCACTTTACCTGGAGAAATTGAATCATTGTATCGAAGCTCATCAAAGAGTGTTGAATGTGCTACGGAGGAATTAAACGCGCTTCGTGTGAATGAAATTGGTACACAGAGTGATGAAACAAATGTCGCATGTTCAGATGTTGCAATTCAGAATCAAGTTGGTCAAACGGATCGTGATGTTAGCACAGCAGACATGTTTGATTCGATCATTCTGATTCAAGAAAATAAACAAGCAAACACTGTAAAAAGTGCTGATTCCGAGTTGATAACCAATGAAGAAATAATGGTTCCTACAAAGGAACCTTCAATGGAAGAATCAATTGTAAAAGAAAAGATTTCTGAAGACGAAGAAAAAGTTATTCAGATTATAGAAAACGAGGATATTAAGGTGGTGGACAAAAGTGATATTATTGACAATGAAGAGAATTTAAATGCGGGTGAAATTAAAAATGATTGCAAAGATCTCATATGTCCTATCAAGGACACATTTA
This sequence comes from Aleochara curtula, assembly GCA_963978815.1. Classification (NCBI taxonomy): domain Eukaryota; kingdom Metazoa; phylum Arthropoda; class Insecta; order Coleoptera; family Staphylinidae; genus Aleochara; species Aleochara curtula. Next base: position 5,005,616 of record OZ022216.1, read on the forward strand.
AGGATCAATTTGTTGAAACGATCATCATGCGTTTAAGTCAAACATTTAAACGAGAACTAGGTGCATCGTTAGGTATACTTCAGAATAATACAAACGAAGCAGGCATTGAAAACGTGTTGTCAACTGACAATGTACCCATCAAAATTGTTGATATTCGTTGCATTGGTCCGAATAGTATCTTGATTAAATGGCAATGTATCTCATTGGATGAAATTAATGGCTATGAAATTTACATAAATGACATTCTTAAAACAAAAATCCATAGCGCTGCGCGATCCTCAGCTGTCATCGATTATCTAGAATCGAAGACAACCTTATTCATACGAGTTTGTGCAATGACAGAATCAGGTCCACTTGAACCAACTGGCAAAGCAACGTTCAAAATGATCTGAAAATCATAATGTAACGTACTCCACTCATTTTTTTTTGACAAGTTATATAATTAAATTCATGTTATTGAAACGCAAACATTGTGTGTATTTTTATATTTGATGAGGGTCTATTATAATTCTAAAGGTTTTTCAGAATTTCACTCAAATGTCAGAATTAAAACAATTGCTTGATAACAAAGGGCTAAAGAAGAAATTGTCATGCGATTCGGAGTTGATGAAAAAACCTAAAAAGATCGTCGAGGAATATAAAACCATATCAATTACTGAGCTGCGAAGGTTTGGAGTTAACAGTTTGCTAGTAAAATGGACGCCTGCTGCATGCAAATCCACAATTGGATACACGATTTACATAAATAAGAAATTCAAATCAAGAATATACAACCCCTTAAACAATAAGGCCATTATAGATATGTTACCGGTTGATGTTTTATTCGTTGTTTCCGTTTACGAAATCGACGAAAATGGGATTGATCGACCATTTGGAGCAAGCACCGTATTCAAAATTAATAAATAAATAACACAATTGAGTTTGGAATACGAATTTTAACTCATTAACTCATTAATCCATCAATATATAGAAATGTAGCAATTATTAATTGGACCCTTTGGTGACACTTATTATAGCTTCGCCGATTCCAAAGGTATTGCGATGTAGTTTAAAATCTAAACTTGGCAAATTTAAATCCTAAGGAGAACTGGGAATCTTTTGCTTTATTTAACTGATGTCAAATTGATCAGCAATCATCTGGGGCTTGACGAAGATTACGACTTGGGTTTTGGATTTTTGTAGAAAGTTATTCTCACTTTAAACTACAAAGTTTAATACTGCCCATGACATACAAAGAAATATAACGACAACAAGAAACAATAATTGTTATTATTTTCATACATTAAATAAAATATTTTACTTTTTGAGTAATATCCGAATTTATCATTTATAAAAATACGTACTAAACGTATTATTGGTAATCAACAATAATAATTGTTAATCATTACATTTGTAACTGTCATTTTCATTCTAAATTTTTTGTTAATAATCGAGATAGTGTTAAGACCACACTATGAATAAGAAGACTTCAGATAGTACGTGCTCATGCGCTCGGTCATCGTACCCCGCAAGTGAAATAAGTAATACCAATATTAACATCTATGCTTATCACGATGCTCGTAAGCCGCACACAAACCCTCGAAAAAAATACAAGAAAGACGATTTGGTTACGACTGGCGCGCAATGCAACTATGCGTCATCACGAAGACCAGCTGCGGATACGCGAGGATTCCAGGTGCAGTGTGATATGCCAAGCCCTAACCAACATAAATCTGATACATGGGCCTGTGAGAGGGAAGCAGGCCCGCCGGTGGCAAAGCATGCTTCCGCTCCGGGTATTTGTGCTATGCGAATGCCTGATAACACGCTCAAGTCACATTGCGTATGCCAGACCAAATGTTCTCGCGAATGTCAACAACTTAAAATGGTAACTGGGGTAGAGAATGCAAAGAAAAAGATTAATTCTTTATGCACTCAGTACAATTGCAAAATGGAATGCAGTGAGATTCAACCCAACTCATCCATAGCTCCATTGGCATCTCTTAGTGTGATACCAAAAACCATTCCACATACTGAAGCATCTGCAGAGTGTGTGGAGTGTCAATGTTCGGGCGTTTGCAATATGCCATGTATGATCAAGAAAGAAGGTATCAAGAATCTATTTTCTCCAGAAGAATTCGGGAGTGGGTTTGCTAAGGGAACTTGTGTAACGTGTGATTGTACTGGGAAATGCAATAAAGCCTGCGATGAGATAAAAAGAACGCGGGATCCTAGTCAGCCTAAAATATGTAATCCATGTGCTTGCACATCACTATGCACCCATGAATGTTCTAGAAAGCATCTTAAACCAAATCCTGAGGATATTTGTTTATGCACGACACATTGCCAAACGGGATGCAGTAAGAATCCTCTTTTGCAAATGCATAATGTTTCCGCAGCATGTGAGTTATGCGATTGCATTGGGAGTTGCAATGAAGAATGCAAACTGAAAATGGAACAAAAGAAGCAAGCAAAAATTGAGGGTCGTGAAGAGGCCACACAAGAAGCTCGCAAAATATGCGAAGAATGCGTTTGCAATGCAGTTTGTATTCCTGAATGTGAAATGCATCGGGATGACAAAGGGTCACAGCCAATTCCTATTCCGGTTGAAACTAAAACTGAACAAAAGGAAGAGATTCCTAAACCTCCAGCACCAATTATTGTGCCAGACATAAATCCTGAAGAACCAGATAAGATTGCCAATGATCCAGAACCAATCTCGCAAACTGAAACTGAACTTCAAGAAAACATTCCTAAACCTCAAGAAGACATTCTTGAACCTCCAGCACCAATTTTTGTGCCGGAAGTACCAAATCCAGAAGTGCCAGAACCGATTGTCAATGCTCCAAAACCAATCCCACAAACTGATATTGAACCTAAAAAAGCGATTGTTGAACCTCCAGCACCAATTTGTGAACCTGACCCTAGACCCAAAGCAGCTGAACCGAATATCAATGCTCCAGAACCAATCCCACAAACTGAACCTAAAAGTAAAGTTTGTGATGCATGTGCCTGCACTGATAAATGCTCAGAAGAGTGTGAAGAAAATAAAAAGGAATGCGTAAAGAAAGTAAGAATTTCAGATGAGCTTCCCCAAGAACAGCAACCAATCGAACCTTATGAAGATGAGACATATGATGTTGCAACACAAGTTAGAGGCATAATTGAAAACTTTAACGATCAAAACATCACGTCGGAAATGCCGGACGCACCGATACTACGCGAAGATAAGGAAATATCCAGTTGTAATGTAGCTGGTGAAGTAATATGTGAGAATTGTTTATGCGATCCGGATATGTGCAACTCGAAATGCGCAGCGGTTCGTGAAATAAAATCAATAGGTGGATTTCCACCGGCCACTACCGTATGTAAGTCATGCTCATGTGTAAACAAATGTACAATTAAATGTGAAAGTAAAAAATCCGGTTTATCTTGCAAGACTAAAGACGACAATCCAATCGTGTGTAGCAGTCCGGAGCAGAGATGGATACCATGCGTAAATTGTGCAAACGACGATCCTTGTTCTCCAGAGTGTAGAGAACGACGTGCTCTTGCATTTGGGAGACAGGAATTAGAAACTAAGCATAAGCCGATTCATGCTACACATGGGACCGAACCAGAGGAGGAGTATAAACCAAGAGCTACTCCTCGCACCGTAAATTTGCCTGTTCAAACATCCAACGAAAGAAGCAATGTTAGGGATCGCACCACTTCTACGGCAGAAGCTGAAATATTCAAGAAAAAGCATGATGCATCTGGCGAGCCTCATTCTGGAGTGAAAGAGAAAACGGCGTACAATCAAACAATTCCGGAAGAAACAGATTCAGCAACATGTTCTTGTCCAGCCACCGGTAAACAACAAGAAAATCCAGAATGTTCTCTTTGCAAAAAACTACGTGGTTATATAAGCAACATGTTTCAGAAAGATAAAGGCGTCACGGATCGATATAAGCCACATGATGAGGATACTATTTGTTATTGTCCCAAGGAATCTTCATCCAAGTTGGAGAAAAAGACAGCAAGCTATACGGAAAGGTTGCAAGCGATGATGGGACAAATGCACTCTGCATGCGATGAGGCAGAATTTGCAGCATTACCGTATATTAAAGCGCAATCAGCATACGAAATAAACGTACACAATCAACAAGAAGCCATTATTACTCTGCTGCAGAAATGTCGACAGAAAGACACTTATATAGAAGCTCTGATAGGCGAGTTGCTGGGACGTTCCGAAAGTTTGGCATTTGATAAACTGCGAACGCGTCTTGCTGAACCATGCACGAATGCCCCCGACTTTAATCGATCTCTTATTGCCAATGCATTAAATACAAGAAAGAAACGAACGAGCATTTGTGGTGCAGATTTACGGAACTTTGAAATAACATGTATCAAGCGCATCGGTGTTGCTAGCTTACTGATCAAGTGGACGTGTCCTCGGGATAATCGAGTGATTGGATACGAGCTATATGTTGATGCAATGCTCAAATTTAAAGTCCACTCAAAAGAATGTATTTGCGCCATTCTAGATGCACTGGACTTTTCAACGACAATAACTATAGAAGTTTTTGCCATGATGAAAAATGGTCGAGCCACACCGAGCGCAATTGCCTATTACGCTAAATAAAATATTACTTTTTGATAAATAACTATTACAACAAATATATGGTCGTAAAGTATAAGTTAGCGAGACATAGATTTAATGAACAAGCAATCAAATAAACAATCGACAATTTGTATATTGTCATACAAATATACAACATCAACCTATATACATTTTCAAATTTTTGTTAATCATCATTTTTCATATAATTCTCACAGCATACAAAATCATAAAATGCAGACCTCAAAGACACCAATCTATCTCAAAGCAAACACGTATGAAACGAGAAACTTTTATGATGGCACCACCTCCGAACGGGTTCTAGAATCAGTGAAGAATACAGAGGCAATCAAGTCAACAAACATCAATATCATATCAAATACAATACAACACTGCACTCAACAAAACTGCAGCCGATACTCACGACTGGAATTGCTAATTAGTCGACTCTCAGATGGTACAATTTCGGGGACAAATCTACCCGATGGAAAATAATGACATATAATACGTACAACAATAGCAAATGCTAAAATAAACCACAATTAAGCATCTATCAATTTCGACGTTTCCATTTTCAATACACACGAGCAATATCCGACTTGAATGTACCAAATAGCTAAATTAGTAGTTATAGAAAAATCATCTCTTTAAGTTGATCAGTCATGGCAAACAAGTCCACGAAGAAACCGAGATGTCCTTTGCCACCACCGAATGCAGAGAAAAGTGGTAAATCAAAAGTGAAAGCACAATGTTCATTAAACGTCACCAACTCATCGTCGTTTAAACAAAATATTGCTAAGCATAGCAGCATTTTGAGACAACCAGTAAGGAGAAAACAGATACACGACTTAAGTTTCGAATGTTTTACGGAGGATCATCAATGTGTTTTTCATCATCACAACAGTGAGGGTGATATGAAAGTTATTAATATATTACATCCTAACATAATGAGATCAGTGAGTAATGTGTTGTGCTTAATTAAGAAAAAATCCAAGATGGTACAATGTTCGCCAATCAAAACAACGGAGCATGAAGTATCATGTGAAATATTAGGAACTCCCAAAGTAACAAAGAACCGTAAGACAAATACAACACCAAAATCTGGAATGCGAGATCAAGCATCACAAACAACTTCAAATAATCAGTATGAAGGCATGTTTAAACAATTTTTAAACTTCTTTATGGATATCCAAAGAAATATTTATTACAAGTTTACCAATAATGCGAATGACGATTACGAGATTTCGACTAAAATTTTGATGATGTTGGCAGCGTTTCGAGAAATTGTATCAGAGTATCTTACAAAGAGAAAAAAACCGACAATGTCCAAATCTGATTCGAACTTAACCACCTTCAAGAAATGTAGGAGTTATGTTATTTCATCAATGAGTGATATAACTTTTGTTAAAAGCCGTCAAACGGAGTTTTTTTCTGCGCAAAAAACTTCTCAATCTGAAATTGACATTTTAACATTGGGTAATCAACACCTACACCAACCTAGGAGTAGTTATAATATTGTGTCAGAATGCACATTAACCACAGTTTACCCGGAACTTGTGGGTGGAACAGCACCTAAACCTTCACCAGTCAAATGCAAGGTACCAAAAAATGGTACTCATTCTTCACAGTGTTGTTGCATTGATTGTATCACAAAATGCGAATAAATGGTTTACTTTCTTATAATGTGTGCACACTTTTTATCAAAAATACTTGACAATTTGGCACCCCCAATCCAATTTGTGGCGTCCCCCAATCTGTGGCGCTCCAGGCTGCTACCTGGTTTGCCTATATATAAAACCGCTACTGCTTAAATAATAATCAACATAGTCGTTTTGAAAAACAAAAATTCGATAACTGTCAACAATGTCATGATTACTTTCAGTCAATAATATAGAAAATTCAATGTAAAATTACTTGTTCTTCATGCTCACCAAATTTCATGACTCATCGAGATCCACGTAATGACTTCTTCCCCAAATGCTACACAAGAGTTAGCAGTGGAAGCATCTAATATTAGTCAAGTAACCCTTGAGGGAGTACCAGTTCCCAATGATTCCTGTGAAATTGTCACCAAAGTATTTGCGTTTCAAAACGACGAAAATCCTGAATTGGTGAACAATATTGGAAGATGCATAATTTATCAATCAATTCCTAAAAATGACGAAATGTGGCCATTGCGTACCGAATTTATTACAAGTTATTATCAATGCGAGAATGAAGGAACACAATGTCCCCCGTGCTGTCCGTCTCAAAACCATAGATGGGATAGTGGCAATAGACGTCAAAATATAAGCATACAACAAGTTGGTGCGCCTGGTGTGCCCCCAACCAGAGTTTCAACCGTTTCTGGTGTTACTGGTGCTAGCGTTGATGTTGGTAATGATGTTCGTGGTAACGGTAGTATAGCAGTCTCAACATATGAAACTGGAGTTGGCCAGAGTAGTCGCCCTGCTAGTATCACTGTTCAAGCAGGTAATATTGCTAGCAAGAGCGCTTATAAAGGTAACCAGACACAATTGTGTAACTGTTCACCAGTAACTAATGATTGCACTCCATGCAAAAATATGAATGGGCCTAGTAATATTAGAGACTATCATTTGGGAGGCACAATGCAGGATGCATGTACATGCTGCCCAAGTGCTCCTACACGACATTTTACTCAACAAACATATGACCGCATGGTTGATGATTATAATGAAGGTCCAATTAATGTAAGCGTAGATATTGGGGTGCCAACTATAAATAGATTTGGCATATATAACACCACCACTAGACTAGCGCCTCCCTATGCGGAAGCTAGTTGTCAATGCGATAGCGACGACGATATTAATCCCAATAAACTTATTGATACACAAGACATGCAATGTCAATGCTCATTTCATTTATATGCGCTAGAGCATTCCCATGCGGCACAACCACCGCAAACGTTGCAAAATACCGGAACAAATCAAGGACAGAAACGGGGAAGTTTGAAACAAGTATTTAAGGATGAAGAATCAAACCAAAGTATACCTACCACTAACGATGCGCAACACCAAACTGTTCCTCGTAATGTACAAGTTCAGCGATCAAGCAACCAACCTTCGATACCATCGCAGCAAACTAATGAACCAAAAAAACTATGTTTATGCAAGCAACCTAACGCAATCGTTTGCGTACCCGAATCGGCTATGCCTGGAAATGATGTTGTGCATGACGGACACGGGAATAAAATTAGAACTGAAAGAATATGCAAATGTTGTACCAACGACAATACCACTGACGGAGGAAACAAATCCAGAGGATTGGATGGAAGGGATGATCCTCAATGTTCCTGCCATCTTTCAACGCTACAACTTGTAAGTGTAGGTATTATTTGAATTAATTCTAGAAATAAGTAGAGTCATGGTTATTAGGATAATAATTGGAAACACAATGTGACTAACTTCGTGTACTCCGTAACCAGTTGGCCACGCGGATACCTTAAAGGGGGTAATAAACCAGAATGCCAGTGTACAAATGCTACGTGCAAAGAAACATGTACGCGGTATTCAAAAACAGCTGAAGATAAATCACCCTGTGTATGCTCAAATGAAAAGTGTAAGAGAAGAGAGCTACCGGAAGTAGTTGCTGTAATACTTGCCATCCCATCGGAAAAGTCAAGCGCAAATTCGAAAGCCAGAACACCTATATCAACGACTGGTTCAAATAAAACAAAGGGGGAAGAAACAGTAAAATCTACACATAATTATGAGAGTAAGAAACCATCAAATAATAGTAATCGCAATAATGTATTAAATTTGAATTGCAGGCACACATAAATGTTTTTGCAATAATGACATTGAATGCCATACGTATTGCCAAAAAATTAAAGAAGAAACACGTCGCAAGCAAGCATTAGGAGAGGAACCATTAATCAAATCACCAGCACAATCAACGCATTCTACAAATCATTCGGTAAGTCAAAAATCACATCACACAACTGGTTCAAACAAGGATCCAACGAATGCAGTTGGAACGACTGCAACTTCATCAAATCACGATACGGAGCATGAACAATGTGGATGTTCAAAACCCGACTGTCCAAAGAAAACAACTAATGTTGCTAAAAAATTAGCAACAAGGGTTATTATTGATTCAGGTCAAAGTTTAGCCAAGGATAATCATAGTAATAAATTGTCTAATAAACAATCACCTGCGAATTTGCCTACAACAGTGAACTTGCCACCAACAACGAATTTGCTACCTACGGATGTCGATCCGTGTTACTGTCCAAAGAGTGGCTGCGCTCCTGGTTGTCATGATCCAAAGATGCAAGGAGAGAATTTCACCGGTTGTGCAAATGCAAATGAAGATACCGACTCTAATTATATTCTAAACAGCATCAAAGAAATAACAGATAATATTTCGCATCAGACATCTGTTAAGGATACAGATGTTTCAAAGCAAGCATCGCAAGTTGCAAGTAATGAAAAAGAATCGCACGCTGAAGATAGTGAAAAAGTATCGCAAGTTGCAAGCAATGGAAAAGCATCACAAGCAAGTAGCGAAAAACGATCGGATGTTGGAGATAGTGGAAAAGTATCGCAAGTTGCCAGCAGTGGAACAGCATCGCATGTTGAAAGTAGTGGAAAACCATCACAAATTGCTAGTGATAAGACAGTACCCAAAAAATCATCGTGTATTTGTCCACCGGATGATTGTACTATTACTGAGCAAGTCGTTACTGGTAAAACTACATCAGAAAAATCGAGTAAAGAAAATTATTCAAAGAGCCAATCGCAACGAATTGTTGAGATTAGTAATATTCAAAATCAGGACGGAGATGCTGATAATACCATCGTAAACGCAAACCAGTCAAAACTCCAATCGACTGCGAGCAGCCCTGCAAAAACACCCGTCTCTGCAAGTACTAGAAGTACTCTTCCAGTAGGTGCAAAAAATGATTGCATATGTCCATCAAATACATGTGACAATATGAATGAAAATGCCAGACCTCCACCAGCTGCTGGGCTTCCACCAACCACTGCAAGTATAAAAAATTCCATAACGGAATCAGCTGCTGGTAGCCCCGACAAAGCAACGGTGGCTTCAAGCATGCGAAGTGGTCCATTGGAAGGTGATAAATCCAGCGCAAGTGTAAAACATTCAAAACCTGAATCTATTGCTGGTAGCCCTACAAAAACACCAGAAAATGCAAGTATTAAAAGTAGTCCTCAAGAGGCGGCACAAAGCGAATATCCGACCGATGCTGGTGAGGATGTCAATGCAATTACGGCCCCTCCACCAACGGATAATACCAGTGCAAGTTTAAAAAACGCTACAATCGAATCAGCTGCTGGTAGCCCTGCTAAAACACCAGTCAATGCAAGTATTCCAAGTATTCCTCAAGAGGCGTCAAATGACGACAATCCAGAAAATGCTGGTGAGGACGTAAATGAACTTACAGAATCTCCACCAAATTTAAAACACGCTACCACCGAATCAGCTGCTGGTAGCCCTGCTAAAACACCGGAGGTTTCAAGTATTCGAAGTGGTCCATCACAAGGTGATAAATCCGTCGCAAGTATAATAAATTCAAAAACTGAATCGGCTGCCGGTAGCCCTGCTAAAACACCAGTCAATGAAAGTATTGAAAGTATTCCTACAGCAGTGGCAAACAGCGATTATCTAACAAAAACTGCTGAGGATGTAAACGAAATTACGGGACCTCCGCCAACAGCAAAACCAATTGAAAAAGCAATTGCAATTTTGGTAGACGAAAATGGTCAACCAATGTATGTAGATGGGAAAGGTATGCAAGTTGTGGCATACTCATCTGATGGTACACCTATTGTTCTACCACAAGGTTTGAATATTGACAAGATGCGAGGTGTGAAAAGTGCAGAAAAGAGTGTTCAAAGCGATAAGAGTTATAGGAGAGATCAAGAAACTTCCTTCGATAGAGGCGAAGAAGGCAAGGGACCAACGGATGACATTATTGGTTCACAAAAAGCCACGAACCCCGACAGTCCAAGTTATGTAACAAATATTACAAATACGGAAATGTTAGAAAGAAAACCGCAAACAGTGGTCGATATCAATGATGCAGCAAAATGTGTCTGCACAGGACCAACGAATGAAAGATGTGAAATGGTGCGTTACCAACGCAAAAATATGGTAAATCAACGTAAAAATAGCCGATCGTCAATAGTCAGCACAAATATTAAACCAAAAGATACTTATACACAAATTGAACGTAATCCAAATACCGGCAAATGCGTATGTTGCCCTCATAAATATCAAAGAAACGCAAGTAAGTTGAGATACATCTTTAACATAAACTTCTTCAATTATTTCATTTTAGAAAATTAGCCTAAATTTATTTTCAAAGTATACAAGCTCAAATATCTCCTTTTCCACAATGAGTAAACCAAAGCGATTAACTACTAGTGTCAGCATTCAATGCTTAATGAATAGCAGAATGAATACTACTACTTCACTGATCGATAATGATCACCAAATGCACTCTATTTCCTCTGAATTTATGTACTGCTGTACTTATGAAACAATTGATGTAGCTACGAACGTTAATTCTGAAGATTTGCAATCAAACGCAACACATTCTACTGAGAAATTATTGAAAGCTTACAAGTTTAACGATTTTGACGACATAGTCAAAAGCATATTTACTCCTCTAACACCTCTACCTGTTTGTAAAAATAAGTCCGAAGATATGTTAAAGATGAATTTAAAATCTGATGCAATCTATAAATACCCATTTGCGGATGTTTTATGTTATGTTGTCGGTCAAGAAAATCCAAAAACATGCTCATGTAAACAATACAATGATGGTAAATGTATAAAAAGAAATATCTGTCCACCGCCATGTTTGTGTACTGAAGGATGTAATTCTTTATGTAATGCCGCACTCGAAAAAGAGCAGTGCGAGGCTACATGTGGAAATATAAGATTATTAAAAGAAGCTGTAAACAGAAAAGCCATTAAAAGTTGTAAAGTTTATAGTAGAGATATTCCATCAACTTCATCAAAACACGCAAAAAAATGTCTGTGCAAACTTAAATCTCAAGATCCAAATATAACAGCTCAGCAAAAATCAATAAAAGACTGCTTTTGTGAAAAGAAAAAGAAAGCTCCTCGCGTAGGTGATGATACTACTCATGAAAATGTAACTGACGATAAATATACAGCATTACCTGAAGACACTGAAGCCCGTGATGAAAAAACTAGCTTGACTGAAAGTATTAAAAAAGATTCATTAACTAAAACGGATGAGGGTGAAAGAACTGCGGATAGTACTAAAGATCAAGATAAAACAACTACAGATGATGAAAATGTGGATAAAAGAAGTGGTGGAACTGCAAGTATTAAGACGAGTGCGGAGAAAGGTGATACAGATCATGATAGTCCAAAGCATGAGTTAGAAAACTTAGTGGAGAGTAGGGATAAGCCGCAAAGTATTGAAGAAACAGATGGAATGCAAGAACACGAAACGGCAAGTAAATTGTCTAGCAAAGGAGAAACCGCGGCCGGTAGTAAACAAAACCCACCCGATGATACTCTTAGTTCACACTTCGAAAAGATGCAAGATTCTAAAGAAATTGAACCACACGAAAACATGGACAATGAGCAAAATGAAGCTCGTAAATTAGCTAAATCAGCAGCTGCAACACCAAGTCCAGACCGATCAAGTGAATACGTTACCGCCACTTCGTCCGAGAAAGGACCATCGCAAACGAAACAATTGTTGGATTCAGCATTTGCGGAAAGAAGGGTATCAAAACAAGATGGTAATAAAAAATCAATAGAGGAAAAGAAACCGGCATCAACTGATTCCTTCGCTGCGGCCTCGGTTGCTAGTTCAAAGAAGAATCCACCCACAAGTAATCGCGAAATTGCTTGTGAATGTAAAATAGACATATGCATTAAAACGAAATGTAATGAAAGAAGATCAAAACAAGATGGCGATAAATTATCACCGGAAGCAAAGAAACTATTACAAGAACCGACTTCATCAGTGGCAAAGTCAGCTGAACAAGCGCAGAAAAAATTATCGTTGATTCCAAAATGCCCCTGCGTTTTAGATCTGGATATTGAACCCACATACTTCTCAAATGTCTCAAAGCCAACAAAGTCTGCACTGGAACTTGGAATAGAATTGGCACAAGAAAAGTGTGCCGAAAAAGATGCCATCCTGGAATATCTAATGATTGAATTATCACAAACTGATGACATCAATCAGTTTCATAAATTATTGCAGCAAGTTCCGAAAGACAGTGATATACCTGACTATACAATTTCCCTACTGGACCAACATTTGCCTGAACCATTGATATGCGATTGCGTTGAAAAAGGTCATAAAGCAAACGATTGCTCTTGTATTACAAACTCTAATCCTTTAAAAATCTCTGATATACAACGCTTAAACAAACGATTGATTCTTGTGAGTTGGTTACGCTCAAATAATGCAGCAGTTTGTGGGTATGAAATATATGTTGGTAAGCAATTGTATACCATGGTTTCTGCAAATGATGACAATGCTTTGATACATGTTGATGAAGACAAACAAACCATCGAGATAACTATTTATGCAGTTCTTAAAAATGATAGGTGCTATCCTGAGGCTCTTGGTATTGTTACATAGGAAGTTGTAATAAATCATTTAATCCGCTATATGTGATACTTAAATAACACTATTTTCCTAAATGAAATTACAATTGTTGACAAATATAGGTGAATAAAACCTTTTTTTAACTAGGTTGATCAAAGTGGCTGCTCTCTGCACACTTAAGCCTCTCTTTGACCATTGTGATGCCACTGAGTTGCTTCCTTCACATTCCCTGAATCACTCAGAGCTGGTAATGAATCTTCTGCCACGCCTCGTCTGTACCTCCTGCGAGTTCAGAGATGTTCTCAAAAAGAGGGCAGCCTAGCAGAGAAAGTGCTCTATGGTTTCCTCTTTGTTCTCGCATCGCCTGCAGTAGTCCAGCTCGACGATGCCAAGCCTTTTAAGGGGTCTGCCCAGATGGCTCTAGTGATTATTCCAACCCTTAACCTGATATCAGAGCCACTTAGGGACACGATTTCCAAGCTTCTATCTAGATCAAAGATCAGCCAGATTCGTCGAGTAACCAGACAGCTATCTTTGGTTCTGCACCGTGAGGACGGTGGACACAGCTAGGAACGCCCCGCAGTTCGCAATGGGCTTGCCTAAGTTTTGCATTATGTAGGAGGGGTAAAGCATCCGCCATTGTTTTAAAGTTAACGTTTTCAAAGAAATTTTAACAATTAATTAACCCTCAAACTAGACGCAGTAGATATTTTAAACCACCTTTCAGTAGACTAAATCTCATTTTATGTGGACTGCAATGCCAATCCCAAGTCCGGATAAAGAAGAAAGTTTGTAAACATAACGCAAACAAGGTACCTAAAGGATGTGTCATCCATATCTAATTTATGTATATTCTGTGACTATCAGATATCAGTTATCATATGTATATTATTGTCACACTGAATAACGCTTCGCTTTACTGCGTTTATCGAACATATATTTTACACAATTACGAATTTATTACAATTACATCTTGAACACAAGAATGACAAGGGTAATAAATCGCTTATAAGAAGAATTTATAACAAACTTATGCAAAAAACAAACTTAGTATCGATAATTTAACCATAATTCATTTTCAGCTTGTCAAATTCAAAATTAATTGTTAGCTAATTAATTTCGAAAGGAAATTGTATTTTAATCATGGCTAATCCATCACTTCAAGAGAGTATTGATGAAGATCATTCTGAAAATAAGAAATACTATACAGAGCAATTAAAAACCCAGGATCTTTTCTGGACCACCTCAATTAAGCAATACAACGATCATATCAAACAACTAAAATGCGAACAAGAGAATTTAAGTTTTGCGGTCAACAGCACCGAAGCAACAATGTTACCATTCATCACCTACTTGATGATAAAACTAGGCAAATCACACCCCAATCTGAATTTGGACACCCTTCTTGATACGTCAAATATGCGACCTTATACAACTCAACCATCGGATAGTAGCACAGCTGTTCCAATACCGGATCCAACAATGCTGCAACATTTTGTCATTCAAGATAACGATATTCTGTATATGGATATAATTAGATCGCTGGCAAACGAAGCGAAATGTCTACAAAGCAATGTTGATGACTTATTGTCCAAAGAAAATGCTTTGTTTGACACCAAACGAAAAGTTGACTCGCTATTTAACAATATATCAAAAGCAAAAAATCTGGTAATCAACAGGAAAGATCTTGTTTCTTTACACGAGCGATTGAAAACGTCAAATGAACAATTAGAATGTGGTATTCGGGAAGCTCGGCACAAGAAGATCACTCTGCAAGGAATGATAGAGGAAGCATTCAAAGAGATAAGTAGGGAAGAGCAACGATCCGTTGGGTTAAATCATGAGCTAAACTATGCGGGCGCAAATATAGAAATCGCACAAGCTGTAGAGTGTGGTTCTAATTTAGATGAGAAATTAAATATTATACAGGACGAAATTTCACTTTTAAGTAGAGGGTATTGTGCGTTGCAAGACGAGTGGAATTTTATGAATGCAGAAGCAGAAAAACTAAGAAATAATTTTACAAAGAGACTACTCTCTAATAAATTGAAAATAATACAATCAGTTCCCGAAAATATTGATGGTCAATCCAGCAAAGACTGCAATTGTGAGCGAAATAAATAAAATGATAATTTAATGAATGATCAATCAAGTACTTTCCACTCAGCTTTAATGATTAAATGTAGCAAAAGTACCAACTATCTCCCATAAAATCTGTTAATCTATTGAACTAAGAACTATTTATAATACCAGCCGAGAATACAAATAAAATTATTGTTATTATTGATATATTTAGAAGACAACAAAAAAATTTTACAATTCTTTTTCTTTAATTCGTTACAACATTTATGAGTTACTTTTCTTTCTGTGCTAATTCTCTTTGAATTTTAAATTCACTAACTGTAAATTATTAGAATTCTATTTGACCACAAGATTAAGATTGCTCCTTTTTGTATAGAGAAGATTTCTATATTAAAATCCATATGATTTGTTAAAGCGGTCATTTGACCGCACATTTTAGGTTTAGGTATACATGAATTGTTGGTAGGTTTATTATAATTATAATGATGTTATGCGATATGAAATCTAATCAAACGAATATTAAATCAACGATAAGTTCTATAAACCAATTACTCATGATTTCCAGCAGAGTTGCAATGGCTGTTTGAATTTAACACATTTGAAATTGCGTAGAACTGCGACAGTTCAAATACCAGCCTTGCATTAGTTGCGCTTGCACTAGTGCTATATCAGCCTTATACAGTTAACGACTGCTACATCCATAAAGTGAGTCCAAATGATCAAACATTTACAAAGAGTGGTATAGAAACCGCAAGTACTGCACATTTCAGTACGTGGGAACAGTATCGGTGTGTACAATTATATGGCCTTGAATCACGTGTCACGTTTTAGGTTAAAATTCTAAAATGTTCAAGGCCTAGCTTTTATACAAATTTATTTTATCAAATTTGTCGGACGTATCGACAATGAGCTCGTTAGAGGAGGTAATAACGATTCACTTTTCCAAAGAATTTCCTTTAATTATTTCACATTATAGGTGCTGCCTACACTGTCATTGTCAGAATTTAAGGAATTCTCAAGGAGACATTATGGAAATGAAAAAATTGGTAACAACATTCTACAAGATGTTACCTTTTCACAACCAATTATTAAATTTGATGAAAGCAATATTTTGAGAGGTGTTTTGCCAACAGAATCCTTTGATGACAATGATTCAAAAACAAGTAAGTGAATTTTTCAAATTACTAACTTTTACATGATATTCTTTGTTTTAGAATTATCTACCAGTTATGCAGCTATAGTGAAAACGCCAAATAATAAAACATTTGGCAAGTTTAACAATATTTAGTAAGTAACCATAATCATGAAGTTGAATTTTATAGGAAAGCAACCAAAACTCAAAAATATTCCAACCAGCAATGTAGTGCCTACCAAAAAGCCCTTCAAACCAAATATCATCTTAAAAGGTAAGAATAAATGCAAATATTTTATCATTTTATTGCATGTGATTTTTAGGTAGTAAAAATGGAGTTATTAAACCTAAAAGTGTCAATATTAATGGACTTAATGAAGTAAAGATGAAACAGAACAAGAGGCAAAAAAGTAATTAAAGTATTGATTATCATTTATTATAAGCATTACTAACTCTTATGATTATTTACAGGAAAAATGAGGAGACAGCCAATTTTAAAAACTTATGATGAAAGTATTGAAAGTTTTCACCACACAAATTATTTTCAAGGTATATAGCAATATTTTATTTGTGAATAATTATATCATTTAGTAATAATAATTTCTGTATTAGCACTTGAATCCAGCCTCCCACAAAGTAGTGAAGATGAAGATGATACTGAAGTATCTGATCATTTAGAGGAAACCAAAATAGTCTAATCATGAAAAGAGATGACATTTATCACAACAAGAATTATGGTACCAATAATTTTATTTAATTATGACAGCATTAAAGATATGTGTTTACAATTTACAATACTCTCTATTTCTGCAGAGACTAAGTGCTGCAGTTAGCACTTAAGGAGACTTGTTTCTATAATTGAGTAGGTTTAGCAAGCACTATTTGCTACTAAAGTAATTGATCCTCAAAAATGGATGCCACTAAAGATTCAAAGTTGCTGAATTTAAGACATGAAAATGCATAGGGCACTCAATTGAACTTTTTGGAATCAAAATTTAACCAACAATTTAAAGGTGATGCTGTGAATATCAGTTAACTAATCGTGATCTAGATGTGATATAATTGCACATGTAATGAATGTTAAATTTTGATCACTGTTTATTTTTTGTCTATTTTCTTATATACATTATTATTAATTTTACAAGCATTTTGTAGATATAGATTTAAGAAATAAAATCAAAATATAAATGTTAAATAATGTGTAAAGACTGTTTTTGTTTCATTATATATTTTATACTTTAATATATACAAAATAGACTTTTGAAGTTTGAATATAGTCATGCAATTGTTTCTAAAATTACAAATAGACTTGGACCATGTTGTTCATTTCAGTTCTGCACAATGGGCACTTGCTAGAATATGCTCGAATGCTTAATGAACAGTCTTTGCAGCAGCATACATGTTTGCATGGCAGAATTAATATACATTTTGGCTTCTCCTGGCAAATAATACAAGTTGCTGTATCACTTCCCTTGTGCTTTTTCATTTCACTATCCTTTAGGTGAAGCTTCTTTCTTTTGAACTTAGTAATTCTTTGAAATATGGCTTTCAAAAACTTTTGTACTTTTCCAAATGTTCGGGCAGTGAAAAATTTCCATTTGTTCTGAAATCTGAATAGGACATACACTAAAGATGAGATGACCAAAATTCCCAATGTTGCTTCCAATGGTAAATCCATGTAAAATATCACAATTTGCTGGATGCCCTGTATTATTCCATATATCACTGATTTCAAAAAGTCTTTAGCCTCTCCATATACAACCTCAAGGCAATAATTACATAATATGATACCAGTCATAAAGCCTATTGGTATTATTGAAACTGCAAACCATACGCCAGAAGCCAACAATATCATGAACTTTTTTAATAATACAGCACCAGAAACTATCATTATTAAAAGGTCAGAATAAAAGTTGGTTACATTGGCAACACATTTTTGCATTACTTCCAGTATCGATGATAAAGCACTTATTATTGTGCTATAATGTATGAAATACAGTATTGTATCGAGGCAATGATATAGCAATTGAAAGACAAATCTAACTTTTTCAGTTACATCTTTCAAAAATACGCCAAAATCGGATAATAGTATATCTAATATGCTGATTAGAGAACCAAACAAATTTATGCTATTTACAGCGATTACTCTGATAACATCGAATAATGTTTTTCCAATTAACAAATTTCCAGCGAGCACATAATAAAGTGCCGTTTTAGTCCATGAAAACAATGAAATTAACACTTCAAACATTTTTTCGGTTAAGAATCACTTTTGCCGTTTAAAACATCTCAGGTTATGTTGACAGAATTGATCATACCGATGCAATTTTACATTAACAATATTGGCACAAGATAGCGCTGTGGGTAACAAATTTAAGTAAGGTTTTCTTAAATCTTGAAACTGCGAACCTGTTACGATCATAATGTTTATAGTTGAAAATTATTAAAAAAGAGAATTCTAAGATTATTTTTAAATACCTATTATGTTTATATTCACACATGTATTACATCGCATTTAAGTTGCCTTAGCTTGTAACAAATTTCCCAATTCGTCAAAGCATCGATTCATGTAATTGTTGTGAAAATCTTCAGTTAACGACTTGTGAACTTCATTGATTACCCATTCTGCCATATTCTTATGAGCAAATCTACGATTAACTTCATCAGTTTTGACATGAAAATTGAGTATGTTCACAACGCTTTCATATGCAGTATGAAGTCGTTCGCGATATTCTGCCTCTAGTTGTAGATCCACATTTTCTCGCTTTGCCTCAACGACGGTAGCCTGGCCCTCCATCGAATCTTGCAAATTTTCTTCAAATGCGACTTGCATATCTAAATCTTCTTTTTGATCATCTCTACCTTGTTGGAAACTCTGCTCATACAAGTCAATCTTTTTATCAATTGATGCGGCAAGACCCGGACCAACATATTTAACAGCTAACCACCACAACACAATGTGACTCAGTCCACCATAGTATTCATGCTCCATTACCAGCTTCTCTTTACTGACCAAATACGTTCCGTATGTAACAGCAAAAGTCCAAAATCCTGTTACACCAGTTTTCTCGTTAAACGCCTTTACCCATTCCGCAGGAATTAAACAGAAGAACGTCTTTCCAGGTTCGCTACGCAAGGTCCTCGGGGCATCTGGAGGTATTGTTCCTATATCTCCAACATTACCTCCCGCACCATGATCATCTGAATTATCACCCACATCGTTATCCAATTGGCGACCAGGATTAGCAACTGGGACAGCTGCTTTTATTGGTGTTTTCTTATCAGTTCCATCAACTGATGTTTTCTTAGCGGTTCCATCAACTGCTGTTTTCTTATCGGTTCCATCATCTGGTGTATCAAAAATGAGTTGAGCAACTTGTAATCTCATTAATTGAATAGATGCTTCTACTTTTTTACGTTCGATTTCGAAATTGTTTGATGATTGATCCGTACCTGATTTCGTCATCTTCTTTTCAGATGAATTTTTCGCCGGAGGTGATGATTCTCTTCTTGGGCACGGGGCAGGCTTTTCTATTTTATTTTCGACATCATCAGTTTCCTTCTTATTACCGGTAGGATTACAATATTTACCACCATGAGTTAATTCTTTAACAGGTGGATCTTTGGCTATTACTTTGCCAGCAACATCTATTTTAGATTTATTGCTGTCATTCTGAGGTTCTCTTGATTTTGAGCAAAATGTTTTCTTAAATTGAAGAAAATTGCAGGACTTTTTTAATATTTGAGTTCGAACAATATTTCTTGCGAACATTTTATAATTCAATTCTTTATTTATCTGTCAAATTTAAAGTAGACAATTGAATAAAAAACTTTTAAGTAACGATGGAAACCAATACCTATTTGATAATAAAAATACCAACGTATTTTAAGTTAATTTATTTAAATCGCTAAAAGTACGATTCAACTATTTAATTTCAACCTTATTATAAATAAAACATTTTCAAACTGATTTATTAACTAATAGATAATCTTTAAATCCACAGTGCAATTACTATACTATGTATTTTAGCTTAAGAATTCTATTATCTATGTGTGGAATTAATTCTTTAATTGTGTTTAATGTGGTTGTGGCTGGTTTACAACCTCAGCTCTTAAGCGATCCACCAAAGCTTTTCGGACTTTAACGCTTTCAGATTCAGAACCTGAAGGTGCTGCACCAAACCTTAGAAGATTTTCGGCTGCTTTCGATGACTTTGGACGTATTCTAGCTTTTTCAATATTTGAGACTTGATCCTCGTCTAGATGTTTTTTGCGCACTTCCTTTTTCAGCGCAACTAACTTATCACGTTGCGCACGCAAATACTCCTGTCTTTTCTTAAGTTCTAATGTATCAACCTGTAATGTTAAATCAAATTAAATTATTTTATAGATATATGGGAAATATATATGATTACGTTTGAGTTTTGAGGTCTGTCAAGTGGAATTCTTGGCAAAACTTTCTTTGGAACTTCAGATTCTGTTTTTTGAATCTCTTCGACATCATCCTGTTTTTGCTCTAAAAAGTGTTTCTGTGAAGACAATGTTTCTTCTAAATAGAAGCAAAGAAACAAAGTTGAATATGTAATAAAAGTAATAAAACAGCGGCTATTATATAATTCATTCCATACCGATTGCAACTTTAAGGGTCGCTTCAAGAATATGTTTATCTTCTTCAATTAGGTGTTTTATTTCATCAGGTTGAACCTCTTCATCTTCTGGTTCAGTATTCAGAGGGAATTGCCTGTATTGAATATATAAATTAGCACACGTAAATAGTAAACGCGTATAAAATTTCAAGTTTTGCGCAAGTAGTATGCAGATTGTGAGCTAAAAATAATATTATCTTCTACTAAAAGTATTTGTAATAAACTTCATCTTAACATAATTAACTAAGATGCTTGTGTACTAACTTGCTGACTTCATCTAGGACTTCTCGTTCTAGTTCGGATGACTTAACATTTGGTACAACATGGGCTGTACTTCTTGCAACATCTGAACGCTTCTGAGGTATGAACGATTCTGGTGTTCTGCCAAATTTGCGTTCAATAAGTTCCAAAGCTTGAAGCTGCAATTCAACATTACGTTGAGCCATCATCCGTTTAAACATTTCATAATCATTTGCAGCCCATATTTGATCAAAGGTTTTCTATAAACATATTTGTTAATATTCTAATTACCCTACTAGTAAATATCATTATTACCTGGTCAAAATGTAAAGGAACTCCAATGTTTGCACCCCGAAAACACGCCTTCTCAAACTGCGCCGAAGTTATTCCAATGTCTTCCATAAAATTTCCAAGCATAAAGTCAACCATATTCTTAAAATCCTCGAATGTCTTTTTATGCTCTTCGTCATCTTCAGCTTGATGTGGTTCAAATACTAGGACATAAGTTAAATAACTTGTAATATTCAATATTACTCCGTGAGATATTGATAAAACCAACTTAAAGATCGTTCTTCGATAAAACTTTGTAACGGGGCGTTCCAAATCGGTCCATTGAGAAAACAAACCAAAGAATCAAATACCCAGCAATCTTCTTCACTCATATTTTAAAGTTTTGATAATTGATGTGTTTAGCAAATATTACGCCAATATACTAAATTCAATACGCTATTCTTAGTTTTTTGTATGTATCCAAAATTGTCATAGCAACTAATACAAAATCGTTACGTATTACTGTTGTAATAGGTCGTTTATAGACTTGAAACATTTTCACGTATTTATCATTTATGACTTGATAGTTATGACTATAATAATAATATATTTTATGTTAAACTAACAACAATTTAAAAGAAACATTGTTTTCACTTAAAATAATATAAAAAGTTTTATTATAAAAACATTGCAATAAATTCATTTATACGTCTATTATTAACACCAAATAATAGATTTCTTTCATCAATATAAAATAAACTTTCATGCATTTCCGATTTATTAAACCGGAACAAATTTAGGTCATGCATGTTTCTGATAAGTTTAACATGTTTTTACCACGCTATAAAAACAGTAACCGAAAATATATTTTAAATTAGTATGCAATCTGTTTATTAGATATAACATTATTTTAGATTATAATGTATTTCATACAATCATAGCCAAAAAAATAAGATAAATACCACAAATCAACATTCATATAGCCTTAATAAATAATTTACAAACATAAAAATTAAATTACAAAATGTCTCCTTGTTAAAAATGCAATCAAGTTTATCCGTGTTTCAATAGGAACAAATATGTATAGAAAAAAGCCCACCTAATATTGGAATGTAAGATTAAAGAGTTATTTCACACCATTTAGTACAAAGAAACCTAGAAATTCCCGCAATACATGATCACGTTAAATGTACGTCAAAAAAATCTACAATATGTATATGACAAGTACCTACTTTACATTGAGCCGGTTATCACACAATCGCATTGATTACATGATTTCAGTGTAAAATTATTCAACAAACTTGTTTCTTAAAAATATAGTACATATTTGTGTTTAATGGCACGGCTGTCATACACTATGAGATTGTACTGAAAAGATTATGCTTATCATCTATCATGTCGATTTAAAATATTAAATATTTCTTGTGAGTTTTGGTCATCGTCACTCGCACTCGATAGGTGCATATGATCAATTTCCTGTTCATCCAGCAACGGTTTATTCATTGCCACATCATAGCAATTTTCATCAGACGCATCAAATTCGTAATGTCTTGTTTCTGTTTGAATTATTGTGATTTTATGAATTACATGTATTATTATACCAGCCATGCAAAAAACAAGACCTATGATATTAATTGTTGAAAAAGTATCACCAGCCATCACAGCAAGTATTAGCATGATAAGTTCCTAAAACAATAACATTTTCCACATTTGTTAACAAAATATGTATGATAAATTTGACATACCTTAAAAATACCGGCAATGGCTAAAGTTAAACTGGAAGTGTAAGAGACTACCAACACTTCAGTAAATTCCATTAAAAATGCAATAAATGCACCCAGTAAAATTTTACCAATGACTATACTAAGTTCGCGTGTATCAAACGCATTTTTACAGTATTCTATCAATGTTGGACCTTCAATAATAAGCATAAAAGGCAAGACTGATACAAGCATGAATCCCTGCATGTGATATATCATATCAATTGGACTCTTCATTCCAATTTTGGATTTTTGCATTAGAATTTGCACACAGGTCCATCTCAGTCCACTGCACATTGAAGCAATCAGAACCAACATGAAACCCAACAAATTAAATTCTTCTGCTTTGTATGTGACTAGAGTAAGTCCAAATGCAATCATCAACACTATAATGAATGAAGACCAGGATTTCTTCTCTAGTTTAAATAAAATACCAAATGCTAAAATGAATAAAATTGATGTTGACTTGGTCATTGTATATCTGCACAAGAAAACACATTAGATACTGTCTTGGCTTGTGGATATTTGCATACTCACAAGGATATTCTGATTAACTCTAATCCCCAATTGGAGAAACCAATATCAATCCCACTAAATATGCCAGCTGGAGCAATGGCAATAAAGTATTCCCTCCATGACAAGTTAAGTCTAGACTTGTTCTTAAACTTAAGTCCAATTAGAACTCTTATCAAAGCAGCTAAAATAAGCTTGACCAACATATGCACTAGTACAGTAATTAAAGGAAATTTGAATGACTGAAAATGAAAGCACTTAGAATTAAGCCTGTTGCATCAAATCTCTTGTTAATCACCATGTATAGCCATCGTTGATAGAAAGTAAGGCCTATTGACGGCGCAAAGTAAATAGCAATCAAAACAGATGTGGAGAAAGAAGCCCACAAACAGGCTGGCGTGAAAAAACGTTTGTTTAACAAATGGTCAACATCGAACAGATCAGTTGGCTCTGGATCGGTCTCCACTTTTCTATATTTCTTGTGCTTTGCCAACATTTGAACCATGTTTACTTCAATATTAAATTCAGTGTAATCATACTTTTACAAAGTATTTTCTGGTCGAGTATTCAACTTGCTGACAACTATGACAACCAGACAAAAACATCATATGAGCCAATACGAAAAATAAGTTTTCGGTCGCTATCGGTGAACTTCGGCTTGTTTAAAAATTAGGTTTTTGTTAAATTAAATTAAATTAATATTTGCTTATTAATATTTAGTCCAGTAAAGTATCCTGATAATCTCTCACTGATATCTATGTGCATTTTTTATAAATAATATTTAATGCACTTGGTATGAGATGAAAAACGATTTAGTAGCTTGATATAGGTCGATATTATTTGTATGCAAATAACATGATCCGTCTATCTGACAATCCAAACAATTGTTTTTTTTTCTGCAACTCAATCTTCAATGACATTTTTTAATGCATTATTTGCAGTCATTACTATTGATTTATAAATATACATACGGCAAAGTTGAAATCTAGTTCATAGTGGGAGAAATTGCATGGAAAATATTTACCACGGCGCAAGCGCATAACGTATGTGTTCACTAGTCTCTTTGTTTAGGAGTCACTTATTACGTCTTGGGAATTGTGCAGCTTATGTTACGTGGGTTTGTGTTTACATATGTTGATTTGCAGCGCCATGAAACATTAGTGCAGCAGTTTTCCTGTCTTTCCTTTTTCGTGACAATTCAGCTGCGTAACTGGTTCGGAATTACGTTAAATGTTCCAATAAGCAGCAACTAACAGCTTGTTCCTTCATAAAATATATCACTGGGAAATATGTATCCGAAAAGTCGTGACTTGGAAATTGTGTACAACTTATTCTGGAGGAGCAGAACACATCATTCTGATGAGGTCTCAAACATAGTCGGAATGCATGACATTCCAACAACAACATTAAATTTAGACATTTTTAAATCATACTTGGTAAATACGCTTTTTAATTAGTCTATTTGCTTTTACAATTCAAATTTTATAGCTTAAAAATTCTGGAAGTAATGCAACTGATATCAAAGTTTCTTACATTGATTTTACTGATAGAGAAATTCCAATTAATAATCAAAATGATTTTCAATTAGCACTTTACTCATTCAGACGACAAGCTAGAATTGGTGAAATTGTTAGATTAAGGGTTGACAATCTTGATGAGGGCAAAGGTATTAAGAAAGTAACACCTACCACTGATGCTGAAATCCAAACCCAAGAATTCAAAGGCATTGCCACAGAGTCTGGGCATTTTATAGATGAGAATAATCCACCAAAATGGTTTAAAAATTACATGACTAAGGTTTCTATTGAAATATGGACATTTGTATTACAGCTAACTTATAATAATTTTAGTTTGAAGAAAGAATCATAACTGATATACAAAGTCAGTTTCAGCAATTGACTAGAGAGTTAGAGAAGGCAAAGGATCCACCACCAGTATCTGAATCAATTAAATTATATAAAAAATCTGATACAACAAGATATACTTTAAAGTAAGTCCTCTCTGCATATTTGAAGGTAAATTATTTGTTGATTTTTTTTTCAGTTGTGATGAAGCCAAACCAACTATTGAAAATGAGGAGCAATTGAATGCAAGAAGGCAAAACGTTGTATATGATGAGAGGGAATTAATTAATGAAAACATTCCTTTTCATTACTTTACTCCAACTGCATTAAATGTTGATCCCCAGATGTTGCTAAATGATGTTAGGCTTATCAGTTCTAGCAGTGATAGAGCAGGGCATATATTGCCTAATGCTATTTATAAACAAGTATGGCACGTGGCAAATACTGGCCAAACTACATGGGATGATAAGGCAAATTGTTTATTATTTAATAATCTTCTATATTCTAAGCAATATGCTGTTTCAGACCGAACTACGATATGCATGGGGATCAGAAAGGTTGCGTCCACTACAAACTATTCTTAAATGTCCGAAACTACGTCCTGGTGATACCGGAGATATTGAAGTTTTGTTTGACATACCCGGTAAGATTCATGCAAATTTTAATATTTTTAGAAATTATTGTGGTTTTATTACTTGTAGGGGATGCCGGGCGATATGATTGTTACTGGCATTTTTACGATTCTGGTAGGAGATTTGGTCACTGGATTGGCTGTGAAGTAACTGTCAGTGACGGTCCATTATCATTCTGTAGGACACCGTCTCGAAACAGCCTTAAGGACAAAGAAAGGCTAATTGCAAATGCAGTTTCAGCAGCAAAATCGTATGCGTTCAAAACGGATTTGGAATATGATGCCAATCGTAATCAGAATACAGTTTGTGACACTATGAGCATTATTTCAACGAGGGCTTCTGATAAATCTGACCCTTCAGAGTATAGCATTTTGCGGTCACAAAGCACTTCGCCAGAACTCATTGAATTGCCAACTTCCACAAGCGACATTGCCGTTGTGTTACCGACATCTACAAGCGACACTACTGAGGTGATACCCACCTCTGCAGGAGAAATTGACGAGGTACCCGCTGCTGAATCTCATTCTGATACTGAAGGCAAACCCACTGCCCATGAAGAAGATGGAGAATATGTGTATGTTTACTATGATGGTAAAAAATATAACAGTTTGGTAAAGTCTGAGACAAATGAGGTCACTACGGAATGCTCCGTGTCTGAATCAAATATCGCTTCATCACTGAACACGAATAAACGATTATTCGTTTTCCCTCGTCAAAGCCCTGGCTTTGAAGTTGTGTATCCATCGGATGGTTTATTACAGTCAATTTCAAGCACCAGTGATATATTTGAAGAACTAAATCAAGTTGATTCAACAACAAGTCTCACAGTGCCAAATAAAGAAGCCGACGTTGATGTTCAATGTAGCGATTTGGATGGTTGCCAAATTGCGACGGAAGTAATTCCAGCTAATGTTATTTCATTTAATGTTTGTAGTATTAAGATGATTTTTGATTTTATGTTTTAGGATTCGATTGGCGACGATGACAAACCAGAAGAAAATAGAAACAGTACTGTTTTGCGATTGTTAAACGAGATGGGATTTTGCAACAATGAAGCCAATAGAAGATTATTGGCTGACAACAACAATGATATTGAAAAAGTCATTTCCGAATTGCTTAAATAACTTTTTGCAAGGTATATGCACATTTTGAAAACTATACATTGTGTATTGAGCAGCACTCTTATGAATAAAGAAGTGAGAGACGGTGAAATAAATATACATATATAAATTCTAATGCGCAAATAGTTTAGCGATAATAAGCGCTTTATGGCAGATAATCTACAGTTTAATTATATCATAATTATTATGTGTGAATACATATATATATTCGGCATTGTATGCGTTGGTTTTAAGGGAATGCAATATAATATTCTACCTTAAATATGATCTTTTATTAGATATCAATCATTTTATTGAATTAAGCTGGGTTACCAACATGAGATATTTAAAATTCCTGTTTTATATTTGTTTCTAGAATAGGTATTGAAATTTAATTTATTTAGTTAAAAATATACATTTGAATTTCATTTACTGGAATACAGTGACATCTAACAAGAATGTAAAAATTTAGGAAATCAAAGTTTAATGTAATAATAATCTAAATAATTAATTGTTTCATCAATTTTATAATGTTTAAAATACTTTGTATGGTTCTATTTCGCGTCTGTACTTGCTATTTGAATGAAAATTATGTCAGAAACATCTCCAACATTTGCTGAAAATACCGTCATGCGCAGTTTATTTGTACTATTGCATGAAGTAATTCCTAATTGCGACAATGTGATTGGTTAAATATCTACCTGGCTTGTGTAGGTCACGAAGTGAGCCTAATTGCGTCGGCTTGTAAATAACGGCCGCTAGTGCAAGTGAATAAAATACGCTAGTGCTCGCGTCGGTATTGAGTGCAAGCGTGTGATAAATAGTGATACATTTAGATCAAGATATTATTTGCTAAAATGGTGTTTAATCGCAAACGGAAAGACAATAGATCGTCTAGGATTATCTTGGATGATAGCCCAAAAAGGTATAGTTTACATTGTGTGTGAACTAAAGTGCATGAATTGATATGTTACAATCACTTTCAGGGCAAAAGTGCAAGCACAAAGAAAATTTGCACAAGGTTCCAATGTAAACAGTCCAGTGTTAACTCCAGTCAGTGAACTGGAAGTTCCAGAGAAAATTATGCCTGAAGCAATTGAATTGCAGCCAATGAAGAGGCCCAATACTGAAGATTTTTTGACATTTTTATGCTTTCGGGGAACCCCTGCACTGCCACCAAATTTAAATTTCTTCAACAATGTGTCAATGAGTGAGAGTCAGCCTTTAGAACAAGAGTCACAAAACTGTAGTAAGAATGGTGTTATCCTCCCTGCTAATATATCAAAGCTGCAAGGTGGCAAACCTTTTATTGCATTTGGAGTAAGAAAACGAGCAGATCCAATTGTTGTCTCTAGGCATATGGATAAGAAAAGGAGACATGCACTTGCATTACAAGCATTAAGAAGAAAATATCAAGAACAGAAAATGGCTAAAATAAGAGCAATTACCATAAGCAATATTAATGAAAAAGTTCATAATAATAAAACTATGTTAAGAGCTTCAAGAACTCTTGCAAGAACAGATCCGCCAACCAAAAAACCAACCACACAAAAAGCAAAAATTGCTGTTGTAGCTGCTAAACATGTAAAAATTGCAACTAGAAGGACAAGTATACAAATTAAACAAAGAGCTAACACCAAGTTGAAAATGTGCCTGAGAAATTTTAAGAATAAGGTTGTTAAACATGATACTTTACAAGATAAACAAAATGTTATAAAACAGGCAAAATTACTGAAGAGCAAACAAGAAAATGATGGTAAATCTGTTAAACAGAAGGAACCTTCAACAAGTGAAGAAGAAAAATCATCAATTCCTAATTTAATTGCAACACGACGAAACAAGCAATTGTTATTACGACAGCAAAACTTAAATACACCAACGTTGCCATGCCTTAGGTCACAATTAAGACGGAAAATTTTACAAAAAACCGAACTTACCGTTCCTAAACGAAAAATTCTCACGCGTAAGGTTCAATTAAAAGGTAAAACAATTTGTAAATCTATAGATATTAAAAAAGAAACAAAAATATCACCAAAAACATCAAAGGATGAAGTTATGTTATCTTCAAAGAAAAAGATTATTGCTTCCTCAAAACCAGAACCAAAATCAAAAGTTGATCAAGGTGAAAATAAAGGCAATAAGTCTATACAAAAAATAAAAGAAGAACTTGAAGCTAAAACAAAGAGTGTTGCTGCAAAAAATAAAAAATCTAATAGTGAGGACAAAAGTGATAACGCTCATTCAACACGCAAAAACAAAGTTAATTTAAAAAGTTCCGAAAATAAAAATTCAATTGCTGATAAATCTGAAACTAGTGTTAAATCAATAACTAAATCAGAATCGAACACAAGTCTGGACGTTGCAAATTCTTCAAATCATGATGAAAAAGAAAAGAAGAGGGTTTCTGGCAGTGACTCAAGCATGGGTTTGATTAAAACGGAATCCCCAGCAACATTATTGAAACGGAGTGAAGATAAAGTAAATAAAAAGAGGAATATTTCACCGGTGGGTAAGGAGAAATCGGTTGATACCACAGTAATAAAAAAAGAAGTGATCAATGGCGCTGAAGGAAAGGCTGAAAAGAAGACTGATAAAAAGGATGCAGCCTCGGAAGTTGAGAAAGCTAAGTCTCTTCAGGTGTCGCAAAGACCAACAAGGAAAACTAAAGTTGCTGCTGCAATATATATGGAAATTTTAGGTCGCAAATTAGTGAATGATGAAGATGTAGAAGACCTTTCCAATGATAGTTTTCCTGAGTTGCCAAATATAAAAAGAATAGAGCAACGCGAAAACGAATTAAAAGCAGCTAAAATAAAATATGCAAAGTCAGCCGCGAAAAAGAGAAATGCAAAAAGCAATGGAGGAAATGCCGAAATTACCAAGCAAACTGAATCCAAAGAGAAAACAAAAAACTCTACAAGTCAAAAAGGAAATTCAAGTAAGAAAGGCCAATCTGACGCCGGTGATACAAGTGTAAAAAAGCGACCGGCGAAACGGAATACGGATGTCCGAAATGCGATTCAGATTAAAAGCAAAGTGTCAAGTAATGGAGCAGTTAAAGAGTATTTTAGTGATTCGGATGAAGAACCTCTTTCTAGATTAACTCAAAAGGCTAATATTAATCATAAAGTTAAAATTGATACGGATTCTACTCCGTTGGGCAGTCTGCAAAAGGAATGCACAGTTCAAACGCAAAACTGCGAGTCAATGTTTTCATCGTCGGACGAAGAAAAATTATGTCGATTAACAACGAAGAAAGTCATCCCTAAAACAGAACCAGTACAGGAAACTTTATCTACAAAAGACATTGGCAGAAGGTACATTTAGATTTAGTTTAGTAGTTTTACGTATGAACGATGTAGAATTTATAAGAATGCTTTTTACGTTATATTATTTTGTTTTTTCTTCTTGGTCGCTACTTTTAGTTCTAATGAATATTTTGAAACTTAAGTAAAGTTGTTATGAAACAGATGAACAAATGGTTGTCTCGAAACGTGTAGATTAACATTCTTTAGATCGCTGTAGATTATTGATTAATTGATTACCAACAGGATATTGATATTTTATGACTGTGTTATAGATTTGGAAAAGAAAAGGTAAACATGTCCAATGAACAAATTGAAAAATGGTTAAATGATAGTGCAATGGCGGGCATAACATTAATTAAAGCAGAGAATGATAAAATGCTTAAATTTGGAGAAAGGATTCCAACGGAGACATCGTTGGATACCGCGATAGATGCTGTTAATATTATGGATCCTGGACCAGTGAAACTTAAGGAGAAAGCGACTATCGCGACGATAATTAATACAACTCCAGAAAAGCACTTGACAAGTCCACAAAAACCGTCTTTAAATGAAAAGAGAACCATATTTCGAAAAGCTGATAAGTTGTCAA
Source organism: Aleochara curtula (assembly GCA_963978815.1). NCBI lineage: Eukaryota > Metazoa > Arthropoda > Insecta > Coleoptera > Staphylinidae > Aleochara > Aleochara curtula. Next base: position 5,036,901 of record OZ022216.1, read on the forward strand.
AGAATGCAAACGCATTCTCAGTGTGTAATGAAAGTAGTGTTTATGCATTTGAAGCAGATACTGAAGATACTGTAAGTACTCCATTTCGAAGACCATCAAGACGTCCAAGTAGCACCAGCAGATCAGAGGATGATTTTTCCAGAATGGAGCTTGACAATAAGTTAAAATTGCGCTGGCCAACAAACGCTGCAGATAAACCTAAACAAGAGGTATCTTTAATGCTCACTGACGAATCAAATCATAGTGGATCTATTACGCTTCACGTGAATCTTGCACCAATGGATAATGATGCACAGGGACAAGGAAATAGTGGGCAAATGTTTTACATTCCATTTCAGCCTGGAGAAAAAGCATCTAATATTCAAGGAGTCGCCATTAAAATGGGAACGGATACTACTAGTAATTCTAAACTCATTATGAGCGCGAAACTCGTCTCGCAAAGTACTTCCTCCCCTTTGACGGAGAAAGTAATATCGAATCCGATGTTCCCACCTTCTAGTAGCTCAACACGATTTAAGAAACAGGATCAGAAAAGTAAAAGTAGCTGCAATATGAGCGAAGTTTCAGATGAATTTAAGTACAAAATTCCAAGTTCTCCAAGTGCAAGTTCCTCTTCCAGCGCAAAGTTGGTGAATAAGAAGAGGCATAATGAGGATTTATATAAGCCAGTTAATGCGACGGAGTTTCCAAACTTATTGAACCCTGCGAGTATAGTAGAAGCCCCAATTTTCCATCCAACAGAGAAGGAATTTGTGGATCCCTTGGAATACATTGAAAAAATTCGGGAAAAAGCGGAACGTTTTGGAATTTGCCGTGTCGTACCACCAAGTAACTTTAAACCGGAATGTAAAGTTCTTGATGAGATGCGCTTCACTGCGTACAATCAATATATTCATAAAATGATGCACCGTTGGGGTCCCAACTTCCGTGAATTGGTTGCTATCCGAAAATATTTAGCAACGCAAAATATTAATCTTAAGCAGCCGCCTTGGGTAAGTTGATTATACAGTTAACAATATTTTATTATTATAATTCTTTCATGTTTATTTCAGATTGGAGGAATTGAAGTTGATTTGCCAAAGCTCTATGAAACGGTTCAAATACTAGGTGGATTAAAGGATGTTATAGAGAAAAAGCGATGGCCGCGTGTGGCTGAATTAATGAACATTCCTAAATCTGCCCAAGACCGAGTTAGTAAACTAGATGATATATATTGCAAATATATTTTGCCATATGATACTTTGTCTCAAGGTAATTCAATTTATTAGTGATAATATTTAGTAATTACCCTTTTACATGTTTAGATGAACGCGAGAGATTATTTGAAGCGGTTGATGCCGAATGGGCTGCGAGAGAAGCGAAAATGCTCGAAAAAGCTAATAATTGTAGTAACCCTCTAAAGGAAGAGGATGATGAAGAAGATGACGATGACGACCAAGAGGATGACGATGAGTGTGATGAAACGGACATTGAATGTATCGTAAAAGGAAGAAGTATGGCTTTAAGTGCATTTTACAGGATTGCTCGTAATACCCGAGCAATGTGGTTTAAGGAAACGGAGCCAACGCCACAAGAAGTCGAGGATGAATTTTGGAAACATGTTGCAGAAAGACAGCACCATATTTGTGTCCATTCTGGTTCAATTGACTCTGGTAATTTCGGATATGGTTTTGCTGTATCTAAAAACTCGCCATTTGCGCGGCATGCTTGGAATTTGAAAGTGTTAACAAACAATAGCAGATCAATATTGCGGTCAATGGGACCTGTAATGGGCTTGACTGTACCTACACTGCACGTAGGTATGTTATATGCTGGATGCTGTTGGTATCGTGATCCACATAGTCTTCCCTGGATTGAGTACTTACATACCGGCGCGAATAAAATTTGGTATGGCATACCAGATTCAATGAGCAATAAATTTCATGAAGTAATGGTAAAATTAGTTCCGCATTACTGTCTCAATAAAAGTCTATGGCTACCAACTGATACCGTTATGGTGCCTCCAAAAACTTTGGTTGATAATGGAGTATCGCTGACAAAGACTGTGCAAGAGCCAGGCCAGTTTGTAGTCATTTTTCCGAAAGCTTTTACTTCAAATATATGCGCCGGATACGTTGTGTCTGAAAGTGTATTTTGGGCACCACCAGATTGGTTAAAGTGTGCCGATCAAGTTTTTCTTCAACTTCGAAATAATTGTGAACCTTCGATGTTTTCTTATGAACGGTTATTATTAAGTCTGGCGGAAGATTCACGATCAGATATAAACGTGTTAAGGAAAATAATCTCGCCATTAGAGCGTATGATTGAGAGGGAGCAAAAGGAGAGATTGGTTATTAAAGGACTAGGTATCAAAAAGACCTCCAGGTTGCCATTGTTAGATGTCCGCCGGAAAAAGAAAATGCAGGACACGGATACTGAGTATATATGTGATGATTGTAGATGGAATTTATATTGTTCTATGGTAATTATAGCCATACATGTAAATGTTATTACATACTTAATTTAATTGACTTTGGTTACAGATATTCGAAACGACGGACAATGCATTTTATTGCTTAGAGCATGCCATTTTAAATATTAAGGACAAGCGATTAAAAGTTGAAAATTGCAAATTTATGTATACCTATGATGACCATGAACTAAATGGATTTATCGAAAAGATTTATCTTGCAATTGAAACAAAGCTAATAAAGAAAAACTGGAAATAAGCTGCATCAATGAAAGGTCATGAAAGTTATTATTAATTGTTTTTACAATTAGAAACTAGTTCATCACTGAGTGAAATCTTGAATATTTTTGTAATATTTAAAAAGTTGTAAAGGAAATATTTTTTGCATTGAACTGGTAAATATATTATTTATTGATGAATATAAAAGAATCTTTATAATATGCATATATTTACATATATCATTGACTTCCCGTATTTGTTTTTATAGTACGCAAAATACGATTTATCGAAACGACATGAAATTATAATCCTTATACAAATTCCAATTAGAATTTAATATGAAATTCAATAGGAATTAATTTCAACGAGAGGAGATACGTATCTCCTTAAACTCTCGGCGCGTCTCCGGGTGGCGGAAAGGAAAAAAGGCAGGGAAACAGCTTATACGCGGTCCAGCGCTAACACAGCTATAAATTGAATTGAAAAACGCATATGACGAATTGAATTTTATTATGATCTAATAAGAATTTAAATTATGAAGAACCTACTGATGAATTTTAATGATTGTATAACGTTCTAAAGCAAATACAAACCACATTTCAATTAGCATTAAGTGATCGTCACAGTACACAACGAAAAAACATGCATGCATTTATAATCTTTCATACAAATACATATATCCCAATTCCTTTGGAGGATGTTCTGATAAGGCAACTTTGTTGTCGTTGAAAATTACCCATCTGCCTTCCTTTAAAAGATGTACGACGTAATGGCCAACCATACTTGAGGTACCCATATGAGATATGAAGCCGATAAGTTTATATTCTGAAATAGTTTAGCATGAGTATAATGAAAATAAGTCGATATGGCCAATAGTATGCCGTAGGTAGATACTAAATGTAATAAATAATAATAGTATGTTTAAGAAAACTTACGGCCATCTCCATCCTTGATTTCTTGCTCGACCGGTGCAACATCATCTAATTCATCGGGGTGTGAAAAGATCCAGTCTAAAGCACGTTCCCCATTATTATTACAATTTTTCAATGCTTTTATTGCTTGTGATCGGGAAAAACCCATGCCGGTAATCAATTCGACCGCTTGTGGATCCGCTTCAATTCCAGTCGCAGCTGGTTCAAGACCAGGAGGACTGAAAGGATCTGCAAAGTCCGCATCTGCAATATGTTGCATCAGCCAAGCCATTGCGTTTTCAACGCCGGAATTTTGGGTAAAATATAAAGCGCGCTTGCATGAATTTTCAGAAAATCCCATTTCAATCAAATTTGCCATAACGGCTGCATCGTAGCTGGGTTGTTGTACAACGGTATTTGGTGCTAGTTCTGGCAGTGTTTCTTCTCCAGGTTGAGGACCATTGGCTCGCAGTGGACTCAGGTCCAAAATATCGGGCATTTCCACGGATACATCCAATTTAATTGGTACCCAATCTTCTCGTAAAGTGAACTTCTTTAATTGTACAATTAAGTAATCAGGAAACGTTGCTAGACGTGTTGACTTCCTGGCAGTAGTCTTTCCATTTATAGCTGTGCTATAAAACTGTTCGATTATTTCTGTTTGCGTGAATGTCTCCAAACAGGAGAAAAGCTTGATGTGGGGTCTAACTAATGCATTGCCATCTAATCGTTTGCCTTGAGATTCACACTCAACTTTTCGTGCTTCATAAGCAGCCACTTCATCCTTATTCGTAGCTGCTTCAAGTGGTATATTCAGACCCAAAATGATGTCCTCCCTATGAGTGTACTTCACTTTGTTGCTACTGTTACATTGGATTTTCTCTTCAATTTTGTATTTAAATGCGCTTGAAGGATTTGGTATATTGCGACTATTACGTTCAAGTAAAGTCATCAGATGCAAGAAATAATCTACCGCATCCTGTTGCCTATTGGAAGAAAATTCGGGACTTCCACGGCCAACCAATGCTTTAAACATTAGCGGCGATATGCCTGGTAGTTCAATTGGCGCACCTGGTGAGGGAGTTACAGAATATTTTCCTGAGAGTAACCCCTTAGCTACTTTTGCCCTATTACAAAAACAAAAAATCCAATAAAACTATGTTAAAGTTTTGAAATTCCAGTGACTTACATTTGACAATTGAAATCTTCAGCTGGATCTCCTTGGACGCTGTTGAAAAGTGCATCTGCATTAGTATAAAATCTTTGAACAAAGTTGGGAACCATGAACAGAAGTTGAATAACACTATTAAAATAGCAAGAGTTGCCCAAGTTAGCCATTCCAGTATAACCTGGGCCATAAATTGGTGTTAGTTTCCCATTACTTTCTTGTAATGCAGCCCATTCATTGGTTTTTTGATTTAGCTCTAATTCCAACTCAACCATGGATTTCTCAGTCTTTTCCATATTTGAAATATTAATTCCCCAATGTGCAAGATGTTCCACCAATTTTGGATCATCAACCATATCATCTTCATTGTAGCTGAAAATATCAGCCTTGCCTTCCTTTGTGATTGTACCCAATTTCACAGCTAATGGATATTTACTGGTTTCATAATGCTCAATGGCATGATTATTGCCACCAGAGCCATCATAAAACTTGCGACCACAGAGTATGGAGCCATCAGAAAGATTCAGCCACAAATTCTCAGTTTTATCACACTTTTCACACTTCCAGCCAGATGGTGGTATCTTTTTGCCATTATCCAATTGTAGCAAACTCTCAGCATATTTGCTAACTACCCTTGCTTCACCATCCCATGTTCCAGCCAATGCTTCAATGGCAGCCTTTTTGCTTGCTGACTGAAGATCAAGAATAGCTTGCACTGACAAAATTATCTATAATAAAATCATAAAATAAATCATAATTGTAAAATGTTGATTGTTGTTAGATCAATTACAATCTCAGGTAGATCTTGACATGGCCATGGTATTAATGTGAAATTTGGTAAAATGCAAATATGGTATGTATCTTGGTATTCATATTTCTTGCCAACTTCTGGATCAAAACCTCCTTCAACTCCAATAGCAAGGCGGGTGATTTTTTTCTCTGGACCATCCCCCTGTGTCAGTGAAGATACCTGAATTATATAATAATCTTAAACACTGAAATTTGCAAAATATATGGCAAAATTACTTCATGTTTTTCCCTTTGCATGTGCAAGAACAAGGCATTTTGAGTTTTCCTATAGTAGTGTTCTACGTAATCACGACCAAAGCCATAGAAGCTGTTCAAGCATACATACAATCCGGTTTCACTTTCCTAAGTTCATAAAAATAAGATTAAAAATATTCGATAACCTCAAAATAAGAATGACTTACAGGAGTATCAAAAGAAAACATACACTCATCTTTATACACCTTGTCGGAATGACTAGGTACACGAACATTCGGCAGATGCTGTTTAATTTCCTCCATAACTTGATCGCGTATTAAACCAAAGATATCAATAAACGAGAGTTTAATACCGCACGAGAAAGATATGACAAACCGTAAAGAAACTTCTATGAAAGAAACCCGGCAATAACAACTTGTGTTATTGACAGATAAAACCATAGATATGGAATTACTAGATGGAGCACGGCATTAGTACAGTAGAGTCTCCTGTTGGTGTCTCAAGTGATGCGTTATTCATTTGTTTTTTATTGCATTAGATTTACAGGCTCCAGTGGTTCCCAAAGTGGGCCCTGTAGCTATCGCCTGGTATAGCCTATATTGGCCGAAACCAAGCAACAAGTTTGAGAAACACTGCTATAGACGAACGAAGTTGCACATCGTAGCCTTTCGGAAGCATTCGAGTAAATATAGGTAAATACTAGGGAGCAAAAACTGGCGCAAACAAGCGGCCAAAAATTTGCATTTAACGCATGTAAATTTTGACAACACCGTTCCATCTAGTGATTCTATATCTATGGATAAAACCTTTGTAAGCGACACCTTTTGATTCTAATTGGAGTGTACCCGAGAAATCTATGTCTAAAGATCAAATCAGATCAAATGTTGCAACTGGTAACAACCGTGAAATTTGTATTAAACTCAATATATAACATAGATATGGAATTACTAGATGGAGCACGGCATTAGTACAGTAGAGTCTCCTGTTGGTGTCTCAAGTGATGCGTTATTCATTTGTTTTTTATTGCATTAGATTTACAGGCTCCAGTGGTTCCCAAAGTGGGCCCTGTAGCTATCGCCTGGTATAGCCTATATTGGCCGAAACCAAGCAACAAGTTTGAGAAACACTGCTATAGACGAACGAAGTTGCACATCGTAGCCTTTCGGAAGCATTCGAGTAAATATAGGTAAATACTAGGGAGCAAAAACTGGCGCAAACAAGCGGCCAAAAATTTGCATTTAACGCATGTAAATTTTGACAACACCGTTCCATCTAGTGATTCTATATCTATGGATAAAACCTTTGTAAGCGACACCTTTTGATTCTAATTGGAGTGTACCCGAGAAATCTATGTCTAAAGATCAAATCAGATCAAATGTTGCAACTGGTAACAACCGTGAAATTTGTATTAAACTCAATATATAACATAGATATGGAATTACTAGATGGAGCACGGCATTAGTACAGTAGAGTCTCCTGTTGGTGTCTCAAGTGATGCGTTATTCATTTGTTTTTTATTGCATTAGATTTACAGGCTCCAGTGGTTCCCAAAGTGGGCCCTGTAGCTATCGCCTGGTATAGCCTATATTGGCCGAAACCAAGCAACAAGTTTGAGAAACACTGCTATAGACGAACGAAGTTGCACATCGTAGCCTTTCGGAAGCATTCGAGTAAATATAGGTAAATACTAGGGAGCAAAAACTGGCGCAAACAAGCGGCCAAAAATTTGCATTTAACGCATGTAAATTTTGACAACACCGTTCCATCTAGTGATTCTATATCTATGGATAAAACCTTTGTAAGCGACACCTTTTGATTCTAATTGGAGTGTACCCGAGAAATCTATGTCTAAAGATCAAATCAGATCAAATGTTGCAACTGGTAACAACCGTGAAATTTGTATTAAACTCAATATATAACATAGATATGGAATTACTAGATGGAGCACGGCATTAGTACAGTACAGTCTCCTGTTGGTGTCTCAAGTGATGCGTTATTCATTTGTTTTTTATTGCATTAGATTTACAGGCTCCCGTGGTTCCCAAAGTGGGCCCTGTAGCTATCGCCTGGTATAGCCTATATTGGCCGAGACCAAGCAACAAGTTTGAGAAACACTGCTATAGACGAACGAAGTTGCACATCGTAGCCTTTCGGAAGCATTCGAGTAAATATAGGTAAATACTAGGGAGCAAAAACTGGCGCAAACAAGCGGCCAAAAATTTGCATTTAACGCATGTAAATTTTGACAACACCGTTCCATCTAGTGATTCTATATCTATGGATAAAACCTTTGTAAGCGACACCTTTTGATTCTAATTGGAGTGTACCCGAGAAATCTATGTCTAAAGATCAAATCAGATCAAATGTTGCAACTGGTAACAACCGTGAAATTTGTATTAAACTCAATATATAACATAGATATGGAATTACTAGATGGAGCACGGCATTAGTACAGTAGAGTCTCCTGTTGGTGTCTCAAGTGATGCGTTATTCATTTGTTTTTTATTGCATTAGATTTACAGGCTCCAGTGGTTCCCAAAGTGGGCCCTGTAGCTATCGCCTGGTATAGCCTATATTGGCCGAAACCAAGCAACAAGTTTGAGAAACACTGCTATAGACGAACGAAGTTGCACATCGTAGCCTTTCGGAAGCATTCGAGTAAATATAGGTAAATACTAGGGAGCAAAAACTGGCGCAAACAAGCGGCCAAAAATTTGCATTTAACGCATGTAAATTTTGACAACACCGTTCCATCTAGTGATCATAGATATGGAATTACTAGATGGAGCACGGCATTAGTACAGTACAGTCTCCTGTTGGTGTCTCAAGTGATGCGTTATTCATTTGTTTTTTATTGCATTAGATTTACAGGCTCCAGTGGTTCCCAAAGTGGGCCCTGTAGCTATCGTCTGGTATAGCCTATATTGGCCGAGACCAAGCAACAAGTTTGAGAAACACTGCTATAGACGAACGAAGTTGCACATCGTAGCCTTTCGGAAGCATTCGAGTAAATATAGGTAAATACTAGGGAGCAAAAACTGGCGCAAACAAGCGGCCAAAAATTTGCATTTAACGCATGTAAATTTTGACAACACCGTTCCATCTAGTGATTCTATATCTATGCTAGTGATTCTATATCTATGATATATAATGACGGTAATTTTAAGATGAAAGTAAAATTTGGTAAAATCATTATTTATTATATTATGATTTCAAAACGGTTTCTATGGTTTTGTGTACATATTCCTCAATTTGTCAACAGTTCATTAATAAAATTAATTACGCAAAATGAATAAGGTTCATTTGAATATGCCTCACAAATATGATTAATTAATACCGGAACAAGATAATCTAAAATTACCTATAACAGAAATATTTTTCTTGCTCAATATAAGTGTGCTTTTTTGGAAATACAAAATTGCTGAGTTTTTGCATAAAGTTGCAATAAAATACTATGCATTTTACATTGATATATAATTATTTGCAGCTAAAAAGATCGCTATTTAATAGCATTATCTCAAATAGATTTTGTCTTTGTAAATATAACATTTCCAATTACCGTGCAACTGATTATTTACACGGGCTGTATGAAGTTGTAATCACGCAATTTATTTCAACGACTGTAATTTTATGTAAACAAAATAATAATTACAAATAACATCCGCATCCGCATTAAAGCGTAAGTTATAATAGATTCAATAGATTCCGATGATGAATTTCAGTTGTACATGTTGCGCGAGAATTTACAAGTTGATTTCACTGAAGATTTTTAAGTTATTTCTATTTCATCCAACTTTAATTTGTCTTGAAATATGAGTACAGTAGCTGCACTAGGACTATTAGCTGCTTCAGCCGTGTTTGCTGTTGTAATGTGTAAGTAATTACAATCATTAATTAAAAGCCAATATTTGCTCTGTTTCAATACACTAATATTTGATATCAGATAATCAAAATAATGGATTACTATTTGCTGATAACAAACGTAGCAATTTATCTGCACTTGTGGACACGAAAGGACCAGATGTTCAATTTATCCTTTTTACAAAGTAAATATTTTCATTTGCTATTTTCGTCTCCTGTTCAATATTTACTTTTTTTTTTCAGTAATAAAAATCCATTTAATTTACGTGTCGGTGACTATGAGGAATTTGAAAATTCTGGGTTTGAACGTACAATACCAACAAAAATCATTATTCATGGTTATTTGAGTAGCATAAAGGATGAAGTATTCGTATTAACGAAAGATGGTAAATTAATAAATGTTTTATCGAATTACATTTGTAACCTTTTTCAATTTGCAGCATATTTAAAAACCGGTAATTATAATATTATCGGAATGGATTGGAGTGTGCTGTGCGAATTCGAATACTTTTCCGCAATGCGCGGCGCTCAATTGGCCGGAGAAGCATTAACGGAATTTATAAATCATTTAATTAGAACTGGAGTGTCCTATGAAGATATTCACGTGATTGGGCATAGCTTAGGAGCGCATGTTGCTGGCGCCGGAGCGGATGCAATTAAGGGTGGCAAAATTGCGCGAATTACCGGCCTTGATCCAGCCGGTCCCGGCTACGATGCGATGCCTCCGAATCTCAAGCTCGATCCAGGTGATGCGCAGCTAGTCGATGTGATTCACACGTATATGCGAATTCTTAGCTTGGCTGAGCCGCTGGGTCACGTAGATTTCTATCCGAATGGCGGACGCTTTCAGCCCGGATGTCCGGAGTTATTAGACATATGTATATGGTGTAGTGAATGATGATCATAAACCCACTCATATTTTGTTTCCAGTTAAAGTAACGGAAAGTATTGCATGTAACCACGGACGTGCTTACATTTATTTTATCGAGAGTATTTACAATACGAAAGCATTCAAGGCGCAAAAATGTGCGAATGTTAATGAAGCTATTTATAGTCGATGTTTTGAAGAATCTGAGGTGTACATGGGACAGGTCGAGACCTATAAGTATATCAAGTTAATAATAGATTATCGATGGAAAATGACTTCTTATTTTTAGAAATGGTCTATACTATGTTAAAACCAACGTTAAGCCACCATTTTCATTATCAGCGTGATATAAGATGTGAAAATATGACGTATTATTGATACCTGTGCCGTTTGAAAATATAAATGATATGAATTAAGTGGAGTATAATATTTTATTTCCCAAAAGTGTTTAATACATTTAAAATGGTGCTTGACTGATCGTATTGTAATTTCCAGTTGATTACAGCACACAGCAAACTGAGTCTGGTCCAACTAGAGTGAAATTGAAATCTTTTGGTTTCATTGTTATTACTTTCTTAAAAGATTTTTGAAGATTAATGCATTATATCTTCTTAGCATTCAGGTTTGGGAATAACACTATCAATTCCAAGATGGTGATGATGTTTATGTGTAAAAGCCGGGTTGTGGTGGTGTTTTACTACATTTGGTGCTTCTATACACGCGATTAGTTTAAGTAGAATAATTATGTTCCTTCCTTGAGTTTCAACGGGACAGCCATAATCAGCAATAATTGGATCCAGAATTATAGGTCGGACTTTACCAATTTTTGGATTTGCGTGCGTTGTATCATCATGTGGATCCAGATGAAATGCAAAATCTAAACATTCCCGTGGATTGAAAACTGTTAATTATTCATCTGTCTATTAATTATTCACCTGTATCAAATGGTTGATTCATTTGGTCTGAAGAATGCTCGATTTTTAAATTGCCTACTTCAGCTTTCGCATGATCTAGTAGAGTATCCTCACATTTCTCAAATGGTGTACCGGATATTCCAGAGAGTATCTTTTAAAGTAAGACATAAATTATTATTAAAAAAACTGTAACTTGTTGTTAACTTTGTTCAAACCTGAGACACAACGAAGATAAACGCTAAATATCTCAATAGAATAGTCATTTTCGATAAAATTACCGGAATGGAATAGTAAAGCAGGGTAAAACTGAAGGCATTTATTCATGCCGTGTGCTTTAGTAACGCTATACTACTCATTGTTAAATAATCAGGCAAAAAATTAATAACATAGAAGACAAGTAGGTACTCAATTAGTGTAATAATTACCTACGTTCGTATTTGGTCATTACAATAAACAATCCATTAATTTGACAATTTTGTAATTAAGCAATTTCAAAACAAGTACAACTGTGCAGGGCTAGAACTAGTAATGGGAGACAAGGGTATTCAGCATCATCCTCTTATTTACAAAAAGAGTATACTAAAACTTAAGCAAATGTCTTTTTCAAACCTTCGGTGGATGCACCGCTTCTTGTACAAACTTCTAGCGCTTGGTGTCGCTGTGTGTCTGATTCTCTTAACTCTTTTCCTGTTCCATTCTGAAAATGAAAGGATAAGGGCCAAGAAAGAAAACAAAGATTGAAATAGATGGTTCGAAAAGGCAAATCGAAAAGTTCTCACGGAATCAAACGATACTTCGGTTTCATATGCTGAAATTAATGAGTCACGTACGGCAGGATGTAAAACATGCAGGACATAAATGTACCTATAAAATGCCGAAATCTGAAGGATTAATAAGTTGTGGTCATGGTATAACATGTGGGCAACTGCTAGTCCACAATTACAACTTACAGCTCTCCGAAACAAAAACAAAATCAATGGTAACCAGCAGATTCCCAATTAAAAGTAAACTCCAAATGAACACAGTAAGCTCCTTCACATGCATTGTGAATGCGCGACACAGATCAAGACGCTTATTGCAAGGAGGAAAGAGTTAAAAATAAAAATTGGAACTATTTGTTTATGCTCTCTGTATTAGTAACACCACACTGCTCATTGTTAAATAATCTGGAAATAAGTTAACAATAAAAAAGACTCGTGGGTAGTTATTTATTTAAATAATTATTCCTTTCCAAGATAATCATTACACTAAACAATCCAGTTACTTAATTAAGCAATATCAAATTAAATACAAGTGCTCAACGTATATTATTACGATTACCAATTCAAGTGCTTTAATAATTTTGTTTATAATCAATTTTAATGCGTGTATTTTTAAACATTAATGCATTCGTTTATCCTGGACAGAAGTGGACCCTGGACTTGATGCTATTGTACATAGATAAATGCTAAAACAGAAAAACACTCAATGAAATAATAAACTGGGTTAAAATTTAAGTTATTTATTTATGCTTTGTGCATTAGTAACGCCATTCTTCTTATTGTTAAATAAACAGGAAATCATTTAATAATATAGAAAATAAGTGGGTATTTAATTAAATTATTATTATTATCTCATATGATCATTACATTAAACAATCTTATAATTCGACAAATTTGTAATTAATCAATTTCAAAATAAGTACAACTGTACAACTGTGTTATATCCAGTTTCTAAATAATTTATATTCCTTTTACTTACTCTAGTTGATTAAAATCTGCAACAAATAAAAAGGTTGCCGATTTCTGGTTAGAACATTTTTAAAAATTATTGCAAATGCTTTCCCTTTCGCAGGTATTTATGATCGTGTGTGAAGATCTGTTTTAATTTGGTGGTTCAACGCATGCTATTAGTTTAAAATCAATAGTTATATTCCTTCCTTGACTTCCAAATGGACAACCTCTATCAATAATAATTGGGTCCACATTAAACCCCTCATGATGGGATGGAATCGATTGATCAGGAAAAAATGTTTGTTTTGGTTTTATTTTATTATCTGCTGGGTCCAAACGAAATTCAAATTCTAAACATTTCCGCGGATTAAAAACTCATGATTTACACTACATTTACTAATCACTTACTACTTCTAGATCCTGTTGCTTCTATCCATGTAAAATTGGATCCTTCAGTTTTCATAAGGTCCTTTAGTTTATCCAAGCATTCATCAACATTCATGTTCATGGTCTCTTCACATTTCTTCAGCCATAAAACAATATTTGCAAAGTGACGTTCAGACGACGTCAATACTGCGTTATTCACCTTCGTAAATAATAACAGAACAATTATTACTATAACAATTACAATTTGTCTTAAATTCAAACCTGATAAACACAGATGATAAACGTTAAATACTTCAATAAAACAATCATTATCGCTAAAATTGACGGAATGGAATAAAAAACCAGGGTAAAAGTGAAGCCATTTATTTATGTCTTAATAATTAGTAACGCCATTCGACTCATTGTTAAATAATCAGGCAATAAATTAAAGACAAAGAAGACAAGTAGATACTTAATTAGTGTAATAATTATTACCTACTTTCCTATATGGTCATTACAATAAACAATTCAACAATTTGACAATTTTGTAATTAAGCAATTTCAAAACAAGTACAACTGCTTTTATTTACAAAAGTACACTCGTAAAACATTTCCAACCCTTCTGCACCCACCTCGTCTTGCAAATAAATTAATAATATAGCAGATAAGTGGGTATTTAATTAATTAATTATTATTATTTTCCCATATGGTCAATACATTAAACATTCCTATGATTCGACAAAAAACGTTGCCGACTTTTGGTTTAGAACATAGGTATTTAAAAATTAATGCAAATGCTTTCCCTTTCGATGGCATTTATGATCGTGAATAGCAACTTTAGGTTGATGATGATGATGATGAGGATCATGATGATGATGATGTATTGATTCCTCGTGATGATCTGTGTTTGCAACACATGCTATTAGTTTAAAATCAATAGTTTTATTGCTTCCTCGACTTCCAATTGGACATCCTCTATCAATAATAATTGGGTTGAAATCAAACTCATCATCATGGGATGCAATCGATTCGACCGATTGATCCGGAAGAAATGTTTGCTTTGGTTCTATTTTATTATCTGCTGGGTCCAAATGAAGTGCCAAATCTAAACATTTCCGCGGATTAAACACTTATGATTTACACTACATTTACTGATCACTTACTGTTTCTTAATCGTTTTCCACCTACCCATTCAAAATTGCATTCTTCAGTTTTCATAAGTTCCGGTAGTTCCTTCATACATTTCTTCTTATCACCCGGTTTCTGTTTATCTTCACATAGGAGCAGACAAGAAATAACATTATGTATGGCAAGTTCATCAGACGTGAATGGGGTCACATTCGCCTTTGTAAATAGAAACAGAACATTATTATTATAACAATTACAACTTGTGTTAAATTCAAACCTGATAAATACAGATGATAAACGTTAAATACTTCAATAAAACAATCATTATCGACAAAATTGCCGGAGTGGAATAGTAAACCAGGATAAAACTGAAGGCATTTATTCAAGGCTTGCGCTTTAGTAACGCTATACTACTCATTGTTAAATAATCAGGCAATAAATTAATAATATAGAAGACAAGCAGGTACTCAATTAGTTTAATAATTACAATAAACAATCCAGTAATTTGACAATTTTGTAATTAAGCAATTTCAAAACAAGTACAACTGCGTAGGGCTAGAACTGGTAATGGGTGACAAAGGGTAGTCTTGAAAATCACTAGGTGTTTGGTATATATGTCGCCAGGTTATAGGCTATAGAAAAAACGTAGACTTGCATAATTGTTGAGAAATAAACAAATTACTGATTTAAAATATGTTGAGTTACATATTCAGAAACGCCCCTAAAAGATATCAAATTACGAAACTCCTTAAGGCGGGCAAAAATAAATACACATGGGCTGAGAAAATGTGAAAGTCAATTCTAAATTTCACTTTTAAAGTAATTTGTAATTAAAATCACTACCAACGGGCAATATGAATGCAGAAGATAGGATGAAACATGAATTTGGTAATTTGGAATGGATATAAGTATAAATAGTAAATTGAAATTTGAAAGATGAGCGCATCAAGTAAATTTGATTCTATCAAATGGGTTATTGAAACACTTAAATTAAATCCCCAGAGAAGCGAGGCTTGCAAGGGACCCCTAGTATCTCAATAAAATAGTCCATGAAATAATAAACTGGAGTAAAATTGAAGCTATTTATTTATGCCTTGTGCATTAGTAACGCCATTCTTTTATTGTTAAATCATCAGGAAATAAATTAATAATATAGAAGATAAGTGGGTATTTAATTAATTTATTATTATTATTTTCCCATATGGTAATTACATTAAACATTCCTATGAATCGATAAAAAAAATCTGCAACAAATAGAAAGGTTGTCGATTTCTGTTTAGAACATATTTAAAAATTAATGCAAATGCATTTCCTTTCACTTGCAATTATGATCGTGTATAGCAACTTTAGGTTGATGATGATGAGGATGATGATGATGATGATGATGTTGATGTATTGATCCCGCGTGATGGTCTGTGTTTACACCTGGTGGTGCAACACATGCTATTAGTGTAAAATCAATAGTTTTATTGCTTCCTTGACTTCCAAATGAACAACCTCTATCAATAATAATTGGGTCGAAATTAAACCCATCATGATGGGATGCAATCGATTCGGACGTTTGATCCGGAAGAAATGTTTGCTTTGGGTTTATTTTATTATCTGCTGGGTTCAAAACAAAATTCAAAATCAAAACATTTCCGCGGATTAAAAACATGATTTACACTGCACTTACTTATCACTTACCGCTTCTTAATCCTGTTCCATCTACCAGTTCAAAGTTGCATTCTCCAGTTTTCATAAGTTCCGGTATTGTAGCCAAACAGTTGTCATCCCCCGGTTTCTGTCTTTCTTCACATAGGATCAGACAAGAAATAACATGTTGTATGGTAAGTTCATCAAACGTGACTGGGGTTACATTCGCCTTTGTAAATAAAAACAGAATAATTATTGCTGTCACAATTACAACTTGTGTTAGCTTCAAACCTGATAAACACAGATGATAAACGTTAAATACTTCAATAAAACAATCATTATCGTTAAAATTGACGGAATGAAATAAAAGAACAGGGTAAAAATGAGACCATTTATTCATGCCTTAATAATTAGTCACGCCATTCTACTCATTGTTAAATAATCAGGCAATAAATTAATGACAAAGAAGACAAGTAGATACTTAATTAGTGTATTAATTTTTACCTACTTTCCTATATGGTCATTACCATAAACAATCCAGTAATTTGACAATTTTGTAATTAAGAAATTTCAAAACAAGTACAATGTTGGAACCTCTTAGTATACAAAAAAGTTCAAATTCAGTAAGAACCAGATTTCAAGTTTAAACGACGTGATTTATATTGTAAAAATTGCAACATTAGAGCATATTTTACACATCGTATTAGTTTAACAACAGTTATGCTGCCTAATGTTACCTCCGATTTAATCACTTATGGCGGTTAAATTGGAAGAAGTGTTGGTATTGGTGGAAGATTATTACTTCATCTGTGGTGGTTGAAGGAATGTTGCTTTGGTAGATCTAAATCAGGGGTCGGCAACGTTTTTTGGACGGCGGGCCATTTTCAATATAATTTTTTATAATAAAAAATGCTTTCCCACAAATAAAAAGTTGCAAAGGGCCGCAGGTTGCCGATTCCTGATCTAGATTCAATCCAAATAAATACAAATAAACTATGTTAAGCATGGATTAAAGTGATTTACATTACATCAAGAGGAAAACCAGGCAATGAAGGTCAGTAGGCAATGCCGATCACCCCCATATCAAGTCAACTATAGTCCCACAAATGAAAAAAATGCGTTTCCCACCCCCTCTGCACCCTCCTATTGATAAACTTATTCAAATCTGATACACACAGACGATGAACGCAAATTGTCTCAATAAAACAGCCATTATCGGTAACATTTCCGTTGTTGATAATGTTAATTAATCTGGCAATAAATTAACAATAAGGAAGAGACGTGGGTAGTTATTTATTCAAATAATTATTCCTTTCCAAGCTAGTCATTACACTAAACAATCCAGTTACTTAATTAAGCAATATCAAATTAAATACAAGTGCACAATGTAAATTATTGCGATTACCAATTCAAGTGCTTTAATAATTTTGTTTATAATCAATTTTAATGCGTGTATTTTTAAAGATTAATGCATTCCATTTCGCATGCATTTCTGTTTGGAAATATCAATTGTAGGTTGTTTATCCTGGACAGAAGTGGATCCTGGACTTGATGCTATTGAACATGTTATTAATCTAACTTTAACAGTTATGTTGCTTCCATGACTTTCTATTGGACAACCATTATCAATAATAATAGGTTCCGATTGAATCAAAGTATTAATTTTGTGAGGAACATTTGGTTTTGGCTCCGGTTTAGCATCATCTGGTTCTAAGCGAAATGCAAAATCTAGACGAATTACACACATCCCCATGATTTGAAAACTGCCAATAATTCAGCTATCTACTAATTATTTACCTGCTTTAAATGATTGCTTCAGATTATCTGTAGAATACTCGACAGTAAAATTGCATGATTCAGATTTTAAAAGTTCAGATAGATTTTCTGAACATTCCTGAAATGGCTTTCCAGATGCTACACAGGCGTGCAAACAAGCATAAATGATAACGGGGTCTGTTTTAGACAACACCTTCGTAAATAAATACATGAAATTATCGTTAAGATTAACTAGAACTTAAATTCATTCAAACCTGAGACACACAGTAGATAAATGTTAAATATCTTAATAAAACGGTCATTGTCGATAAAATAATCGACACGAAATAATAAACTGGAGTAAAATTGAAGCTATTTATTTATGTCTTGTGCATTCGTAACGCCATACTACTCATTGTTAAATAATCAGGCAATAAATTATTAATTAATTAATCTATATATATAAAAATGGATCGTCGAATATGTATGTACGCGTTTCACTTCAGAAGGACTATACCGATTTAAATGATCAATGCACAGTTAGATTCGTCTCAACTTAAACATGGTTCGTACAAACAAACACATATTGTACCTGATCGGAAACTAACAGAAAAACGCAAAAGAAAAGGAAATTTCGCCACAGTCGTGCGTTCAACTGAAAGCAATAATAATAACAAAATATTTGACTAAATTACGAACGACATTGATTTTGATGATCAATGCTTTATTACATTTGCCCATGAGATCTTTGTTGTTCCTTTAGATTACTCTAACATTTATTTACTAAGAAGATTAAAAACTAGGCTGAAATAATATTTAAAAAGTCAGGGGTGGTACAGGATTTCACAAAATTCGGTTTTAGAAAACAAAAAGATATTGGCAGAGCAAGAGCAAGGGGTTGAATGGGAATTTTTATATTAAATCTAACGGATAACAGAATGCAGAATTTTGAAGTAAAAAACAAGAAAAAGGATTATATTTAGTATATAGAAACTACAATAGGATAGGAACGTTTTAGCTATGATTCCATTAGTTAAATAGTACGTTTACATGTTACGATTTGTAAACTGAAGTTAATATTACCACAGAGTGCAAATTGATTTGTCGAGCCAGCTAGTAATATATAAGATAAGTGGGTATTTAATTAATTATTATATTTTCCCATATGGTCATTATAATAAATAAATTTGTAATTAAGCTATTTCAAAACAAGTAGGTACAACTGTTTAATGTACTACAACATAAATTGTTTCTTTTAACAGGTAAGACTCGAAACGATCCTAATTGAGGTTCCATTGTATTTCATATTCTTTAATAACTTTGTTTATGATCAACTTCATAAACAAAATATACTTATTCTAGCTGATTAACATCGACAACAAACAAAAAGATTGCCGACTTCTGGTTTAGAACATAGGTATTTAAAAATTAATGCAAATGCTTTCCCTTTCGATGGCATTTATGATCATGTGGGGCAACTTTAGATTGATGATGATGGGGTTGAGGTATTGATTCCGCGCGATGTTCTGTGTTTTCACTTGGTGGTGTAACACATGCTATTAGTTTAAAATCAATAGTTATATTGCTTCCTTGACTTCCAACTGAGCAACCATTATCAATAACAATTGGGTCCACATTAAACCCATTATGATAGGATGGAACTGATTGATCCGGAAGAAATGTTTGCTTTGGTTTTATTTTATTATCTGCTGGGTCCAAATGAAGTGCGAAATCTAAACATTCGCATAATAAAAATTTTAGGTAAGATAGACTACATCTATTAATCACTTACCTACCAGTTCTAGATCGTGTTCCCTCTATCCATGTAAAATTGCATTCTTTACTTTTCAAAAGGTCCATTAGTTTATCCATGCATTCCTCATCATCCATGCCCATCACATCTGTACATTTCTCCATACATAAAAAAATATTTCCTTCAAAAATTTCAGACGACATTAATTCTTCGTTATTCACCTACGTAAATAAAAACGGAACAATTATTACTGTAACAATTACAACTTGTGTTTAATTCAAACCTGATAAACACAGATGATAAATGTTAAATACTTCAATAAAACAATCATTATCGCTAAAATTGACGGAATGGAATAATAAAACGGGGTAAAGGTGAACCATTTTATTTATGCCTTAACAATTAGTTACACCATACTACTCATTGTTAAATAATCAGGCAATAAATTAATCACAAAAAAGTGGACATTTAATTACCAAGATGGCTATTACAATAAACAATTCAATCTTTCAACAATTTTATAATTAAGAACTTTAAAAATATTTTTGTTACTGTAACGAGTTCATTACGAATACGTAATGAACAATGTAAATTATTGCCTGTTATTTGAGATTGCCGTTTTAAGTGCGCAAACTTTATTTAAGTTAATCAGTAATGTCTGAAATGTGCTTTCTAGCAAAGCAAGAAATGAATGTTCTAAATCTGTCTGAACGCCCACGGAATTTTTATCAACTGTTTCCAAATTAGAAATTATGATCCGCTGGCCAGTGTCAGTGTTTTCACCACTGGATGTTTTCATCTTCTTTGACGGATTAGTATTAGCACTTTCAGACCGTCTCTTTGCGGAAAATGCATTCACAATCTTTGGCAAGTCACTTGACTGATTAGTGGACCACATATTCAAAGCAATTGGTGTTAATTCTTTCAACCATTCATCATTGTCAACCATGGTAGATGAACTAACTTTACCAGATTTTTCTGGATTTGGCGATGGAGATGATTGCGGAGCTTTTGAAGTGTTCGGACATTCGTCACAATTATCTATAAGTAATCATTTTTGACAGAATGATGCAATAATTATACACATATTCAAACATTACCATTACCATCTTCTTCATGTTTTAACTGTGAAAAATACTCTGTATTTCCTAAAAGTTGGAATACTTTGGAGTCATCTGATGTTACATTCGGGCAAAGTTCCACTGGTAACCATTTTCCATCTTCAGTCAGAAGATGGAAAATAATATGGCGGATGTCACAGTTAAGCGCATTTAATTACTCTTTGAAGAGGTACATTGCGCCTAGTTGACTCTTGATTCATTTAGAAGAATTGAAATGATATATTTAATTCATCAGGAGGAAAATTAAGTACCTACTATCGCGAAACAAACATTATCTACCCACACTTCTTAGACCCCAGTTCATCTACCATTGCATACATTTCTTTCGAGTGGTTGACTTAAGATCCTTCAACTTACGATGAACTTCAGGTAGAAAACGATTTACCTCGGACACTTTATTGACAGCGTCTAGGATTTTCGCCCATGCCAAATTCTTATCTGCCAGAGTATTCGTAGGACTGAGCTTACCCATGAGAATATCCTTATACTTTAAGGCAGCATTCAATATCGCACTCCTTTCTTCTTCGGTAAAATTAGGTGATCGCTTAATCTTCATGATAATAGCACCGACTGATGAGCTTACGACCTAACTAGCGCCTGTTCAAATGCGTATTTCAATCGTAAATAAAATTTGTTATTTGATAGATAATATTACGCCAGGTTACAAATATTCATAGCCAACTCTAATGAAATGATAAACTACAAATTGTTTCATACAGTTTACTTTATTTATTTGGTTTAATTGATATTCTCCATTAATTAATTTTTCGAATCTTGTACCAAGTTTGATCATGCGTTATACTTAAAATGTACATATTTTTTTCTCATACTTGTATTGTATTTGAGGCTAAATCTTACATCTATGTAGGTATAATGGATAACATTGTTGGAATGTATTTGAATTAATTGAATATTCCATCAATGACTCTCTCATATATTTCACATTCCCACCTATTTCACTCTATTATATTGAACGTTTAACCAATTGGCAAATTTGTCTAAAACAGCAAGAAGTAATTTGTTTATATTACATGTCAAACAAATAGGTATAGTATAACTAATAGAAGGTGTCTACAAAGTTTTACAGCTATGATTTATTCCAGATGGTTTAAAATTAATGAGGGCATTAAGTGGTTATATACTGTTGCAATTGTCAAAATATGGATCAAATTTTGATTACTTACTCGCTTAATACATTTAGTCAAGAATGGTACAAATTTCTGAACGAATGATCTGAATGATAACGTAGAACAAAAATTATTGCTACTGATAGTACTTATGGCGCTACACTTGAAAAATCGCGTCTTGGTAAAACATTCTAAGAAGGTTTTTACTTGCGCAACTGTATATAATCCCACAACTCAAAGAAAACTCTCATTTTCTCTTATGTAAAAATATAGCACTGTTATCGCATGCTTTCAATGCAAGTTCTGAATGACAATATAAAAAATTTAAGTGTACAGCAACCAGTAAGCTATGGTTGAGCAAAGGCAGCAGAGTAGTTGTATATATTATATATGTATATTATTGTTACCGCAATACTAAAGAGACATTCAATTGCATCCATTTTGTTAAGATGCCTATATTGTTCAATGCCCCGAGAAATGTTAATTTAGATAACACATGAATATATGTATGACACAAATACCTAAATGTTATTATTGTGTGTTGAATTGTTTAGTTTTGATAACCACGTAGGTACGTACGTTAATTCTACATTTTATGGTATGTTATTATGATTTGGTGGTAAGAGAGGTCAGTGGCAGCATTTAAGAAATGATACACGAATTACGTTTACCATGACGATCGCGCAATTGCTGTAGGTGTTGAAGTTGAAGCGCGGACGGGATTGCAGTAGACGATGAGTTTTGTGATGATCCTGTGTTTGGCGGTCCGGGTTGTGAAGGCAACGATTGCCGTCTGCGACGTCGCAATGCTGGACTTAAGTTGTACTTGACTTTTGCTTGCACTAGCAACTCCTTGAACACCTTACTGACGTTGATGTTATCCTTTGCGGATGCTTCAACGAATCCATTTTCCCATTCCAATGTAGCAATCGTTTCCGCAGTCGTCGTGTCAACCTTTGACAAGATTTAAATTAAGTGTATCGCATCAAGTTGTATCCAAGTACTTACTTTGCGATTTCCGACCAAGTCAACTTTATTACCTACAACGACAATGGGTACGGTAACACCACCCTTAATCTCATGGATTTGATCTCGCAGGGTGCGAACTTCGTCGAAGGAACTTGGATTTGTGACGTCGTAGACCAGGATGAATGCGTCTGCTGATGAGATTGAGAGTGCACGCATTGCAGGAAATTCATACGCGCCGGAAGTATCCAGAATATCGAGTAGTAAATGTACACCGGCGACATTAAAATCGCTATGGTGCATCTCCTCGATTGTGCGTTTGTATTTTGGTGAAAAGGTACCATATAAAAATTGAGTAATTAACGATGATTTCCCCACTTTCGCCGCACCCATTACGACAATTTTATGTTGGACATTTGCATCGTTCTTGCTTAAAGATTCTACATCCTCACTCCTCTGAGATCTGCGGACGGAGAACGAAAGCATTAACAAAGCCTAAAATGTTGTAAGTAATTCAACTGCAAATGCGTAATGATTAGCGCATGGATACAATATTTACCTGGATCACATTACAATACAGATATTTCAAACTGTAGGATAGTAAATAGTCAAGGCACATTTATGTGTTGCTAAGTATTTTTGAGAATAATTTCACATATTTTTGGAAATTTCAAAACAACGAACGCTCAACTACCGGACGTGTACAATAAATACATTTCTACACAACAACAATGATAACGTAGAGAATGCCACCTGATGAAATTTGAGCAAATAAGCTACTGAAATTTGAATTGGTTCACAAATTGTCGGACTGCAGGTTAAGCAACTGAGCAACATTACTTACACCATGCGTCTGGGGGAGCTACGCCGCGTCCTCGGTAAAATCTTTACTGGCAGCACCGTCGGGACAGATTCTGTTTCCGGTATACTTTGACCTCTTAGTGACTCATTGAAACTAATAAAAACTCGAGTCAGTCATATAAATCGAATCGAATTGTAGCAAAAAAATTAAAAAAACATATTGCAATCATAGTTTTGTATTGTTATAGTGTTTGTGTATTAAATTTATGTTTATTCGTATACATAATCATTGTTACTGTACCTTGGTGCGTGGCATGGTTCATTATGATTGTCCTCTTTAAGGAATGATGGTTGTAGACTGAAACGACGACGAAATTGATGATGTCCCTTCATTCTAATGAATTTGCAGCTAAAATGGTTTAATAACAAATTTTGGTTAACGATTTGATTGTGTAAAACCACTAGATTGTAATTAAATTATTTTACCTTATTGTTTATTGATTTTTAATTTGGATAATTGATTTATCGAAAAATAACCACAACATGGTTTTACATCCAGTTTAAAAATAAACAACAAATTGAACAAACACCTTATAAA
The DNA here is from genome assembly GCA_963978815.1 of Aleochara curtula. Classification (NCBI taxonomy): domain Eukaryota; kingdom Metazoa; phylum Arthropoda; class Insecta; order Coleoptera; family Staphylinidae; genus Aleochara; species Aleochara curtula. The sequence goes on from OZ022216.1 coordinate 5,061,258, forward strand.
TCGCTATGGTATAAAGTGATAAGAGGATAGAATTGAATTGAATTGAATAACAATAATGTTCATTTACTTACTTTGATGCCGGATGATATGTTTTAACACAAATGGTCAATGTACGTACGAACAATCAGTTTAGCAAAATAGTCCTGGTGAATATTTGTGATATGCCAAGAATGAACGGGATTATACCTCATAACCGATAACAAACCGACACATCCCGAGTTCTGGATTGCACTGAGCTGCAGAAAACCAACAGGTAGACAGCAGCCCAAGATGCGGTTACTATATCCGGAGCGGACGAGGTCCGGGCTAGAGTTTGCGCAAATCACGCTTGTTGCCCTAAGCATGTGCTACATTCCTTCGGCTTTAGTGACAATTTCAAAACACTCCTTTCAATATTTCAGGGGTTGAATATTCTCAACTCTTTTGCACAGCAATCATTGAAATATTTGTTTACTCTGATTTTTATAAATTCTCCTAAATACTATTAGCAATTCTTCCTTTTTACGTAAACATATTTTCAATAACTTACAGTTTTTTTATGGCAAATAAACAAAGATAAAAGTATTACATAATAAATTATATTTTTTTCTAGAATCTTCTTAGAAGAAGAAAAAAAGATTACGAATGAATATTTGTTATTTGTTATTATCAAGTAAATAATATCAGCAGACTCCGGATGTGAGCGGTCTTTGCAAACTAAGGTCATTTAAGGATACAACCAATAAGCTGTATCTACGTATATTTTATTTATAACTGAAATATTTTGGAGGATGCTTGGTATTTGTAGAGTGGGAGGTTAATTTCCTTTAAGGCGTTATTGATTTGTGCCAGGACGCTCCAAACTACAGCACGCGGGCCGCACAGGGCTGATATAAAAATTGGATTGCACAATCTAATCCTCGATTATACATCAGAATTTTATATTGAATCAACGCTGTTGCTGATGGAATTTCATGATCGTCTCAAAAGAAGAAAGAAAATTACAAAATGTCTCATCATAAAACTCCTTATATAATATTTTCTTATTAAAAATTGAAACCAAAGTTGTTTTTCTATCCAAGTTATTTGTTATACCTTAAATCAACTTTTGAAAATGTTATTTATGAAAACTACGATTAAGTAATGTTTCATTCTCTTCAGTAAAACAAATGATAAAATAATTTTTACAACATGTTACAAATATTAATTTAGCAAGATTGTTTTTGAAACATCCTGTATTAAAATGATTAAAAGCATATTTTGCTTCTTATATATTTTTTCATGTGAAATTAATAAATTTCGAGAGAATCGTGTTTAAAATTCAGTTATATTGCAGCATTCGTTATCAAAAACTATATTGGCGCAAATCAGTTGGAGTTTAAACAATAGGAAATAAGTATTTTCTTTCATTTCTGTTTTCATTTAAAACCTTTTACACAAGGGTTCATCAAATATGATAAAATTAGAGCTATAAAATAAAACTGTACTAAATGATTATTACGCTTCACTTATTGAGATTAAAATAGAACTACTTACGAAAATTAAATCTTTCTAAAGCCAGACAAGAGTTTATACTGTATGTACTTTTATGCTGAATTCATTTATACATAACTCTCATTGAATCTATTAACTGTGTTGGAATTTTTCAAAATAAAATAAAATGATTAGCCTCACGCTAAATGTTGCTTTTGTTAGGTACCATTCTGCAATTGATCATATTGGATCTGATTGGATCACATTTGGTCTTCCTTTTGATGTAAACGATATAGAATAGTATAGAATTTATAGAATGTGTCATATGCAGGAACCTAGTTAGCTTCAAAACCTCTCAAATCAGTACAGCCATCTGTCAACGGCAGAATGACCGTATAAACATAAAATGATATAACAATATTAAAGTTATTTGTAAAAACAAGTAATGTAATGTGCATGCATAATCGTAAATGATTCAAAATATTGTGGGTGATTGTGTGTTTGGAACAAATGTACGACTATGCACGACCAGGTACGAACTGTTAACCTTCCTGTCAAATAAACCGAACGTTTAGGAAAAATAAGTTTGAACGGAACAAAATGCTATCGCTTTTTAAATACAATAATTCAACATATTAATAACATATGTCTGCGACGATACCGAGTAATTTCACACTACATCCACAGAACTGCTTAATTCTTGTATTTAAAAAGAGTGTTGCCAAGGTTATACAATTGTAATGCTCTATAATCCAAGGTTTGGTGAGGTTAAGTAAGGAAAGACTGGGAAAGACGCTACACACAAACAAGACGTTAGACGAAAGGTGTGATATACAAAACACTACAAAGCCAGTGAAATTGAAAAACCCATGTTTATAAAATGTCCAAGGTGTTTGGAGCAGATGGTAATTATTTCAACATTTTATTATACCTCTGAAAATAATTATGTATCTTTGATTAGCCATTCCAATAATCTATATTGCTGATATATCGAAATATGAAAAAACGCCAGATTCAAATATTCCACTCTTTCTTGGTAAGTGTACATTTTTAATTCTTTCTTCATTCCATAATCATAATGTAAATCTAAATGTAACATGTCTCCTTTGTAGCAAAATTTCCTACTCCTTCAGTTGTTTTGTTGGCACCAAATAATGCTCAAGCCATATTTGTTGATACCTGTTGCCTCTAAACTATCAGCCCTATCTGAATAATTTTTGGAGCAGATTTTATTTCAGATGATATTGCCACACTCAAGGAGCCTAAAATTGTATTCACTAAATCCAAAAAGACTAAACTGGGAAAGAATACCACTAAGAATAAAACATGTGAAAAAAGTGTGGACAAGTGGAATACTATTGAAGAACGAAAAGTGAAAAAGAAAAAGAAGAATTATCAGAAATCGATTTTGGACATTGAAGAGACTGTTGCAAGTGTACACAATTCTTCATTGAAAGGTAGTTCAACCACCTCACTTGAGAGCTACAATCCAATCAACTCTAATGATAACGTTAGAATTACATCCAATCTGCCAAAATCTGTACAATCTGATAGCCATGCACAAAACACAAATATGGAAAAAACAGGGGCCATTAAAAAACGCGTTGAGAAAGAAAATATAAAGAAGAGAACAAAAAAGTCTAAGTCAGAAACAACAGCTTCTCAAGCATTAAGCTTGGAAAGCAAACAATTGACAGCAAAAGATGTTGCAAAAAGAAATAAACAAACGCAAAAGGTCGCTGATGAACTATTAACTGTAAAAGGAGTACCAAAAGTAAATAAACTAAAGCAATCAAAAGCAAATGATGAAATAGATAAAACCAATACAAAATTGAATACAAATGGACCAAGAACAAGTGTGTCAAATATATTATCTAAAGAACCTATAATAATTAGTCAACAAATGAAGATAACTAATATAGATCATAGTGAAAAGAGATCATCAAAAAGGACCAGGAGAAATGTTTTAAAAAGTTTGGATAATGGGTTGAAAAACACCTTAAATGCATGTTTCACTGAAAAGAAAGTTAATGAAAAAAGTTCAGTAAAGAACAAAAGGACAGCTGCTAGTAAAACAGTCAAGCATAAGAAAAAATTGAAACCTGCTGCTGTGAAGGAAAACCTAGGAGACAACAATATGCCTTTGGATCCAGAAACTTGTTTTGCTGAATGTTTAAACCGAACAGTAAGAAGCGCAATACAGAGGGAAGAACTCCTTGAGCAATGTAGTCTACTTCTTGAACAATATAAACCATCTCCAAAAAATTCAAAAAGGCGAACACGTACATTGTTATCGGAGAGTATGATTAATAGTATGGAGATTGATTAAACTTAGAGTAAGTGAAGATTGAATTGATGGATATCGAGTAAGAGGACAAATTCATGGTGCAAATATATAACTATTATTCATGCATCTTGTTATTTTGTTGTTAATGCTTTTGTTTTTGATTAAAAAAACAAAAAGCTTAATAATGCCAGGACCTTATTAAGCTTAAAAATTGTTCTATATTCAATGTGAATAATGTTCCTGTTTTATAATGTTGTTTACAAAACAAACCATTTAAAGTACATATAAGAAATTACATTTTATTGCAGTATCTGTAGACTAAAATAATTGAATAAAATAGTAATAATAATTGCCTTAATTAGGTTCTGATGTCTATTTTGTCAGCAAGATATTCTTAAAGTAATTTCATCTTAATTAAAAACTCCTATTTTAATATTTACATTTAATATTTTCTTAACCTAACTTACACTCAAAGGTACTTGAGCCGATTCCAACCTATATTCGATTTAAAAAAGCTTCATATTGCTTCATATCTATGCTTGGAAGTGAGTAACACGTGTGTTTAGAGTTATTGAAATATTTGCGTTAATAACATGAAAAATGTGCCTGATTCCGTTGTACCCTGGTACAACTGGTAAACAAACTAGTTTAATGGTGCTGATAAATAAACTGAGCAATTGTGTTTTTTAGTGATGAATGGAAAAATGTTTACAAACTCTTGTTTGATAGTTCAGCATGCCATAATTACCAGGCAGCCATGGATATTCTTGTGATATGGCAGATTCGGAATCCCTTACTCCCAAGTGGGGTTGAAGGTACATTATGCATTCTTGAGGCATTGTTAGTGAACAACAATGAGATGTCAGAACGGCAGTATCAGATTTTATGTGCCTCAAGTATCATGCGTTTCTTGAATATTTGTGTTGCAAGCAGAGCAGGCCTAATGAATTTCACTCAAACTGCAAGAGATAATCGCATCCCTGAGTGGATAATTAGCATCCGACATGATTTTGCCCATAGTCAAAAGTTGCCAAACACTTCATTATTAAAACTAGCACTCAAGGAGTGTTTCAGATGGTTGGAAAACACATACTGGAAACCTGAATTTAACACTATATGTGACAATGTCATGAATGTTTCTAATACTGCCAGTAGTCTATCAATGCATGAACTACTTGGTCTTTATTGCAGCTTATTTGTGTATGATGTAAAAAATTTATGTTATGATGAATTCATTCAAAATAAGCTTGAATTAGTGGATGCCAACAGTCAAATTAATGAATACCCTAAAGTAATAATAACTTTACTTGAACAAGGTGCAGAGGATTGCTCAAATTTCAATTGGTTAAAGTGTTTCACTGATATAATGTTTACAAATTGGTTTACAATCAATCCCAATGAATTATTAAGTAAGTTGAATTTTAAGTATTTTATCTGGTATAAAAATAAAATCACTTTAAAATTTCAGATAAAAGAGGAGAATGCAGCAAGCAGTATCTTCTTATTAATGAATTAATGAATTTTTTGGAAAAGCATGCTCAGATAAATGGGATAATTTTAGAATTGCTATATTTAGTAGATGATAGCAGTGAATTAGAAACCAAACGCATTGGAGCTGCTAAATGGTTAAATGAAATATTTAAAGGAATGTTGAAACACCAGGAAGGTGATTCAAGCATTATAAAAAATATATCTGGCATTGGCATTACATTTAAAAATTTGAAAGAAGATACCATCAAGAACTTAAGACAGTTTCAAATGCAGGTTCAAAGTATTAATGAGAATTACAGAAAACATTTTCAACGCAGGTATTTGAAATCAATTGGGATTTAGTTCATAGTTGTTATTCTGTTTCTCTTCTTAGTTATTTTCTATTACTGGATAGAAATGCAGATGTTACAGTTATTATAAAAGAACTGAATCAAAAGACTGTGAGTTCATACGATCATGAAAAATCATATGAGGACTATAAAACATATCTGAAATCACTTGAACATGATCAACCAGGTGAATGTGATCAAATTATGGTTGAAAATGAAAGTGAATCAGTAGAATCATCGGAAAATCATCGAATAAATAAACGCTGGACGCTAGTAAAAGGTAATTAATTGTGATAACATAAAATAAAAACAAAAACTTAATCATTATAATTGCAGATGCGAGTAATTTTGAAACATGTCCATTGGGTGTTCTTCCATCAGACTGGAATTGATGAAGACCCATAATGGATATTACAAGATTATGTCACATTTGTTCCAAAATTTTGATAGAATCTGCTAAATAAAATGACTATTTAATATCACTGATTATCCAATAGTGTAGGTAATATTTGATAATTCCCACTTAAAGCCTATTACATATTAAAAACAATAAATGTTTTACTATTCAAATTAACAGCCCTCGAATTATTTGTGCAACACCCCGTGCATCATATAAATTTCGTTGAACGCACTTTTCAATTACGACCGTCATGGATCCGCAAGAATGTAACGAGAAGATTCAATATTTGACTAAGTTATCATGTTCACCTGCACCTTGTTACATTCCGTTAATTTGTTTATTGAACAAGGAAATGACGTATTATTGCTTTTGTTTTGGTACGATCCATTGCCTTGCGTAGTGCGCCCGACGAGCCCAACCCCCACACATCCATCACCTTTCTATCCATCAAGGATATCCTACGAATCATATCAATATTTAACATTGTTAATATGTATGCGCTGCAGATTGTTTACCTTCCGCCTGATAAGGAATGTAAAAACTTCCAGTAACTCGGCCGTAGAGTCATCGGTTCCACCATGGCCGCGTGGAAAAGAATTGAGGTACTTAAGCTATATAAAAATATGACAAATCCTGGAATGTTTGGTAAATAGCCAGCATTTATGCCCATATGGTACGTTATTTGCAATAGTTTCCAAAATATGTAGAGCGCTATCGTATTGTCCGGATACTTGGTAAATGCTAATCCTGCTATTAATCCGGCCGGAAATGCGTACAGAGCGGAATCCCGTCCAGTTATTCGTCTCATTATACACATTAACGACTAAAACAACGAATATCAAAGTTATTTAGCAATCACTTCGATGATTTTCTAGAATGTACCGTAAATAAACCTGCGGATCCTCCCAAAAATGCTGCCATGTTTATATTCTTCTTTTTGAATAAAATATTTGGAAGCGTCTTTGGTGAAGTGAAAATTGATCGCAAATTGAATAACATTTGTAGTCCAAATTGAAATCCAAGGCCAATAGAGAACAGCTTTGTACTTTGCTGTAATAAACATTTGGAATTATCAATCATTTCCAATCACTTACATAATTAAATGGTTATTGTATAGACTTTGCATATTTTGATTCCGAAAATTATTATTGTATACTTTTTAATTCAAGTTTTAATTCATGCCATTAAAAAATATGTTCAATTAATAACTTACTTGCAATGTATAATAAGCACAGCTAAATGGATGTGGGCAAGTTGAATGCCTATAATAGCACTTGATTTTGTAAATATAGCGTTTATAAAGTTTTAGTGCTTGCATGACTAGATTATAAATGGTTCCATTATTTTGCTTTTTGCTATAATTCCAACTTTGAGTGCCTTGCAATGATTCCGGCTCATTGCCTTGCGCTCGGTAAATATTATTGCTTTGTTTTACTTGGGAATTGCAGTCTTTTTCTTCATAACAACCATAAACAAATCTGCAAATGATTTTTCATTATTCTAATCCGCACTTCCAAAAATAAATACACATTCTTACTTTAATATGCTAAACATTGTATCTGGATGTTCATCTTTTGGATTTTTGTGATAGCCAGCCTTAAAGTATGTCAAAAGGAATGCTAAGCTAACGGCAAAAATTCCGATTTCACTATGAGGAATTGATTTGATTAAATTACGCGCTTCCAACATTTTCCACACAGTTTCTGTGGCAATGTTTGATACATATAAAGCCAAGAGTGGTCGACGAGACGGCCGTTCAATTAAAATCGCACAAAACGATGCTAGAAATGACGGGAACCCAGAAATAGTCACAATATTATAATTCCCCATTAAATACCTGTGAATGTATCACAACGCTTTTTAAAATTTTATAACAAACAAGACACACTTAAATTTTATCTCAATGCTGTACCTCAAAAGACATAAAAATCCGGAAAATCCAAACCCGTTGAAACTCAGAAACGCAGTCGATCGAAAAATTCCTGACGCTGTTTTCTTAAGGTCTTCTAATTTTGGTACTTTTCCTTTCATTAGCAAAGCTAACTGAAAGCATCATTCAAAACATATGATCTGCGCCTCGGGCTGTTTATGTTGTTCTACTTACAACGTAAACGGTTGTGTAAATTCTTAATGAATCGGTTATTGCGTACAAGTAAAGTCCAGTTGTTGCTTGAGCGCAACTGTCCGTCCAAGGGTGAACGTATTGTTTACATGTCGCTTCAATTGGAGATAATTTACTAAGTACTTGTACCATTGTTACGTATGCGTGGTTTTTATGTTTGGAGTAAAAACTTTCACTTCTTCCGACCACAACACATCGGCGTGACAACTATTGAGACGCACAGCTGAATGCAACTGAATACTGCTGAATACGCACTGGCCAGGTTAATGAGGTAGTGAAACAAATCGTATACTCAGCTGAAAAGTGGGGTACGCTCAGTTGTGATATGATGATGATTGAAGTAATTATGACCACGCGGCAATGCGATAATCAATGTAGCATATGGAAGGGGGGCAATTTACTTAATTTTATCGTTATGTTATTGATTAAATAAACCAGTTTTGCTTTGAAATACATGTAATGCAAATAAAGCGTATATACATATTACAAGACTTGAACAAAAATTAATTATACAAGCTTTGTACCATATATTTATTTTATCACATAATAATAACACAAAAACTGTTATTAACATAACAATTTATGTACAAATAAACTTATGTTACAAAATGTACATCTGCCACATGCACTTTATAATATTCTCCAACTACGGTTCTAGACCGCAATCCATTCCCGCCCAGGGATCTGGAACTTCTAAGAAATAGCGATGCATTGCCTCAATAAAACGCTTTTGATATTCTTGAGGAGGCATGATTGTAGGTAGCTTTCCTTGGCCACCTAGGATACCTGTTTTTTTTACAATGGTTTCCAATTTTTTATCCCAAGTAAACGTACGAATATAATCTATAATTTAAAATATGGTAAAAAGAAACCTCGTTGAGAAGAAATCTAATGAAAACATACCAATAATACCCAAAACCAACTCTTTTCTTTCTGTATCTAAACCAACAAGTAAGGAATAATCCATAACGCATTGATTCGAGAGGAATTCGGTGTCGTTCAATATTGCCGCAGTTAGTACAGCTTTTGAGTGAGGATGAATGTATAATGGATTTTCGCAAGTCACTGTAATTTAAAAAAATATTCACAAAATGGAAATAAGCTTCAAATGCACTTACTTTTTAACAAGTTTTCGTCGAGTAATACGATTTCCCCATCTTGATTGTCAGTATTAACGAGTCGATTGCGCATTGAGCCTTTCAAATCAAATTTCTGTTCAACAACACGGTTGTAGAATAAATTTTCCATTATAAGCAAATACGTTCTGGATGTTGCATTTGTTGAATTATTTCGGTACACCACTTGATAAATACCAACGATTTTGCCCAATAATGTTGGCAAGCCACTAGCAAGACATTTATTCATGTACGTGAAGTAATTATTGGCCGATTCGAAAAACAACTGTATCTCTTTTTGAGGCATGCCTTTTATAATGAAGCGATCATCAGTTGTTTTGGCAAAAGTTGAGCCGGATTTACCACCTCGAGCATTCCACGGTATACAGCGTGACAGCGATCTTATAAACGCTTCTTCTCCAATGGGCAATATTGTATTTCTCAAAGTAGCAAATTTTTCGGGATAATAAATAACGCATAAAAATTTACAGCAGTTATCTTCGAATTGTACTTCAATCTTATGATTTTTCTCATCCAGTGGTTTCTCAGGTGCTGGAATATCATTTCCTCCTGCTCCACCATCCGAATTACTCGTAATTGAGCTCAGCAAATCCGTTTTGCTATCCTTCGGACGAAAGAAAGATTTAAGATTGGACTTTTCTATCGATTGTGTTAAATCAATGTCCGACTTCTCTTTATCGTTACTATTATTTCGTCGTTTGACAACTGGACTAGGAGTGAGTTCAGGATGATAATTTTTTCCGGTGAGTTCATCAAATTGCTTCTTGTATTCCAACGAATTCAATGCGTAAGCGACCATTGAACTTGGTTCAGATTCATAAACGACTAGAGGTGCAAATACTCCGCTCGGCAATATGTAATGCTCTTGGTTATTGAACGGACTTGCAATTGGTGTAAACTGTGAGCTAGAAAATAAAGAAAATATTGTTTTCACCGACTTGCGATCAGATTCTTTCTTGTCATGCGTATCTTCCATTTGATTTAAAGTGGTACCATCGGATTGTGAACGATGGTGACCTTTTGGTGATGATGATAATGTTTCATCTAGAAAATAAGATACATAGTTTTCAGTATATAATGTTAAAAGATATTAGACTCAATTACCATCCGGTTTATCTAAACTACGAATCTTTTTGGTATGATATTTAAGATTGCTGCCTTCATCCTTGACATGTTCTTCAGTTGGTATTTCCTTACACTTAACATCAGGTACATTTTTCGAAGTATGTGGTGCATCCAACTCCTGAGAGCTTGTTTTATCCTTTTTCTTGTCTTCCTTTTTATGAGTTACATTTTCGGAAAGTTTCGTATTCCATTGATCCACAGCTTCGACAATGAGGCGTTTGATCCGTACAATGCCATCCTGAATTTTCCAAACGGCATTTTGTACATTTGATTTATCCTCACCGTCTGCAAAGAATTTATTCTCAATCGTTGGTGAGGTCAGCTTTATTTGTATCTCTTCAATTTTTTGCTTGAACGTATGATTCTCTCGATGCAGCATTTGAATGAATGTCTGCACTAAGTCGTTATCGCTTGGTAAAATTGATATCTTTTCCTGGATAGCCGAATATACCTCGTCTCCCTTAAGCGCCAAACATTTAATTTCATCAACAAGGTCACCTTGGTCTTTATCAATGTTATAAGTAATCTCAATTATTGTTGGTGGCAGTGATATCTCCCATAGATCCACGGACGTATACCTGCGCAAGTGTAACGTAACAGGTACAATATTTCAAACTTTGAACAGTTATTAATAACTCACTTAAATGATGCAACTGTATTTTTATACGTGAAATACTGGCAATGGTCATGGTGTAAGCTGTGCTGGCAGTCGGAATTACCCCGCCGTGAATACAAACCGCCATGGAAACGTAATTCTAAATATTTGGCGAAGGAAAAGGACCAAGTGTCCACGGACATCTTTACCATTGGTGATACGCGTTGGCATTTACTACAAGAGCTCCACATCGCAATATCATCATCAACGGATAATTTATCAATATAGTTCAACGTAATACTAACGCAGCCGGTATAATGCACAAAACGGCGCACATGCTTAAGCATGGGAGTTTCGCATTTCGATTGACACTGGTACTTTTGGGAGAAGCAGTAACGCATTAAAAAGCAACCTAATGGAATGTCATTTTGTCCATAGAACGCCATATATACAACCCTAAAATGATTAATTAGGCCTGAATCCAATATTAATTCAATTTTCATATACCAAGGATTAACGCAAAATGCCGGGGAGTTGATGGATTCTTTACTGTAGCTGCAGAATAATACAGTCAAACGTTGATGATTCCTGGGATTTAAGACATCCAATGTGGTATCCTGGATTTTATCCGCCTTATCATTATGACTCTCGTCACATCCTATCACATCTAATATAGGTTTCTTGACGAGACGACTACCGCACGCTCGGAAGTGGGTTAATAATGTTTGAACTTCATTGGAATCAATATTTCCCGTAATTGGCATTGTTATAAATTTATGAGGTGGCTGCAGCTAGAAAATGAGTGTTATCTGTTATCTATGGCAATCCATACTATTCGTAACTTACATTCTTCTTATTCTTAGTTTTGTTTATAGTTTCTTGCTCTTTTAAGAGCTTTCTTTTCTTATTGTTTTCAAACTGTTCACTGTAGTAAATTTGCGTAGGAAAGTAATTTCTTAACTTACATTTTCGTCCGTTTTCAGTCTCCAAATACGGGACGCAAAAGACTAAGAATGGTGAAATACATAAAATCGTATCATCCAAGGCTTTTCGAAATTGATTTGTAAAAGGTAAATCAGCCACGGATAATGTTTGGGTTTCGTCAAAAACTGCATCGACATCATATGAATGTAACGGATCGCTAAAGTCTTGTATTGGTTCCGTAAGTAATTTCTTTTCTTCAGTTTGAGTTTTGTTTTTATTCTCTGCTTTAGTGGAGTTAAAGAAATCGGTATCATTTTCAGATCCTCCAAATAACTCATTGCTAGATATAGCGACTTTACGCTGTTTGTTAAAATTTTCTACTGTTACTTCGGCAACTGGTAAAGTTGGAGAGTTCTCTTTGCTATCATCAAAAAATTCATCCTTGCTACATCGTGGATATGCAAATTCGTCCATTAGGAATGATTTTTCAAGTCGCCAATTGTAGCAAGCAAATAATAAAAATGATGCGACCGACTTCAGCTCCAACAATTCCGATTTCGAAGCTCCTCGTAAGAGTACCGTGCAGGCAAGATGTGCTTGTGGCATGCCTTCAAAAAACATGAGTGTTTTGCATCTTCCTTTATCGAGATTGAACTTTTTGAGGTAGAACTTTTTACATGTACCAAGCCGAGGAGCGCTTATTCGTGCGTCAATTGACGATACCAAATCGCCTTGAGTTGCACGAGCAATACGTTCCAGTACCTTCTGTTTAACGTTTAAAACTATTGTTACTCCTTTCTGACGCAAAATATCTTGTGCCAAACGAGACATGTTTCGATGAACTAAGACAATGTCGGGCTTTAGAGCTAAAATCCTATCTGCAACATGAGTGAGATATTGCTGTTCCTGAAAGAATTAACATAATAACAGGAATCGTACATAATGTGAAAGATAAATATGTTACCTGCATTAATACTGGATCGAGAGACATTAATCTGCCTTCGGTTCTTTGGTATACAATGGGACACTCTAAAAGTAAAATTTTGGGGTTTTCCAAATGTACACGCATTGACTTATGCGCTACATTTTTTGTAAAAACAATTCCTCTAATCATAGTGGAATCTGCACGTAGTCCACCGCTAACTTTTTTGAATTGGACATAATTGCGAATATCTAATTCTTCCGCGTTGTGGTTCATATCTATAAAAGAGTGCAATATTACAAATACCGGCATAAGAGTAGTATTTAAATGTACCTGGACGAATGATATCGATTATTTCATGAATTAATGGAAGAATGATTGAACTCCACGTTAGAGACAAACCCTTTACGCTTAACAATTGTTGGACTAGTGTGTTTTTATGCTCTTCAAATGCGTTCGTGAGACGTTTGTAAGCCGCCGCTTCACGATTCTCTTCCCGTAAATTAGTGGCATTGTGCCATCCATATTCTGGTACACATTCTCGATGTTCTGACGTTCGAATAACGATTTCATTAGAATTAGACTTATTATTATAATCGGGTGCATCTTCAACATTCAAATTTGCATTTGAAATTGACGCCGGTTTTGAGAGGTACACTGTGCTCGCACCAATATTTAAATCGAGAGTATACGACGATGAAGATGTAAGATGGCTAGAAATATGCGCTGATGAAGGTGATACTTGTTGTTCATTTTCCGAATCTGAAAAGATAATAAGTTAATAAGAAAGAAGGATCTTAAACGCAATTATTGAATTGTTACCAGTGTTATTCGAATCTTGAGGAATGTTTTGTACCCACATTGGTTCATCATGTACATACGTTTCAAAATTTTGCATTGATTGTAGTAAATCTGGCGAGGAAATAACACCCAACTTAAACAAAGAATTGCCATCGACAAATGACAGTGATTCCGATAAACACATAATATATCCACCATCTAAAAGTGCTTGGCAAATAGCAGCTGCTTGAACTCTGGAATGTGATAAATGTATGATTAACACAAAATGAATATCTTTGATAAACTCTGCTACTATATGGTAATTGTTTATGAGCATATTACCTCGTGTTTGCTTTTTGTTGATATATCAACCAATCAACCAATTCGGAGCCGAGGAAGGTATTAACGTAGTTTCGTAAACGGTAGCGTTGTTTTCTTAACGGAATTCCTCCATTTGGTCTACAAATCTCTTCATATAAATTGCGAAGTGAAGACGAATTTTGTAAAGCTCTGCATTTTTCTTCAGTTGTTAAATAACTAGTACTGTTGTCCCTTAAACGTGAAACAAATAAGGTGAATTGTTATATTCATGGTGGATTATGTACCTTCCTGAAGCAAATTTCTCTTCTTGGTAACCAACAGATATTTTACGCTTAATCGTTCCGACTTTATCAAATGTTACATCAGATATTGAGGGGTTTATTGACAATGAAGACTGATTAAGAGATGAGGTAGATGAGCCTTCACCATATTTGGATTGTAAGTTTTCTTGCAAGGCACGCAAATCAGATGACAAATCTGAACCAATGTCATTGGATTGCAAATATGATAGAACAACTTTACAGCAATAAGTACAAACACGTAAATCACCTGAAAAACGCGTTTCTAGATTAATCAAAGAAAATGAATACAACTTGTATGTACCTGTGCAACCAAAGATTTTTCCTGGTATTTGCTGATTACAACAGTAGGAGCAAAAAATTTGACCACATACTCTGCAATGATGACGTCTTCTAAATGTGGTAAACTTTTCACAGCATTCATAACATTCCTTACTGACTGAATCTGGCATCCAGTATTGCTTTAACTCTGAGTCTGAATAAGCTTGAAAATTCTGAAGTATATAAAATTATCTAATGATTCTTTGAGATTCGTAAAGTAAGACTCACAGTTCGTTTGAGAACAAGTAAATTACTTATTCTCTTTAGTACACTTGGCAAACTTCGTCCCTCAGAAACATCAACATCATAAACTACACTGATACTGTCTGCTGGTTCTGCATCATTTTCTGTAGCCCATGACGGCAATGATTCTTGTGATAGTGTATCAACATTTTCCAATGCACTTGAACTTGCCTCAGATCGAGTGGATGACTTTCCAAATTTAAAGAGCCTGGAAAACAATTGACCAACTGTGTCTTGTTTTTCCTCGGCTTGTAATGGTGCAAATTCTGTAAGCTTGGTCGGCGATTGCAAATTCTTATTCATGTTTAGAAAAGGATGTGTTGTAAAGCTCGCGCAATCCGTGTCTTCATTATTATAAAGAAATTACTACGTAAACACCCCGCATATAATTAACAGCTGACTAACGTCAGGTGAGTAGACCTTTAATCGCTTTAACTGTATTGTATAAGAATTATGCAACCAATCCAACCCATTGCAGTTCAAATATAAAGATGTTTTTGTGGTTGCCTATAGCACAGGTTACGGTAGTAGTGTCTAAATAATTAAAAACATTTCTAATATTAGTATAAGTATACTAATTACATTAAATCTACCTATATTTATTACAAATGTTAGCTGTTCATATTTAGATTCATGATTTAGAAGAGAATTAAACTTGGAACTACTTATTACACATCGACAACATACAATTAGGGTTTAATCTAGGAGGGGGTGGGATTTTGCGTGTGAGAGCAATTTCTGCGAAGAATGCACCTTTGCAAATAGTTCTTTTATAGTTCAGTACATAGAATAACTGTTGAGTACAGTGGTTTCAGTTGTTATGACAAATGCTGCAATGATATTCTGACATTTCATAATAAAATTATGACATTTGATTAAATACGGGAATTGAAAACTATTTAAATCCGAAAATTTCAACATGAATAAAGTGTTTGGTTGTATTTTTATGGTTTGTGGGGCTGCTTTTGTATCCGTATGTATTTACTATGAGCGTGAACGGAGTAGGAATCCAAGTTACAAAAAGAGATTGCGCGACAAACGAGCTCATCTGAAGAAAGAGCAGTTGCCCTATTATGAGATTGCCCCGACCACCATTGACCCGCAATTCCGCGAAGCCATGATTATCAATGAGATACAGGTGGCCGAAAAACTAATGCTGCGCGAGAAATGGGAAGAAGCGATCATCCATTTTGCTCATGCGATAACGGTGTGTGCGGATCCGGCTCATTTACTTAACTGCCTTCACCAAACATTGCCGCCTCCGACGTACGAGATGCTCATCAAGACGTTGTCGAGTATGTACGACGGCCGACTTGACAGCGGTAATGATCGTCCCCGTCAGCGCAATCAACATCTTACTGTTGTACAATACAAGTAACTAGCACTAAATCGTCGATCTATAATTTATTGGAATAGTTTATGAAGTCTCGATGTTATCATTGGAGGGATATACATATGCAAATTTAATGTTACCAAATATACATTCGCAAAATTTGTCATTATAATTCTGTGTATTATTCTGTGACTTCACGGCGTTTTAATCCGCATTATGTCCACCTTGGTACCTTGCCAAGTCTACACCGTGCACTGTGCTAAGACAGTGTTAGCATGTGGGCATAAGTAAGATAATATACTACACCCCAACATATTACACACTTATAGTTGGGGATCTAAACGCCGAATTGGGCAAGAAGCAAGACAGCAGCAAAACTGGCCTGGGACAATATGGGATAGGAGAAACAAATGACTAGGGAAACACCGTAATACAATAAGTTTTAACATACGACATATAAGACGGTTGGTGGCATACTTGGTAGAGTGCTTGCTTGCCAGCCAGTTGTTCTGGGTTCGAATCCCAGTACAGGTTGTTTGTTAATAAATTTTTCTCAAAAATAATACGAGCGCCTGTAACTACTATGTTTAAAGCACTCTGCTTCCAATAGGGCGGCCATTCAGTTGACCACTGCGCTCGAATTCAAATCGAGCACTTAGAAAATAATTCTAAGTCCAATACTTGGTGAATTTAGTGGCGCTGATGACAAATTGGTTGGGCCGCCCCTCTCAATTGACGTCACAAACCGAGGTCTGTTGGTAACGAAAATCGGGAATGGGGAGGCAGTCTACTGCCGGGGAGCGAAGCGGCGGGGTGGGCCGTCACAAGACAATCTTAACGTACGGGCTTCAAAACTTAAAAATGGGGACTTTGTACGCTTCCGGGGCCCCATTGGACATACTGTTAAGTCCAAATGGGCCCCCGAAGCCTACAAGGAAATTAAAACTTGGAAATTCGAGTTGCCTTTCTCGGGGATCGAACCTGAGACACTCGAACCACTTGCATAGACTGTACCACTAGGCTATGAAGTGCTGTTGTTATTCGCAAATTTGATCTTCCCCTTATAGTTTCAAATTTACTTACAAACTTAAAATTGAATAGACTGTCTCGAGATTCGAACCCGAGACTCTCAGACCACTTCCATAGCCTATACCACTAGGCTATGGAGTGTTGCTGCCGTGGCTAAATTTGATCTTGCCGTTAAAGCTTAAAACGTGAATTTTAAACTTAAATAAGAACTGCCTGTCTCAGGAATCGAACCTGAGACACTCAGATCACAACCATAGACGCTACCTCTAGCCTACGGAGTGCTGTTGTTATTGTTAGATTTGATCTTGCCCTTAACTTAAAATGTGAATTTCAAACTTAAATAAGAACTGCCTGTCTCAGGAATCGAACCTGAGACACTCAGATCACAACCATAGACTCTACCACTAGGCTACGGTGTGCTGTTGCTGTAGTTAAATTTGATCTTGCCCTTAACTTAAAATGTGAATTTTAAACTTAAATAAGAACTGCCTGTCTCAGGAATCGAACCTGAGACATTCAGATCACAACCGTAGACTCTACCACTGGACTACGGAGTGCTGTTGTAGTAGCTTAATTTGATCTTGCCTATAGATGCTCAATTTTGTTTCAATTTTAAGCAAATCAATAATCACCAAACTTTATATGCTCAAGGGTGAAGCTTGCTTTTGATCTTGAGAAAATGCACAAAAATTTGTCGTTTTCGTGCAAAAACAGTGAGCGTGGATGCGGGGTGGTATCCTTGAGAGGCATCTGGGCTAACTAGGCATCGCCAAGCAAGACTTCTGCAGGGGATGCGGTAACGAAGAGGAGGAGAAAACGGTAGAACATACTACTACCCCTCACTGAGTGCGTTTAGGCAGCGCATCCTAGGCCGCCCCCCTCTGAACTCATAGAAGCGGAGACTAGGCTCTGAGCAGGTTCACCCCCGGCTCCAGACGGTTTAAAGAGAGGACCGGGTAGAAAGCAACTATGGCATCACAACGGGCCGTCCTTACGAATTATTTTCGTAAGTTATATATTCCTATAATATTTTCGTTATATTTCTAGAATAATTCTTATGTTACAATCAGATTTTGTTATTCTTATTGAATTAATTTCTTGAATTATAATAAAACATAATTATTGAATATGTCGTTTTTAGCATCTAAAACAAAAGAATGAAGAAATCATTGCTTGTAGATTCATTAGGTATTAGTTCACCTTTAGAACAAACATGTTTGAAAACTTTGTATAATTTCCCACTTCAAATGTGAGAACATGCGAACATTTCAAATGCATAAAAAGCAATCTAGAACCCGTATACAAATCACCATCCCAAGGAACGTTGCTAAATATTTCATATTGAAATCGTTCACTCTGCAATATTCGTATTATTCGCATTATTTGAATTGGGAAAGCGTTAATTCAGTTGAAATACAATTTGGATAATACGTTCACCAATATATCCGAAGAGAAATGTACCAATAAAATAAAGGCATCCAACCAGCACGGAGAATAGGCGTATGTCCTAAAAGAAGTACATGTGTAAATCAAAAATTAAATAACAGTAGGTATGGGTTATTTACATTAAGGGAGGTAATAATTGTAAAACTCATTACGAACGCACCAAAAATTGAATGAAGTAAAAGTGGCCATTTATATATATTCTGGATCATCGTCCATATTCTAAAACGCAAACATAAATTGTAAAAATAACTCGTTTAACGAACGACGGTTTTCATGACGAACGAAAGGGATGGTTCCTAAATCGAGTTTTTTTTAATGAGCTCCAGTGCAAATTTGGAAGTGCCTCGATAAAATCACACCTTTTTTTACCTTATTAAACGTAGATGATGTTTGTAGATTTTCTTAAGCGTTACTCTTCTTTTCTTAACGGTTTGAAATGCTTTAATGCAGGTAAGCAATGCAACCATTGATTCAAATCCAAGTTCAATATATGTCACGGCTGAAATGACGCAACAAATAGAAATAATGTAACCATTAAAGACATAAATTACAAGCACATAATTCACCACATTTACTATATCACGATAAGGGTGAAAACTTAACTTTAAACCATAATCCTAAAAAGTAATCAAGTTAGTTTGTTATCCATATGTTAGTTACATTTATTTTACGTACGATAGGTATCAAAAGTCCGCAAGTATTTGAATCAATGCTCAAAGTTTCGTCACAATTTGTCAATGTTTTTATAACAAGGATAAGAAATATCAAACATGTATAAGATACTAATATAATTTTGACAAATAAATTATGCTGGCGAAAATTTGTGAGCCAACCTCCTTGAAAATGTGGATTTGTGTCCATTAAATAAAATATTTTATTCGTCAGTTTTTCTGTTCTTGGTGCTAAAATAACCTGAAACATGGATAATCCAAATGTTGAAGTGATGAGTATGAGCACTGAGTAAGCAATTTCACTAAATGGCTCGTCAAGCTCTAAAAATAAATTGTTGAATTGAATTTTGATTGTATACAATATTATTATTTACTATGTTTTTTGTAAATTGTATATATCGTTGGTACGATGAAAATAATTGAATAGAACAAGTATATTATTCGAATCATATTATTTTTATACCAGTAATACTTTTTATAAATTTTAAATGGAAAATAGTTAGATGAAACGCCCATATTTTTAATTAAATATAATTATATAGTTTTATTTGTATTTTTGATTATTAAATCTTCTAGCGAACAAGTGGAGTGTCTTGAAGCTACTCAGAACAAGTAAAATTAAATTTAATATTAGAATGACTAATCATTTTAATATCCCATTAATCAAATTAAAGTCTACCTAATTACAAATATAATTAGTTATCGATAAACAATCATGTATGTATTAAATGGAATAAAATGGAATGCATAATTAAGCATACTTTCATATTTTATTATTTATTCGAGTAGGTATTCACTTATTAATACATATTGACAATATAAGTACGTCGGTGGTAAATATGTAGATTATATATTTATTTATACATGGAGCTTACTAACCAATTATTTCATGGTCTTATATTTATTTCGATAAATACAAACACGAAATTACCAAATTATTACAAACTTTTAAGAATCGCTGTTACAAAGTATTGACATTTCGGCTTCAATTGGACGAACGTGTTTTCGTTTGACATAATTATTTACAAAGAATATTGTTAAAATTAATATGAGTATAATTATAATAATAACAAACTCTGTTACTTGAACTTTATGATATGTAATTAACAACGCATAATTATGTTCTTGTAATTGATATTTTTGATCATTTGGCGTACATTTAATCGAAGATTGCTTTGTTACTTGTTGTGGTAAGTTTGATACTTGTGTTGTTATTTTTTCAGTATTTTCAAAGTCTTCGTTAATCGTGCATTGAATTCCATTAACTGCCAAATCATATCGTTCAGTGCCTTCAAGTAAATTAAATTTAGAATAATGAAATATTTCCATAATGTTCAACAGCTGATGACAATTCAACTGATTGTGATCCAAACGTATATCCAATCCTAACTCATGCGTTATACTTGAGTTTACATTAATTTCTCTGATCTTATTGTTACTTAGATCTAAATATCTTAAAACTGGTGTATTTGTAAAAATAATAATGTCAACATTAATAACTTGATTACCATTTAAGTATAACATTTTCAATTCACGCAAACCATTAAACATTGCTACATTTAATGTTGTTAATTTGTTTGCGGATAAATCTAATACATCCAAAAGTTTAAAACGTGAAAATGTATTTGGCATTATCTGGTGTATTGCATTATTCGATAAATTGAAATATTGCAATGTGCTAACATTTGAAAGTGATTCTGCATTAAGAGTTAGTAACTTATTATTGCTAATGTCTAAATGAGAAATGAATAAATCATCAAATAATTGATACATGGAGTTTATGTCACAATTGTTGACAGTTACATTTCTAATATTTTGATTTTTTAATAACGGTTTCTTCAGTTTCATGTTAACATATTTAATGGTTTTTAAATTGAAACATTTGGAAATTGCTTCATTGCTTACTGTTGTCAATGGATTTGATAATACAATATTAGATAATTTTGTTAAATTAAAGAAAGCAAATTGTTCTATTTGACCCCCAATGTGTTGTGCAAGTAATAAATCTTTATTTGAAGAAGCACTAAAATGTATACGTTGTAAATTTGGAAGATTTTGGATTGCTCGACTACGTATATTAACTATTGTGTTTGGTAATGTGATTTCAAGTAAATTTGATAAGTTTGTTATAATATTCGCTTCTAAATTGAAGATAGGATTATATTCCAAATTTAAAACTTGTAAATTTAGTAATTTATCCAAAAGGTGATTTGGTATTTTCAATATTTTATTATTTCCCATATTAAGAATACGAAGACTGTGTAAATTTTGAAATGAATGCGATTCTATTATTGATATTGAATTATAAGACAAATCTAAATCAGCCAATTTGTATACTTCTAAAAATAAATCTGTAGTAATTTTCATTATTTTATTATTGGAAAGATTCAATTTCGTTAGATTTGTTAAACCGCTAAAAGCATTATTGCCCATTTTTCCTATATTATTAAATTTTAAACTTAGAATTTCTAAATTTGACAACCCTTGTAATGTGGAATTATCAATTATTGTTATTTGATTATTGGATAAGTTTAAGTATTTTAAATATTCTAAATTACTATTTGCACCTTCACTGAATGTGGACAGTGCGTTATGTGATAAATTCAATATCTCTAATTGTTTGCACTCTGCAAATTCATCTTTGTTTATTGTTGATATAGAATTATACGATAAATCTAATTCATATAATGTTTTTAGAGAATTGAAAGCTGATTTTTCAATTATTTGAATTTCATTATTAATAAGCGCCAAGGATTTTAAACGAGAAAAACAAGTAAATGCATTTTCACTTATTGTATATCGATAATGGTTATCAAACTTCATACCATTGCAGATTCTTGTCCAAGTATTGCGCATACAACATATATCTATATCTGTCGGCACTCCATCCAGCCAATGGTTAATGCGAAATTTTACTGGATTACGAATTGCATTAGGGTCAGAGCAATCTTCAAACCTACTTGAAAATTCTTCCATACACTCAATATAAGCGTAACAAATTTGTGCGAGTAAGCAACCTTGCATAAATACAAGTTGTATAATTCGGATATTCATTTTGTACTTGACTTAACTGTAAATTATGGATTAGTAAATTTCCTGCTTATTATAATATTATCATACCTGCGGACATCGAATGAATAATAAATCTTTATCTAGCAGTTTTGTACAACAGTTATTTTCTTTGTTTTAGTTACAACTCTATCAAAGTTTGGAATTCAACTAAAGAGTTATGATATTTTTAACCTAGTTATTTGAAATTGATAAGAATTGATAAACAATTATCACAGATGCATTTCCTTTGTTGCCATGTCATAGCGAGTGATAAACAATTCGTTTTGTTTATATTTTACATTACTAATTGTTATAGCATTGCATTAACATTAAATTGATTTTATGTTGGCTGTTGCTGTTTGTTATTCATTTTGCTAGATAATTTTATGCATCACACTTTTTTTGAAAAATTTGTTAGAAGCACTTTATTTACCACGAGATATCACTAATGTGATTTCAAGTATCAAGTTAAACAGAGGCGTACTTGATGACAATCAAGATCCAAGAAAACAGCAGAAGAAGAACTAGAATTATTAATTGTGACATAAAGAAAGCAAGTAAAGTATATCATCAATTTGGCTATAATTCATACTTATAATTCGTACCTGGTAGCACCCTGGAAAATATAAAATCCATTTAAAGTATGTTTTACATTAAATTTAACTCTTTATTTTCACAATTTTGACACTATACTATTAACGTTTGGATTTCAACTAAATAGAGATTTAATGGTATTTCCAACTTTGTTATTTCAAATTGATAACCTTTGATAAGCATTAGTGCAACACGTATAAAGTACATGAATTATTTTATAAATTATTACATA
The DNA here is from genome assembly GCA_963978815.1 of Aleochara curtula. Lineage (NCBI taxonomy): Eukaryota > Metazoa > Arthropoda > Insecta > Coleoptera > Staphylinidae > Aleochara > Aleochara curtula. The sequence continues at coordinate 5,084,361 of OZ022216.1, forward strand.
TGTTTTACTTAGCATATGGGCATTTTCACTGCAACGATGACAGCATCACTTTCCCCGCATCAATCTTTCGAAATCTTCGATGTCATCCATCATTTTCTCTTATTCAGCTAATCTTTGTATGACTTCGTGTTCCATAAGCCCATCCACGGCTTTGAAGGTGCCCTAGAATAACTCGTATTTTGCCCAACGTACGATTCTCCTCACATTTCTCGTGCCCATTGGATAACATCTTGGATTTGGAGGAATTTTCTGATGTAGGAGCTTCGTATTCGGTCTGTTAGTGTGACGCCATGAATTGCTCTTATGTCATATCAGCGATACTTCATCCACCGACCAGAGATACTACACGAGCATGCTGCTGAGTGCCATATGCAGCATTATTGGTAGATCCTAGAGCTGACACAGCACAAACACCATCAGCACCCACTGCAGTTGGCTGGTTCCGCGCGCTGGTTCCGCCTCTACTTGAGAAGATGGGGGCCATCATCGGAGAAGTTTTGGCGATCATCGTTTGCAGGCGAAGGGACAAATTCCGCTTTAAAAACTTGACATCTTACATTCAATCATACATGGTTGAAGTCGTTGGTTGAGGACAGTCACCATCAGAAAGAGAAAAAATTATGTCCTTGTTTGATTGCTAGAAACCAATCTTCTTCAAGGAGATCATCTTTGAACAGGGGTTTAACTTTATTTGGTTTAATAAATTGCATAACTAATTCTAACATCTCTTTTATAGACAACCCTTAGCCATATCTTTCCACTGTCAAAAAACTAAGGCGATCTGCGTTTTTCCTGGTTAAGGACGTGATTTCTAGTCCATATGTGGATACAGGCTTCTATTTCAATTACTGTTGAACTTCAATTTCGTTATAATTTTGGCCCTCTCTAGGGTACATTGTTATAATTATAATTAACAAAAGGAATATAAATACAGCGATTTGCTTCTGACATTTACATTATTACAGAAGTTGACCTAAACAAAGGTTCTATTTCTATATTAGCGTTTGCGATTTTAAAGATGGCCCAGAACGAATGTAATACCTTGACTGATGCACGTGAAGACAAGGAGAAGATTGCGAAATTGGAACAATTTGAATGTAGTGTTTGTTTCCACTATATGCATCCACCAATCTTTGGATGTTCAAACGGTCATAATACTTGTTTCGATTGTTTGTGGAAGTTGAAGACATGTCCGATGTGTCGCGTGTCAGTATCGATAATGACGCGTTCACGTGATTTCGAAGCGGTACATGGAAGATTCTCCTTTCCATGCAAAAACAACATCAGCGGTTGTAAGGAATGGATGTCCAGCAGTGAAATCTATGATCACCAAATGGATTGCATTTACAGTTCACCAGGCAAATTGTTTACAGACAAGGAAAAAGAAGACGATAGAGAAAAGCATTTCAAAAGAACGGAGTTACTGCAAGATACGAATTCGGAAGTTATCTGGTTTAGAATTTTTGATTCGGGCTACGATAGTGAAGACGAAGACGATCCTCCATTGTTTATTCATTTTACGCCATTAGATAGATATATACTCTTGTTAGAGAGCTTAGGAAGATTTTAAATTATATTGTGAACATTGATATATCCTAATTTTTAAGAAATAAATTAATTTTTATTTATATGAATTTGTATTAATTTACTTGTACATGTCTCCGATTATCCTCGTATCCCACCTACAAGCAATTGCGTCAATTCATAATTGTTCCATGCTTGTTATTAAATAGTTGATTATATTAAATTATTAGGACTCTAATTTAATCTCTCAGTTAACCTTACTTGAGGGGGTATTCTAGGATACAAACTTTGCGTGCAGTTTGTACACGAGCTTCGTACACGAAACTAGAAATAAAGTTTATTATTGCAGTCCCTCGCTTTGTAGACTTCGATCGTCGACGTTAAAAAATTATTCCACTGTAAATTGTTAAATAAGGATTTATTATGCTACCAAAGGAAAAAATGATGCTTCAATTAATAGTTTCATTTACAAATCATGAAAATGTGAACACTTTGTTTTCAGTTCTACAAAATTGCTTCGCTTAACGAACGTTTCGTTTAACCAGTAAGGCTCGGAACGAATTAGATTCGTTATGCGAAGTTCCACTGTACCTAGCATTTTTAAAGATATTAACATGCTAACCCCTATAATCTCATGCGATGTTTGAATAAAAGTTGGTCCGAGAGGTGCTGCCCTCAAACTTAACTATACATGTTTGTGCACGGACGGGCGAGCATTGCATGCTATTGTATGTGGGTCAAGTTTTGTTCACACGGATGAGAGAATTGCATGAGTGTCAGTTTTGTAACGTAAACAACAATTTGAATTGGAGGGGTTCCGTGAGGTGCTGCCCTCAAAGTCATAGACGCATATTGCACACGGACGTAGAGAAATTGCATGAGTGTCAGTTTTTGATCACACGGACGAGAGCATTGCATGAGTGTCAGTTTTTGGGTCCGCTGGGCGGTCGCAAAATTCTCTCTCGCACTATGGACTGATAAACAAATTCGCTGCGCCACACTCATCCGTATTCCAGGCGCACTTGCACGGGCACGTTGCTCCGCGTGTTTACGTTTTAGGTATTCTGTGGATGGTATATCCACTCCTTACAACCTCTAGTGTTGTTCTTGCATGGAAAAGACAAATTATTATGCAAATATTATCTGCAATAGACAATCAAAACATATTTTATGGCCGTTTTTACATACGATTATTGGCGGATGAATATATTCACAACAGATACAACATTCCAGTTCTTCAAATTGAGCTAATTTATTCCGAGTATCCTCAATAACCTGAATTGTATTACTAGTTTTTTGTTCAGACATATTGAGTTATAAAAATAGATATAAAACTTTCGCAACTAATCTGAGATGCTAAGATCCCGCAATTTTGGGGGCTAATTATAAATACAATTGCGTAATTCAAATTATTTTAAAACCTACGTGACTGTACGGCGTTATCACTAAATAATAAGACTGAAGGTGTCTTTTCATAACAATTTCCTTTGTTTTAAACTTAGGCTATAGGCTATATTTCCTAGGTCAGTGGTGCACAACTCAAGTTGTTGATGTAGAGGTCGCTTTAATTTATTATACCCCTCTGGCGGGAAAGTTCACTTTATTATAATTATGGTCCCTGTGGCATTAAACCAAGATTTTCTAGTCAACACATTCTATATCTTTAGTCAAAACGCAAACGCATTACTTTTGTTCGTGAACATAGCTAATATTGTAAGTATGGCAAGAATCGAAAATATTGACGTGGATGAAGACATCAGAGGCCTAGAGAAAAGTTTGAAAGATATTGCATCATTTGAATGTATTGTTTGCTATGAGTTTATGCATCCACCCATCTTTGGATGCTCAGAAGGCCATAAAACGTGCTTCGATTGTCTGTGGAAATTAAAGACATGTCCTGTATGTCGCGTGTCCTTAACGAAAATGAAGCGTTTACGCAAAATCGAGGAGTCGCATGGAAAATGCTCGTTTCCGTGCAAAAACTATATCAGCGGTTGTGAGGAATGGATGTGCGGCGGTGGAATCTACGATCATCAAATGAAATGTGTTTTCAAATCCCAAAGAAAAGCATTTATAATAAGAGAAATTATGGATAATGGAAAGAAGTGCTTCACAAGGAAACGTCTACTACAGAATACCAATATGGAAGTTATCTGGCATAGAACTTTCGATGAGAACAACGACAATGACAATTCCATGATGCCTCCAATGAGTATTTATCGTCATATGAACTTGCTAGATAGTATAATAGGATATTAGTTTTATCAAATGTATATTTATAGTGTATTTAGTCTGGAAATAATGTTATTAATTAATTATTCTTATTAATTCATGAGATTGACGCAATTGCATAAGGCACTAGAATATTTAATGGAAAGTAGCAAGTCTTGAAAATCATTGTCATTGTTTTAATCAAACAGATTGCTTACTTTTCAAATCCTGTATTTGGTAAAGATTAAATTAAACAAGGGTGCATTTAATAAGTTGTAATTATTTCTATTCAACATTTGCCATATTTTCTAGAGAATTTAACTGTTCTTACAGTGAAACGAATTCAGCGATTCCTATCTTGCGGGGGATCCCCGAATTGGAGCACGGGGGCAGCATGGCGGCTGAATGCAACAAAACAGGGCAACAGCCGAAATAGTGCGAGCCTTTTGTCGTTATGGATGGCAACACTCTTTGGCACACCGTACTAAATTCTATTGAAAGTTTTATTTTCGCGCAAAATTTGCCATTTTTTAAACACAAATTAAGACGATAATTATTTATCCAAATCTACTAAATTTTACATATTATTTTTCTGCTTTAGACACCCTTTCTATTGGTATAATTGGTTTTTTAAAATTTTTTCCAAGTCTTGTGATAATGAATTTCAAACTTGAGACACACTTTTACTACCAACTTCGACTTGAAAATTGTTTGACTTTGGAGCCAAATTATTGCTATTCTAATTGTCCGATTGAAATAAAATTTGCAAATTTATAAAATTCAGCTAAAAAAGTGTCTTGCAATAGCGTTTCGGCGATAACGATCTAGGAACATGAAAAGAAACAAATTTGTAATACAACAAATTTTTATTTGCGTAAATTTAAACTAAGTTAAATAGTTATTTGTCTCGGTGGCTCGTAGATATAAAATCATACTTAATATTAATTAAGTACATCAAAGTCTAGTTTCGCCTTCTAGTAAATCCAAGAATCGAAGAATTCTTCGCTGTTGACGTGCTTCATCATCACTCTCATTGCCGTCACTATCGCTCTCGTCTGAATCTCTGTACCAAATGACTTCAAAATTAATGTCTTCCAGTAAACTTTTCCTTGTGTAAAACTTTTCTCTATTGTCTCGTTTCTGTTCTTCCGTGCATAATTTGCTTGGCGAATTGTAAATGCAGTCAGTTTGATGATCGTGGATTTCTATGCTTGGTAGTATTACTTTGCAACCGATAGTGCTATTTTTGCATGGAAATAAGAAATGTCTATGCAATTTTTCGATTTTACGTGATCGTCTCATCTCTGATAATGGGACACGACACATGGCGCATAACTTGATTTGCCATAAACAATCAAAGCATGCCTTGTGGTCGTTTGAACATGCAAATATTGGTGGATGCATAAATTGGTAACAGATGATACATTCTAATGCATCAATTTCATCCAAGTTATTCTGATTATTGGCTATTGTATCAATTAATTGAGTATTTTGTTGTTTCTCCATATTTTTATCGAAATATGACTCCAACTCCAATATATGCGTCTAATCGAATTCTGCTGAAATATAATGTTTAAGCAAATCGCGCTAATTATGGCAATTATCTACCTCCAAAGAGAGGAAGGTTGCAGATTTTTATATTTTAGTAAATTTACTTACTGTGACCGTGATGGTTAACACTTCGAATGTGACCCGACAGCGACGGGTTCAAATCCCAGAGCCGAAGATTGCATTGTCTTAAGTGAAAAAGTCATATGTAGTTGACAAACCCAGATTTGTAAAATATATTATCGGCGATACGGTAACTCACAAAGGTGAATCGTTTCATGAAGTTAGGCCAAAGCATAAAATTCGTTCAAAACGTTATAACTCGAGAATTAGTGACAACCTGAAAGGTGGAAAGATTCCTGGACGTCACTCTTCCATGCGAAGTGCAAAATACAAGCAGAATGCTTAAAATAAGCAATTAATCTAAATTATAGAGTATTGTTTGTATTCTTGAATTGTGCGCTCGTGCAAAAAGTCCTTATTTAGTTTACGTTGATCAAGATCTAACACCACGTATATTTGAGATATTCCCGTTCATGTCCTTCTTCTTGTTCCCGTCCAGCAACGTTGTTTTTAACGTTAATCAACGTTCTCATGATTATGGGGGAAAGTGCATGCTTTATCGGGATTTGAACCCTGGTTTTCAAGGTATAAACACAGCGACTTACACGACTAGGCTACCCCGCGCCGTAAAGTTTAATGAAATGCGTTTTAATATCGCTAAGGAATGAGTGCAAAATGAATAAAATTTCAATTGAATTGTCAATCATTCAAAAAGTACATTATTCGTCAGATTTAAACGCAATGCATCTTGTCATCTATTGACTAGTATAGGTTGCTATTTCGTGCAATTTAGCACAAACATAAAGTTGATTTTGTCAATTTTGGAATATAATTGCATGGAAATCAATGAACTATTACTAATTTTCAATGGTTTATTATACTATTGTAATCAAAGTAGAGCAACGTTTTTGATATCTCTTGTACATGAAAATTCTTAAACTTTCATGATAAACTAATTATAGAATCGAATTGATTTTTTCAGATTTAAATACTACAAACAATTCAACCAACGAGGCCGGGTCTGGTAAAAGTTGGTTAACCTACACTCAAAACGAGCATATAAATATATAAATAATTACTTCACCTGAGCACTTTACAATCATCAGCTATTTGATCATAATTTTTATCTCTAGTATACAAACAGGGTGATTGATAGATTTTATAAAGGTGAATTTAAATAAATTGAATACATCTCTACATTTCTTTCACGTATTTGATAAATGATAGGTGGAGCTAGTTACTTAACATAATTCAATCGACGAATATTTACGAATTTAATTTTTAGGTAACACTCATTCTAGTTTTCACCTTACATACAGTAACCGTCTACAATTTTTATATTTAGCTACAAAATATAAACAAATAAATTTAATAAAGTTTGAATAGAAATTAAGTAAATTGAATACATGACATTAAGACTAATTCTAACCGGGATTGGTGAAATAATTGGACTTCTACTATTTAAAGTGAATTTACTATAAATATAAAAACCAGAAATCTTAGCTTCATTCAAAGTTCGTTTCAAGACATATCTACGTGGCATTATAAACTCATAACCAGATATGGACCAGAAAGAAATTATTGCATTACCTCATCATCCGATGTGGTTAGAAGATATCGAAGACTTTGAATGCATTGTTTGCTATCAGTATATCCAACCGCCAATCCTCTTATGTGCAAACGGCCACAAGGCATGTTTTGATTGTTGGTGGGCGCTGGCGCTATGCCCGATGTGTCGAGTATCACTAATGCAAATGAAACGTGCACGTGAAATTGAAAAGAGGCACGGTAAATTGTATTTTCCTTGTAAAAATAGCGTTAACGGATGCAAGGAATGGTTAATCGGCACAGAAATAAGTGAACATCAAGTACATTGCATGTTTAATTTGGTCGAGAGATTAAACACACCACCACGTGATCAACAAGATAATAGACAAAAGTACATCGCAAGGCAGCGTCTGATGGAGAATACCGATTCGGATGTTATATGGTGTAGATATTTCCATGACTTGGACAGTGACATTGAAGATGACGACGAATATCTATTTCCTCAACAAATGTATTCGACTGTATGAATTTACTACTTATAATAATAATTCAGAGTCAATTTATTCATCTCGTTTCTTGTTTTGTATCTACCTTTTGTCCTAGTCTTATTTCAGACACAAATTGACTCAATTAATAGATATACTATAGATATATTTGGATTTATTTTGGGTAATATTTGGGTTGTTTGAATCGTTTAATTACATTTTTCAGTATCAGTTTGTTTCTCCTTTTTTTATTTTTTTTATTCATGACGTTATTCAGCGTTCATAACATTTCAGCGTTCGTAACATTTGTCGGCTCTTTTAAAACTAAGGCAAGTGAATGCTAGTAGATCTGAAAGCGACGACAAAAGCTGAAAACTTTTTTGCTGAAACAAGAATAAATACGAAAATAGCTGTACTGCAAAATTCTTGTATTCACAATTTATTATTACAATCACTAGAAATACTTCATATAATATACAACTAACGCTTTTAATAATACCTTATGACTAACAAAACAAATGATACAATAATATAATTAACACATTACCAATAATAATTATGCAATTTTTCTACGTTTCACGATTACATTATCATCTAATACTTCATCTGACCTATCTTTTCGTTTTGTCCTTTTCTCTGGTTTCCTAGCATTCTTATTTGTATGACAATTCTTTGATTTCCCCACTATGGCTTCTTCTCTGGATGTGCTTTGCTCTACGCATTTCTTCGTCTTGCATTTGGTTTGTTGTCCCTTAGTATTAATTTTCGATTTATCATGTCCTTTTGATGTTCTTTTTTCCTTTGGTGAAATGTTCGCTGCCTTACCGCTGGATATTTGAGTTTTAGGTTCCACGTTCGTGGATGACTTATTAACCTGATCACCAACAGCTTCCTTTTTTGAAGCTGATTCTGCCGCTTTTTTCTTAGCCGCAAGCAAATAATTATATATTATTCGCCGCCTTTCGTTTTGTACCCTGTCTAAATAATGCTCGTTCAGCAACCAGACGCGTAACGATGTTTCTGATCTAAAATGTCGCTTCGGTAGCTTAGAATAATTACTCTTGGCAAGTAATTCTAGAACGTTCTTCTTTAAATCCATCTTTAACTTTAATTGAAATTATGGAAAAATACCTATATAAAACAGCAATTTGACAACTTCAAATTTGAAAAAAACTTTAGCCTTAAGACAACACTTATATGCGAAGTAAACTTCAACTGTGAAAAAAATAATCACTGCTCCGATTTTATACCTAATGCTGAGGCTTTAATTATAATTATATTCTTATAATTAAACAAGAACAGGAATTAGAGCCACTCTAGCCTTAAGACAACACTTATATGAGAAGTAAACTTCAACTGTGACAAAAATAGTCATCTCTCGGAATTTATACCTAAGGAGGTGAGGATTTAATTATAATTATAATAATAATGCAATTAACAGTTCCGAAACTGAACACATTTGAATACTTTGGCTGATTGTCACTGTACAGTTTGTGTTTTAAAAATTTGATTTGTACACAGAGTTGCTTTAATTAATAACTATAGTTACAACAAGTCTTATCTTCCTGTAGACTCTTGATAACTAAACTTTGTCTATCTACGAATTAAGATCACCTATATTTATTTAGGTACTTGATCAACTTTGTATACAAGTCAAATTTAAAAAAAGACAATTTTGATGCCATTGAACAAACGTTTGTATCTTATTTCCAATAATTTAATATTCTTATTATAGTTATTTCAAGTAACCCACAAATAATTTAAATGTGCAGTAAACCCCTAATCAACACATTAAATGTTGGAATAGTCCCATATTCAATTAATAAGCATACAAAGCACTTACGTTCAACTTATTGAAATAGATTTCAAGTGAAAATACGAAAAATGCAATCATTAATCCAAAAGACCAAACTACTAACATTGTTTTAATATGACGAAACTTCAAACTTTCCTGATCGCTAATTTCCGGTTTCCAATCATAAGACATTTCCGTGTATAATTCTTTGTTGTTACGCAAGTGTTCCCTATGCCAATAATTCATTAAACCAAAACTTAGCACTCGATGGAATAATTTCACCCCAGCATAATAAAACGGTTGGCCGCTGCTTATTTGAAAATTTAAATTTCGAATAACAATCGGTAATTTAATTATCCGATATTTGAATTTATCAAAATAAAAGTTATCAACATAATCTGGAAAATTAGTTAATTAATTCATAATTGTATTTTGAAGAGATGGTTATATACTTACGATCATTATAATAAACTGTATACATTAGATAATTGTTTAAACTATCATTTAAGACTGTATTTAATATGTCATAATCAACCATATTTTGATATTTCAAATCCACTTTATACTAAAAGTAATATTTTCAATTACAAGATTTCTGGTTAAGAAAATATTTACATTGACTTGGCCAACATCGATAACCGATTTTGAGAAATTGTTTGGTAAAAATTCTAAAGTTTTGTCATGTTTTATATCGTCCCATGACTTATAATTCCGACTAAAACTATAAAATAATTAATTAAAAATTATTAAATCATTGCATCCTTTTACTTGGGAATTAAAAGAGCACTCAAAATACCAGAAGAATACATTGTTGAGAAATATAACATGAGCATTAGTACACACAAATACATCAATCGAGAAAGTGTACGTTCGGGTGCAATATTCTGTGTTTGATCAAGAATTAAACCAACAATTGCAAAATTATCTACATTACTATCACTATTGATTAAACCACATTTATTATCCACATAATTCCTCAACCAAAATCCAATTCTAACCATTATGAAACTGCTCAAAACGCATATCCAAATGTACACGTTGAATACAAGTAAGAAGTTTAAATGTAAAGCATCGGTAACACTAAAAAATAATTGTTATTTATTGACAGAGGGTGAAAAATTCAATGCAAAAATATTCACTGGGGTTTAGGTACGATTGCAACTGCTTGCAAATGTTCTATTGGAAATTGATGTACCTCCGTGGAAATATTAGTAAACTTTGGTGGTGCATTATAATCTAGAATTAACAATTTCAAAATTAATACAAGTTTTATATCTTTATTAAATAAATTGTTAAAATATTTGTTGAAGTTTTGTCACTTCAAAAATGATTCAAAAGATTTTGTTAATTATTAGTTAATTTCGTCGCTGAATGAACAGTTGAATCTTTAACTCAACTAATTCCTCGTCTGATCATAAATAATTGGTAGTAATAATTGGGTTTTGATCGGATTCAATGTTTTTGTAAAAATATTTGTATTCTTACCAATATTAGATACTCTATGAAGCAGTTTTAGATTGATACGTTCATAGCATAATTTTGAAAATTCATATAAACATGAACCTTTAGGATAATAAAATCCATTTGAATAAAATAAGCTGAAACGTAACGACCATTGTGATTTTAGCTGTATTACTCGAATAGACAATCCGGCATAATTATTACGATCTGGAAATGGAACATTTGATACAAAACGCAGCTTCTTTGTATTCCATGTATTAAAATGCACCAATCGGGCATTTTGATGATATCTTATATATAATACATCAATTTCATCACTGATAAATTCTGTTCCATTGATTATCTTTGTATGAAACTGTAAAATTGGATAATGCCATAAAATTACTGTTCGTAATGCATAAGCAAAGAACGGTTCAATTGACGATGTGTCATCAGTGACCATATAAAAATGGAACTGATGGATTTGATATAAAACCTCTAAAACCGTTTCGTTTAACACTTTCATTGGTGAAGGACATGAAGGATCTTGAACACTCTTTTTGGTTACAACATAAACGATATCTGAACATTCTTCAACGTTTAGTAGATTTACATAAACTGGTATCGTTTTCAAAATGCGTATTTCATTATCACTGTGACAGTAATACAGACAAATTGAACGCGAGTGCGGGTTACGATTCAAAATTAAAAGAGTTAGTAAAAAATTTAGTTCAGGATACATTTTCTTCAACCATTGAAACTGAAATAATTTTTACAGCGTGTTTCTTTTGGATTATTCATTAGTAATGAAACATAATTTTAGTTAATATGAAAAACTTGTGCAATTTTCATTTGAAATACATAAGGGTAAATGAAATAGGAAATAAAATAAAATCATCTTTATAACTTTTGGTTGTTACGAACTATAATTAGGGTATTATTTTGAATTGCTCTTTGTTTCATATTTGGAACGTACAAACTTTCATTTTAGTAATAATGTCATTTAATGGTTAGATTAGTAACGATTTTTGCATAAAACTTTAAAATTTGGCAGTAAATGCCACAATATTCAAATTCTTTCAGATACAGATAATATTAAAATCAATGTGACACAAATTATTTCTTCATGATAATTTAGAATTATTAATGTTAATAATTCAAACAATTTTGTTGATTACTCGTCATCCTTCTTGCCCTTGCCTTTTCCCTTTCCCTTGCCTTTGCCTTTACCCTTTCCTTTACCCTTACCCTTTCCTTTGCCTTTGCCTTTTTCTTCATCCTCCGTATCTTCGTCATCCGAACTTCTTCTTTCTAGAATGTGCTTTTTCTTATCGTCCTTTTTCCCCATATTCGATATCTGTTGGTCATCATCTTCATTGTCTGCACTTCTTTCAACTATTTCTTTCTTAGGTTGAGAATCATTCTTCTTACTGCAAGATGCATCATTTGGGTAAGCACTCTAATAATAAGAAAAGATAAAATTGGCATGTCAGTATCTTAAGTATTTAATAATTTATTTTACTCACCACAATCGCAATTATTGCAAAAAGTGAAAACAAAATCAAACTGAATTTCATGTTGTTAACCTTTTGATTATCGATAGATAATGCAATTGATCATACCAGACAAGTGGATGAATTTGAATAACTGAATTCGCCTTTTTATACTCAAAAATTTCATGTTAAAATGTAATTTTATGCAAATGGTGGATAAATTTGAATTGTTAAACTTAATGTTATTATTTCTGTACTGAAATAAATAATGCCATTTTGTCATTATTACGGTGTTTTGTACATTAAAATGGAATTCACCTACTGATTATGACTACAAGTACATTCTGTATTATAATATTTAAATTTTATTGATTCTAAACCATCATCTACCACTTTGAAGGATCAATTCTCCCGCCCAGTCAAGTCTGGATGAAAAAACAGGCCACAGGTTTATCCGCTTCGGATGACACCAGTCTCACTTCTTCAGCACGGCTGGTTGCCGAGATATAGATTTTAAAATATCGGTATAAAAAATGTGGTAGTAGAGATAAAGCTGAATAAAATGAGGTATATATCACCCCTCCAGCACGTGTGGTAACATAGTTATTGAGAGTTATTTAAGTTTAGAAATTTCGATTCAGCCAGGAAAAAGTTTTTGACTTATCTGCGCTGATAACATTGAAACTTTTCAATGACATCCATCGACTAATTTACAAAATACACGATAACACCGAAACTAATCGTCCCAATGGGCTGAAATTTGGTACACGGAAGGAAGAGGCTGTGCCACTTCGGATGAGATTCGTTTCACCGCCTCAGCACGGCTGGTTGCCGAGATATGAGTGTTTAAAAAATTAAATTAAAAACGCTCTAGCGCAGAAACTAATTGACTGATTGGGCTGAGATTTGGTACAGAGAAAGAAGAGGCTGTGCCGCTTCGGATGACACTAGTCCCACTTCTTCAGCACGGCTGGTTGCCGAGATATTAATGTTTAAATATTTAAATTAAAAACGCTTTAGCGCAGAAACTAATAGACTGAATGGGCTAAAATTTGGTGTACAGAAAGAAGAGGATGTGCCGCTTCGGATGACACCTTTCTTGCTTCTTCAGCACAACTGGTTGCAGAAATATTAATGTTTAAATATTTAAATTATTAACGCTCTAGCGCAGAAACTAATAGACTGAATGGGCTAAAATTTGGTGTACAGAAAGAAGAGGCTGTGCCGCTTCGGATGACACCAGTCCCACTTCTTGAGCACGGCTGGTTGCCGAGATATAGATTTTAAAATATCGGTATAACAAATGTGGTAGTAGAGATAAAGCTGATTAAAATGAGGTATATATCACCCCTCCAGCACGTGTGGTAACATAGTTATTGAGAGTTAATTAAGTTTAGAAATTTCTATTCAGCCAAGAAAAAGTTTTTGACTTATCAGCGCTGATAACATTGAAACTTTTCAATGACATCCATCGACTGATTTACAAAATACACGATAACACCGAAGCTAATCGTCCCAATGGGCTGAAATTTGGTACACGGAAGGAAGAGGCTGTGCCACTTCGGATGAGATTTGTTTCACCGCCTCAGCACGGCTGGTTGCCGAGATATGAGTGTTTAAAAAATTAAATTAAAAACGCTCTAGCGCAGAAACTAATTGACTGATTGGGCTGAGATTTGGTACAGAGAAAGAAGAGGCTGTGCCGCTTCGGATGACACTAGTCCCACTTCTTCAGCACGGCTGGTTGCCGAGATATAGATTTTAAAATATCGGTATAAAAAATGTGGTAGTAGAGATAAAGCTGATTAAAATGAGATATATATCACCCCTCCAGCACGTGTGGTAACATAGTTATTGAGAGTTAATTAAGTTTAGAAATTTCTATTCAGCCAAGAAAAAGTTTTTGACTTATCAGCGCTGATAACATTGAAACTTTTCAATGACATCCATCGACTGATTTACAAAATACACGATAACACCGAAACTAATCGTCCCAATGGGCTGAAATTTGGTACACGGAAGGAAGAGGCTGTGCCACTTCGGATGAGATTCGTTTCACCGCCTCAGCACGGCTGGTTGCCGAGATATTAATGTTTAAATATTTAAATTAAAAACGCATTAGCGCAGAAACTAATAGACTGAATGGGCTAAAATTTGGTGTACAGAAAGAAGAGGATGTGCCGCTTCAGATAACACCTTTCTTGCTTTTTCAGCACAACTGGTTGCAGAAATATTAATGTTTAAATATTTAAATCAATAACGCTCTAGCGCAGAAACTAATAGACTGAATGGGCTAAAATTTTGTGTACAGAAAGAATAGGCTGTGCCGCTTCGGATGACGCCAGTCTCACTTCTTCAGCACGGCTGATTGCCGAGATGTGAGTTTTTAAATAATTAAATTAATAACTCTCTAGCGCAGAAACTAATTCACTGAATGGGCTGAGATTTTGTACATCGAAAGAAGAGGCTGTGCCACTTCGGATGACACAAGTCTCACTTCTTCAGCACGGCTAGTTGCCGAGATATAGATTTTAAAATATCGGTATAACAAATGTGGTAGTAGAGATAAAGCTGATTAAAATGAGGTATATATCACCCCTCCAGCACGTGTGGTAACATAGTTATTGAGAGTTAATTAAGTTTAGAAATTTCTATTCAGCCAAGAAAAAGTTTTTGACTTATCAGCGCTGATAACATTGAAACTTTTCAATGACATCCATCGACTGATTTACAAAATACACGATAACACCGAAACTAATCGTCCCAATAGGCTGAAATTTGGTACACGGAAGGAAGAGGCTGTGCCACTTCGGATGAGGTTCGTTTCACCGCCTCAGCACGGCTGGTTGCCGAGATATGAGTGTTTAAAAAATTAAATTAAAAACGCTCTAGCGCAGAAACTAATTGACTGATTGGGCTGAGATTTGGTACAGAGAAAGAAGAGGCTGTGCCGCTACGGATGACACTAGTCCCACTTCTTCAGCATGGCTGGTTGCCGAGATATTAATGTTTAAATATTTAAATTAAAAACGCTTTAGCGCAGAAACTAATAGACTGAATGGGCTAAAATTTGGTGTACAGAAAGAAGAGGATGTGCCGCTTCGGATGACACCTTTCTTGCTTCTTCAGCACAACTGGTTGCAGAAATATTAATGTTTAAATATTTAAATTAATAACGCTCTAGCGCAGAAACTAATAGACTGAATGGGCTAAAATTTGGTGTACAGAAAGAAGAGGCTGTGCCCCTTCGGATGACACTAGTCCCACTTCTTGAGCACGGCTGGTTGCAGATATATTAATGTTTAAATATTTAAATTAATAACGCTCTAGCGCAGAAACTAATTGACTGAATGGGCTGAGATTTGGTACACAGAAAGAAGAGGCTGTGCCGCTTCGGATGATACCAGTCTCACCTCTTCAGCACGGCTGGTTGCCGAGATATAGATTTTAAAATATCGGTATAAAAAATGTGGTAGTAGAGATAAAGCTGATTAAAATGAGATATATATCACCCCTCCAGCACGTGTGGTAACATAGTTATTGAGAGTTAATTAAGTTTAGAAATTTCTATTCAGCCAAGAAAAAGTTTTTGACTTATCAGCGCTGATAACATTGAAACTTTTCAATGACATCCATCGACTGATTTACAAAATACACGATAACACCGAAACTAATCGTCCCAATAGGCTGAAATTTGGTACACGGAAGGAAGAGGCTGTGCCACTTCGGATGAGGTTCGTTTCACCGCCTCAGCACGGCTGGTTGCCGAGATATGAGTGTTTAAAAAATTAAATTAAAAACGCTCTAGCGCAGAAACTAATTGACTGATTGGGCTGAGATTTGGTACAGAGAAAGAAGAGGCTGTGCCGCTACGGATGACACTAGTCCCACTTCTTCAGCATGGCTGGTTGCCGAGATATTAATGTTTAAATATTTAAATTAAAAACGCTTTAGCGCAGAAACTAATAGACTGAATGGGCTAAAATTTGGTGTACAGAAAGAAGAGGATGTGCCGCTTCGGATGACACCTTTCTTGCTTCTTCAGCACAACTGGTTGCAGAAATATTAATGTTTAAATATTTAAATTAATAACGCTCTAGCGCAGAAACTAATAGACTGAATGGGCTAAAATTTGGTGTACAGAAAGAAGAGGCTGTGCCCCTTCGGATGACACTAGTCCCACTTCTTGAGCACGGCTGGTTGCAGATATATTAATGTTTAAATATTTAAATTAATAACGCTCTAGCGCAGAAACTAATTGACTGAATGGGCTGAGATTTGGTACACAGAAAGAAGAGGCTGTGCCGCTTCGGATGATACCAGTCTCACCTCTTCAGCACGGCTGGTTGCCGAGATAAAGATTTTAAAATATCGGTATAAAAAATGTGGTAGTAAAGATAAAGCTGATTAAAATGAGATATATATCACCCCTCCAGCACGTGTGGTAACATAGCTATTGAGAGTTAATTAAGTTTAGAAATTTCTATTCAGCCAAGAAAAAGTTTTTGACTTATCAGCGCTGATAACATTGAAACTTTTCAATGACATCCATCGACTGATTTACAAAATACACGATAACACCGAAACTAATCGTCCCAATGGGCTGAAATTTGGTACACGGAAGGAAGAGGCTGTGCCACTTCGGATGAGATTCGTTTCACCGCCTCAGCACGGCTGGTTGCCGAGATATGAGTGTTTAAAAAATTAAATTAAAAACGATCTAGCGCAGAAATTAATTGACTGATTGGGCTGAGATTTGGTACAGAGAAAGAAGAGGCTGTGCCGCTTCGGATGACACTAGTCCCACTTCTTCAGCACGGCTGGTTGCCGAGATATTAATGTTTAAATATTTAAATTAAAAACGCATTAGCTCAGAAACTAATAGACTGAATGGGCTAAAATTTGGTGTACAGAAAGAAGAGGATGTGCCGCTTCAGATAACACCTTTCTTGCTTTTTCAGCACAACTGGTTGCAGAAATATTAATGTTTAAATATTTAAATCAATAACGCTCTAGCGCAGAAACTAAGAGACTGAATGGGCTAAAATTTTGTGTACAGAAAGAATAGGCTGTGCCGCTTCGGATGACACCAGTCTCACTTCTTCAGCACGGCTGATTGCCGAGATGTGAGTTTTTAAATAATTAAATTAATAACTCTCTAGCGCAGAAACTAATTCACTGAATGGGCTGAGATTTTGTACATCGAAAGAAGAGGCTGTGCCACTTCGGATGACACAAGTCTCACTTCTTCAGCACGGCTAGTTGCCGAGATATAGATTTTAAAATATCGGTATAAAAAATGTGGTAGTAGAGATAAAGCTGATTAAAATGAGATATATATCACCCCTCCAGCACGTGTGGTAACATAGTTATTGAGAGTTAATTAAGTTTAGAAATTTCTATTCAGCCAAGAAAAAGTTTTTGACTTATCAGCGCTGATAACATTGAAACTTTTCAATGATATCCATCGACTGATTTACAAAATACACGATAACACCGAAACTAATCGTCCCAATGGGCTGAAATTTGGTACACGGAAGGAAGAGGCTGTGCCACTTCGGATGAGATTCGTTTCACCGCCTCAGCACGGCTGGTTGCCGAGATATGAGTGTTTAAAAAATTAAATTAAAAACGCTCTAGCGCAGAAACTAATTGACTGATTGGGCTGAGATTTGGTACAGAGAAAGAAGAGGCTGTGCCGCTTCGGATGACACTAGTCTCACTTCTTCAGCACGGCTGGTTGCCGAGATATTAATGTTTAAATATTTAAATTAAAAACGCTCTAGCGCAGAAACTAATTGACTGAATGGGCTGAGATTTGGTACACAGAAAGAAGAGGCTGTGCCGCTTCGGATGATACCAGTCTTACCTCTTCAGCACGGCTGGTTGCCGAGATATAGATTTTAAAATATCGGTATAAAAAATGTGGTAGGAGAGATAAAGCTGATTAAAATGAGATATATATCACCCCTCCAGCACGTGTGGTAACATAGTTATTGAGAGTTAATTAAGTTTAGAAATTTCTATTCAGCCAAGAAAAAGTTTTTGACTTATCAGCGCTGATAACATTGAAACTTTTCTATGACATCCATCGACTGATTTACAAAATACACGATAACACCGAAACTAATCGTCCCAATGGGCTGAAATTTGGTACACGGAAGGAAGAGGCTGTGCCACTTCGGATGAGATTCGTTTCACCGCCTCAGCACGGCTGGTTGCCGAGATATGAGTGTTTAAAAAATTAAATTAAAAACGCTCTAGCGCAGAAATTAATTGACTGATTGGGCTGAGATTTGGTACAGAGAAAGAAGAGGCTGTGCCGCTTCGGATGACACTAGTCCCACTTCTTCAGCACGGCTGGTTGCCGAGATATTAATGTTTAAATATTTAAATTAAAAACGCTCTAGCGCAGAAACTAATTGACTGAATGGGCTGGGATTTGGTATACAGCAAGAAGAGGCTGTGCCGCTTCGGATGACACTAGTCCCACTTCTTCAGCACGGCTGGTTGCCGAGATATTAATGTTTAAATATTTAAATTAAAAACGCTTTAGCGCAGAAACTAATAGACTGAATGGGCTAAAATTTGGTGTACAGAAAGAAGAGGATGTGCCGCTTCGGATGACACCTTTCTTGCTTCTTCAGCACAACTGGTTGCAGAAATATTAATGTTTAAATATTTAAATTAATAACGCTCTAGCGCAGAAACTAATAGACTGAATGGGCTAAAATTTGGTGTACAGAAAGAAGAGGCTGTGCCCCTTCGGATGACACTAGTCCCACTTCTTGAGCACGGCTGGTTGCAGATATATTAATGTTTAAATATTTAAATTAATAACGCTCTAGCGCAGAAACTAATTGACTGAATGGGCTGAGATTTGGTACACAGAAAGAAGAGGCTGTGCCGCTTCGGATGATACCAGTCTCACCTCTTCAGCACGGCTGGTTGCCGAGATAAAGATTTTAAAATATCGGTATAAAAAATGTGGTAGTAAAGATAAAGCTGATTAAAATGAGATATATATCACCCCTCCAGCACGTGTGGTAACATAGTTATTGAGAGTTAATTAAGTTTAGAAATTTCTATTCAGCCAAGAAAAAGTTTTTGACTTATCAGCGCTGATAACATTGAAACTTTTCAATGACATCCATCGACTGATTTACAAAATACACGATAACACCGAAACTAATCGTCCCAATGGGCTGAAATTTGGTACACGGAAGGAAGAGGCTGTGCCACTTCGGATGAGATTCGTTTCACCGCCTCAGCACGGCTGGTTGCCGAGATATGAGTGTTTAAAAAATTAAATTAAAAACGCTCTAGCGCAGAAACTAATTGACTGATTGGGCTGAGATTTGGTACAGAGAAAGAAGAGGCTGTGCCGCTTCGGATGACACTAGTCCTACTTCTTCAGCACGGCTGGTTGCCGAGATATTAATGTTTAAATATTTAAATTAAAAACGCTTTAGCGCAGAAACTAATAGACTGAATGGGCTAAAATTTGGTGTACAGAAAGAAGAGGATGTGCCGCTTCGGATGACACCTTTCTTGCTTCTTCAGTACAACTGGTTGCAGAAATATTAATGTTTAAATATTTAAATTAATAACGCTCTAGCGCAGAAACTAATTGACTGAATGGGCTGAGATTTGGTACACAGAAAGAAGAGGCTGTGCCGCTTCGGATGATACCAGTCTCACCTCTTCAGCACGGCTAGTTGCCGAGATATAGATTTTAAAATATCGGTATAAAAAATGTGGTAGTAGAGATAAAGCTGATTAAAATGAGGTATATATCACCTCTCCAGCACGTGTGGTAACATAGTTATTGAGAGTTAATTAAGTTTAGAAATTTCTATTCAGCCAAGAAAAAGTTTTTGACTTATCAGCGCTGATAACATTGAAACTTTTCAATGACATCCATCGACTGATTTACAAAATACACGATAACACCGAAACTAATCGTCCCAATGGGCTGAAATTTGGTACACGGAAGGAAGAGGCTGTGCCACTTCGGATGAGATTCGTTTCACCGCCTCAGCACGGCTGGTTGCCGAGATATGAGTGTTTAAAAAATTCAATTAAAAACGCTCTAGCGCAGAAACTAATTGACTGATTGGGCTGAGATTTGGTACAGAGAAAGAAGAGGCTGTGCCGCTTCGGATGACACTAGTCCCACTTCTTCAGCACGGCTGGTTGCCGAGATATTAATGTTTAAATATTTAAATTAAAAACGCTTTAGCGCAGAAACTAATAGACTGAATGGGCTAAAATTTGGTGTACAGAAAGAAGAGGATGTGCCGCTTCGGATGACACCTTTCTTGCTTCTTCAGCACAACTGGTTGCAGAAATATTAATGTTTAAATATTTAAATTAATAACGCTCTAGCGCAGAAACTAATAGACTGAATGGGCCAAAATTTGGTGTACAGAAAGAAGAGGCTGTGCCGCTTCGGATGACACCAGTCCCACTTCTTGAGCACGGCTGGTTGCAGATATATTAATGTTTAAATATTTAAATTAATAACGCTCTAGCGCAGAAACTAATTGACTGAATGGGCTGAGATTTGGTACACAGAAAGAAGAGGCTGTGCCGCTTCGGATGATACCAGTCTCACCTCTTCAGCACGGCTGGTTGCCGAGATATAGATTTTAAAATATCGGTATAAAAAATGTGGTAGTAGAGATAAAGCTGATTAAAATGAGGTATATATCACCCCTCCAGCACGTGTGGTAACATAGTTATTGAGAGTTAATTAAGTTTAGAAATTTCTATTCAGCCAAGAAAAAGTTTTTGACTTATCAGCGCTGATAACATTGAAACTTTTCAATGACATCCATCGACTGATTTACAAAATACACGATAACACCGAAACTAATCGTCCCAATGGGCTGAAATTTGGTACACGGAAGGAAGAGGCTGTGCCACTTCGGATGAGATTCGTTTCACCGCCTCAGCACGGCTGGTTGCCGAGATATGAGTGTTTAAAAAATTCAATTAAAAACGCTCTAGCGCAGAAACTAATTGACTGATTGGGCTGAGATTTGGTACAGAGAAAGAAGAGGCTGTGCCGCTTCGGATGACACTAGTCCCACTTCTTCAGCACGGCTGGTTGCCGAGATATTAATGTTTAAATATTTAAATTAAAAACGCTTTAGCGCAGAAACTAATAGACTGAATGGGCTAAAATTTGGTGTACAGAAAGAAGAGGATGTGCCGCTTCGGATGACACCTTTCTTGCTTCTTCAGCACAACTGGTTGCAGAAATATTAATGTTTAAATATTTAAATTAATAACGCTCTAGCGCAGAAACTAATAGACTGAATGGGCTAAAATTTGGTGTACAGAAAGAAGAGGCTGTGCCGCTTCGGATGACACCAGTCCCACTTCTTGAGCACGACTGGTTGCAGATATATTAATGTTTAAATATTTAAATTAATAACGCTCTAGCGCAGAAACTAATTGACTGAATGGGCTGAGATTTGGTACACAGAAAGAAGAGGCTGTGCCGCTTCGGATGATACCAGTCTCACCTCTTCAGCACGGCTGGTTGCCGAGATAAAGATTTTAAAATATCGGTATAAAAAATGTGGTAGTAAAGATAAAGCTGATTAAAATGAGATATATATCACCCCTCCAGCACGTGTGGTAACATAGTTATTGAGAGTTAATTAAGTTTAGAAATTTCTATTCAGCCAAGAAAAAGTTTTTGACTTATCAGCGCTGATAACATTGAAACTTTTCAATGACATCCATCGACTGATTTACAAAATACACGATAACACCGAAACTAATCGTCCCAATGGGCTGAAATTTGGTACACGGAAGGAAAAGGCTGTGCCACTTCGGATGAGATTCGTTTCACCGCCTCAGCACGGCTGGTTGCCGAGATATGAGTGTTTAAAAAATTCAATTAAAAACGCTCTAGCGCAGAAACTAATTGACTGATTGGGCTGAGATTTGGTACAGAGAAAGAAGAGGCTGTGCCGCTTCGGATGACACTAGTCCCACTTCTTCAGCACGGCTGGTTGCCGAGATATTAATGTTTCAATATTTAAATTAAAAACGCTTTAGCGCAGAAACTAATAGACTGAATGGGCTAAAATTTGGTGTACAGAAAGAAGAGGATGTGCCGCTTCGGATGACACCTTTCTTGCTTCTTCAGCACAACTGGTTGCAGAAATATTAATGTTTAAATATTTAAATTAATAACGCTCTAGCGCAGAAACTAATAGACTGAATGGGCTAAAATTTGGTGTACAGAAAGAAGAGGCTGTGCCGCTTCGGATGACACCAGTCCCACTTCTTGAGCACGGCTGGTTGCAGATATATTAATGTTTAAATATTTAAATTAATAACGCTCTAGCGCAGAAACTAATTGACTGAATGGGCTGAGATTTGGTACACAGAAAGAAGAGGCTGTGCCGCTTCGGATGATACCAGTCTCACCTCTTCAGCACGGCTGGTTGCCGAGATATAGATTTTAAAATATCGGTATAAAAAATGTGGTAGTAGAGATAAAGCTGATTAAAATGAGATATATATCACCCCTCCAGCACGTGTGGTAACATAGTTATTGAGAGTTAATTAAGTTTAGAAATTTCTATTCAGCCAAGAAAAAGTTTTTGACTTATCAGCGCTGATAACATTGAAACTTTTCAATGACATCCATCGACTGATTTACAAAATACACGATAACACCGAA
Source organism: Aleochara curtula (assembly GCA_963978815.1). Taxonomy (NCBI): domain Eukaryota; kingdom Metazoa; phylum Arthropoda; class Insecta; order Coleoptera; family Staphylinidae; genus Aleochara; species Aleochara curtula. Next base: position 5,107,173 of record OZ022216.1, read on the forward strand.
ACTAATCGTCCCAATGGGCTGAAATTTGGTACACGGAAGGAAGAGGCTGTGCCACTTCGGATGAGATTCGTTTCACCGCCTCAGCACGGCTGGTTGCCGAGATATGAGTGTTTAAAAAATTCAATTAAAAACGCTCTAGCGCAGAAACTAATTGACTGATTGGGCTGAGATTTGGTACAGAGAAAGAAGAGGCTGTGCCGCTTCGGATGACACTAGTCCCACTTCTTCAGCACGGCTGGTTGCCGAGATATTAATGTTTAAATATTTAAATTAAAAACGCTTTAGCGCAGAAACTAATAGACTGAATGGGCTAAAATTTGGTGTACAGAAAGAAGAGGATGTGCCGCTTCGGATGACACCTTTCTTGCTTCTTCAGCACAACTGGTTGCAGAAATATTAATGTTTAAATATTTAAATTAATAACGCTCTAGCGCAGAAACTAATAGACTGAATGGGCTAAAATTTGGTGTACAGAAAGAAGAGGCTGTGCCGCTTCGGATGACACCAGTCCCACTTCTTGAGCACGACTGGTTGCAGATATATTAATGTTTAAATATTTAAATTAATAACGCTCTAGCGCAGAAACTAATTGACTGAATGGGCTGAGATTTGGTACACAGAAAGAAGAGGCTGTGCCGCTTCGGATGATACCAGTCTCACCTCTTCAGCACGGCTGGTTGCCGAGATAAAGATTTTAAAATATCGGTATAAAAAATGTGGTAGTAAAGATAAAGCTGATTAAAATGAGATATATATCACCCCTCCAGCACGTGTGGTAACATAGTTATTGAGAGTTAATTAAGTTTAGAAATTTCTATTCAGCCAAGAAAAAGTTTTTGACTTATCAGCGCTGATAACATTGAAACTTTTCAATGACATCCATCGACTGATTTACAAAATACACGATAACACCGAAACTAATCGTCCCAATGGGCTGAAATTTGGTACACGGAAGGAAAAGGCTGTGCCACTTCGGATGAGATTCGTTTCACCGCCTCAGCACGGCTGGTTGCCGAGATATGAGTGTTTAAAAAATTCAATTAAAAACGCTCTAGCGCAGAAACTAATTGACTGATTGGGCTGAGATTTGGTACAGAGAAAGAAGAGGCTGTGCCGCTTCGGATGACACTAGTCCCACTTCTTCAGCACGGCTGGTTGCCGAGATATTAATGTTTCAATATTTAAATTAAAAACGCTTTAGCGCAGAAACTAATAGACTGAATGGGCTAAAATTTGGTGTACAGAAAGAAGAGGATGTGCCGCTTCGGATGACACCTTTCTTGCTTCTTCAGCACAACTGGTTGCAGAAATATTAATGTTTAAATATTTAAATTAATAACGCTCTAGCGCAGAAACTAATAGACTGAATGGGCTAAAATTTGGTGTACAGAAAGAAGAGGCTGTGCCGCTTCGGATGACACCAGTCCCACTTCTTGAGCACGGCTGGTTGCAGATATATTAATGTTTAAATATTTAAATTAATAACGCTCTAGCGCAGAAACTAATAGACTGAATGGGCTAAAATTTGGTGTACAGAAAGAAGAGGCTGTGCCGCTTCGGATGACACCAGTCCCACTTCTTGAGCACGGCTGGTTGCCGAGATATTAATGTTTAAATATTTAAATTAAAAACGCTTTAGCGCAGAAACTAATAGACTGAATGGGCTAAAATTTGGTGTACAGAAAGAAGAGGATGTGCCGCTTCGGATGATACCAGTCGCACCTCTTCAGCACGGCTGGTTGCCGAGATATAGATTTTAAAATATCGGTATAAAAAATGTGGTAGTAGAGATAAAGCTGATTAAAATGAGATATATATCACCCCTCCAGCACGTGTGGTAACATAGTTATTGAGAGTTAATTAAGTTTAGAAATTTCTATTCAGCCAAGAAAAAGTTTTTGACTTATCAGCGCTGATAACATTGAAACTTTTCAATGACATCCATCGACTGATTTACAAAATACACGATAACACCGAAACTAATCGTCCCAATGGGCTGAAATTTGGTACACGGAAGGAAGAGGCTGTGCCACTTCGGATGAGATTCGTTTCACCGCCTCAGCACGGCTGGTTGCCGAGATATGAGTGTTTAAAAAATTCAATTAAAAACGCTCTAGCGCAGAAACTAATTGACTGATTGGGCTGAGATTTGGTACAGAGAAAGAAGAGGCTGTGCCGCTTCGGATGACACTAGTCCCACTTCTTCAGCACGGCTGGTTGCCGAGATATTAATGTTTCAATATTTAAATTAAAAACGCTTTAGCGCAGAAACTAATAGACTGAATGGGCTAAAATTTGGTGTACAGAAAGAAGAGGATGTGCCGCTTCGGATGACACCTTTCTTGCTTCTTCAGCACAACTGGTTGCAGAAATATTAATGTTTAAATATTTAAATTAATAACGCTCTAGCGCAGAAACTAATAGACTGAATGGGCTAAAATTTGGTGTACAGAAAGAAGAGGCTGTGCCGCTTCGGATGACACCAGTCCCACTTCTTGAGCACGGCTGGTTGCAGATATATTAATGTTTAAATATTTAAATTAATAACGCTCTAGCGCAGAAACTAATTGACTGAATGGGCTGAGATTTGGTACACAGAAAGAAGAGGCTGTGCCGCTTCGGATGATACCAGTCTCACCTCTTCAGCACGGCTGGTTGCCGAGATATAGATTTTAAAATATCGGTATAAAAAATGTGGTAGTAGAGATAAAGCTGATTAAAATGAGATATATATCACCCCTCCAGCACGTGTGGTAACATAGTTATTGAGAGTTAATTAAGTTTAGAAATTTCTATTCAGCCAAGAAAAAGTTTTTGACTTATCAGCGCTGATAACATTGAAACTTTTCAATGACATCCATCGACTGATTTACAAAATACACGATAACACCGAAACTAATCGTCCCAATGGGCTGAAATTTGGTACACGGAAGGAAGAGGCTGTGCCACTTCGGATGAGATTCGTTTCACCGCCTCAGCACGGCTGGTTGCCGAGATATGAGTGTTTAAAAAATTCAATTAAAAACGCTCTAGCGCAGAAACTAATTGACTGATTGGGCTGAGATTTGGTACAGAGAAAGAAGAGGCTGTGCCGCTTCGGATGACACTAGTCCCACTTCTTCAGCACGGCTGGTTGCCGAGATATTAATGTTTAAATATTTAAATTAAAAACGCTTTAGCGCAGAAACTAATAGACTGAATGGGCTAAAATTTGGTGTACAGAAAGAAGAGGATGTGCCGCTTCGGATGACACCTTTCTTGCTTCTTCAGCACAACTGGTTGCAGAAATATTAATGTTTAAATATTTAAATTAATAACGCTCTAGCGCAGAAACTAATAGACTGAATGGGCTAAAATTTGGTGTACAGAAAGAAGAGGCTGTGCCGCTTCGGATGACACCAGTCCCACTTCTTGAGCACGACTGGTTGCAGATATATTAATGTTTAAATATTTAAATTAATAACGCTCTAGCGCAGAAACTAATTGACTGAATGGGCTGAGATTTGGTACACAGAAAGAAGAGGCTGTGCCGCTTCGGATGATACCAGTCTCACCTCTTCAGCACGGCTGGTTGCCGAGATAAAGATTTTAAAATATCGGTATAAAAAATGTGGTAGTAAAGATAAAGCTGATTAAAATGAGATATATATCACCCCTCCAGCACGTGTGGTAACATAGTTATTGAGAGTTAATTAAGTTTAGAAATTTCTATTCAGCCAAGAAAAAGTTTTTGACTTATCAGCGCTGATAACATTGAAACTTTTCAATGACATCCATCGACTGATTTACAAAATACACGATAACACCGAAACTAATCGTCCCAATGGGCTGAAATTTGGTACACGGAAGGAAAAGGCTGTGCCACTTCGGATGAGATTCGTTTCACCGCCTCAGCACGGCTGGTTGCCGAGATATGAGTGTTTAAAAAATTCAATTAAAAACGCTCTAGCGCAGAAACTAATTGACTGATTGGGCTGAGATTTGGTACAGAGAAAGAAGAGGCTGTGCCGCTTCGGATGACACTAGTCCCACTTCTTCAGCACGGCTGGTTGCCGAGATATTAATGTTTCAATATTTAAATTAAAAACGCTTTAGCGCAGAAACTAATAGACTGAATGGGCTAAAATTTGGTGTACAGAAAGAAGAGGATGTGCCGCTTCGGATGACACCTTTCTTGCTTCTTCAGCACAACTGGTTGCAGAAATATTAATGTTTAAATATTTAAATTAATAACGCTCTAGCGCAGAAACTAATAGACTGAATGGGCTAAAATTTGGTGTACAGAAAGAAGAGGCTGTGCCGCTTCGGATGACACCAGTCCCACTTCTTGAGCACGGCTGGTTGCAGATATATTAATGTTTAAATATTTAAATTAATAACGCTCTAGCGCAGAAACTAATAGACTGAATGGGCTAAAATTTGGTGTACAGAAAGAAGAGGCTGTGCCGCTTCGGATGACACCAGTCCCACTTCTTGAGCACGGCTGGTTGCCGAGATATTAATGTTTAAATATTTAAATTAAAAACGCTTTAGCGCAGAAACTAATAGACTGAATGGGCTAAAATTTGGTGTACAGAAAGAAGAGGATGTGCCGCTTCGGATGATACCAGTCGCACCTCTTCAGCACGGCTGGTTGCCGAGATATAGATTTTAAAATATCGGTATAAAAAATGTGGTAGTAGAGATAAAGCTGATTAAAATGAGATATATATCACCCCTCCAGCACGTGTGGTAACATAGTTATTGAGAGTTAATTAAGTTTAGAAATTTCTATTCAGCCAAGAAAAAGTTTTTGACTTATCAGCGCTGATAACATTGAAACTTTTCAATGACATCCATCGACTGATTTACAAAATACACGATAACACCGAAACTAATCGTCCCAATGGGCTGAAATTTGGTACACGGAAGGAAGAGGCTGTGCCACTTCGGATGAGATTCGTTTCACCGCCTCAGCACGGCTGGTTGCCGAGATATGAGTGTTTAAAAAATTAAATTAAAAACGATCTAGCGCAGAAATTAATTGACTGATTGGGCTGAGATTTGGTACAGAGAAAGAAGAGGCTGTGCCGCTTCGGATGACACTAGTCCCACTTCTTCAGCACGGCTGGTTGCCGAGATATTAATGTTTAAATATTTAAATTAAAAACGCATTAGCTCAGAAACTAATAGACTGAATGGGCTAAAATTTGGTGTACAGAAAGAAGAGGATGTGCCGCTTCAGATAACACCTTTCTTGCTTTTTCAGCACAACTGGTTGCAGAAATATTAATGTTTAAATATTTAAATCAATAACGCTCTAGCGCAGAAACTAAGAGACTGAATGGGCTAAAATTTTGTGTACAGAAAGAATAGGCTGTGCCGCTTCGGATGACACCAGTCTCACTTCTTCAGCACGGCTGATTGCCGAGATGTGAGTTTTTAAATAATTAAATTAATAACTCTCTAGCGCAGAAACTAATTCACTGAATGGGCTGAGATTTTGTACATCGAAAGAAGAGGCTGTGCCACTTCGGATGACACAAGTCTCACTTCTTCAGCACGGCTAGTTGCCGAGATATAGATTTTAAAATATCGGTATAAAAAATGTGGTAGTAGAGATAAAGCTGATTAAAATGAGATATATATCACCCCTCCAGCACGTGTGGTAACATAGTTATTGAGAGTTAATTAAGTTTAGAAATTTCTATTCAGCCAAGAAAAAGTTTTTGACTTATCAGCGCTGATAACATTGAAACTTTTCAATGATATCCATCGACTGATTTACAAAATACACGATAACACCGAAACTAATCGTCCCAATGGGCTGAAATTTGGTACACGGAAGGAAGAGGCTGTGCCACTTCGGATGAGATTCGTTTCACCGCCTCAGCACGGCTGGTTGCCGAGATATGAGTGTTTAAAAAATTAAATTAAAAACGCTCTAGCGCAGAAACTAATTGACTGATTGGGCTGAGATTTGGTACAGAGAAAGAAGAGGCTGTGCCGCTTCGGATGACACTAGTCTCACTTCTTCAGCACGGCTGGTTGCCGAGATATTAATGTTTAAATATTTAAATTAAAAACGCTCTAGCGCAGAAACTAATTGACTGAATGGGCTGAGATTTGGTACACAGAAAGAAGAGGCTGTGCCGCTTCGGATGATACCAGTCTTACCTCTTCAGCACGGCTGGTTGCCGAGATATAGATTTTAAAATATCGGTATAAAAAATGTGGTAGGAGAGATAAAGCTGATTAAAATGAGATATATATCACCCCTCCAGCACGTGTGGTAACATAGTTATTGAGAGTTAATTAAGTTTAGAAATTTCTATTCAGCCAAGAAAAAGTTTTTGACTTATCAGCGCTGATAACATTGAAACTTTTCTATGACATCCATCGACTGATTTACAAAATACACGATAACACCGAAACTAATCGTCCCAATGGGCTGAAATTTGGTACACGGAAGGAAGAGGCTGTGCCACTTCGGATGAGATTCGTTTCACCGCCTCAGCACGGCTGGTTGCCGAGATATGAGTGTTTAAAAAATTAAATTAAAAACGCTCTAGCGCAGAAATTAATTGACTGATTGGGCTGAGATTTGGTACAGAGAAAGAAGAGGCTGTGCCGCTTCGGATGACACTAGTCCCACTTCTTCAGCACGGCTGGTTGCCGAGATATTAATGTTTAAATATTTAAATTAAAAACGCTCTAGCGCAGAAACTAATTGACTGAATGGGCTGGGATTTGGTATACAGCAAGAAGAGGCTGTGCCGCTTCGGATGACACTAGTCCCACTTCTTCAGCACGGCTGGTTGCCGAGATATTAATGTTTAAATATTTAAATTAAAAACGCTTTAGCGCAGAAACTAATAGACTGAATGGGCTAAAATTTGGTGTACAGAAAGAAGAGGATGTGCCGCTTCGGATGACACCTTTCTTGCTTCTTCAGCACAACTGGTTGCAGAAATATTAATGTTTAAATATTTAAATTAATAACGCTCTAGCGCAGAAACTAATAGACTGAATGGGCTAAAATTTGGTGTACAGAAAGAAGAGGCTGTGCCCCTTCGGATGACACTAGTCCCACTTCTTGAGCACGGCTGGTTGCAGATATATTAATGTTTAAATATTTAAATTAATAACGCTCTAGCGCAGAAACTAATTGACTGAATGGGCTGAGATTTGGTACACAGAAAGAAGAGGCTGTGCCGCTTCGGATGATACCAGTCTCACCTCTTCAGCACGGCTGGTTGCCGAGATAAAGATTTTAAAATATCGGTATAAAAAATGTGGTAGTAAAGATAAAGCTGATTAAAATGAGATATATATCACCCCTCCAGCACGTGTGGTAACATAGTTATTGAGAGTTAATTAAGTTTAGAAATTTCTATTCAGCCAAGAAAAAGTTTTTGACTTATCAGCGCTGATAACATTGAAACTTTTCAATGACATCCATCGACTGATTTACAAAATACACGATAACACCGAAACTAATCGTCCCAATGGGCTGAAATTTGGTACACGGAAGGAAGAGGCTGTGCCACTTCGGATGAGATTCGTTTCACCGCCTCAGCACGGCTGGTTGCCGAGATATGAGTGTTTAAAAAATTAAATTAAAAACGCTCTAGCGCAGAAACTAATTGACTGATTGGGCTGAGATTTGGTACAGAGAAAGAAGAGGCTGTGCCGCTTCGGATGACACTAGTCCTACTTCTTCAGCACGGCTGGTTGCCGAGATATTAATGTTTAAATATTTAAATTAAAAACGCTTTAGCGCAGAAACTAATAGACTGAATGGGCTAAAATTTGGTGTACAGAAAGAAGAGGATGTGCCGCTTCGGATGACACCTTTCTTGCTTCTTCAGTACAACTGGTTGCAGAAATATTAATGTTTAAATATTTAAATTAATAACGCTCTAGCGCAGAAACTAATTGACTGAATGGGCTGAGATTTGGTACACAGAAAGAAGAGGCTGTGCCGCTTCGGATGATACCAGTCTCACCTCTTCAGCACGGCTAGTTGCCGAGACATAGATTTTAAAATATCGGTATAAAAAATGTGGTAGTAGAGATAAAGCTGATTAAAATGAGGTATATATCACCTCTCCAGCACGTGTGGTAACATAGTTATTGAGAGTTAATTAAGTTTAGAAATTTCTATTCAGCCAAGAAAAAGTTTTTGACTTATCAGCGCTGATAACATTGAAACTTTTCAATGACATCCATCGACTGATTTACAAAATACACGATAACACCGAAACTAATCGTCCCAATGGGCTGAAATTTGGTACACGGAAGGAAGAGGCTGTGCCACTTCGGATGAGATTCGTTTCACCGCCTCAGCACGGCTGGTTGCCGAGATATGAGTGTTTAAAAAATTCAATTAAAAACGCTCTAGCGCAGAAACTAATTGACTGATTGGGCTGAGATTTGGTACAGAGAAAGAAGAGGCTGTGCCGCTTCGGATGACACTAGTCCCACTTCTTCAGCACGGCTGGTTGCCGAGATATTAATGTTTAAATATTTAAATTAAAAACGCTTTAGCGCAGAAACTAATAGACTGAATGGGCTAAAATTTGGTGTACAGAAAGAAGAGGATGTGCCGCTTCGGATGACACCTTTCTTGCTTCTTCAGCACAACTGGTTGCAGAAATATTAATGTTTAAATATTTAAATTAATAACGCTCTAGCGCAGAAACTAATAGACTGAATGGGCCAAAATTTGGTGTACAGAAAGAAGAGGCTGTGCCGCTTCGGATGACACCAGTCCCACTTCTTGAGCACGGCTGGTTGCAGATATATTAATGTTTAAATATTTAAATTAATAACGCTCTAGCGCAGAAACTAATTGACTGAATGGGCTGAGATTTGGTACACAGAAAGAAGAGGCTGTGCCGCTTCGGATGATACCAGTCTCACCTCTTCAGCACGGCTGGTTGCCGAGATATAGATTTTAAAATATCGGTATAAAAAATGTGGTAGTAGAGATAAAGCTGATTAAAATGAGGTATATATCACCCCTCCAGCACGTGTGGTAACATAGTTATTGAGAGTTAATTAAGTTTAGAAATTTCTATTCAGCCAAGAAAAAGTTTTTGACTTATCAGCGCTGATAACATTGAAACTTTTCAATGACATCCATCGACTGATTTACAAAATACACGATAACACCGAAACTAATCGTCCCAATGGGCTGAAATTTGGTACACGGAAGGAAGAGGCTGTGCCACTTCGGATGAGATTCGTTTCACCGCCTCAGCACGGCTGGTTGCCGAGATATGAGTGTTTAAAAAATTCAATTAAAAACGCTCTAGCGCAGAAACTAATTGACTGATTGGGCTGAGATTTGGTACAGAGAAAGAAGAGGCTGTGCCGCTTCGGATGACACTAGTCCCACTTCTTCAGCACGGCTGGTTGCCGAGATATTAATGTTTAAATATTTAAATTAAAAACGCTTTAGCGCAGAAACTAATAGACTGAATGGGCTAAAATTTGGTGTACAGAAAGAAGAGGATGTGCCGCTTCGGATGACACCTTTCTTGCTTCTTCAGCACAACTGGTTGCAGAAATATTAATGTTTAAATATTTAAATTAATAACGCTCTAGCGCAGAAACTAATAGACTGAATGGGCTAAAATTTGGTGTACAGAAAGAAGAGGCTGTGCCGCTTCGGATGACACCAGTCCCACTTCTTGAGCACGACTGGTTGCAGATATATTAATGTTTAAATATTTAAATTAATAACGCTCTAGCGCAGAAACTAATTGACTGAATGGGCTGAGATTTGGTACACAGAAAGAAGAGGCTGTGCCGCTTCGGATGATACCAGTCTCACCTCTTCAGCACGGCTGGTTGCCGAGATAAAGATTTTAAAATATCGGTATAAAAAATGTGGTAGTAAAGATAAAGCTGATTAAAATGAGATATATATCACCCCTCCAGCACGTGTGGTAACATAGTTATTGAGAGTTAATTAAGTTTAGAAATTTCTATTCAGCCAAGAAAAAGTTTTTGACTTATCAGCGCTGATAACATTGAAACTTTTCAATGACATCCATCGACTGATTTACAAAATACACGATAACACCGAAACTAATCGTCCCAATGGGCTGAAATTTGGTACACGGAAGGAAAAGGCTGTGCCACTTCGGATGAGATTCGTTTCACCGCCTCAGCACGGCTGGTTGCCGAGATATGAGTGTTTAAAAAATTCAATTAAAAACGCTCTAGCGCAGAAACTAATTGACTGATTGGGCTGAGATTTGGTACAGAGAAAGAAGAGGCTGTGCCGCTTCGGATGACACTAGTCCCACTTCTTCAGCACGGCTGGTTGCCGAGATATTAATGTTTAAATATTTAAATTAAAAACGCTTTAGCGCAGAAACTAATAGACTGAATGGGCTAAAATTTGGTGTACAGAAAGAAGAGGATGTGCCGCTTCGGATGACACCTTTCTTGCTTCTTCAGCACAACTGGTTGCAGAAATATTAATGTTTAAATATTTAAATTAATAACGCTCTAGCGCAGAAACTAATAGACTGAATGGGCTAAAATTTGGTGTACAGAAAGAAGAGGCTGTGCCGCTTCGGATGACACCAGTCCCACTTCTTGAGCACGGCTGGTTGCAGATATATTAATGTTTAAATATTTAAATTAATAACGCTCTAGCGCAGAAACTAATTGACTGAATGGGCTGAGATTTGGTACACAGAAAGAAGAGGCTGTGCCGCTTCGGATGATACCAGTCTCACCTCTTCAGCACGGCTGGTTGCCGAGATATAGATTTTAAAATATCGGTATAAAAAATGTGGTAGTAGAGATAAAGCTGATTAAAATGAGATATATATCACCCCTCCAGCACGTGTGGTAACATAGTTATTGAGAGTTAATTAAGTTTAGAAATTTCTATTCAGCCAAGAAAAAGTTTTTGACTTATCAGCGCTGATAACATTGAAACTTTTCAATGACATCCATCGACTGATTTACAAAATACACGATAACACCGAAACTAATCGTCCCAATGGGCTGAAATTTGGTACACGGAAGGAAGAGGCTGTGCCACTTCGGATGAGATTCGTTTCACCGCCTCAGCACGGCTGGTTGCCGAGATATGAGTGTTTAAAAAATTCAATTAAAAACGCTCTAGCGCAGAAACTAATTGACTGATTGGGCTGAGATTTGGTACAGAGAAAGAAGAGGCTGTGCCGCTTCGGATGACACTAGTCCCACTTCTTCAGCACGGCTGGTTGCCGAGATATTAATGTTTAAATATTTAAATTAAAAACGCTTTAGCGCAGAAACTAATAGACTGAATGGGCTAAAATTTGGTGTACAGAAAGAAGAGGATGTGCCGCTTCGGATGACACCTTTCTTGCTTCTTCAGCACAACTGGTTGCAGAAATATTAATGTTTAAATATTTAAATTAATAACGCTCTAGCGCAGAAACTAATAGACTGAATGGGCTAAAATTTGGTGTACAGAAAGAAGAGGCTGTGCCGCTTCGGATGACACCAGTCCCACTTCTTGAGCACGACTGGTTGCAGATATATTAATGTTTAAATATTTAAATTAATAACGCTCTAGCGCAGAAACTAATTGACTGAATGGGCTGAGATTTGGTACACAGAAAGAAGAGGCTGTGCCGCTTCGGATGATACCAGTCTCACCTCTTCAGCACGGCTGGTTGCCGAGATAAAGATTTTAAAATATCGGTATAAAAAATGTGGTAGTAAAGATAAAGCTGATTAAAATGAGATATATATCACCCCTCCAGCACGTGTGGTAACATAGTTATTGAGAGTTAATTAAGTTTAGAAATTTCTATTCAGCCAAGAAAAAGTTTTTGACTTATCAGCGCTGATAACATTGAAACTTTTCAATGACATCCATCGACTGATTTACAAAATACACGATAACACCGAAACCAATCGTCCCAATGGGCTGAAATTTGGTACACGGAAGGAAAAGGCTGTGCCACTTCGGATGAGATTCGTTTCACCGCCTCAGCACGGCTGGTTGCCGAGATATGAGTGTTTAAAAAATTCAATTAAAAACGCTCTAGCGCAGAAACTAATTGACTGATTGGGCTGAGATTTGGTACAGAGAAAGAAGAGGCTGTGCCGCTTCGGATGACACTAGTCCCACTTCTTCAGCACGGCTGGTTGCCGAGATATTAATGTTTCAATATTTAAATTAAAAACGCTTTAGCGCAGAAACTAATAGACTGAATGGGCTAAAATTTGGTGTACAGAAAGAAGAGGATGTGCCGCTTCGGATGACACCTTTCTTGCTTCTTCAGCACAACTGGTTGCAGAAATATTAATGTTTAAATATTTAAATTAATAACGCTCTAGCGCAGAAACTAATAGACTGAATGGGCTAAAATTTGGTGTACAGAAAGAAGAGGCTGTGCCGCTTCGGATGACACCAGTCCCACTTCTTGAGCACGGCTGGTTGCAGATATATTAATGTTTAAATATTTAAATTAATAACGCTCTAGCGCAGAAACTAATAGACTGAATGGGCTAAAATTTGGTGTACAGAAAGAAGAGGCTGTGCCGCTTCGGATGACACCAGTCCCACTTCTTGAGCACGGCTGGTTGCCGAGATATTAATGTTTAAATATTTAAATTAAAAACGCTTTAGCGCAGAAACTAATAGACTGAATGGGCTAAAATTTGGTGTACAGAAAGAAGAGGATGTGCCGCTTCGGATGATACCAGTCGCACCTCTTCAGCACGGCTGGTTGCCGAGATATAGATTTTAAAATATCGGTATAAAAAATGTGGTAGTAGAGATAAAGCTGATTAAAATGAGATATATATCACCCCTCCAGCACGTGTGGTAACATAGTTATTGAGAGTTAATTAAGTTTAGAAATTTCTATTCAGCCAAGAAAAAGTTTTTGACTTATCAGCGCTGATAACATTGAAACTTTTCAATGACATCCATCGACTGATTTACAAAATACACGATAACACCGAAACTAATCGTCCCAATGGGCTGAAATTTGGTACACGGAAGGAAGAGGCTGTGCCACTTCGGATGAGATTCGTTTCACCGCCTCAGCACGGCTGGTTGCCGAGATATGAGTGTTTAAAAAATTAAATTAAAAACGCTCTAGCGCAGAAACTAATTGACTGATTGGGCTGAGATTTGGTACAGAGAAAGAAGAGGCTGTGCCGCTTCGGATGACACTAGTCCCACTTCTTCAGCACGGCTGGTTGCCGAGATATTAATGTTTAAATATTTAAATTAAAAACGCTTTAGCGCAGAAACTAATAGACTGAATGGGCTAAAATTTGGTGTACAGAAAGAAGAGGATGTGCCGCTTCGGATGATACCAGTCGCACCCCTTCAGCACGGCTGGTTGCCGAGATATAGATTTTAAAATATCGGTATAAAAAATGTGGTAGTAGAGATAAAGCTGATTAAAATGAGATATATATCACCCCTCCAGCACGTGTGGTAACATAGTTATTGAGAGTTAATTAAGTTTAGAAATTTCTATTCAGCCAAGAAAAAGTTTTTGACTTATCAGCGCTGATAACATTGAAACTTTTCAATGACATCCATCGACTGATTTACAAAATACACGATAACACCGAAACTAATCGTCCCAATGGGCTGAAATTTGGTACACGGAAGGAAGAGGCTGTGCCACTTCGGATGAGATTCGTTTCACCGCCTCAGCACGGCTGGTTGCCGAGATATGAGTGTTTAAAAAATTAAATTAAAAACGCTCTAGCGCAGAAACTAATTGACTGATTGGGCTGAGATTTGGTACAGAGAAAGAAGAGGCTGTGCCGCTTCGGATGACACTAGTCCCACTTCTTCAGCACGGCTGGTTGCCGAGATATTAATGTTTAAATATTTAAATTAAAAACGCTTTAGCGCAGAAACTAATAGACTGAATGGGCTAAAATTTGGTGTACAGAAAGAAGAGGATGTGCCGCTTCGGATGATACCAGTCGCACCTCTTCAGCACGGCTAGTTGCCGAGATATAGATTTTAAAATATCGGTATAAAAAATGTGGTAGTAGAGATAAAGCTGATTAAAATGAGATATATATCACCCCTCCAGCACGTGTGGTAACATAGTTATTGAGAGTTAATTAAGTTTAGAAATTTCTATTCAGCCAAGAAAAAGTTTTTGACTTATCAGCGCTGATAACATTGAAACTTTTCAATGACATCCATCGACTGATTTACAAAATACACTATAACACCGAAACTAATCGTCCCAATTGGCTGACATTTGGTACACGGAAGGAAGAGGCTGTGCCACTTCGGACGATACCAGTCTCGCCTCTTCAGCACGGCTGGTTGCCGAGATATTAATGTTTAAATATTTAAATTAAAAACGCTCTAGCGCAGAAACTAATTGACTGAATGGGCTGAGATTTGGTACACAGAAAGAAGAGCCTGTGCCGCTTCGGATGATACCAGTCTCACCTCTTCAGCACGGCTGGTTGCCGAGATATTAATGTTTAAATATTTAAATTAATAACGCTCTAGCGCAGAAACTAATTGACTGAATGGGCTGAAATTTGGTACACAGAAAGAAGAGGCTGTGCCGCTTCGGATGATACCAGTCTCACCTCTTCAGCACGGCTGGTTGCCGAGATATAGATTTTAAAATATAGATTTTAAAAACATTAATATGTCGGCAACCAGCCGTGCTGAAGAAGTGAGACTAGTGTCATCCGAAGCGGCACAGCCTCTTCTTTCTCTGTACTAAATCTCAGCCCAATCAGTCAATTAGTTTCTGCGCTAGAGCGTTTTTAATTTAATTTTTTAAACACTCATATCTCGGCAACCAGCCGTGCTGAGGCGGTGAAACGAATCTCATCCGAAGTGGCACAGCCTCTTCCTTCCGTGTACCAAATTTCAGCCCATTGGGACGATTAGTTTCGGTGTTATCGTGTATTTTGTAAATCAGTAGATGGATGTCATTGAAAAGTTTCAATGTTATCAGCGCTGATAAGTCAAAAACTTTTTCTTGGCTGAATAGAAATTTCTAAACTTAATTAACTCTCAATAACTATGTTACCACACGTGCTGGAGGGGTGATATATATCTCATTTTAATCAGCTTTATCTCTACTACCACATTTTTTATACCGATATTTTAAAATCTATATCTCGGCAACCAGCCGTGCTGAAGAGGTGAGACTGGTATCATCCGAAGCGGCACAGCCTCTTCTTTCTGTGTACCAAATCTCAGCCCATTCAGTCAATTAGTTTCTGCGCTAGAGCGTTATTAATTTAAATATTTAAACATTAATATATCTGCAACCAGCCGTGCTCAAGAAGTGGGACTGGTGTCATCCGAAGCGGCACAGCCTCTTCTTTCTGTACACCAAATTTTAGCCCATTCAATCTATTAGTTTCTGCGCTAGAGCGTTATTAATTTAAATATTTAAACATTAATATTTCTGCAACCAGTTGTGCTGAAGAAGCAAGAAAGGTGTTATCTGAAGCGGCACATCCTCTTCTTTCTGTACACCAAATTTTAGCCCATTCAGTCTATTAGTTTCTGCGCTAAAGCGTTTTTAATTTAAATATTTAAACATTAATATCTCGGCAACCAGCCGTGCTGAAGAAGTGGGACTAGTGTCGTCCGAAGCGGCACAGCCTCTTCTTTCTGTGTACCAAATCTCAGCCCATTTAGTCAATTAGTTTCTGCGCTAGAGTGTTTTTAATTTAAATATTTAAACATTAATATCTCGGCAACCAGCCTTGCTGAAGAGGTGAGACTGGTATCATCCGAAGTGGCACAGCCTCTTCCTTCCGTGTACCAAATTTCAGCCCATTGGGACGATTAGTTTCGGTGTTATCGTGTATTTTGTAAATCAGTCGATGGATGTCATTGAAAAGTTTCAATGTTATCAGCGCTGATAAGTCAAAAACTTTTTCTTGGCTGAATAGAAATTTCTAAACTTAATTAACTCTCAATAACTATGTTACCACACGTGCTGGAGGGGTGATATATATCTCATTTTAATCAGCTTTATCTCTACTACCACATTTTTTATACCGATATTTTAAAATCTATATTTCGGCAACCAGCCGTGCTGAAGAAGTGGGACTGGTGTCATCCGAAGCGGCACAGCCTCTTCTTTCTGTATACCAAATTTTAGCCCATTCAGTCTATTAGTTTCTGCGCTAGAGCGTTATTAATTTAAATATTTAAACATTAATATTTCTGCAACCAGTTGTGCTGAAGAAGCAAGAAAGGTGTTATCTGAAGCGGCACATCCTCTTCTTTCTGTACACCAAATTTTAGCCCATTCAGTCTATTAGTTTCTGCGCTAAAGCGTTTTTAATTTAAATATTTAAACATTAATATCTCGGCAACCAGCCGTGCTGAAGAAGTGAGACTAGTGTCATCCGAAGCGGCACAGCCTCTTCTTTCTCTGTACCAAATCTCAGCCCAATCAGTCAATTAGTTTCTGCGCTAGAGCGTTTTTAATTTAATTTTTTAAACACTCATATCTCGGCAACCAGCCGTGCTGAGACGGTGAAACGAATCTCATCCGAAGTGGCACAGCCTCTTCCTTCCGTGTACCAAATTTCAGCCCATTGGGACGATTAGTTTCGGTGTTATCGTGTATTTTGTAAATCAGTCGATGGATGTCATTGAAAAGTTTCAATGTTATCAGCGCTGATAAGTCAAAAACTTTTTCTTGGCTGAATAGAAATTTCTAAACTTAATTAACTCTCAATAACTATGTTACCACACGTGCTGGAGGGGTGATATATATCTCATTTTAATCAGCTTTATCTCTACTACCACATTTTTTATACCGATATTTTAAAATCTATATCTCGGCAACCAGCCGTGCTGAAGAGGTGAGACTGGTATCATCCGAAGCGGCACAGCCTCTTCTTTCTGTGTACCAAATCTCAGCCCATTCAGTCAATTAGTTTCTGCGCTAGAGCGTTATTAATTTAAATATTTAAACATTAATATATCTGCAACCAGCCGTGCTCAAGAAGTGGGACTGGTGTCATCCGAAGCGGCACAGCCTCTTCTTTCTGTACACCAAATTTTAGCCCATTCAGTCTATTAGTTTCTGCGCTAGAGCGTTATTAATTTAAATATTTAAACATTAATATTTCTGCAACCAGTTGTGCTGAAGAAGCAAGAAAGGTGTCATCCGAAGCGGCACATCCTCTTCTTTCTGTGTACCAAATCTCAGCCCATTCAGTCAATTAGTTTCTGCGCTAGAGCGTTTTTAATTTAAATATTTAAACATTAATATCTCGGCAACCAGCCGTGCTGAAGAGGTGAGACTGGTATCATCCGAAGTGGCACAGCCTCTTCCTTCCGTGTACCAAATTTCAGCCCATTGGGACGATTAGTTTCGGTGTTATCGTGTATTTTGTAAATCAGTCGATGGATGTCATTGAAAAGTTTCAATGTTATCAGCGCTGATAAGTCAAAAACTTTTTCTTGGCTGAATAGAAATTTCTAAACTTAATTACCTCTCAATAACTATGTTACCACACGTGCTGGAGGGGTAATATATATCTCATTTTAATCAGCTTTATCTCTACTACCACATTTTTTATACCGATATTTTAAAATCTATATCTCGGCAACCAGCCGTGCTGAAGAGGTGAGACTGGTATCATCCGAAGCGCCACAGCCTCTTCTTTCTGTGTACCAAATCTCAGCCCATTCAGTCTATTAGTTTCTGCGCTAAAGCGTTTTTAATTTAAATATTTAAACATTAATATCTCGGCAACTAGCCTTGCTGAAGAAGTGGGACTAGTGTCATCCGAAGCGGCACAGCCTCTTCTTTCTGTGTACCAAATCTCAGCCCATTCAGTCAATTAGTTTCTGCGCTAGAGCGTTTTTAATTTAAATATTTAAACATTAATATCTCGGCAACCAGCCGTGCTGAAGAGGTGAGACTGGTATCATCCGAAGTGGCACAGCCTCTTCCTTCCGTGTACCAAATTTCAGCCCATTGGGACGATTAGTTTCGGTGTTATCGTGTATTTTGTAAATCAGTCGATGGATGTCATTGAAAAGTTTCAATGTTATCAGCGCTGATAAGTCAAAAACTTTTTCTTGGCTGAATAGAAATTTCTAAACTTAATTACCTCTCAATAACTATGTTACCACACGTGCTGGAGGGGTAATATATATCTCATTTTAATCAGCTTTATCTCTACTACCACATTTTTTATACCGATATTTTAAAATCTATATCTCGGCAACCAGCCGTGCTGAAGAGGTGAGACTGGTATCATCCGAAGCGGCACAGCCTCTTCTTTCTGTGTACCAAATCTCAGCCCATTCAGTCAATTAGTTTCTGCGCTAGAGCGTTATTAATTTAAATATTTAAACATTAATATATCTGCAACCAGCCGTGCTCAAGAAATGGGACTGGTGTCATCCGAAGCGGCACAGCCTCTTCTTTCTCTATACCAAATTTTAGCCCATTCCGTCTATTAGTTTCTGCGCTAGAGCGTTATTAATTTAAATATTTAAATATTAATATTTATGCAACCAGTTGTGCTGAAGAAGCAAGAAAGGTATCATCCGAAGCGGCACATCCTCTTCTTTCTGTACACCAAATTTTAGCCCATTCAGTCTATTAGTTTCTGCGCTAAAGCGTTTTTAATTTAAATATTTAAACATTAATATCTCGGCAACCAGCCGTGCTGAAGAAGTGGGACTAGTGTCGTCCGAAGCGGCACAGCCTCTTCTTTCTGTGTACCAAATCTCAGCCCATTTAGTCAATTAGTTTCTGCGCTAGAGTGTTTTTAATTTAAATATTTAAACATTAATATCTCGGCAACCAGCCTTGCTGAAGAGGTGAGACTGGTATCATCCGAAGTGGCACAGCCTCTTCCTTCCGTGTACCAAATTTCAGCCCATTGGGACGATTAGTTTCGGTGTTATCGTGTATTTTGTAAATCAGTCGATGGATGTCATTGAAAAGTTTCAATGTTATCAGCGCTGATAAGTCAAAAACTTTTTCTTGGCTGAATAGAAATTTCTAAACTTAATTAACTCTCAATAACTATGTTACCACACGTGCTGGAGGGGTGATATATATCTCATTTTAATCAGCTTTATCTCTACTACCACATTTTTTATACCGATATTTTAAAATCTATATTTCGGCAACCAGCCGTGCTGAAGAAGTGGGACTGGTGTCATCCGAAGCGGCACAGCCTCTTCTTTCTGTATACCAAATTTTAGCCCATTCAGTCTATTAGTTTCTGCGCTAGAGCGTTATTAATTTAAATATTTAAACATTAATATTTCTGCAACCAGTTGTGCTGAAGAAGCAAGAAAGGTGTCATCCGAAGCGGCACATCCTCTTCTTTCTGTACACCAAATTTTAGCCCATTCAGTCTATTAGTTTCTGCGCTAAAGCGTTTTTAATTTAAATATTTAAACATTAATATCTCGGCAACCAGCCGTGCTGAAGAAGTGGGACTATTGTCATCCGAAGCGGCACAGCCTCTTCTTTCTGTGTACCAAATCTCAGCCCATTCAGTCAATTAGTTTCTGCGCTAGAGCGTTTTTAATTTAAATATTTAAACATTAATATCTCGGCAACCAGCCGTGCTGAAGAGGTGAGACTGGTATCATCCGAAGTGGCACAGCCTCTTCCTTCCGTGTACCAAATTTCAGCCCATTGGGACGATTAGTTTCGGTGTTATCGTGTATTTTGTAAATCAGTCGATGGATGTCATTGAAAAGTTTCAATGTTATCAGCGCTGATAAGTCAAAAACTTTTTCTTGGCTGAATAGAAATTTCTAAACTTAATTAACTCTCAATAACTATGTTACCACACGTGCTGGAGGGGTGATATATATCTCATTTTAATCAGCTTTATCTCTACTACCACATTTTTTATACCGATATTTTAAAATCTATATTTCGGCAACCAGCCGTGCTGAAGAAGTGGGACTGGTGTCATCCGAAGCGGCACAGCCTCTTCTTTCTGTATACCAAATTTTAGCCCATTCAGTCTATTAGTTTCTGCGCTAGAGCGTTATTAATTTAAATATTTAAACATTAATATCTCGGCAACCAGCCGTGCTGAAGAAGTGGGACTATTGTCATCCGAAGCGGCACAGCCTCTTCTTTCTGTGTACCAAATCTCAGCCCATTCAGTCAATTAGTTTCTGCGCTAGAGCGTTTTTAATTTAAATATTTAAACATTAATATCTCGGCAACCAGCCGTGCTGAAGAGGTGAGACTGGTATCATCCGAAGTGGCACAGCCTCTTCCTTCCGTGTACCAAATTTCAGCCCATTGGGACGATTAGTTTCGGTGTTATCGTGTATTTTGTAAATCAGTCGATGGATGTCATTGAAAAGTTTCAATGTTATCAGCGCTGATAAGTCAAAAACTTTTTCTTGGCTGAATAGAAATTTCTAAACTTAATTAACTCTCAATAACTATGTTACCACACGTGCTGGAGGGGTGATATATATCTCATTTTAATCAGCTTTATCTCTACTACCACATTTTTTATACCGATATTTTAAAATCTATATTTCGGCAACCAGCCGTGCTGAAGAAGTGGGACTGGTGTCATCCGAAGCGGCACAGCCTCTTCTTTCTGTATACCAAATTTTAGCCCATTCAGTCTATTAGTTTCTGCGCTAGAGCGTTATTAATTTAAATATTTAAACATTAATATCTCGGCAACCAGCCGTGCTGAAGAAGTGGGACTATTGTCATCCGAAGCGGCACAGCCTCTTCTTTCTGTGTACCAAATCTCAGCCCATTCAGTCAATTAGTTTCTGCGCTAGAGCGTTTTTAATTTAAATATTTAAACATTAATATCTCGGCAACCAGCCGTGCTGAAGAGGTGAGACTGGTATCATCCGAAGTGGCACAGCCTCTTCCTTCCGTGTACCAAATTTCAGCCCATTGGGACGATTAGTTTCGGTGTTATCGTGTATTTTGTAAATCAGTCGATGGATGTCATTGAAAAGTTTCAATGTTATCAGCGCTGATAAGTCAAAAACTTTTTCTTGGCTGAATAGAAATTTCTAAACTTAATTACCTCTCAATAACTATGTTACCACACGTGCTGGAGGGGTAATATATATCTCATTTTAATCAGCTTTATCTCTACTACCACATTTTTTATACCGATATTTTAAAATCTATATCTCGGCAACCAGCCGTGCTGAAGAGGTGAGACTGGTATCATCCGAAGCGCCACAGCCTCTTCTTTCTGTGTACCAAATCTCAGCCCATTCAGTCTATTAGTTTCTGCGCTAAAGCGTTTTTAATTTAAATATTTAAACATTAATATCTCGGCAACTAGCCTTGCTGAAGAAGTGGGACTAGTGTCATCCGAAGCGGCACAGCCTCTTCTTTCTGTGTACCAAATCTCAGCCCATTCAGTCAATTAGTTTCTGCGCTAGAGCGTTTTTAATTTAAATATTTAAACATTAATATCTCGGCAACCAGCCGTGCTGAAGAGGTGAGACTGGTATCATCCGAAGTGGCACAGCCTCTTCCTTCCGTGTACCAAATTTCAGCCCATTGGGACGATTAGTTTCGGTGTTATCGTGTATTTTGTAAATCAGTCGATGGATGTCATTGAAAAGTTTCAATGTTATCAGCGCTGATAAGTCAAAAACTTTTTCTTGGCTGAATAGAAATTTCTAAACTTAATTAACTCTCAATAACTATGTTACCACACGTGCTGGAGGGGTGATATATATCTCATTTTAATCAGCTTTATCTCTACTACCACATTTTTTATACCGATATTTTAAAATCTATATTTCGGCAACCAGCCGTGCTGAAGAAGTGGGACTGGTGTCATCCGAAGCGGCACAGCCTCTTCTTTCTGTATACCAAATTTTAGCCCATTCAGTCTATTAGTTTCTGCGCTAGAGCGTTATTAATTTAAATATTTAAACATTAATATCTCGGCAACCAGCCGTGCTGAAGAAGTGGGACTATTGTCATCCGAAGCGGCACAGCCTCTTCTTTCTGTGTACCAAATCTCAGCCCATTCAGTCAATTAGTTTCTGCGCTAGAGCGTTTTTAATTTAAATATTTAAACATTAATATCTCGGCAACCAGCCGTGCTGAAGAGGTGAGACTGGTATCATCCGAAGTGGCACAGCCTCTTCCTTCCGTGTACCAAATTTCAGCCCATTGGGACGATTAGTTTCGGTGTTATCGTGTATTTTGTAAATCAGTCGATGGATGTCATTGAAAAGTTTCAATGTTATCAGCGCTGATAAGTCAAAAACTTTTTCTTGGCTGAATAGAAATTTCTAAACTTAATTACCTCTCAATAACTATGTTACCACACGTGCTGGAGGGGTAATATATATCTCATTTTAATCAGCTTTATCTCTACTACCACATTTTTTATACCGATATTTTAAAATCTATATCTCGGCAACCAGCCGTGCTGAAGAGGTGAGACTGGTATCATCCGAAGCGCCACAGCCTCTTCTTTCTGTGTACCAAATCTCAGCCCATTCAGTCTATTAGTTTCTGCGCTAAAGCGTTTTTAATTTAAATATTTAAACATTAATATCTCGGCAACTAGCCTTGCTGAAGAAGTGGGACTAGTGTCATCCGAAGCGGCACAGCCTCTTCTTTCTGTGTACCAAATCTCAGCCCATTCAGTCAATTAGTTTCTGCGCTAGAGCGTTTTTAATTTAAATATTTAAACATTAATATCTCGGCAACCAGCCGTGCTGAAGAGGTGAGACTGGTATCATCCGAAGTGGCACAGCCTCTTCCTTCCGTGTACCAAATTTCAGCCCATTGGGACGATTAGTTTCGGTGTTATCGTGTATTTTGTAAATCAGTCGATGGATGTCATTGAAAAGTTTCAATGTTATCAGCGCTGATAAGTCAAAAACTTTTTCTTGGCTGAATAGAAATTTCTAAACTTAATTACCTCTCAATAACTATGTTACCACACGTGCTGGAGGGGTAATATATATCTCATTTTAATCAGCTTTATCTCTACTACCACATTTTTTATACCGATATTTTAAAATCTATATCTCGGCAACCAGCCGTGCTGAAGAGGTGAGACTGGTATCATCCGAAGCGGCACAGCCTCTTCTTTCTGTGTACCAAATCTCAGCCCATTCAGTCAATTAGTTTCTGCGCTAGAGCGTTATTAATTTAAATATTTAAACATTAATATATCTGCAACCAGCCGTGCTCAAGAAATGGGACTGGTGTCATCCGAAGCGGCACAGCCTCTTCTTTCTGTATACCAAATTTTAGCCCATTCCGTCTATTAGTTTCTGCGCTAGAGCGTTATTAATTTAAATATTTAAATATTAATATTTATGCAACCAGTTGTGCTGAAGAAGCAAGAAAGGTGTCATCCGAAGCGGCACATCCTCTTCTTTCTGTACACCAAATTTTAGCCCATTCAGTCTATTAGTTTCTGCGCTAAAGCGTTTTTAATTTAAATATTTAAACATTAATATCTCGGCAACCAGCCGTGCTGAAGAAGTGGGACTAGTGTCGTCCGAAGCGGCACAGCCTCTTCTTTCTGTGTACCAAATCTCAGCCCATTTAGTCAATTAGTTTCTGCGCTAGAGTGTTTTTAATTTAAATATTTAAACATTAATATCTCGGCAACCAGCCTTGCTGAAGAGGTGAGACTGGTATCATCCGAAGTGGCACAGCCTCTTCCTTCCGTGTACCAAATTTCAGCCCATTGGGACGATTAGTTTCGGTGTTATCGTGTATTTTGTAAATCAGTCGATGGATGTCATTGAAAAGTTTCAATGTTATCAGCGCTGATAAGTCAAAAACTTTTTCTTGGCTGAATAGAAATTTCTAAACTTAATTAACTCTCAATAACTATGTTACCACACGTGCTGGAGGGGTGATATATATCTCATTTTAATCAGCTTTATCTCTACTACCACATTTTTTATACCGATATTTTAAAATCTATATTTCGGCAACCAGCCGTGCTGAAGAAGTGGGACTGGTGTCATCCGAAGCGGCACAGCCTCTTCTTTCTGTATACCAAATTTTAGCCCATTCAGTCTATTAGTTTCTGCGCTAGAGCGTTATTAATTTAAATATTTAAACATTAATATTTCTGCAACCAGTTGTGCTGAAGAAGCAAGAAAGGTGTCATCCGAAGCGGCACATCCTCTTCTTTCTGTACACCAAATTTTAGCCCATTCAGTCTATTAGTTTCTGCGCTAAAGCGTTTTTAATTTAAATATTTAAACATTAATATCTCGGCAACCAGCCGTGCTGAAGAAGTGGGACTATTGTCATCCGAAGCGGCACAGCCTCTTCTTTCTGTGTACCAAATCTCAGCCCATTCAGTCAATTAGTTTCTGCGCTAGAGCGTTTTTAATTTAAATATTTAAACATTAATATCTCGGCAACCAGCCGTGCTGAAGAGGTGAGACTGGTATCATCCGAAGTGGCACAGCCTCTTCCTTCCGTGTACCAAATTTCAGCCCATTGGGACGATTAGTTTCGGTGTTATCGTGTATTTTGTAAATCAGTCGATGGATGTCATTGAAAAGTTTCAATGTTATCAGCGCTGATAAGTCAAAAACTTTTTCTTGGCTGAATAGAAATTTCTAAACTTAATTAACTCTCAATAACTATGTTACCACACGTGCTGGAGGGGTGATATATATCTCATTTTAATCAGCTTTATCTCTACTACCACATTTTTTATACCGATATTTTAAAATCTATATTTCGGCAACCAGCCGTGCTGAAGAAGTGGGACTGGTGTCATCCGAAGCGGCACAGCCTCTTCTTTCTGTATACCAAATTTTAGCCCATTCAGTCTATTAGTTTCTGCGCTAGAGCGTTATTAATTTAAATATTTAAACATTAATATTTCTGCAACCAGTTGTGCTGAAGAAGCAAGAAAGGTGTCATCCGAAGCGGCACATCCTCTTCTTTCTGTACACCAAATTTTAGCCCATTCAGTCTATTAGTTTCTGCGCTAAAGCGTTTTTAATTTAAGTATTTAAACATTAATATCTCGGCAACCAGCCGTGCTGAAGAAGTGGGACTATTGTCATCCGAAGCGGCACAGCCTCTTCTATCTGTGTACCAAATCTCAGCCCATTCAGTCAATTAGTTTCTGCGCTAGAGCGTTTTTAATTTAAATATTTAAACATTAATATCTCGGCAACCAGCCGTGCTGAAGAAGTGGGACTAGTGTCATCCGAAGCGGCACAGCCTCTTCTTTCTGTGTACCAAATCTCAGCCCATTCAGTCAATTAGTTTCTGCGCTAGAGCGTTTTTAATTTAAATATTTAAACATTAATATCTCGGCAACCAGCCGTGCTGAAGAGGTGAGACTGGTATCATCCGAAGTGGCACAGCCTCTTCCTTCCGTGTACCAAATTTCAGCCCATTGGGACGATTAGTTTCGGTGTTATCGTGTATTTTGTAAATCAGTCGATGGATGTCATTGAAAAGTTTCAATGTTATCAGCGCTGATAAGTCAAAAACTTTTTCTTGGCTGAATAGAAATTTCTAAACATAATTAACTCTCAATAACTATGTTACCACACGTGCTGGAGGGGTAATATATATCTCATTTTAATCAGCTTTATCTCTACTACCACATTTTTTATACCGATATTTTAAAATCTATATCTCGGCAACCAGCCGTGCTGAAGAGGTGAGACTGGTATCATCCGAAGCGGCACAGCCTCTTCTTTCTGTGTACCAAATCTCAGCCCATTCAGTCAATTAGTTTCTGCGCTAGAGCGTTATTAATTTAAATATTTAAACATTAATATATCTGCAACCAGCCGTGCTCAAGAAGTGGGACTGGTGTCATCCGAAGCGGCACAGCCTCTTCTTTCTGTATACCAAATTTTAGCCCATTCCGTCTATTAGTTTCTGCGCTAGAGCGTTATTAATTTAAATATTTAAACATTAATATTTCTGCAACCAGTTGTGCTGAAGAAGCAAGAAAGGTGTCATCCGAAGCGGCACATCCTCTTCTTTCTGTACACCAAATTTTAGCCCATTCAGTCTATTAGTTTCTGCGCTAAAGCGTTTTTAATTTAAATATTTAAACATTAATATCTCGGCAACCAGCCGTGCTGAAGAAGTGGGACTAGTGTCGTCCGAAGCGGCACAGCCTCTTCTTTCTGTGTACCAAATCTCAGCCCATTCAGTCAATTAGTTTCTGCGCTAGAGCGTTTTTAATTTAAATATTTAAACATTAATATCTCGGCAACCAGCCGTGCTGAAGAAGTGGGACTAGTGTCATCCGAAGCGGCACAGCCTCTTCTTTCTGTGTACCAAATCTCAGCCCATTCAGTCAATTAGTTTCTGCGCTAGAGTGTTTTTAATTTAAATATTTAAACATTAATATCTTGGCAACCAGCCGTGCTGAAGAGGTGAGACTGGTATCATCCGAAGTGGCACAGCCTCTTCCTTCCGTGTACCAAATTTCAGCCCATTGGGACGATTAGTTTCGGTGTTATCGTGTATTTTGTAAATCAGTCGATGGATGTCATTGAAAAGTTTCAATGTTATCAGCGCTGATAAGTCAAAAACTTTTTCTTGGCTGAATAGAAATTTCTAAACTTAATTAACTCTCAATAACTATGTTACCACACGTGCTGGAGGGGTGATATATATCTCATTTTAATCAGCTTTATCTCTACTACCACATTTTTTATACCGATATTTTAAAATCTATATCTCGGCAACCAGCCGTGCTGAAGAGGTGAGACTGGTATCATCCGAAGCGGCACAGCCTCTTCTTTCTGTGTACCAAATCTCAGCCCATTCAGTCAATTAGTTTCTGCGCTAGAGCGTTATTAATTTAAATATTTAAACATTAATATATCTGCAACCAGCCGTGCTCAAGAAGTGGGACTGGTGTCATCCGAAGCGGCACAGCCTCTTCTTTCTGTATACCAAATTTTAGCCCATTCCGTCTATTAGTTTCTGCGCTAGAGCGTTATTAATTTAAATATTTAAACATTAATATCTCGGCAACCAGCCGTGCTGAAGAGGTGAGACTGGTATCGTCCGAAGTGGCACAGCCTCTTCCTTCCGTGTACCAAATTTCAGCCAATTGGGACGATTAGTTTCGGTGTTATCGTGTATTTTGTAAATCAGTCGATGGATGTCATTGAAAAGTTTCAATGTTATCAGCGCTGATAAGTCAAAAACTTTTTCTTGGCTGAATAGAAATTTCTAAACTTAATTAACTCTCAATAACTATGTTACCACACGTGCTGGAGGGGTGATATATATCTCATTTTAATCAGCTTTATCTCTACTACCACATTTTTTATACCGATATTTTAAAATCTATATCTCGGCAACCAGCCGTGCTGAAGAGGTGAGACTGGTATCATCCGAAGCGGCACAGCCTCTTCTTTCTGTGTACCAAATCTCAGCCCATTCAGTCAATTAGTTTCTGCGCTAGAGCGTTATTAATTTAAATATTTAAACATTAATATATCTGCAACCAGCCGTGCTCAAGAAGTGGGACTGGTGTCATCCGAAGCGGCACAGCCTCTTCTTTCTGTATACCAAATTTTAGCCCATTCCGTCTATTAGTTTCTGCGCTAGAGCGTTATTAATTTAAATATTTAAACATTAATATTTCTGCAACCAGTTGTGCTGAAGAAGCAAGAAAAGTGTCATCCGAAGCGGCACATCCTCTTCTTTCTGTACACCAAATTTTAGCCCATTCAGTCTATTAGTTTCTGCGCTAAAGCGTTTTTAATTTAAATATTTAAACATTAATATCTCGGCAACCAGCCGTGCTGAAGAAGTGGGACTAGTGTCGTCCGAAGCGGCACAGCCTCTTCTTTCTGTGTACCAAATCTCAGCCCATTCAGTCAATTAGTTTCTGCGCTAGAGCGTTTTTAATTTAAATATTTAAACATTAATATCTCGGCAATCAGCCGTGCTGAAGAAGTGGGACTAGTGTCATCCGAAGCGGCACAGCCTCTTCTTTCTGTGTACCAAATCTCAGCCCATTCAGTCAATTAGTTTCTGCGCTAGAGTGTTTTTAATTTAAATATTTAAACATTAATATCTTGGCAACCAGCCGTGCTGAAGAGGTGAGACTGGTATCATCCGAAGTGGCACAGCCTCTTCCTTCCGTGTACCAAATTTCAGCCCATTGGGACGATTAGTTTCGGTGTTATCGTGTATTTTGTAAATCAGTCGATGGATGTCATTGAAAAGTTTCAATGTTATCAGCGCTGATAAGTCAAAAACTTTTTCTTGGCTGAATAGAAATTTCTAAACTTAATTAACTCTCAATAACTATGTTACCACACGTGCTGGAGGGGTGATATATATCTCATTTTAATCAGCTTTATCTCTACTACCACATTTTTTATACCGATATTTTAAAATCTATATCTCGGCAACCAGCCGTGCTGAAGAGGTGAGACTGGTATCATCCGAAGCGGCACAGCCTCTTCTTTCTGTGTACCAAATCTCAGCCCATTCAGTCAATTAGTTTCTGCGCTAGAGCGTTATTAATTTAAATATTTAAACATTAATATATCTGCAACCAGCCGTGCTCAAGAAGTGGGACTGGTGTCATCCGAAGCGGCACAGCCTCTTCTTTCTGTATACCAAATTTTAGCCCATTCCGTCTATTAGTTTCTGCGCTAGAGCGTTATTAATTTAAATATTTAAACATTAATATCTCGGCAACCAGCCGTGCTGAAGAGGTGAGACTGGTATCGTCCGAAGTGGCACAGCCTCTTCCTTCCGTGTACCAAATTTCAGCCAATTGGGACGATTAGTTTCGGTGTTATCGTGTATTTTGTAAATCAGTCGATGGATGTCATTGAAAAGTTTCAATGTTATCAGCGCTGATAAGTCAAAAACTTTTTCTTGGCTGAATAGAAATTTCTAAACTTAATTAACTCTCAATAACTATGTTACCACACGTGCTGGAGGGGTGATATATATCTCATTTTAATCAGCTTTATCTCTACTACCACATTTTTTATACCGATATTTTAAAATCTATATCTCGGCAACCAGCCGTGCTGAAGAGGTGAGACTGGTATCATCCGAAGCGGCACAGCCTCTTCTTTCTGTGTACCAAATCTCAGCCCATTCAGTCAATTAGTTTCTGCGCTAGAGCGTTATTAATTTAAATATTTAAACATTAATATATCTGCAACCAGCCGTGCTCAAGAAGTGGGACTGGTGTCATCCGAAGCGGCACAGCCTCTTCTTTCTGTATACCAAATTTTAGCCCATTCCGTCTATTAGTTTCTGCGCTAGAGCGTTATTAATTTAAATATTTAAACATTAATATTTCTGCAACCAGTTGTGCTGAAGAAGCAAGAAAGGTGTCATCCGAAGCGGCACATCCTCTTCTTTCTGTACACCAAATTTTAGCCCATTCAGTCTATTAGTTTCTGCGCTAAAGCGTTTTTAATTTAAATATTTAAACATTAATATCTCGGCAACCAGCCGTGCTGAAGAAGTGGGACTAGTGTCGTCCGAAGCGGCACAGCCTCTTCTTTCTGTGTACCAAATCTCAGCCCATTCAGTCAATTAGTTTCTGCGCTAGAGCGTTTTTAATTTAAATATTTAAACATTAATATCTCGGCAATCAGCCGTGCTGAAGAAGTGGGACTAGTGTCATCCGAAGCGGCACAGCCTCTTCTTTCTGTGTACCAAATCTCAGCCCATTCAGTCAATTAGTTTCTGCGCTAGAGTGTTTTTAATTTAAATATTTAAACATTAATATCTTGGCAACCAGCCGTGCTGAAGAGGTGAGACTGGTATCATCCGAAGTGGCACAGCCTCTTCCTTCCGTGTACCAAATTTCAGCCCATTGGGACGATTAGTTTCGGTGTTATCGTGTATTTTGTAAATCAGTCGATGGATGTCATTGAAAAGTTTCAATGTTATCAGCGCTGATAAGTCAAAAACTTTTTCTTGGCTGAATAGAAATTTCTAAACTTAATTAACTCTCAATAACTATGTTACCACACGTGCTGGAGGGGTGATATATATCTCATTTTAATCAGCTTTATCTCTACTACCACATTTTTTATACCGATATTTTAAAATCTATATCTCGGCAACCAGCCGTGCTGAAGAGGTGAGACTGGTATCATCCGAAGCGGCACAGCCTCTTCTTTCTGTGTACCAAATCTCAGCCCATTCAGTCAATTAGTTTCTGCGCTAGAGCGTTATTAATTTAAATATTTAAACATTAATATATCTGCAACCAGCCGTGCTCAAGAAGTGGGACTGGTGTCATCCGAAGCGGCACAGCCTCTTCTTTCTGTATACCAAATTTTAGCCCATTCCGTCTATTAGTTTCTGCGCTAGAGCGTTATTAATTTAAATATTTAAACATTAATATCTCGGCAACCAGCCGTGCTGAAGAGGTGAGACTGGTATCGTCCGAAGTGGCACAGCCTCTTCCTTCCGTGTACCAAATTTCAGCCAATTGGGACGATTAGTTTCGGTGTTATCGTGTATTTTGTAAATCAGTCGATGGATGTCATTGAAAAGTTTCAATGTTATCAGCGCTGATAAGTCAAAAACTTTTTCTTGGCTGAATAGAAATTTCTAAACTTAATTAACTCTCAATAACTATGTTACCACACGTGCTGGAGGGGTGATATATATCTCATTTTAATCAGCTTTATCTCTACTACCACATTTTTTATACCGATATTTTAAAATCTATATCTCGGCAACCAGCCGTGCTGAAGAGGTGAGACTGGTATCATCCGAAGCGGCACAGCCTCTTCTTTCTGTGTACCAAATCTCAGCCCATTCAGTCAATTAGTTTCTGCGCTAGAGCGTTATTAATTTAAATATTTAAACATTAATATATCTGCAACCAGCCGTGCTCAAGAAGTGGGACTGGTGTCATCCGAAGCGGCACAGCCTCTTCTTTCTGTACACCAAATTTTATCCCATTCAGTCTATTAGTTTCTGCGCTAGAGCGTTATTAATTTAAATATTTAAACATTAATATTTCTGCAACCAGTTGTGCTGAAGAAGCAAGAAAGGTGTCATCCGAAGCGGCACATCCTCTTCTTTCTGTACACCAAATTTTAGCCCATTCAGTCTATTAGTTTCTGCGCTAAAGCGTTTTTAATTTAAATATTTAAACATTAATATCTCGGCAACCAGCCGTGCTGAAGAAGTGAGACTAGGGTCATCCGACGCGGCGCAACCTCTTCTTTATGTGTACAAAATTTTAGCACATTGTGTCAATTAGTTTCTGCGCTAGAGCGTTTTTAAATTAATTTTTTAAACACTGACGTCTCGGCAACCAGCCGTACTGAGGAGGTGAGACGAATCTCATCCGAAGTGGCACAGCCTCTTCTTTCCGTGTACCAAATTTCAGCCCATTGGGACGATTAGTTTCGGTGTCATCGTATATTTTGTAAATCAGTCGATGGATATCATTGAAAAGTTTCAATGTTATCAGCGCTTATAAATCAAAAACTTTTTCGTTTTGTAAATTGCACAGGGTGTGATACTGCCGCGACAAGTGTAACCGACATTGCTAACTCGCTGATGGCCACTGCACATTCACCGCATTTGGATTATTATACTATATTTGTATCGAAAGTTGACTGTCTAAATAATTAAATAAAAGTAATAGTAGTCATTAGGTATAGTCAATGTAATTTGTATATTGTCACAAAAAAGTCGTAAGTACAGTACAAATCAAATATTTATTAGGTACAATAAGGTACAAAACAAACAAGAAATTTAAAATCTGGCCATGTTTTCTAGTAAACTGATGTATCCAAAAACTCTTGGACGAGGCATTAGAGGATCGTTGTCGTCATCATCATCCTCATCATCGGAAGTGTCGGTCTCTTCGGAATTTCTATACCATATAACTTCCGAATTCGTGTCCTCCAACAAACTCTTCCTTGTATAGAATTTTTCTATATTATCTCGTTTTTCTTCTTGTGTACGACATTTTTTTGGGGAATTGTACATACAATAAATTTGATGCTGGTAGATTTGGGAACTGGGCAACGTCTTGTCACATCCGCTGCTATTTTTGCATGGAAACGATAACTTCTCGTGTAGCTCTTCAATATAACGTAAACGTTTCATTTCTGTTAAAGGATCCCGGCATATTGGACAACGCTTTAACTGCCATAAACAATCAAAGCATGCTTTATGACCGTTGGAACATCCAAAAATTGGGGGATGCATATATTGACAACAGACAATGCATTCAAAGTCTTCAATATCATTCAACGTTTTTTGACCATCAACAATGTTTGACAATTCAATAGATTCGTATTTGTCCATCTTTAACTATAATATTAATGCAGGTGTATTTGCTAATAGATTCTGTGATCAGATGACTTTTGAAGCCAAGGTACGCTATTCATAATAGCAGGAAACTAAACCAATACAGCTAATTATACTAATTAGAATTAGTATTAGAGTAACACCCTAGGAGTGATATAATTATCATTATGATGTAAATTCACACGACTTTAAAATGCAATCGAGTAAATCGAGTAAAAAAAGTAAAAATTAATTGTTTCATGTGCTAAGAACTCGTTGAGTTATTGTTTTATTTATTTGAATTAATTTATTTGCGTGTGCCTTCTTTCATCACATTTGTCGTTGTTGAATCTGTTCGAGGCAGTGGTTGGGCTTCATAATATTTATTTTCACGTAAGATTGTATGAAAGCAACAAGAAGAAGTATAAATTAGATAAAAAGTATAATCGGAACCTAGAATGTTTTTTAACTGAATCTGAAATATGTAGTGATCACCCGCTATGGCGGTGATCAAATAGGGTAGATAATTTTATAGGGTAAAATAGGGTGTATATTGTAGATAATTTTAATTATACATATTACTTGATAATTAAATGTAATTATTGTAATTATTTCTGAGGTATAAATACTGTGATTTGATATAACACTGCACATTGTCATAGAATTCGATTCAAGCCAAACATCGTTCCGAATATTATTCATTAATCAAAGATGGCCAATAAGGAATGTGTATCAGTAAATAAAATTCAAAATATCGAGCAGCAATTGGAAATATTCGAATGTATTATTTGTTATGGATATATGCATCCGCCAATTTTTCGATGCACGAATGGGCACAAAGCATGTTTTGACTGCTTATGGCAGTTGGATCTATGTCCTGTTTGTCGGATACCATTAACTGAAATGGTACGTGCACATGAAATCGAAGAATTGCATGCAAAGTTCTCATTTCCTTGTAAAAGTAGCGACAATGGATGTAAACATTGGTTTCCCAGTAGTGAAATCAACCATCATCAAATCGATTGCACCTTCAGTCCTTCATCAATTTCAGATGACGAGAAGAGAGATAAACTATTTGTTATAAAGAGTTTGCTAGAAGATACCAATTACCCTGTTATATGGTATAGAGATTTCGATGATAGCGACAGCGAAGACGACGAAATAGATGAACATGGAATTCCTACGATTTCGCCGATGATTCTTCGCAATTTGCATTTATTAGAAGTTGTTGTAATTTCTCCAAATTAAGACGTCTGTAATGCACTATTTAATCGCATAAAATATAATATTATGTTTTTTTCTTTCAATAAATACGTTTCATATTTAAGCGTTTTGGTGTTATTTTGTAAATCCCGGCCATAGACACGATGCAAGTGCCTAAAAATTGAAGATTCCTTACGAACCACTGTACCATTCAAATTTCGTATGAAAAATAAAATTATTAATGTGTTACGTGACAAAATTAAAATCTTGCCATGTTTTGTAGTTCGAATTGAGACCTGGAAATTAATTTTATATAGTAGAAAACTATTAGAAAAACCCAGAAGAAACAGAAATTTTATCACCTCTATTAAATATTAAAATTCGGTTAAAATTGTATTTAAAATACAAATTAAAACTACAACTCAATTGGATAAACATTAGTAATAGCGAAAATCATTATCATTATTAACAAAATGTATAAACTCGAATGCCTGCTTAAATGTTGTTATTATGTTAATGTTCTTTCAATAAAGCAAAGCGATATTAATCTATGTTTTAAAGATATATTTTCTATTTCTGAATAATAATATTCCATGTTCACAAATTTTGTTGATTACTCGTCATCCTTCTTGCCCCCTTTATTTTTTATCTAACCCTCATAGCCGTCTGTAGCAGTTTATTCGCGCGTCTTTTTCCATTACTTTTGATGTCATGATTAACACTCTGAAGAAAACATGTTGGTATTGTCGCAACATTAAGCAGCTCTAAACATTCTATATAAAGTAGTACGGTATAAGCATAATAATATTATTAATCAGTCCAAACAAATACCACAAGCTAGTATCTAGGTTTCAACTAATCATGAAGTTGGTGATCTACCGCAGATATTGGATAAATATTTATCAAGTGTTATCAATTCAAAAACAACTTTAAATGAGTTCCACTAAAATGTCTTTTCAGTTGGAATTTGCACATGAAGGTGGCTAGTGATATCAATGTAAGTTCTGTGTTCATGTACATATTTCGTAGAAAGATATAGTTTGAATTCATTCCACATTAACAGGTTTGTTTATAACAAAATAAATACTTATGTTAATAAACAAATCAATATTTAAGAAAATGTTTACAGCTGAGGCAACAGAATGAATTTAAATATTATAATAATACTAGTAATGAAAAGTATATTAGTAACTCAGGTTAGTTGTTATTGCCCTATAAAACAAGCTCGGGGACATGGACTAGGTTCCATATATAGGAGATGTAAGAGTTATAATATATCCGAACACACAAAGTACTACTACAAAACATTGATTTCTTCAAGAAAAGTGAGTAACATACAAATATGTTGTGAATTACCATTAGATGATAAAAATTGCAATGATATGGTGTTGAATGAAAATAACTTATACACCATAAGTAATAATGCTTTCAAATGTGCTGATAGCCCACATAATTTATACGCGTCCAATTGCTTTATCGAGAAAATTGAGGAAGATGTTTTCAATTCCCCAATAAGATACTTATATAACTTGGATTTATCTTTTAATAATATATCAATAATAAGCAAAAATTTGTTTAAACCTTTGACAGAGCTAGCACTGCTAGATGTATCACATAATTTAATATCTAAAATAGATTCTGATGCCTTGAATAAAGTAAGACATTTACATGTTTTGAACTTATCAAACAATTATATTACCGATTTAAGCAAAGATCTCTTAAGATCAAATCGGAATTTAATAGAAATAAACTTATCATTTAACTCAATATTCGCTATTGAAGAACATAGTTTCAATAATTTGACTCGAATACGTAAGATTAATCTTGGCTATAACAAAATAACGAAAATGCCAAATAATCTCTTTGCTGGAGTCACGTTAGAAATTTTAAATTTAGAGCATAATCCAAGCCTAACATTGCAAAATCCAATATTGATAAATGCATATAACATTAGCACTATGCTACTCAATAATTGTAATATAAAATCAATTTCTGAACTATTTGAAAAGTTATACATTTCGTATTTAAATGTTAGCCATAATGAAATATCAATACTTGATAAGAAATCACTTTCGAATGTGACTACACTACGAGGGTTTTATTTATCACACAATATGATAGAAAGAATAATGCCAAATTCTTTTTTAAATTTTAGACAATTAAATATATTAGACTTATCAATGAATAAATTAATTTCTTTAAATATTGCAACATTTAATGGATTATTGAAATTAATGGAACTATATTTAAATGGGAATCAACTAATCGAGCTAGACTCTGCAATTTTTATAAGTACACCATCATTGTATTATTTGGATTTAAGTAATAACCAAATAAAAGTAATTAATGTAAACACAATTTTAAAACATGAAGTGAAAATACAGATTAACTTAAACCAGAATCAACTAAGTTGTAACAAATTGTTAAATATTAAGGAATTGTTTCATAATACAAAAATTAGTTTGATTTATGGCATTGGCGATCACGATTTGGGAATTTATGGAATTCAATGTGTGCATGAAGAAGAATTTGAAATTACCGAAAAATATTCTACAGAGGTCACAAAATATGCAAAAAGAAGAACAACAGTTAATGTAGACGATAAAGAAATCACGATTCATAAGGAAAGTGATAAACAAATCAATTATGATTCGATCTATATTTTAAAGAAATTAACTATAATGTTTATATTTCAATTTGTTATTATAGTATTTTTTGTTATTATTGTGATTGTCATTTTACTCAAAAAACAGAATGTTCCTGTTCCTCAATTTGAAGCAGAAATGTCAATATTAAACGATAATTTGTAATTAGTGATAAAAATTATATATTATAAGTACATAATTAAACAATATTTTATAGTTGATTAATTGTGAATTTGTGTGGTAGAGGAAATATAGATAAGCAAATTTTATTTGCGATTCGAAGAGTCATATATCATTCGCTAACAAGAAGTGCTCGAGATTTTTTAAGGCTACCTTCATATCATCTAAGCCTTAACAATTTTATTTTTCATACGAAATTGATTCTGCGATCTTCCGGATGCACAAACCGGATCTCTTGACTTATACATTGTCACAAAAAGGTTGTAGGTACAGTACAAATCAAATATTTATTACAATAAGGTACAAATCGCATATTCGTCCCTCCGATGATTCGACTCCCCTAAAAATAATAACTTTATATGAAACAATAAAGATTTACGTGACAAAAATAAAGGAATAATGCTAACTCCTAATCTCATGCAATGTTTGAATAAAAGTTGGTCCGGGAAGTGCTGCCCTCAAACATAACTACACATAGTGAGCACGGACGGGCGAGCATTGCATGCTATTGCATGAGGGTCAGTTTTTGTTCACACAGATGATAGAATTGCATGAGTGTCAATTTTGTAATGTAAACAACAATTCGAATTCGAGGGGTTCCGAGCGGTGCTGCTCTCAAAGCATAGACGCATATTACACACGGACGTAGAGAAATTGCATGAGTGTCAGTTTTTGATCACACGGACGAGAGCATTGCATTTGTGTCAGTTTTTGGGTCCGCTGGGCGGTCGCAAAATTCTCTCTCGCACTATGGACTGATAAACAAATTCGCTGCGTGACACTCATCCGTATACCAGACTCACTTGCCACGAGCACGTTGCTCTACGTGTTTATGTTTTAGGTATTCAATTAATTAGTTTTCATTACGTGTACTGATCGTGACTTAAATCAAGTGTTAGCAGTGTTTTCGGAAAGACACGTATTAACTACTAAGCTATTATAATTATAAATTAATATGTTTTTTCATAAATTAACTTGTGAATAATCTGTTAATTGATTTATTGTATAGAAATTAATACCCATTCATCCAGTGAAAAAGTTATTTAGGTATCTTATATTTTTAGAGACATGCATGATAGCCCCTCATCTCATGCGATGTTTGAATAAGAGTTGGTCCGGGAGGTGCTGCCCTCAAACTTAACTACACACATTGTATACGGACGGGCAAGCATTGCATGCTATTGCATGAGGGTCAGGTTTTGTTCACACGGATGAGAGAATTGCATGAGTGTCAGTTTTGTAATGTAAACAACAATTTGAATTGGAGGGGTTCCGGGAGGTGCTGCCCTCAAAGCCATAGACGCATATTGCACACGGACGTAGAGATATTGCATGAGTGTCAGTTTTTGATCACACAGACGAGAGCGAGCATTGCATGCTATTGCATGAGGGTCAGTTTTTGTTCACACGGATGAGAGAATTGCATGAGTGTCAGTTTTGTAATGTAAACAACAATTTGAATTGGAGGGGTTCCGGGAGGTGCTGCCCTCAAAGCCATAGACGCATATTGCACACGGACGTAGAGATATTGCATGAGTGTCAGTTTTTGATCACACAGACGAGAGCGAGCATTGCATGCTATTGCATGAGGGTCAGTTTTTGTTCACACGGATGAGAGAATTGCATGAGTGTCAGTTTTGTAATGTAAACAACAATTTGAATTGGAGGGGTTCCGGGAGGTGCTGCCCTCAAAGCCATAGACGCATATTGCACACGGACGTAGAGATATTGCATGAGTGTCAGTTTTTGATCACACGGACGAGAGCGAGCATTGCATGCTATTGCATGAGGGTCAGTTTTTGTTCACACGGATGAGAGAATTGCATGAGTGTCAGTTTTGTAATGTAAACAACAATTTGAATTGGAGGGGTTCCGGGAGGTGCTGCCCTCAAAGCCATAGACGCATATTGCACACGGACGTAGAGATATTGCATGAGTGTCAGTTTTTGATCACACAGACGAGAGCGAGCATTGCATGCTATTGCATGAGGGTCAGTTTTTGTTCACACGGATGAGAGAATTGCATGAGTGTCAGTTTTGTAATGTAAACAACAATTTGAATTGGAGCGGTTCCGGGAGGTGCTGCCCTCAAAGCCATAGACGCATATTGCACACGGACGTAGAGATATTGCATGAGTGTCAGTTTTTGATCACACGGACGAGAGCATTGCATGAGTGTCAGTTTTTGGGTCTGCTGGGCGGTCGCAAAATTCTCTCTCGCACTATGGACTGATAAACAAATTCGCTGCGCCAGACTCATCCGTATACCAGCCGCACTTGCCACGAGCACGTTGCTTCACATGTTTACCAGATTTCAAGTTTCAACAACGTGCCGCGTGCTCTTTTCTAAATGTTTATAAGTATTCTAAAAATGTCGCCAAAAAAGAATCCTCAAGAGAGCAGCTCGAAGAAAATAAAAATGTGATTAATCATACATTATTGCAAACGTTTCCTTTAACGAGTAAGGCTCGGAACGAATTAGATTCGTTATGCGAGGTCATACTGTATATCCAATTGTTTTATCGAAAAAATGAAGAAGATACTTTCTAGTACTTAAGTAAGTTACAAATTTAACTTGAATTTTTCTTTTAATAATATATCAATAACAAGCAAAAATTTGCTTAAACCTTTGAATCATCTAAGAGATCTAGATATATCTATTAATTTAATATCAGAAATTGAAGAAAATGTTTTAAATTGTAGACAATTAAATATATTAGACTTATCAATGAATAATTTAATCTTCATAAAGATTGCAACACTTAATCTGAAGTTATACATAAATAATATTTAAATATAGAAGGTCAAGGAATTAATTAATAGAAGAATTATAGTCAATGTTATTTATATATCGCCACAAAAAAGGTACAGTACAAAGTATTTATAACAATATGGTACAAAACAAACAAGAAAATTAAAATCTGGACATGTTTTCTAATAAATTGATGTATCCAAAAACCCTTGGGCGACGCACTGGAGAGTCGCGGTCATCATCATCATCCTCCTCATCATCATCACAACTGTCGGTCTCCTCTGAATTTCTATACCATATAACTTCCAAATTAGTGTTCTGGAGCAAACTCTTCCTTGTATAGAATTTTTCTATATTATCTCGAATTTCTTCTTGGATGCGTAATTTCTGTGGCGAATTATACACACAAGTAAGTTGATGCTGGTAGATTTGAGAACTAGGTAACGTCTTGTCGCATCCGCTGCTATTTTTGCATGGAAATGATAACTTCTCGTGTAGTTCTTCAATATTACGTAATCGTTTCATCTCTATTAATGGATCTCGGCATATCGGACAACGCTTCAACTGCCATAAACAATCAAAGCATGCTTTGTGACCATTCGAACATCCAAAAATTGGCGGATGCATATATTGATAACAAACAATACACTCAAAGTCTTCGATATTATTCAACATTTTTTTACTATCATCAACGACATTTGACAATTCTACAGATTCGACTTTGTCCATCTTTAAGTGCAGGTATATTTGCTAATGAATTCTGTGATAACATGACTTTTTCGAGTAAGGTGCGCTATTTATATTAGTTGTCAAAGAAAACGCAGTTAATTATACTAATTGGAATTACCATTGAGGGCCGTAACCTCTTTGGGGTAATATAATTATAATTACGAAATAAATTTTTAGAAAATTAGTGTTTATTCAATACAAGTAAGTTAATACTAATATATGTTTAATAATACTTAAAATTAAATGTGTTCAATGTGGATCTTTCCAAGAAATGATACAATGAGAAAATGAAAAAAAAACCTAGACGTGAGCGTCTACCATTATAACAATTTACACTCCTTGGTCCTTTTCTATCATTTAGTCTGCTTTGTATATAATCAACTGAAGCAGTTCTGATCCAACGTGGGGGCGTGCCACTTATTTAATTGCTTTAGGAAACATTGTTGATATAATACAAGAAAACGTTATAAGAATAACAACGCACTCATTCAGTGGCCACCAGAGGGCCCACTAGGTCTGGATGAACAACTTGAACGTAGCTTCGATTGAGGTCAAACATTCTTATTTTGAATAAAGTTATAAGCTTCTTTAGATAAGTTGTTCTAGTCTGGTCTGGTCTTGTTTTACCATCTACTCTGATGTGTAGAATCATTTGCAATTGTTCATATCTAGTTCACAACTATTACAAATAATTGTATAATTCAACTGAGCTGACATTCATTTTGTAGTAAAATTGGAAAGAAGATTAGCAGCCTACAGGATCCAAATTTCACGAAGGTAATACTGATATGATACGTTGGCTGTAGGTAATAATTATACCAGCAGAATCAAAGTCATGAATGCAAAAAATCTATCCAAAGGCACTAAGTTGACTTGCAACAGGGGTAAGCATCTTTAATTTTTGCTAACGTTACAATTAGAAGGATCAACAATTCGACGCGAGATTCCACGATGGCAAAGAAGAGCAGGAAACAGCATACATCCTGATTTTCAATTGCATGGCAGAGAAATGTTTCGACTTGCCGCTATCCCAAAGATAGAAGAGGGCATAATATGATTGACCTCAGTGCAATAGGAGTCAGTCTGTTGGATAATCAAACAATTTAACAATTATCACAGAATTGCATCGTCGAGGAAAACCCGTAAAATTATTGCTTCGATTTAAATTGATATTTTACTTTTTTGAAATAAGTAAATTATTAATTTAAATGATTAAAATGTGGAAACTTCTCGACAGTTCAATAAACAATAAACACACCCTCGATCGTCAAAGATTTGCGTTTGCAAAGATTCAATTCATACAAGGACGGCATAGGTAACGATTCTCTCGTGTTGGCCTCCAATCGGCGAACTAAATGAATTAAATGAACATGGGTAGAAGTAGGTGGTGTACGTTCTAAGCTTTTTAAGGCTTCGTGGCGTGACCAGCGCAACACATACACATCAAGGAACATAAACTTCCAAAGTTGAACTATGCAAAGCAGTTGGCCATTGGCGCGCGTTGTGATCAACACGCGACTTGAATTGGACTAAAACGCGTGTTTGTTGCGAAGTGAAGAAAAAAAAATCAACAAAATGCAAGTGTACTTACCGTTAACACTTTCTTTTTTATTATAGTTGGTACATAAAAATGTATTATCAACAATAAGTTTGTTCAGCGAGTTTGTCAAGTGTAATATTTTAGTGCTATGAATGAGTAAGTAGATAAAAATAATTAAATGTTAAAAAAACAAGTTTATTTTCTATAGTTTCAATGACTTATTTCTCATATATTTTTTTAAATAGCTGGTTCAAAATTAAAAAACTAAATAATATTTAAAACTGTCTAATTTAGTGAATAAGATGTAGGCTGATTTAAGGGGAGAAATAGGTTTAAAATTACGTTTTTTGGTCGTTTTGAAAATTGGCAAATACTTTCTTTATAGTATTGCATTCCACCCGAACTTAGGATTGCTATCATTATTTAAAATAATGTTTTTCTCGCAAAATAAGTTGTTAAAAAAATTTTTTTTTCAGTTAAGTTGCATGATTTATGTCACAAAATTCGGCAAATACAATAAATTATGTTTATTAAAATTTTAAACGAGGTTAAAGTTGTCACATCTTTTTAAATTCATGCTTTATTAGAGGTCATGCATAAATAAAAACGAACAATTAGAAATATCATTTGACATCGTAAACTCACATAAATGTCCGCGACCAAGAAATGTATGTGATTAGTGTGTATTAAAGCGATAGGTATCAATTCGTGTAGAAGTGGTTGTGGTTATATTCATCTGTTTCTCTGAATTTGTGTTTCGCTTTCAATCAATCACAAATAGCTACGGTGGAATGGTGAAACTAAATCCAAACCAAACACCCGAATTGATCGCGCTGCAATCAGTACAGCAAAATGAAACAAACGCGTTTGCGGTTGGCAAGTTTGATGGGTATCTGTTTGATTCGCAGCGCATATAATGCAATCATGGGGCGTCGTCGTTTTCAAACGGACTGCATGCAGAAACATTTCTCATTAAACTAAAATTAAACTCCTCATGTCAACTAAGTGCGCTTGTCATACTACTTCACATACCTACGTGCTAGTTCTTCGTATAAGCTAATGTCTATAATAAATTGGACGTTAATAAGTCAAGGGTATTTGTGTTTAATCAACGACCCTAATCTGAGCGAGCCAACCATCGGGGTCATTCGCATTCGCATACAAACAGTTCTTTGGTATAATTCAAATACTTCTAATTCTTTTTTTTTACACAACTTTTAATTAATACATTTGACAAATATAAGTACCTACTATAAATGTATTGTCTTAAAAAGCTATGCCTTAATGCTATGCTTTAATATGAAGTTTCCTGTAATATTAATACAGTGGAACCTCGCATAACGAACGAATTCGGCGATTTCTATATCTGCGGGCAATCCCTGAACTCTAGCGTATACTAATTTTATTATAATGATGTTGGGACCTCTTAGTATATACAAAAGTTCAAATTCAGTAAGAACCAGATCTAAACGTTTATAAGTATTTTAAAAATGTCGTCGTTAGTAAGAACTTACATTTTTATACAATTGTTATGGTCTTTTATTGTGTGAAAAATAAATTAGGAATGTAATAACTTGTTATACATTTTTCTCATTTGGTTTTTGCGTCCTCTAAATTCCAGTTGGAATAAGTATCGTCTATAATAAGAATTCGATTATAGTTCTGATCCGTTCAAGGCGATTTAATACAATGTCAATGTCATTCGTAACGAGGAGCGCAAATGTATTATTTATGTAGATATGTTTGAATTCTTAATTGATTAATTCCATGTTTCTTCGTTTCTTTGGCTGTTTGGAAATTAGACTAGGTGTAGGTGTGTTGATAGTGTGAGCAAGATATTTAGGTTATAGGGTCAGTGGGCCCATCGAGACGTCACCGTCAAATCAAATCAGGTTTAAGTTAATAACGTACACCTACAAAGGGTGAACTTTTCTTAAATCAGTCACGCTACCCTGCTAACGCTACCCTCCTTATTTTCTAGTCAACAAGACTGAGGCCTAATTTATGTTTGATGCATGCAAAATTTAAATGAGTTGAATTTGTTATTTTCTGATTTGAATTACATCGTGAAGTAATACAAATGATGCAAACTTTGTGCTAAAATAATATTGACTTGATAACATTTTTGTCTACTATCATTAATTAAAATTTTACTAAAAATTATCAATTAATGTAAAAAATTAGAATAAAAGTAAAATGGAAGAGACAAAATACCACTTTCATTGTGTTACGATTCCTGCCCTATTGGTCATCTGTAATAAGGAAACAAAATAGATTCTTGATTAGTGCAAATGTTATTATAGTATAAACCACGAAAACTGCAAATAAATTATTGTTTCGCAAAATGAAGGCCACTCCACAAAAGAAGATAGATTATTTCATTCGTTTTGTAACATTCCCGAATACTTAAAAGGTAATAAAAATTTAAAATTTTTAGCTTTAGCAGGTTCATACTATTGAGAGATAAATAAAAAATATTTAGGCGAAATTTCAAGTGAATCG
This sequence comes from Aleochara curtula, assembly GCA_963978815.1. Taxonomy (NCBI): domain Eukaryota; kingdom Metazoa; phylum Arthropoda; class Insecta; order Coleoptera; family Staphylinidae; genus Aleochara; species Aleochara curtula. Next base: position 5,150,976 of record OZ022216.1, read on the forward strand.
GCTTATTGTAACTTGAGATTTTAAGACAAACGTTTAGAACAAAACCTAAAACGCATTTCAAGTTTTCAATCAGCTCAAAACTAAAATGGCTATAACTTTTAAAATATGTCCAATTTTATAAAATCCTTCTAGAGAGATATTTTTGAATATGTAAGCTATCGATATAAATAAATAATGTTTTATAAAAATTTCTAGACTATCAGGAATGTAATGAAAAGTGCAAGTAAAATGTATAAAAAATTCAAGTTAACAACTACTGGAAAATATAAAACCATGTCAGGTTATGACAGGAGTAGTGGTGAATGCGGTAGGACGCCTGGGAAAACATTTACCGAATTGACAAAGGACGCGGGGGTAGTCATCAAACGTGCACGTGCCAGGCACGAGTTTAGACAGCCGCAAAGTAACAGAGACAGACAGTGGTGTTGTGCACAACATGCGATATGGCAACCACACCATTTCCTCTATTTTTCTTCCCTTATTTTTCCATAGTCCTTCGATGGCCGAACTGCGCGCGTCTATTTAGTTTTCTAGCATAAGCTGACGAATTATGTGCGATTCAAATTATTGCCGACGCGTCGAGCTGTGAAAATCGCATTAGACGTAATTAAACGCCGCGCGATCAATTCGTTTACGACGCAGCAATCAATGCGTTCTTGAGCACTTCGACTACCGTTTGATTAAATACGGTTTAATGTGCTGTGAGAAAGAAACCGAACGTCCCGGAAATCTTTGTGAAACTGCGCAATACAACATTGGGTAGCGTCTTAGCAACAAGTACAATTACACGAAGAGGAATTTCAGGATTACGTTTTAGACAAGATTTGTCAAAGGCACATTATTAAATGTGAGTCATTGTTGAGTCTCTTTTAAGGACAAAACTCACGATCAAAAAGAAATGCTGAAGGGGTCACTCTCCCCAATAATTGGGGAGAATTTGATTATAATTAAATTCATAGTTATTATGTAATTCTGAGTATCCAATTTACAAAATAGAATTTTTTTTGTTGATGACGAGATTTCAAGTTTCAACTTTAATGGGTGTAGGAGGCAATTAGTAAAAATAGCAATCGATTATGTTGTGCAATTCATTGAAATTTGATAACAATGTTTTTGATTACATGTATTTATCTATTTGAATTTGCAGTCAATATTTTATCAAATGTTATAAAATTTTATTTTATTGACAATTCTTATGTTTTACAAAGGGATTTTGTCCTGATAAGTGAAAAGTAGAACAAATAACTTTGACAGTTTGACAAAGGCTGTTATAACTTGGTCTTTTCCGTGTGTCTTTAAATATCTGTCGAGTTTTGAGGTAAAAATTAAGATTTTAAAGTAATCCAAGTAAATGAATAAATTAATGAATTTGGAAATAACCTAATGGAAACATTTCGAACTATTATTCATGGTAAATTGTTGTTTCAAAGAATTTGTTTAAATAAAAGTCATATAACTGACAATTTAATAAAGTGATACTGTTTACTTGAAATTCCAGAATAAGTGGCGAATTCTTATCGGAGCCCGATCTTACGACGGCTGATAGAAGTGCGTGGGATTCCGGCTTTCCGCCGGGATTTACCGTTGATGAGTTACGCTTTCATCGCCGCCGTCGACCGCCAGGTGAGTGTGCGCATTTACACGTAGTCATTACAAACTCAATTTTCATCTCAAATTTTCGCGCAAGTTACAATTTGTGTTACACAGGCTCGCGTTATGAATGTTTCGCTGTGCGCACCGCGCAACGTTGCGTAATTTAAAATTATGTGTTCTCTTCATTTTCGGCATTCTCGTTACATGAATAAAATACGATCAAGTTATGCTCATATTTATTAATATTCTTCTCACATTAAATTTATTCTATCCTATTACTGATTTGAATGCATTATATTTAATACGACCCAAAAATGTGTGTCACTTAACACGACACTGTCACGAAAATTGATAAAATGTTCATCTTCAAATCAATATAATGCGCGAATAGGGTATAAAACGTGAGGCAGGAACTTTTGGCACGCATTAGTAAAACTCTATTCAAAGTTTTTTTTCTCTCGCAAAATTTGCAATTTTTTAAACAGAAATTACGACTATAATTATTTATCTACATCTACTATATTTTACATATTATTATTCTGCTTTAGACACCCTTTCCATTGATATATTTGCCTTTCTTTAATTTTTTCCCCGTCTTAAGATAATGAATTTCAAAGTCAAGACAATTTAGCTACCAACTTCTACTTGAAATTTGTTTGACTTTAAACTATAAAAATACAAATAAATGTTTATCTTTTTAATTTTTTTTTTAATAAAATTGTAAACTGCACTGTGCAATTATTTTATTAAAGCAATTTCATGTTAAAAGTATTAAAATAAAATACAACATGAATTGGCAGCTGTTAGAAAAACAACAGTGGAATTAAAATGTATCAAGTTACTTAAAAGCACGAAGCGGTATAGGAAAACAATGTTGAAAATCAATTCAAATTAGTTTTCACGAAATGGAAATGACTATAATTGGCATGAGTTATCAATTAGTTTGCTAGTTGAACGTAAAAGGATCTATTTAATTTGCATTTGAACTGGTGCATACAGGAAACATTATTTTATTGATTAATTTAAAGTTTATTTTTAACTCGCAGAAAACAAATATTTACACGTTGAAATAAAATTGATTAAGTATTCATTTTTGTATATTTTAATGACGTTGAAAAATTGCTTTCGTGTTTTCATCATGACTATTAGGTATGTTATTTATTTTTAGTAAATATGTTGATACAAATCTGTAGGTATTTTTTCTGTTTTTTTTTTGAATCCTGGTTGATCGGCAATTATATCCTCTAGCACTGTGAGATAATGAACATCCCCGAATTTTTATTCTAAAGCACCAAAACAACTATTAATGAAATTTGGACCCCAGACATAGTGGTCATTCCCAGGAAAATTTCCTTATGATTTTTGATGGCTTCAGATCTGTAGAAAATCCTGTCCCATTTTCTACTAGGGGTGGTTTGTGAAGTCCAGTTGTTAACCTGTTATAGGGTAAACAAATCTCCCGTCTTGAAATGATTTCTCTCCCTAGACTAGTCAAAATGACAATTCATTTTCCGAGAAGCTTTTTGCTTTTGGTTTTCTTTCAATGGATCGCCCTTGATTTGTGAAGTTTTCGGGTTGACATTCGGCTAGAGTAATTAATAAAAATTAGGATTCAACAGGGCTTTAGTGTCTAATTCTTGAGCTAAGATTTCACTCTTTTCTAAGTCTTTTCAAATCGTTTCTTCTTGCTATTTGCATTTGTGACATATGAAAGGACTGGGGTTATCTTGAGCAGTCTGTAAAAAAAGGATTTTCTTGATGCTGTGCCAAGTACTGATTCTAAATTTAAAAATTGGTTTAAGAGAAAAGAGAAATCACTGTCCCATGTTCTGGATATCAAATAATCTGAATATAATAGTATTGTAGATGATTCGTACAAACGTTTTTGTTATGAAAACAACCCTTTGTGTGTTCTCGTTTTCTGCAACGGTTTTCTTACCCAATTTAGTTGTCTTCAAACCAATATCACGTTTGTTGGCGGTCTGAAGCTGGAATTTTGCCACTACGCATCTGCTGTCTCAATTTCGTGTCGAGTATCAAATGTCACGTAGTTATCATTGGCGCCAAATGCGGAAAATCTTATCCTTAAAGTGCTCCAGGCATATTGTATTTTAACGTTGATAAGCACATTTCTTGGTATTGCATTTTTCACTATTGATACATCAACTTCATGTTATTGATTAATTAACACATAAAAACATATTTTTCTTAAAATTACAATGTAGTGGGGTAAAACCCATCAAAAAATTGTACAATTTACTTTATACTGATAAGGACTAAGTCGAATCCACCTACCTTACTTGAATTTTCCCTATAAATGTTACTGTTTTCCCTTTCCACACCTAAAAAGTTTTCTTCACCTTTTTCTGTAACAAATAAAAACATTACAAAGTTAAATCAGTAAAACTTTTTTAATAGTGCAAACTCAATTCTTCCTGCAGGTGTAATTTATGTATACGGCACGTGTGACAAATGCAGACAAACATTGTAAAAGCGGGATCGATAAATGTAGATTTTCGATTGTTGCAGCCGATACGCCACTGAATAATCAGCTGGGACCTGACGGTGGGGACTTTAAGAATGTGAAATCCGAGTACAAGCGACGCTTTCGTAATTATTACGACGCCAGTACGCGAGAAACATTTCACTATGAGCTAAAGGTGAGTGGAATAAGGGCTGAACGCTTGTTAACGGCCTTACTACACTTCACTTTTACCCTCGCTGAATTCGATTGTGAGCGTGGGGGTGTCGAAAGTAATTGTAATTGATGATTTCGTTAAATGTTTTTTCGTCGTTACGTGCTGTACCTTTTTGGCGCGGAAGTCTGGCGCCTTTGATTAGTGCGTGGGTGCGCATTTTACGTTACAGGATTTGTCGCCATCGCGTTCCAGCCGGCCAGATGATAATCCCTTCTTCGACAGCGAACTACACGAATTTCGGCCCGAGTATCATGAATCCTTTATTGAATTTCGAATGGATGAGCCGCAACGCCGACCCGCTCGAAGGCTCAAGAGGAATAGGAATCATTTTCTAGATCATTTAATGAATAATCAACAAGGAGAACAAAGGTATTAATATTTTTCATTTTTACAAATAGAAATAGTAAATAATGGTTTGGGATTAGTTTTTCATGAAGAAAACTATAAAACAAATTTAAAACTGGTTACACAATAGGGACTTTTACTAGGTACCTAAGCTATTTTGTGCCGGATAGAATACTAGGTTATATTCTGAAGAATCTGAAAACCTGATTTGCTGACGAAGCGAGTAGTTTTTAAAATTGAAAGATTTAATGATCTTTTGGTGTGTCAAAACAAGTCACGTAAAACCCTCTTTAAATCTATTTAATTAAGCAAAAGAAACAAGAACGACATTTTTAAGGGATATTATACAAGTATCACTGAATCATATAATTTTTTAAGTAACATTCCCATTTAGGATTCATGATATATACGTATAAAGTTTTTTGTGATATTTCTAAAACGGTATTGCGTGCTGATAAGAACAACTTTAGCATACTTTTACACCATTAATGAGAAAACTTGAAATAATTCCGCCTCAATTAGCGCAAACTGTTGAGCAATCAGCACTTTCTGTTTCTCTTTCTGCAAATTCCTGCTACATTCATAACTCCAAATATACAGTAAACGACCATAAATCTAAACATCCCTTTAATATTTAAAAACGTAATACATGCATTTCTTGAGTATATTAAAAATAAGTGGCAGGTAAAGCAATTTTTGCAATTCCATTAGGTTAAAGAGTAAATTGAAGGTTGACTGTATAATGGATATTACAAGGGGTGGTTATGGTTATAGCATTAGAAAAATATAGTAAATTAAGAAAGCGTATGCCACTTATGCCAGCACAAAATGTTTTTCGTTTTCGGCAGAAGCGATTCAGGTTAGTAGGTCGTCGCGCGCACGCGTGCAAAATATCCACCCTAAATAGGTTTCATTCATAAATCTTTATGCGACTATTACACCGGGCGGCCGTAGCGGCATTCGCTTATATGCATAATCTACATTTGCGCTCAGGTGAAGAAGAGATGGCGGCAAAAACATACTAATATTATGCGTATTATGATGAAATTCTAAATGTCACTGCAATATGATATACCGTCATATAATGGAAATTCTATACCCCGTTTTTTAATATAATCTAAATGCAGATGTTAAAAAAAGAATCCCATTTATTTCATTCGCAATGTGAGATTGACATTTTTATGCGTTAGAATGTAAATTTCAATTCCTCCTCTCATAATTTTATTTCTAAAATAAACAAAGATATGATTAAGAAATTATACCAGACGCCAAGTCTATTATTTAAGTGGAGCATGCGGATAAGAAACAAGTTTTTATTCTTATTGCAATTGCGAGAAACGAGGTTAATTGTTGTTTAAAAATAGCATGCGAAAGGGTGTAGCATCCTTAGGAAATAATGTTCTTATTTTCTTACCTCAAAGATCACACCGTGAGGGCTAAAGACGTGTATTAAACATGCAAATAATATGCAATTACATTAATGAATATTTCCTCGCCCCAGTTGATAATAATGGACGACTTGGCTATGTAAATATGCTAATTTGATTTCGCATTAATTTTGCATAAAAAATAATTAAAAATCAATTTCCAAAATTAAAATATATTGTGCAAAATTCAAATTTGATTTACGGTCAATTAAGTAAAATAAATAATTGACGTGGTAGATAAGCAAAAATATAATATCAAGCATTTTTAGTAAATTGGTATAGTGCATAAAGCTTATGGCTTTTTAACAGGTGGAAAACCACACCAAACATCCGTGCATCGATTTGCCATAAATCTTAATAAAATTCAACGCGCACGACGCGCTTCTTCGCTTAATACTCGCCCGCATTGTGTACATAAAGAAAGAAGAAGAAAGTGAGTGCGATCCATAAAAGATCTACTCGCATATCAATCGAGCGACACACAAAGTATGCATATTGCGTACTACTAAGTTATTTCAGAAGTAGACCACCCCGCAAAGCCGTCGCGGTCACGTAATAATATAAAACATCAGATTGCGAAATCAAGCGTGCTGCCTCAAGTGCAGTCGTGCTGTGGCGCTTTCGACGGACGCACCCTTCACCAACAGGGTGGCAGCTCGTCGGCGGAAAGTGAAAACGTTGCGTTTTTCGATCGTAAAACAAGACCTTGTCGTTTAAAAAGTTTTTAAACTATTTATTTGTGAATTAATTCATAGATGGCAGTGATATTCAAAATAAATTAAAAAGGAGTATAAAAATTATTATTTTTTATAAACTGCCTTGTTCGATACTTAGAGGTTAAAGTTGAGTATTAATAATATTGTTTGTTGAAAATATCAAGTTAATCCTGCGAAAAAAGAAAGCAAAAAATAAGAGTAATCCTTAAACGAGGACAAAGTGTTGGAGTGTTTGCTGTGGTGTTTGATAAAAATAGTTGAATGCCAATTCGAATGATTAATGATTTCAGCTCGTACCGCGACAAACAATCCGAGAAACAATCGCAGTTCGTAAAATATGAAAACACGGAACGTGTGTTACCAATTCGACGATCGACGAGCTTGAAGCTAGAGGGCGACCTCAGCGTGAGCACGGAGCAGGCGGAGCAATTCATCGAATATTTATTAGCGCGGCGGCGATCACTGATCAAACATCCGTCAAACTTGCACCTAGAGGGAGAGATGCACCACAAGACTGAGACGGATGAGCAGTTTGCGCCGTACGCGCTCAATGAGTACACAATGCGCCCGCCACTGTATAAGCAATTAACGCATTTACGTCTCGAGGGCGACATGGACACGACGACGGAGAACACGGACCAATACGTGCCGTACGAGTTGGAAATGCGGCCGCCCCTCGTGAAGCGGCACACGAATCTGCGCCTCGAGGGTGAGTTGCAACTAGATCCAGAATACCGACATGAATTCGTTGAGTTTAAGAGCGAACGCTCATCGCCAAGTCTTCCACGCCATAATTTGCGCATCGATGGCTTCTTCGACTCGCTCACTGAGAATCAGAGTAAATACGTTGATCATCATGCGCATCCCCCAATTCCATTTCTGCGCAGCTCCGACTTTAATCGCAAACTCCTCATCGGCGACGACAAAGCGCCGAAGAATGCCGAATACAAGGATAAATACATTCCGCACAATGCGATTGAAAAATCAAAATCATTGCGGCGCAACGAGAATTTAAGTTTGGAGGGTGAGTTTGATACGATGACCGAAAATCGGCATGCATTCGTTGAGAAGAACGCGCGACGTGCGGAAATTGTTAGAGCAACACCCAATTTGCAATTGGAGGGCAACTTTGATATGAATCCAGAGTATAAGAATGCATACGTGGATTTCTATAAGACGAGCAACTACAGATCCGAGTCGCCAAGGAGTCGAATTGAGTTGTCGTCCTCGGCGCTAAGAAGCGATGGCGCCATGGAGAATCATCCCGAGTATAAGCGCTCTTTTGTTGACTTTCCACGGCAGCGGCCGACCGTGCGGAAACCCGAAACGCATCTCTCGTCCGAAGGGGAAGTAAGTTGTTCTTGTATAACTTGTAATAGAGAACTAGGAAATTGGATGTTTTGTTAGCCATTCACACCGCGCTTTTTGTTAAGAGGAATTTTAGGTTGGTACATTTTTCAAAGCTTTTTTATACATTAAATAGGTATATGGCATATTGAAATCTATTGAGTGTTACCCAGAAAAAGTATATTAGTTTATCATGAGTGTAATGGGAGTCAAAAATTTAAGTCTAGAAATTTGAAAAAATTGAACTTTCTTCTATATGTCGATATTTCAGATCTCCAAAAATATTTTCCTAAAAGGATTTTATAAAATTCAAATTATTTAAAAAGTTATAGTCATTTTTAGTAGCAATTCCACTGGTTTGGGCAAATCGAAAACTTTAAATGCGATTTTCTCGAAACTTCCTTTCTTGAAACGGTTGTCTCACAGAATCTCTAGTTCTGATTTGCTGATTTACCTGAAATTTGGGCTGAATATTCTTTATATATCCCTCTAGCGTTTGAACGAATAAAAAATAAATATCTTAAATGTTTACTACAATTTAAAAATACAAGACGTTAAAAAATGAGGGAAAGAATTAACGTTTTCATAGAGTAGCTGCCATTTTGCCAGAAAATTTTCTATTTTTAGTGTTGTTTGTTTCCTAGCATAATAACATTTATACTAATCAAGAATATACCCTATTTTGTCTTTCGAATGACCAGAAGGGTAGGAATCGTGACAAGATGGACATGGGTGTTTTTTTCTTTGTTCCCTCTACTTCAACTTATTCAAATTTAATTTTTTCAACTCTTGAAGTTGAACACTTTTGAAATATGAACAATTAAATGCTAAAAAAATTGATAGTAAAATAGCAATTGCTTTTCTTTTATTAATCTAAGAAAAACGGTGGAACTGCTAGTTTCTATACGGGAATACCCCTTTAGGCGGTCAGAGTAATAACGAGTGAAATAACGAGTAATAACGAAAATAACAAGTAATTTCTCCTTTTGAAAAATCACTGAACTTTTCCTATTTTAGCTTCCCTATTTTATTTTCTATACAGAATCTAGATTCACCTATTTCACATTGAGATTAAAAATTCATTTGAATTTATTTCCTGGAAATTCACAGTTTATTGAGAATCAAATAACTGCATTAAATACCAAGAATTTATAAATGTTAGTACTAAATATGAAGCATGAAATTTATTTGGGTGAAAAAAGTATTCAATAAAGTAAACCGCGCATTTAGTATAAAAATTGAATTTGATGTTTTCGTTACCATAAAAACATTATTTACACGTAATCGATTTACATTCATGAAATATTCGTAATGAATATTAAATTTACAGTATGCATGCAAGAATTTGCTTATATTAAGCTCGCACATGTATTGTGAACGTGGAAGAAAAACCGAATTCGTTTTAATATTTTGTGCAAACAGCACTTGAATACTGTACGTATGTAGCCTGAACGTATGTATAAGCTTTTTATGCATGATATTTTTGTGTGCTTCACATTTACAGATGAATCACGTAACAGAAAAGCGCGCCCAATACATCGAATATCCTTATTCAGAGCGGCCGGCGGCGATGAAACGCGAGCCGGAATTCAAATTGGAAGGCGAGTTTGTCTGCCAGCCGGAATATCGGCGCGCATATGTTGATTACTTGATCCGCGAGCGGATTGAGCGAAAAAGCCGGCCACTCGACAATTTCATCGGCGGCGGAGGCGGCACGTCAGCTGTACAAAAACGTGCTTTTGACATCCTCACACCAGCAGCCACAGCCGCCACGCAAAACGACGCCAACAACAACAGCCTGCCAGTTGCGAAACCAATGTGAGCATTCCCGTTTTTAATCTCGTTGCCATTTATGTGTAACTACTCTATTTGTTTCTTCAGTGTGCATGATGCATAACAAAACAGTACAGATGGATATTCTTTGATGCATATTTCAGAACTAAAAGTGCAATACCGATTGCCATGAAAAAACCACCAACGCCATCTACCACAGCGCCATCTGCGACCGCCATTGAGGATGCAAAATCGCAATCGCGTATTCCGCGTCGTCGCACGTCAATTAGCAAATTAGAAACGCAATTGTTTGGTCCAAAAATTGAAATGCCGAGGAGAAGCTCTTCGTCGTCTCGTCTCCCCAGGGCCACGGCAGTGTCACGCAGTCCGAGTCCACGCAATCGCGCAAGAAACCGTTCATTAGGTCGCAGTAATACCAAGTATTCCTCGGCGGATAGCCATTATTTGTACAACAAATCCGCACGGCCGCATCGGGATCGCACTGGGGAGATGTTCACAAAGTCGGTGCGCGTTGAGGATCTAGCATACACGCCAATCACATCGCCAATTCCCACACACACATTGTATTCGCTGCCCTCGCCCAAGAAGTGGAATCGCGCACTGCCCGCAGTCAACGTCAACCAGCAAGTCGACCGGTTAGCGTTCGTCGTGCTTGAGGACGACATTAATAATAATCTAGAAGGTTTCAACAATCGCAATCCGCTTAAATCGTTATATAAAGAGCAGAAGTGGATGCAATCGTGGAGTTCGCCAACGTTATAATTCGTCATTGTTTAAACATAATTGAGTCAAATGATTCCAAATCAACTTTTAATTAATGATGAATGCAAATTGAAATGAATTAAACAGACATTTCGATTTAGCAGAACTAACTCCCTTTGGTTATCTAGTTTTAATTTAACCACATAAATTACAAAATGGAATGCAAAATATAAAAATATTTATAAATATTATTAAGAAAGTAATTACTTCCAGGCTTAATAAATTGCAAACCAGTGTCAATAAATAGAAAGAAATAGTTAATGAACTAATTACCAAATATACTTGTCAAATATAGGGAAACACATTGGTCCTGAAGGGAAAATTGAAAATTTTATTTACTAGTATATATAAAGGAATAACTGAATTTTATGTATATGAAAATATTGTTTAAATCGGATGCATAGTTTAAATATAATGTACAGACAAAGTCGAATAATTTATTAATCGAGATTTACTTCTCCTGCTTTCGTCTTTATTTAAATATTATATTATCAACTAGAATTTGAATTTTGAAAAATTTCAGCTTTTTAAGAGAAACTAAATTTTCAAATCTTTTGTTACTAATTTGAATGTTGAAAAACAAATTAATCGAAACTAAAATCTGATGTTTCGGACCAGTGTGGAACATAGCAAAAGCAATAAATGTTGTACGGTATGTGTGCTTTGTGCTCTAACTTATTAAGTAGATCAACTCAGGTGAACAACATACATGTATTCATAAATAATTAATATGCTTATTTTCATAGAGAAACAAAGTGCCATGTTATAGTTTTATTTTGAATAATAATAATTGTTATTAAAATACTTACACACTGCCAATTGTGTATAAATTATATTATCTAATAAATATGAACAATATATTAATGAGTGATTGCTTAATTACCATGCTCAATTTAGAATTAAATAGAATAATAAATCAATATCTGAATTTCAGCAATAAATCAAAATTTTATTCCTTATTAATATTATTACGTCATGATAAATAAAGCCAAAATAGTTTTAATATTATATTTACCTCGTTTCTTTTATGTGAGTACATGAAAAATGTTTAAGGAAATGAAAACTGTTTACAAAGAAAACTGCATGTTTGCTACTTTGCACTATGCTGGTTTTTATATTAGTACATGAGAGTAATTACGCATACAACTTCATTAGTAAAACAAACTTTGATCATAAATAATATTCTTAAAACGTACACTTTTTCGCCTAAGTAGATTATGCTTGGCTAAGAACTTTTAGACAAACTCTTGTATATTAGGTGTTAGTCTTCCCCGAGGAAACCCAAATTCCTAAGTGGTACTTGATGCGTATTTCAAGTAAGGCCCAGCAGCTACGCTAGAGGGTAATATTTGCAACTTTGATCGTCATTAAGAATTCTCCTTAAACTATCAAGCTGCTAAGCTGCTTTATTTGTATACAAACAAACAAAGTAGTAGATTTACTGAGCTAAAAATACTTGAAAGAAAAAGTACTATAAATGAATTTCCCGTTACATGTACACACATAATTTTATGACAGTCTGTACCACCCCTAATTTTCATAATATTTTGCCCTACTAATAAGAATCTTTCAGCCTGGTTCTCCATTTTCTACGAAGGAAAATGTTAAAATAATGTAAAAGTACCAACAAAGTACTCGTGAACGTTTCATTTAGCTGTCGAGGTGAACTGCATATCGCTTAATGGTGTTTTATTTAGATATTTTTTCTTTGTTTTTCTTGGGCAGGTACAGTTTATTGAAACCCCTTTGAGAAACAGCTTTTTTATTCATTTCATCATGTGTAATAACAATTAACATTGATAATTTGCCAAGTCGAATCATTATCCATCAAGAGAACATTTTCAAAATTTACACCACAAATACTTAAAGATTTGGTCCAATTTTCAGGGTGAATGATAGTTGAATATTCTCTTTTTTCTGTCAAGCTCTTCGCTGAAAGTGTGCAATTTGTCTTTGCTTTGGTGGCATCTTCCGCTTTTGTATACGAAAATAACCTTATTATATTTAATCGTTACATGACAGTTTTATCAACAAGTAATTTTCCTTCAATTGGTTGGGATAGTAGGAAATTCAAATTAATTTCTTCAATTTCAATATTGGGTAAATCAGGTTCGCATATCTTGGAAATTTTAAGTAATTCGGTGCAGTGGTTTAGAAGTCTGTTGAACACAACATTTCTTGGAACTTTACATTTTTATATATACACTGATTACATTTTAAAATAAGATTTCTTAACTTACCTGAATAGATATCAGCTTTGTCGAAGCTTTTGCTAAGGAAAGAGAATATTAAATCATTCTAGATTGACAGAAACACATAGAACAAAGCAATTTGGCTTGTGAGAGATAATTAATCAAACAGTGTAAATCCATTATAGAAATATCGTGCAACAATCAACAATCATTAACAGTAAACAGACATACGTGGAAGTGATTATTGATTGCTTGATATGCACAATAAATTCCAGGTATAGGTCAAGACCATCTCTCCTATCAAACAGTATCACAAATTTATGCACAGTTAATGATAGCATAGCAACAATTAAACATTTGAGGGTAAGATATTAATCGAGAAGGTGCATTTTCAACCGAGAAAGAGTTATTATTTGTTACCCTATTCTGATTGATGATTGTGATTGGACACCATGATCAAAGGATTGCTTATTATCGGGCATGGTTTAAACAAATGATAGTTGCCTATGTTTGAACCCGGTAGTGAGATGCCTGATGTAAAACATCATAAAGTAGGTATGTATTTTAAAACAACAACTAAAAAACCATGCTAAAATTAGTTACAATCTTAGAGTGCGCATTATAGTTTGTAAAATACAGTAAATATTACGCACATTCTATGAAATTATTAGCAATAATTGGTCAATAAATGATACTCAATCATTTAGAACTTGTATAATTTTTTCTCTACTCCGGCAAAGTCCGGAAAACTAATAAAACAAATAAAACTTCGATATTATCTCAACACTATATATTTCATATTCTACGATTGTATAGCCTGATCATAAAAATTTGATAAGGTTAAATATAAAACATTGAATTATACCATCACATTAAATGTTTTTATTAATCCATAATGTTTTCTTTGATCACTCAGTGTCTTTCACCTGGTATTATAATGCCTAATACTTGTAATTATTGAATAATAATTATTGTTTAATAATGTTATAACACTGACAACAATACAAAACTACACAATGCATTATGTATATGAATAAATTTAACTATTTATTTATTCAATTATTTATTTACTTAGTACACTAAAACAATTCAATTAAAATGCAAATAGCCAAATTCTATTTTGTTTCTGCTCGCAAGAAACATTAAACTTGTTCTTTCCAATCTTGCATTATAAATATTTCAAAATAGACTTTGCCATTTGCATTTTAATAAATGTTCTTAATTCTTTCTTCAAATGTATAATACGTGTATAAAAAATGAAAGAAAATCATTTCAGTCAGTTATCATACACACCCTGCTAATATACATTTATGTTTATATTGGATTTATTATTTATTTCATAATAATATATATTATATGTATATAATAATTATATACGGTATTCATCTCTAATTAATTTATATACTTTCCATTATACATTTTTGTCCGCAAATTTATGCAATTCAACTTTCTAAACATTTAAGATTCAAATAGTACTTCAATTTTCTAATCTTTTTCTAAAACTTTAACAGAATTTTAAGTTAACATAGATACAGAATATTCAGGCTAAATTTAGAACAAGGCAATTATTTGCATAAGTAAATTTTTCACTCGTCGGAAAATTCAATCAATTGACCATTCGAATGCAACTAAACAGGAAATAAAAAGATAAATGATGGAGGTTAGAAAATGACATGATAAAAAGTAAAATATAATACAATATTGGAATATATAACAGCTAATGTAATTTGGGTTGCCTAAAATTCTTCTAGAAATATTCTGTATCTATGATAGATAAGTAATTCTAATATGTACTCTTTGTTAATTCTATTAATAAACGGTAAAAAATGTTGGTCGTTTAGAACAAGTACATCTTAATATCGTTCAACAGAGTTAAATTCTAAATTTTCACGAAGAAAAATTAGTTTGCTACATATTTTAACAATTTCTAATAATTATTCATACTTATCAAACGAACCATTATTAAATTTTCTTATAAAAAAACAAGTTTTTTATTTATTTTGTCAATCAACCGAATTAATTTTCATTGTTCATTTTTATTGAAATGAAAATATTTTACTTCTGGCTGTGTGTAAAATTGGTTTTTTTTTGTGTGTTCTAGTTGCAATCAATAGAACGTTAAAACAAAGAGGATTTTAATATTTTTATATTAAAAATGGGAATTGAAGTGAATAAGGCTTTTAACGACGGATATCGGGAAACACTTAGTGAAAAAATGAGAAAAGCGAGACCATTATTCATCGATTCGTTTGTATGCGAATCAGGTAACAATGAAATG
The DNA here is from genome assembly GCA_963978815.1 of Aleochara curtula. Lineage (NCBI taxonomy): Eukaryota > Metazoa > Arthropoda > Insecta > Coleoptera > Staphylinidae > Aleochara > Aleochara curtula. Next base: position 5,166,129 of record OZ022216.1, read on the forward strand.
TTTTCACCGTTCGCTATAAAAAGACGTTAAGTTCTAAAAAGGGATTCGGATTACACACACGCACACAGAGAATAACGTCAATCGCAGATATTTCTAGAATATATACAGATATTCGAAATGTGCGCAAAACTTATTGGCATTTTGTTCATGGGTTTTTTGTTGGTTAATCATTGATTTTCATCATGTGCTTGTTTTATTTGGTTATAATAGTAATTAATGCTAGTCGTGAATCGGTATTGATTATTTAATTAGTCCTGCGCACTTATGCATTAACGTGTTGATATTATGTGGGGTGCGCTAGTTTAATAAAATTTTGCTCACTCGTCATTTCCGCTCATCATCAGGATATTTTTCAAACGATGATATTCAATCATTGTATATTTTGCGTTGGCAGTAGACCAAATTTGATAAAGTTTTTTTCTTCTTTGATATGGTCATTGACAATGTGTATTTTTCATTTGTTTGCCTTTTTTCTTTTAAGACCACTTTGTATTTTCATTCGATTTTAGTGAATTTTTGATATCTTGTTGTTTGTTCATTTGAAATTATTTGTGAATAATAATAACAATTAACATTTGGACAGAAACATAGTTTAAATTAATAATATTAATTAGAATTTTAACAGTTTGAAATAGAATTGTATCTAAAAAAAATAAAAAAATAAAATTTAAACGGAATTATTGAAAAAATAATTAGTATTATCGTCTAATATCTTGTTTCATACACGTTTTATCATATAAACAATCTCTTTATCAGACTCTGTCAATAAATATTGATTTATGAACGTTTGATTTAAATCTTTGATCTCGACTTTTACTTTGATTCTATGGAAATTAACTCGCAATTTCGCAATTTTGGCACTAATTAAATGAAGCGTAAATATAAATGATGGAAATGTCGCAATAAATGAATATTTTCCTCCTTTTATGTCTTCTTCTAAGAAGCGATTTGTATGTATGACCATTTAATGATATTGCCTAATAAATAATTTATTTACTTTCTACGCAATATTCATTTTAATTATATAAGATAGATGGTTAAATATATGTATTTCTTATCATGCTGCGAAAATTCGTTTAACAAAATAAGTAGACCTTTATTACTATTCTAGAAACATCTGGGAAAAAAAATCTTACTAACTAAAATCAAAAAAGTTCCATCCATGAGACTTTTGATAATCATTAGAAGAATTAAATATTTTGTTGTTTTTTTTTTCAGTGAATTAAAAATTTATTTGGAATTCATTTGCAATCATTTAATGATGCAAAATTAACTAACCTGCTGAGTTGAATTAAACAATCCACTGCAAATTGAATAATAAAACAGGAAATAATTATTTAATGCGCTTTGCAAAGCACAATCTAATTAGTATTCACAGACTTGATTAGTTATCTACAGTCTGGTCGAAAAATATTTTGCAAAATTTATAATTCGGCGATGCAAAAGCCTTTGATCTATCACTAACAAAACAATTAGTATTCTATCTAATTGTTATTTAAACATGCACAGCTTATAAATATGCATGAGTATTATTCGTATCACTAAAGCAAATCAATTCCTACCAGTAACTTGCATTTGTAACGTTTGATTAGTTTTATTTAATAGTACAATTACGAATAATTACCTACTATTCTATGTACTATTTATGCATTATTCACATTGAGACGGTCGAGTTTATTTGCACAATAATAATGATTCAATTGCTAAAATGTGGAACAATTTTAAAATACAGTAAAAACGCTGTTGCGTTCATCGCTGTTTCGGTTTATTCCAACCCGGGGATTCTTCGAAATTGCTCGCAGCACTACGGGGATTCCCCGAAATTGTGGGCAGCGCTAGGTTTCCAAATATGTACATGACATATCCGAAACAGTGTTGTTGTGTTTCTTGTTTGGTGCGGTGCTGTACGGACGCATTTTTATCATTTGAAACATTTGTTAACATTATTGTAAGTATAAATTTATTTAATACTATAGCGGTTGGAAACACAGAATAGACTGAATGATCTAACTGACTTAGAATTTTATTTGTTTTTATAAGAACTATCTTCGTTTATATTGTTTTTATTTTTGTAAGAAATAAATGTTTGGTTTAACATAATTATTAAATTTAATACCTAACCAATTTTCTATTTATCTTCCCCTAACCCCGTTATTTACATGTTAAGATAGCCTCGTTTAGCACTGTTTCGCATTACGCTCTACTTTGATGGAACCCATCCCCCGCGTCAAGCGGGGTCTTACTGTAGTGAATTCTCAATGTAGACTACATATTTATGAAAATAATTTGCGTTAATTAAATTTCGCTAAAATTTATCAGTCAAACATTTATTGTTTAACTTTTTCACAGAAAATTCTAGCGATGAGCATTGACCTAATTTATATGTTTGCAATAGAATTATTAATTTGATTAATTTTACTGGACTTAGAACTGTAATTTTAAGTTAATTAAATTTGGGAAATCCCTTGTTATTAAAATTTAGTTATTTGCAACAAACATTCGATTTAAAACTTTTCGAGTTCTATTAATGCAAACAATTGATTTTTCTTATCATTCTTTTTGATTGTTTCTATTTGATTTCACATTATGCTGATCAACAAGGCAATCATCTGAAAGATGATAAAAATTCAATCATGTTTTATTGATTCTTATGCAACTTATTATACAACCTTCCTCTGTTTTCTTTGTGCGTTTTCGTACTTTTTCGGTTATGCAATTACAATTCTCGGTAATAACTTCAAAGTTAAAAAGTGAAATATATTACAAAGCTATAAAAGTTATGCAGTTAATTATTCATCACTTGATTTTTTATGGCTTCAATGCTTCACATTAATTTTATGGCTTCACATTGATAGCTTTATTCCTGTTTGTCTTACTTCCTTGGTTATGCAATTACAATTTTCACAAATGAGTGTAAAGGGAAATTTGAAAATTATTGTTAACTTATCAAACTGATTTTTAAAATGTTTAAACATTTTCATTATGAATTGATAAATGTAAAAAGAAAGTAGTTCAATTTGCTTAATATATTTTTATGCAACTTATTATACATCGCTTCCTTTTAATGCATTCTTTTTTCCTTTTTTGTGCATTTTATTTGGTTAGGTTTTTATAAAACGAAGCAAATTGCGTTTGCTCTTTTATTCCTTCCTTCTGTTTACTCGTATCAGTTATTTGTTGAATTTCTCAAGAGATTACAATTGTAAGATTGTCTCTTCGTTCTTATCTTTTCTACTTGCTTTCACTCGCGTCGTCTGAGAGTTTTCTTTTGAAATACGAAAATTCCTAGGTAAATAATCCGTTCATCGTGGATTTTCCCCTTTGTTTCCGTTCCTTGCATAGCGTTTGCCAACTAACTCTGCAATTCGTTTAGATAATCTTTATTTATTCGATTTATTTATATTTATATATAAGTATATTATATATTAAAGTGTGCTTAGTACTGAATTTCATACAAGTATGTGGTTCGTAATTATCACAAGGATTTGGTTGGTTTGGTTTTGCTTTTGTTTGGCGTAAATAGTAAATAATTCGGTTTAATATATAATATTTTTTTAGGTTAGGTATAAAAAATTGTTTACATTTCCGAATCGGGAAATGTGGATTAGGATATTTATTATTTTGAATTTCTAAATTTTCAAAGTCAATTTTTGGTATAAATTGGGTAAATTGAGGTCACTTTTCTTTGGGTTAATATATGATAAGAGTGACATCTAGTTTATTTTACTTAAACTTAAGATTATTATCTAGACATTAATTAAGCATTATATTTTGTTATTAAAATAGCGTTGTTAAATAAATGAAAAATTAATTAATGGTTAAATTTAACAACAATCATTTTAATAATACTTGCTTTTTTATATATATTTTAATTTACTATTCAAAAGCATGCGCATTTCTTAAATTCATTTTTCGTCTTACCTTCACTTAGTATATGAGTGAATTGTATTCATTATATCGTAATAATAAAGAAATAAGCGTCATCGTTGGAGCAAACTGGTTGGAGGACGAAAATGTATCCGGTTTTGTGTTGGTGGTGGTTGTTGGCGGTGGCCGCCTACGACACAATACATTCCTCGGTGGCGGTATGCGCTTCGCGTATCTGCTGCTTGGTTTTGCGGCTGGCGCGCCGTATCAGTGACCTAGAGCGCGGTTTCGCGCGTAATTCGGTGTTGCTGCCCTCGGCGACGGCTTTATCAGGTGCTGGACTCACCGCCCGCCGCCCGCCTTTCGACGCCGAAACGTATGCGCTTGATCGCCGCTTCAAACCGCCGCCACTGTCATTTCCGTCCTTCGGGAGTATCCTCGAAAGTGTCAGGAATGTGCGGAAGATTTCTTTGATGTTGATGTCATCCTTCGCGGAACACTCTAATACTTTAACTCTGAAACAAATTAAATACTTTGCATGTTATCTTCATGAAGAGTGAATTAAAATTTTCAAATTTTCAAACACCCTATATTTCAGCCAATTTTCTTTTGTAATTAAAAATATTAAGCAATAATCTTTTCGTTGGATGGGTTGCCCATAGTTTACGCAATTAAATCAATGCAGCAGAATAAACCAAAGCTTGAATTTAAATGACATATTTCCTAAATGTTGTAATACCTTTATTTTAAAAGATGAGCTCAAAATTCTATGGAAAATTTTGTTTTATGCTACTTATTCTGCATTATTTCCTTTGAATTTGAAGACGTCAATTAAATTATTTAGATATTTGTTTTTCATCACAAAATTTTACATTTTTTTGGAAAATTATACTTTGGCTGATTTGATAACACAATCCGTGCCCTACTTTCTGACGTTGAAAATTTATTATTCCGCTGTAATTGTTATTTTTTGCAAGGGTAGCAATATTAATGACAAAATTGCCATACAAAGTTTCATTACCTCGTAACGCGTCAAAATTGTTAAATTAATTATCAAAATGGGTCATCCGCTCATTAGCTTAACATGGATTGGGTACAATATACGTACGCATGATTGTTCCTAAGGGAGAACAATTCAACGTTAAATCCCGAAACTTGAGACAAGTGGCAAGTGGAAATCCCATGCATATCAAAATACCACCGATTTATCCCCGAAAATTAGGTTATGTTTTGCATAAATTAGCAATAAAGATATCAAGTTTTTGTTTTAATTTCTATGCAAAACATCTTCATAAAAGTAAGCAACTTGTAAATTAACCAATTATGATCGAAGACATATAAATTCGTAGAAGTTACTATAAGTTTCAATGTAGACTAAATAAAATTAATTTACTTTGGTATTATAATATTACTTATAAGGAATTAAGAATTAAGGATAATTTATTGAAAAAATGAAAAATTACCTTAAGTTGGGCAACTCGCAAAACACCCATTCGGACACATCCTCGATGCGCACTTCCCGATGCGTCGATGTCAGATCGAGCTTATTTCCGGCGATGACAATGGGAATGTCCTGGAAGTCGGGACGTTGCTCTTTGATCTCCTCGAAGCACTGCTTAATGCTGTCGAACGACGGCGCCGAGGTGACGGCGTAGACGAGGAGGAAGGCGTGCGCGGTGGCGATGCACAGGCGGCGCATGGCTGGAAATTGCATGTCGCCGGCGGTATCCAGGATGTCCACCTTGAGCGTCATATGCCCGAGATCGTACTCGCGATTATAGAGATCTTCGATGGTGCTGCGATACTTGTCGCAGTAGGTGTTCGCGAGAAAGCGTTTAATGATGCAACTCTTGCCGACCCCAGCGCCGCCCAAAATCACCAGCCGTATGCGCTCGTAGTCCGACATCGTTGTGCCGCCGTTATTATTCATTTATGCAAATTTAATTGCGCGTCACTCACGCACTACGGCGCTAACGTTAATCAATTAATTTTATGTACAATATTGTGTGAGCTTGCCGACGTCTTCTGCCCCCATGCATGTAGTAACTTGAACGACGTTCACGCGACCAATTTAATTCATTATTTGACTTAATTTCGTTTAGCGCTAGTTTTCATTTTAATTGCTTATTGATTGAAATTTCCACCTCCTTCACTGCGTTACGTCTTTGTTGTTCCAATTTCGTCGTAAATGTACAATCTGTAACAAATTAATTCAATTGAATCATCAAGTTAATTGTTTATTCCATTAATTAATGTACCAACATGTCAGCTATTACCTAATGGTTGTGATTTGTTTTTTATTAAGATTTGAGATTGGAAAATGTCTTTGAAAGAATCTTTTTGTAACTTGTTTATAAAGAAGGAAAATTGGGTCAAATATTATGGTGATTGGTTCATCAGAAACTAATCCTGCTATTAAGGAACCAACTTCAAAGTGGCATAGGATATATAATCATTATATCCGGAAAATATTTTGCGAAAGGATTTCTTACGTTGTTATGAATTATGAATTGAACATTTTGATATACAGTGTGATTCAATTTTAAGAATTTGGAGGCACAAAAAAGTACTGCGGAACATTGGTTTAGAATTACTGTTCTATGTCAATGTCCTCAAGAAATTTAACGCAGATTTGCTGATTTATAACGTAATCTTATCTCTTCCTTACACCCACTTTTTATCCGCGCTTCTAAGGTTCTTTAAGATGAGAAGAATTTCACGATTTTCTAAAATCTTTTTTATAGTCTTTTTATTGTTGTTACAATTGAAATATACTGTATTTTATATGGCTTTATACGAAAACCGTAAAACAAAATTTAAAAAATTTATAAAGAGCATAAATCTTCATTTATTTGCCATTTCATTGAAGCATTATTATGGCATTTAAGTTTATTTAATAAATTAATTTAATTCATAATGAGATTATTCACAAAATACATCAATTTTCACGCTTTCTCCTTTTTCGCTCGTAATGTGAAACGGCGTTTGTTAAGTGACTGATTCTTTTACGATTTATGTTGTTCGTTAAGCGAAACATATGTTATGTGAAGGATTCGTTATGCGAAGTTCTTTGATAGTATTATGATATTAAATATTTTCTACTTTTATTCAGAGTTCACTAACATTCTTTACGTATTTTATTATCAAAGGACTATTAAAGCAAATTTAAATCACCATCCCTAGCAGATGCTTTATAAAACGTTAGTGATTCTTCCGATTTTGATAGCGCTATTAATGCTCCTCCTACGCCGTAGTTAAATGAGACTCTTCTTCATGGAAAACTCCTGATACGGCAATGAAATGGCCAAACGCACAAGTGATGTTTCAGATATAGGTACATAAAATTCTTGAATATTGCAATATCAGAACATGTTTTACACTGTGATTGCACGAAGGTCTTTGTTTTAACTAAACACGTGCATCTTGTTTAGGAAGTATTTTAACGCATATTTCACAATAAATAAGAGCAAATTTTGTTCTGAAATTTGATTACCACACCAGACTTTCTGAAAATTTTTATCAAGGTCTTTTATCCATATTCCTGCCATTTTCTTAGGAATTCTTTTAGTGTGTGACTTCCTGGCATTCATAATGTGGCCATGAACAATAAATCTTTCTCATAAAATCATTTTTATTAAAATCTCATCCTTATTAAAGTAGAAATGAACCGAGTAATGAGAATCAATGGGTAATATCGGCAAAAATAAGAAAAACCTTTCTTCACCTTTTTTGTACCAACCAAGTCTTGTATAAAAAATGATATCAATTCATAGATAGATAATTAAAGTTCAGTATAACAAGTTTCCAGAAAGACATTATTTTAAAATAGGCTCTTAAAGTTTGAAATCATACTTAGGTGACTCCCATTACCCTTATAATTTCTACACACTGTCACGTTATAAAATCACCAGTAATTACTTAAATTATCCTTAACACAGAAATTTTAAAAAATCGACTTTTGTTCAAATATTTCGAAAGTTTAGTTATTGAAAAATATCCCCCTTATGGGATTTGATGAAATTTGAATCATTTTAAAACTTATACCCATTTTGTAGTAGCAATAGTAGCAATTCGAGCTTTTGTCAAAATTTCCTTTTTCGCAACGTTCGTCATAAAATCTCAAGTTCTAATCGGTCGATTCTTTTGAAATTTGGCCCGAATATTCTTCATATATCTCCCTATGGTAGGAACCATCAAAGCTTACATATTTCTAATTTTTACTACGTTAAAAAAAATTGGAAAATGACAAAATAAGTAAAAAAAATTAACTTTTTAGAGAAACGGCGGAATTTCGGGTGTCTAGGCCAGAATACCTTGAATAATCAATACCCTAATACCCTGAATTACCTGAGTAATCACCAAATTTCATCAAGTACTTAACATCGTCTTCAACACAATATTTACCCCACTTACTTACCTTCATTTAATAACAAAAACTCATCAAAAAGTTGCGACTTCCAAGTGCGTTATTATAAATATAAATAATGTCCTTAAATTACGGTGTAATCGATAAAGTAACTTTATGTATTTTAGGAGTTGTTGCTTCTTTATTCTCAAGCATCAAAACCTCTTTATATTCGTGTGCTTCAAATTCAGCGTGTTTGCCAAAGGTGTCCTTGTACCCAATATCCTTGCTCAATATCCAAACTTTCCGAATTCAATCATCCGACTTGATATATTCTATTATATTAAATTATATTATGTTGTATATTGCGTCGTAAAGTAATTATTTGCTTGTCACCTTGTCGATTTTTCCATTTCAGAAATTCTTTTCGTACAAAGCAACATTTTATAAGTATTTGAAGCTTGAAAATTTTTACACACTTGAAATGCAATTCTCTGTAATTTCTGGATATTTTAATACTCAGTATATAAAAGGGAGCGGGGGTAGTTGTGTCCTTGTCAGTCTCACGAAGCGGATCAACCGCAGATACGCGCCTGAGGTTATTATTATTATTATTAATAACACGCGAGTAGCGCGAGAAATTGGCGCAAAGGATTCGGTTAGCGTCGCTCGATTAGACGCAAACAACGTGCGCCCTTTGGCACTTTGACGATGAGACATACTCACACATACACAGTGTATTGGCACGTGCCCTATGTCTACCAAATATTGCCGGCGGTTATATCGTACGCGCACGTACTGAAATCTGAAATATTATTACGTCAAATAGCCCTAAACGTATCACACTTAGGATGCACAACTTAATAGAGGAATGTATTAATTTTCACGCAAAAAGAGAAGTAGTTTGATGGTTAATGTGAGAGAAAGGTAGAAGGGAGATGGGTGAAGAGGGAAGGAGGATAAGACCTCTCAGAGGCAAATTGTGAATAGACCTTGATCCTAATTTCAAACCTCAGCGTTAATTTAAACGCCAATGAAGTGATGATATGCATGATGTTTAATGGTCTAGTTTAACAACGTAAATAATGATTAAGGTTAAGGGTTGTAGTAAAGGGTTAACATCTATTCTAAAATTTAAGAAAATTTATGTACGTCATTAAATTGAAATATTACTTTAAATCCACCACTTTTATGGCAATTTGCTTACAATTAATGAATTTGAAAATTTGTCAATTTACCTAATTTGTGGATCAGGCTAAATTTTTATGGTAATATTGTAGAATGATACAATTTATAATTTAATTTACTCAATTTGCCTAAAATTTACTTTCCCTAATTCAGTACTAAGTATAGTAGTTAATTTACGCAACAACTAAATTTAATTAAGTTACTCAGCTACCTGTAACTAAAGTTTACTCGTAAGTAGCACTTTATCATAAATAGGTTAGTATATTTTATGCCCATAATTATTATATTCCTCAGTTCAACTTTATTAAGATACTTTTTTATGCTCATTAAAAATAGTCGAACCTAAAATTGTGTATGATTAGCCATTATTTGGATCAAATTTTCAACCGCCTGCGCATTTTGTCCTTTTTGACGTAAAAAAGGGGAATTCTAGTCTAGAAAAATAATGCATTTCCTTTTAATACACTTAATATGAGTGACAAATTTTTGTTTTTACTATCTAATGTTTTCTTGTTAAACATATTTGAAACTAACTCATTTAATTGATAATGCTTTACAAAATTAGCAATTATGGAACGAAATCAAGCACGTATTGAATTGAAATTCACATACATTTGTATCACGGAAAATGCTCATTTATTGTCTGCCTATACAGTTTATAGTTCAGCATACAGTATATTGCTGATAATGTTTTCAGCACGTTTGCTTAAAATAATCCGCAATGCGATGCAAACTGCACACAGCACAGCATCAGCTGGCGATCATTATTTTTGCTTGTTCAGCAAATACTCATCAAATAGTAGTAGTAGTATGGGGACGTTGTGCAACGGCTGCCGGAAATATTGTGATTTTCTTCTTGCTGACATGCGCAACACAAAGTTGCCGCGCGACAAGATAGTTTTGCAACACATCAATGACACTGCGGTGTCGCTTGGCGGAGGCATTATCGAAGCCGCATTATGGACTTTGTACGCACGTCACACGACATTCCCTACTGCCACTCAAGATGCTCTTCCAACATTGTTATCACGCATTACCAATTGTTTGCAACTTTGGCTTAACATCACATCGATGTTTAACAGGACACATTAACCAAGTTTACACAGCATCTGTATTTTCAATCCCATGCTACTATTCTTGTTTATTTATTCTTCAATTTACACGATTATTACTATTAATCTTTATTGCTTTTACACTTTACACAAATTTTGGGTTATAAATCAGAGGTTAAAAATATTATTTCATGAATAATGATCAAGTTCATTTCATTCAGCCTCAAAAGCTCAGCCTCAAATTTAAAATAAATGCTTTGATAGCGTTTCTTCCGAAGTGCCAAAAATAAAACCCTGATTAAAGACAATTAATTCTATAGAGGCGTCATGAGGCATGAGGAAAATGTTCTCGCGGACTAAGAAAACAATGATATAATTAGGGAAGATAGCAGTAGCAGCTGCTTCATTAGGAATTGCTACAACTCTCTTAGACGAATGAAACACTGTTCACTCTTCAATTAAACTCATGGATCTTTCCACATGTTCTTAACGCGTAAATCAATTAATCGATTTCTTAATAAATGCTATGTTTCCATGTGAAAATGATCTAACACTAACAGTTTCGAATTCGCTTCGCGAACGTTTCCTTTAACGAGTATGGCTCGGAACGAACTAAATATATTCGTAACTAAAAGAAAATTAGAAAACTTACAATTCTATTTAACAAATAATAAACAACTAAATTTACTTACACTTAATTAAAATAAAACAAAATTATGTAATTAATTAAATGAAAAGGAAATAGTAACGAATGTAATTTAAATCGTAAAGTTTTTAAATTAAAAGTGAAATTCAAACGTGGCACAGCACACTCAAGTCGATGTAAATTGGAAGCTTTCACAATGGTCATCGAGTGGTGTAGTCATTTGCACAAAGAGGACATCTGGCACGCGGCGATAATACGAAAGGGCTGCGTATTAGTCTGATCTGATAACCAATTGAGGTTTGGTTACCGTGCATGCTGCTCATTAAACCAAATTAGAGCGAAATGAATCCACTGCATGACTGACTGCCCGAATATAATCATCCCCCTCCGCCTTGTTTCAAGTGCACATATCACGAATACCCAATTCAGGCTAGCTACTGAAGGTAGTAGTAGTAGTAGTTGCCACATGCACTAGTCAAAGTCAAAAGCTCGACTTTTATCCAATTCTCAATTTCGAATATTGCGCCATGCGTCATGTTTGCAAACGTGACCTTTTACATTTTCGGACGTGAGTCAGCACTTTCAGCCAAACTTTTTCAGGACGAACAATTTTCATTCGTATGCAGATTGCATTAAAATGAATGAAACGACTGTTATTTCAAAAATAACTTTGTTGTTTACCAGGTACTTTATGAAGCTTTTAATAAAATTATGGAATTCAGGTTATATTTGAATTTTCATTTGACTGGCATTTTTCATGACTATTGTAGTTGCTTAAAAAAAGAAAATGATATTTTTACGTGCGTGATACATTGTGTAGTTTTTCAAGTTGTATTATTATACTGTTATCAGTACTGTTTAGTACATCAGAAAATTATTAAAAATGGCCGAATTACAGGTGATTCATAGAAAGATGTTTCTGAAAAACATGTTTTGGGGTTGTCTCTATAATTCAAAAACGGCTCATCACAATTCAAAATTTGAAAAAGATTTTGATAGTCAATTAGTTCACCTCAATGGTGAAGAAAGAATTTTGAAAAATGTATGTTTGAGAAAGGAATAATGTGGCTTAGAACAGAAAACATAGTTCATAGTTTCACCCTCTTATGGATCACTTTTTATTGGAAATTTTCTTCCAGACACGAATATATTTTTTAATTTAATTCTGTTTCTCAATTAATTAAATATTTTAATTATTTCGTTATTTAAGGAATTAATATTTTATTACTTTCTCATTAGTTCATGTAACGGTAAAAGAATTTTAAAAAGCATTATGTTGTTATTACATTAAGGCTTGTTACAAAATTCGCTTATTAGACTGCTGATTTTTTAATTATTCAATAATATTCATCCCCTTGAGAATTCAATCCAACGAAATAATAATAAAAAAGAATTAACAATGCTTTTACGCTTAATGTACGAATGAAGATTTTTATCAGCTAATTGTGTTGGTCGGTTCGGGTATGATCATAAATTAATTTTTGAACCGCTTGGATAATTTTATTATCCACACGAGCGGCTCTTTTACGAGCGGTTATTATGTCAGAGGCGCGAGCGTGTATTTACGTTAACATTTGAGGTTATATTACAAAGCAACGCAGCGTAATGTGTGCTCAATACTTTTTTCTTCTGTTTTTCTATGTCATTACAGCATTAAAAGCAAACCCTTATTGTTGTCTTTAGCTTGTTTCAAAGTGTGTCTGCTCATTATCTAAATAATGTTTTACTTTTCTACTTTTCTTAATTAAAAAAATCTTATTTAACATTATTAAAGAGAGAAATTTTAATTGAGAATATGCGTACTACTGTAACAAACTATTTAAATTTAATGTAATTTTTGGTTATCCAGAAGAATTTGCTGGATTTGAGATGATGCCAATCTTATTTGAAATTTCCCGTAGTTTTTTATGTGTTCGTAGAAGCACACTAAATTTCTATAACTGGGTGTGCTAGCATAACAATTGATATCATTTTATTTACACAGATTTCTTCCAATTATTGAAGAAAATTTTCGATTTGTGGCAATTAACTTCCTAATTCTGAAATTTTAAAGATTTTATTTATAGTTTTTTGAAAACTAGGAAATATTAGAATTTTATTTAGTTTTTATTCCTAAACCTCTTTCAATTCGATTTAATGTAACTCAACCAAATAATTTTTCTGAAAAGTGAGAAAAAAGTATTGAAAAGCATTGTTTTATAATTCCTAGTAGACACAGGCTTAAGCATGAATTAAATTATTCAACGAACCAACTGGCGTTTTAAGTTGGAAAAGATGATTTAATAATTAATACACCCTGGTTAATAATAAATGAATGTCAGTGGCAGGCAAGATAAACAAAGTAATGCGAATCAAGCCACTATTGTTTGAGGCGATCTTAGTTCCACGTTCGCCGGCTTCGCTGGCTGGCGACAAATGGAAATGAACGAACTAATTAATTAGTTAAAAGCACACGTTTTACAATAGCGTGTACTGAACTCTATTTTACTTCGCTTTTATGTCAATGATAGATAATTAAAATAGTGATATGAACTGGAAAACTTTAATTAGCTGTATTGAAAAGCTATTTACAGTGACACCTCGCATAACGTACGAACGTTTCCTTTAACGAGTAAGGCTCGGAACGAATAATTAGATTCGTTATGTGAGGTTCCAATGTATCATTTAATTAAAATATGAAACAATTTGCAAATAATAATTTAGCACTTAATAACTAAGAATATAAAAATAATGATTAAATAAAATTACATAAAATTATACGTATTTTAGTTCAATGATGCAAATAATTTTAAAAGGCTAATTCGTCTACTCGTCCATTATTTCATTTTGTAAATATTTAAAATCTAATTATTAGCAATTATGTTGGTAGCGAGTAATTAACTTTAAATCCAATTTATAGTTTATGGCAGCATTGTTATTTGGGTATTAAAATTATTACCAGATGAAATCAAGAATCATAGACATGACTAGAATTTAACCGGGATAATTGGAGTTGCAATAACCAGAATATAATTTCATATTGTTTAGAATCTTATCAAACTAATTATTTTGGTGGATAATTAATTAATGATGTCAATTCCTATTTTTATTCCTAAATAAACGTTAGAGCAGAATACAGTGGAAGCTCGCATAACGAATCTAATGCGTTCCAAACCGTTAAAAGAAAACCTATATCGGATACTTAGCCCATAGTCCTCTCGAAGCACAAGCCTTGAAGACTAGAAGAAGATCAAAATTCATGAGAATATGGACCTTGAAGACCATGGGTTAAAGAATTCGATTTATCAATACACATTTTCCGTTCCTGAACCGGTGTTTGGGGGTGCACACTAAGCAATTTCTTTAGTCGGACCGGAAACTGGATGGGAGCTCGTAGGTACCCCCGATCAGCTTCACTGGCCGATAAAGATGTAATGGTAAATCGAATTCTTCAATCTTTGGTAGTGTTTTCGTGAATCATCGTCTTCTTCCCACGTTCAAGGAGTGGCCCAACCAAGGACAAGGGGTAAGTACCCAATATGGGTTTTAATTATATCTTATTATTAGCTATTTTGGTTCCCCGACATTTGCGCTTTTTTATTTATGGCTTTCTAGGAGTGAAACTTAGAGCATTTATATCTCCCTTCGAAGCGAAAACATCGAAACCGTCTTACAAGCCATATGGTACTTAAAAAATTCTCATGAATTAATACGTTCTTTCGTAAAATATTAAGACGTGAAAAAAGAAAGAGTTTATCAATTGCAAATTATATGAGCATTCAAACAAATCGTAATTGAATAGTCGTTTTAAAAGCTAGGTAATTACACTATAAATATTAAAGTAAACTTCCTTGCATTTCCGTAAGAAAAACAGAAAATCGTATTGCCTACTAGCTTTGTAATGAGATTGAATGTTTGCCTTGTCGAATGTTTGCCTTTGAGTGCCTTTGCAAATAAAGGTGCACTCTCAACGTACACAAATCCAATGCAATCTATATATAGTTAGCGGAATTACAGAAATTGATTTTTCTTATTCACTTGATCCATTTAAAGTGAACATGCAAAATGTAATTCAATTTCAAATATAGCAAGAAATCTGTATTAACATTTTAATTATCTTAATGAAATTGAAGACATATATTCTAATGCAAGTATCGGAAAAACAGGCATTGGCTGTTAGTCGATAATGACGATGATCCCGAAAATTAAGAAAATGTCTTCTACACCCCTCCTGCACCGCCCTCGTCTTGTACAAACGCCACTAGTACTGATAACGTTTAGTACTGATAAAATAAACAAAATCAGACATCAACGTACCAAGGTATTTTAGTTAAATTAAAATAAAATAAAAATATTTTGAAAATATATCTAATTAATTATTTAAAAATTATTCCATTTAATTAACAAATAAATAATGGTTATAATTCTAAGTCATGTTACCTTTAAATTTTTCAGTCTATATAGAATTACATTCGTTATGTTTGGATTTAATTATTTTTAATGAAAGATAACAAAAAAAAGATTGAAACAGAATATTAAATATTTAACTAGCATTTATGAATACTCTGTTTGCATGCCATGAACAAAACTGCATAGCTTCAATTATGTCATAGTGTAACGAGTGCTTGCATTTTAGTTCAAATTGCTCACTTCAATGTTTATATGCAAGAGAAATTTTATGCGTTTATGAAAATATTCAAAATATTCAAGGTATAAAATTGAATTACCAAAAATTAATCATTCCTTTTTTAAATTGTTCTTTTAGCAGCAAATCTACCTTTTTAAAAACGATTGAATCTATTTTGTGTCCATATTTGTGTCCAACCTTATCAAATTTTGTACATGCAAGTAAAACTTCCAGTGTTTCCTATCCATGTCAGTAAATTTTACTAGTAAATTTGCTTACTGAAATATGACTTGCTTATCGAATATTTTATTAATGCCAACTAATTTCGTATTCTTTGACGATAGAAACTTTTTTTATAGAACAAACAAAACTAGGATAAATCAAAACCAGCAAAGCGTGTGTAGATTCTCAATGCATTATAACTGGCAAACTAACTAACTAACTACATAAGAAGTAAAGCGTGTTCGCGCTACACATTTGAACGAATTAATAACGAACCTCTACACACAGAGCATAAACTTACTCACACGAATCCAACGAAATTTGCTAACGAACAATGCTCCTGCTACATCCAAATAATAATAAACAGCAAGAAGTAGAAATTCAAATACAGTTGTGAGAGCATGCAGAGCGCCCTCTCTTCAGTGTGCACTACGTGCTTATTGCCATTTCACGCTTGATATTATATTTCAAAAGTTTTCAACTTTTAATGAGTCCAACTTTAACTTGTTTTCAATAAGCGTCGTGTGCCATGTTAAGAGTTCGGATAAATGAAGTCAATTTCAGTTTGCAATTACAAATGCCGTGTTTTCACAGCGACAGTCCAACTCTTCCAACTCAAAAGCATTTCACGGAATTTACATTTGATTTATGTTTTATAACTATGTACCTATGAAACCTTGTTGCTTAGTAAATATACGACAAGTATTTCTATATTTTATTCATAAACTAAAACTGTAACGCAATTTAATTATAATGCAAAAGTTAAATTATGAAATATTTAATTGTTTAATATTTTATCCACTAAATCGGCTTTCATGAAAAATTCTGAAATAGTTGTTACATATTTTTGCCAATTTTTACAGCCAAAGCTCCAGTAGTTTCCGCATACTCAGAGCTAAAACTCAAATTTTGAGCATTAGAATAGAAAATTCTAAAATTTACTGGAGCTATATAAGAGTTTTTCAATCTCAGAATATAGAATACTTTGATAAAAATCCCTCCATTGGTTTTCTCAGAATCGAAGTTTTCCCGGAGGATGTACGAAAATCATTTGTCAGACTACTCGACTAAAAAACCTTGATTTTGAACTTGTGTAATTTTAACATCAATACACAGAAAATTCTGAAATTTTCAGTAGATATTAAGCAACTATTCAAAAATATATTCTGATAATTTGATAAAGATACCTTCATTGATTTTCTCAGAATCTAAGTTTTCTCAGAGGAAGCCCTAAAGTCTGTTGTCAGACACCCCTCAAAACCAGCAAAGCTTAATTTTGAGTTTCTGTATTTTGAAAGTCAATAAACAGAAAGATCTGAAATTATAACGAACCAGAGAGCAACTATTTGAAAATATATCCTGAGAAGTTGGTAAAAATCCTTTCGTTAGATTTCTCAGAATTCAAGTTTTCCTGGATGATGTCCGAAAATTTGTCATCAGACAGCTTTCTTAACTTGACAAAGCTGAACTTGAACAGAAATGTCTGAAATTTTCAGAAGAAATTTAGGAACTCCTTAGGAACATATTTTGAAAATTGGATAAAAAACCCTCCATCGATTTTATCAGAATCCACGTTTTTCCAGAGGTTCACCGAAAATTTAACACCTCTCAGAATTTCAATCCCATAAGATTGTTATTTTAACTACAGCTCAATGACATTTATTTACTGTATCAATTAAAGAAAAATCCAATAAACTTGCAATTTAAATAAGTTTTTAATATGTTTGGTTGATGCAAAAATGTATAAATGATTGATGAAGATCTTAATGAAATTAGTTATACAAAGAAGAGTGATTAAATGATTGAACAATAATGAATGAGATGGATTACCAATAAACGAAGTATAAATTGTTTATGAACTGTCTGTCTAGTTGATACAAATCGCTGTAATAAAATAAATAATGCTAATTTAGCATCGTCTGCCATTTGTATTCGTCCATCAATTTTGTCATTTACGACACGTTTGTTTTACTGTTATTGAGTTGTTATTATTGCGGCTTAATGAAGGGGTATTAATGTGTTTTCAACCATTTATTTTCATTAAAAGCATAAGCTTGTTTGCTACACGGAGCAACGTCTTTTAAGATTATCAATAATTATGTTTTAAATCAAAAACTTTCTGATGGCACCATCCTCATTTACTGCAATGCCAATGTTTGTTTAAATTATTTTAAAATGCTGTTTATCTTTTTACGACAGTTCGTTAAATTCCCATACCTAATATCGTGATAAAAATCATTCATTTCTGATCAAATCTTCGGTTTCCAAAGGAATTCCTAGTTGTAATGCTACATTCAATTCAGAGTTTTGGACACTTCTGAAGAATCAGGGATGCCTACATAAATGGTGTGTTTTAGTGTGAAACCAAATTACTTATTGAAATTAAAGTTACAGAAAGAGGTAATGCTGTAAAATATGACATAGCTAATAATTGTTTATATTCAATACATTTTAAAGAAAGGGAAGTTTTACTCCACCTATTAAAACCTTGGTTTCCGACTTCTAAATGTTGATTCTTGTACTCAACAAACTAATATTTCCTTGGATAATTAGAGGTTAAAAGAATTTATAATGTTTAAGATTGCCAAAAAAACTATACCAGTTCGGAAAATAGCATATTTGACAAATTGATTAATAATTTGTCAAATAGCACATAAATTTGTTCACAGGTATATTTACTTATACTATACGCATTCAATTTATTTGCAATGCTTCATTGAATTTAGTGCACTGTGTTTTGTTTGATTATTTTGTCAATAATGTTCAGTCAACCGCGTTACCGAAAATCGATTAAATGTTTGTTTGCGTTCGGCAACTGTTTCGCAAATATTTTGCATACTGCTCGTGTTCACATTTCCTCGACAGCTGCGAACACAAAATAAAAAGGACAAACACGCGGAAAATACCAATTGGTTTTGTTTGTTTTTCAATTAACCAGTGAAGTTATTAAATGAACTGTTACCGACAATACAACGCGAGTGCTGATGGATTTCTGTATTGTATTTTAATTGAATTTTATTTTCATGGAATAGCGAAAAAATTGCATACTTACTTTGTTATTAATTTCATGCGAATATTTTTCATTTAATTTATTTCACGTAATTTAATGCTTTGTTGAATATTTCATACGAATTTAAATTCAAGTGGTTTCGTTACGTTTTATTACAAATTATGTACAAGTTGATTGCGATTAAGTTTTCCATTTTGTTTTTTAAATTCTCAAATATGTGTAGATATTTCATTTTTAAAATATAGTTTCTAAGCCATATTGGACGTTGACGTCAAAATCTTCTGATAAGTACTGAAACAAAAGACGAGAGAGTAAACTGAATTTTATAAGCTTTCAAGTCTTCCTCTATACGGCTCAGGCTTTTCGTGTAAATATACAAAATCTCATTTTGTGTGTTTGTTCATGAAAAATTTTATCTTATTTTACAATACATATAAAAAAACTCTTTCTTTTCCATTCTTCAAAATCTTTATTAAAAAATATTACTTTTTCAACAAGTTTATGGATCTACAAAACTCCAACTGGTAATTTGCTTCTTGATATAACATTGGAAAATTATGCATTGTTTAATTAAAGGTGAATGAACCAATGATGAGTAATTTCTCATCTTTATGAACATCATTTCGCAAAGCCTTATTCATTATGATACAATCTTAATTTAAGTAGATGAATTCATTTTATTTTATGGCGGCGCCATTTTTATTAAACACATTATGCAACCTTGATTACATATTATATTTAATTAATATAAAATTGCCACAAAACATGTTGGCAGACGAAAATAAAAATAAATGTAAAGGTCTACAGCAAGTTAAATGCAGATAATTAAAATATGTGCAAATGAATTTGATGCGTTTGACGGTCGAATGTAATGCCGCTAATGGAAAAATATGTTACTAAATATGAAATGTTTTATGCCTCCCCGTGTCGCTTTTGTTTCGCTGGTTATTATGTGCTGAATGGCGAATTGAAACGCGCAATGAGGGCGTGCGGCGGCGCGCAGTATGAATAAACGTAACAAAACTGTTAGCACGCTGCAGGAAATTTCTGGCTAACAGAGAGAATATCGCATTGCCGCAAGCAGGCAGCCGCCAACTAATATGTCCTTTGCGTTTACGGGTTCGCTCTTTATTGTAACGTTCCGTGCTCTCTTCGAGCGCATAATGCACAAAAAGAACAAGTGGATGGCATGCTTTTTGTGCGAATGCTCAGTAAATACATATATCATATTCGTTTCGTACAAAAGATGGAGTGGAATGACAAGAAATGGATTCATCACATGAGTCACAGCAGTGATATCGACTTAATGTACATTGCATTTTCATTTTACTAATGCATATTGCAATTCTGTTATTTTATATCACAACCAAACTAAATTTGACGCATGATATTTAACTTGAAAATATTGCAATTTGGGTTGCACCTCCCTCAAGTTTTTTATGTAAATTTATTTAGCTTTTTACATTTTAATACTTAAGTTAATTGGTATTCCTTGCTCATAGCTTATTCAGTACAGGATGAAAATTAATTAAAATATCAAGTCATATTATCTAAATTAATTAAATAGATAGGTACTCGAATAAAATTGAAGTAATTCCAGCATAGCGCATGCAAATTAAAAGCGCTAGTAGGAAAGCTGGCAAAGCTTATAAACATAATGGTTAGCAACTTGAGAGTTGCGTGAAAGGTGCAAACAAGAAGACGAACGGGAGATGCGAGTCGAGGCTGAGACGACGTGCGGCTCACGGCGACGGCGGCGGCGGCGGCGCACCGGACTCGGAAGTTGTTTATTGCAGCTCGTGTGTAATTAATATACTCGAGCGAAGACTCGCTGTCGTCGCGGCAGGCGTATCACTTTGTTGTTTCGGATGAGCGACTCACCCCGCCTGTCCCGGCATTACTTTACACAACATTACATTGCATTACATTACGTTAACTGTACAACATGGAGACACGAAACGAAACGACACGGCTGCCGGCCGGCTCGAACTTGTTTGATCGTTGACCTGAATGTGCGCGAATTCATGTAAATGCCTTCGGGTTACATTCCATGCTCACGACCCTCAGGACAACGATGATGATGGCTAGTTTACTTCGTTACTATAGCAATCCTGATCTCTCTTGATTAATGAAGTTACTAACTCAACGCGCCTGTCTAACTAACTTAGCAACAATTAAATTATTCCGGATACCACAAATAATTGGTCAAGTTAAAAAAAATCCATTACTTTTGGAAAATTTAAATTTTCATCAACATGGTTATTATGAACCGATTTAGGTCAAATGTGCGCGGTTTTGTTTGATAACTTGTTGCCATTTTAAAACTTATTCTCTCATTGAAGTCTTCGGCCCTATTTTCAAAAAAATGATTTTGTTATATTCTCCCAGTTTATGGTGCATGTTTGGATTCAAAATTAGGAGAACAGTCTGAACGAAATTAAAATTGCGTTGGGATGTTACAGTATCATGACCATAGACATTGTTCAAATTTTCAGCCGCCTGGCTTGAGTTTTCAGCGTTTTTCAGCGAAAATCTTTAAAATATAGGCTATTTTTTCTTTGCAAATGTCCATTTTTGACACGCGCTCAAGCTAAACTGAGTCAACTAATCTTAAAACAGCAAAGGAACTTTTTTTAGTCCGAAATCCCATCTTACAAACCCCATTTAGTTGAACTCAATCGAACTTGTACAACTTGAGATCTAGACATCTGAAGACGACAATTGGGAAAATAATGGATTTCTTTTTAACTTTCAAAAGTTTCAAAAGGTGGTGTCTAAATTTAAATCAGGTGAAGTTAGGCAAATCCGATGTAGGCTTTATTAATTTGAATATGCGTTGCATTTTACCAAATTTTTCCATTTTATTGCTAATTAAACGTCATAATTAAAACTAATTATTCAATTTTCTATATTGAGATCAAAGCAAATAATAATAAGAAATATGCAACTCAACGAACTATTAGCACAATTTTATGGCAACTTTTTTTTCGTAAAATGTTCATCTTTCATGTTCCTTTCTAAAGCCTTTATGAAAGTATAATCACAAATTTTATCATCTTTACATCATCAAGTATTCTGGAAATCTCCCCTCGACATTAATCAAGATTAAAAATATCGATTAAAAGAGATACTAATTAACTTTTCTCATTTTATTCAAATTATCCAAGAGTTGGCAAGAAAATATTAAGCATTTATATTCGTGAAGCGAAGTAATTCCATGCCAAACTTGATTAAAAATTCTTCGCATAAATAAAAACGTAATAATACGCGCAGATTTATATTTTACATTAAACTAAATTACTTTAATGCGAAATTAAATTGAAATCACGAGTGGACGGAATGCAGGTAGGTAAGTAAGTAAATACTTAAGAAAATATTATTCGCCGAATAAATCGTTTGATGTCGGAAGAAATTTAATGAGGTGCTCAGCTAGTTCTTTCGTTTCTTTAATACGTGAAATTCCGAAACAAGAGAGCATTTAGTTGTTTGTACGCAAACGAAAAGAAAGAAATTGAAATTCACGGAATGAACATACACTTGAAGCGAAAGGCAAGAGGGAGAAGAAAGGAGGAAAAAGTGGTAGAGCGTAAAAAGAAGTTGAGGTGTGTTCCTCCACTTACCGGGCAGAACTTGGAGTTTAATAATCCAGTCGACTGGAGCTGGAGCGCAGCAAGAAATGTCTGCTTTTTAAGCAACTTCTGCTTGTATTTGTTCAGCTCTCGTTTCGCAACACTGACTGCCAGTTGAAAAGAAAGAGATTTTTTTATACTCGAGTGGTTTGTTACATGAATGATTAAACATGTAAATGCCTGTTGTAAAGGGCACCACCATTGAGGAGTCGGTCTCCTCTTTTTTCGGTTAAAGAATGCCAGCGGCGAGAGTAATGCGCGATATTGGATGGAGTAATTGCGCTTCTTATGCGTTTCTGTCTTTTACGTCGCGCGAGCTAAATTTGATAATAATAATTATAATGCGAAATCGATGGGCGCGCACGTTTTGTGTTCGGGTAAATTGGCCGAGGGCGCGATTTTCAATTACGCTCGCGCTGCGAAGTGTTTGAACGTTGCCTCATGCTGCATACAATTTGTATCGATACTAATTATAGTCTTTTCATTTCCTATTTGCTGTGTAAATATTATAATTTTTTAATTGGCCATCTTAATTGACGTAGTATTTGTCTTTATGCAAAAAATATACTTGATAACTTAAAAAAAAGTGTTTTTCATAAATTTTTCCTCGAAGTTGAACAATTTCCAGGTTCAGATTTAGTTCTTATGTAATCTTTATATTCAAAATTCATTTTCCAAGCTCACGGTAGCGCTACATTGAAAGTTTTTAAATGTGTACAAACTACAACTAATAATCTTTCGAATGGTTGCAATATTGTTTTTTAAATATAATATTTTCGATTAGAAATAAATTTTTGAAAAATTTCCGATTTTTGATAGATGGAAAATTTTAAAATCGACTTTTACTAATCTGTGCCAAGTTATGCCAAGGAGATGTTCCCACTGGCAGATAGATGATTAACTGTAGAATCACACGTGCCCTTTTGATTGCGCCCACCCCCGCCCATTAGACAGATAAGACAGTTTAAAGATGAAATTTTTGTTTCTGTAGACAAAGATGCATAATCCCCTCTTAAAGGTTAAAATACATTTTTTTAACCATTACGATTGCATTCAATTCCTTTTTTTGTATTGACCACCCCCAAACTGCATAAAAAAACATAGCATCCTAGTTCCCACCATGGCCATTATGACCTGCTTTGCGAATTATTAATATGGACAAAGTATATAATATACTAAATAATATGAGTACATAGAAGACAACCTTGCCCCAAAACGATGATTTTCATACCTATTTGGCCTATCACCCCCTTGAGAAAAAACCTTTCTCAACGCATACTTATAGAATAAAATCTCAAACAGTATAATATTTCCTTATGTTTACATTTGGCGCATCCAAATACACCAGAGACAAGTTCTTTTAGGCTTCGCCCTTTAGGCTTCTTTTATTATCTCCAGGGAACACTATGGTCAAGTTTGGGAATCATTGCTTTACTACATAAAGTAATTCGCATCCGCTAAAAGGTACAAAATCTATATCCTAAGTTACATCAGCTAACCTAAGAATTCTAAGAATTAATTTCCGTGCGCCCAGAGTATATTTTTATCCAAACCAAACAGCCCTAATGCACAAACCAGATAAAAAAAGTTAGGTTAGGTTTCCTGCAAAAGAGACGAATGCATTAAAACTCGGAGAAAGTGTTTAATGCATTGTTGACGTTAGCATGATAACGCCCCTTAGACTTGCTTCTTATCATCACGTCGCCAAGCTGAGAATTTTGTAATCATGTGCGCAAGCTTGCGAGTTTGCGGACGGCGACAATTTGCAGTAGAGATTCTCATCATGACGCTGTTACATTTTATCTGATTGCATAAATTTACTTCCTGCATTTGTCACATTCTAAAATCATTGTCAGGTTGAATATTTCACTTTCCATCTTCTTCCTACATTATATTTATTATCCTAGTGATTGTCCTTGTCGCTCAGTGGAAATGTCAGTCCTGAGAGTAGCAAAATAAATGAATGAAATCATTTACAGTTTACCACTTTACAATATTAAAATATATTTTCCAAAGTAAGCTTAACGATTTTCCTTTTTTTCAGGATGACAGTTGACAGAAGATAAAACTTGACGAGCTATAACTTTGAATATTACAATCCTGGAATAAGGGACTTTTTGATACTTTTGTGAAATCAAATTTAAATTTTAAAAATCACAATTTAGAGTAAAATAGAATATGACGTAAGTGGTCCACTTAAGGGATTATTTATAATTGCGCAGATTCAGATTTTTTTTACTGTTGCGTACCGAATATTTTTTAAAAACTCTATCACTGTCGTATAGTGCATATAATTATCTACTTCGTGTACTTTTTTCATCTAAAAATTATTACAAATGGCCGAAATACACGTCATTTGCCAAAAAGTGTTTTTTAAAACACATTTTACGTTGGTGACGATAACTCAAAAACGGTTAATCCTAATTCAAAATTTCAAGAAGCATAAAAAAATTACCAAAATTCATCGTTGAAACAAAATGGTGTAGATTTGAACAAAAAATATCAGTTTTGATACATCTTTTCTATGTTTTATTGTGTTAAATAACTATTTTCCAAGCAATTATAATATTCTTTGGTCATCTAAGAGTTTGCCTCACAGTAAATATGTGGTCAAAATTTGGTGTTGATTAAATTAATAGTTTTTGAGTAATTCGAAGCAACATCATGGCAATTCTCAAAAAAAAAGTTTCAAGATAATCCCCATTTAACTTTCAAATTTAGCACTAGTAGTGTGCAAATCATGCGCTATAAATGTTAATAACTCTAATTCTATACCATGAATAATTCTGAAATTTATTGATGACATTCTTTGCCAATTGCGCTAAATGAATATTAAATAATAAAAACAATATCATTTTTTCTACAGTCACAACCCCTCGAATAAATTTTAATTACATGTTAATTAATATTAAAATGATCCAAGCAGCATTATTAAACCATGTAAATTATTCATATAAATAATTATCCAACATAAATACCGTATGAACGTAATTAAAAGTATTGATTCAAATGTCTGTAACAATATGCCTGTTTCAGGGATTGGAAACTCGCGTGGGCGATTGTAGTAAACTAAACTTGGTAAAGTTAATGTTAATTTGCGATAATAATTGCACCCGTAATTGCATTTGATTTTAATGTGCACTTACTTGGCAAGTTGCTACGTCTTTGTCTAGTTGTCAGCGTCGCTGTCACAACTAGGAGCAAGTTGAAGTTATCGCTCGCTGTGCGCTCCCTCGGCACATGAATGTGGTCCGGCTGGCTGGTTGAAGGCACTGCAACGCAAGACTTAAAGTAAGAATAGCGTTCGTCGTACGTTGCATTAGTATTAGATTCGCCAAGGTAATTATTTCAGCGTGAGTGGTTGCAGGTGTCAGTTAGGCATTACACTAAGCGGCTTTCGAAATGCTCAGTCCACCCGCTTTCTCATTATGTTTCAATTTGCATTTCGCATCTGCCTTGTCCAATTCATCCCCCAGTAGGCGTACGCACTTTGTGTGTGGATTACTCGAACCGCATCTAAATAAATTATAACTTACATTCATCAATTGCGTCTCAGGACCAGCCTGCTTTCAATTCAATTGACAGGGTTAATCACTTAAGGCAGGATTTCAGCATACAAATTCATTTATAATATAATTTTGGACAGATATTGGAATAAGAATATAAAAGAATTTTGTACATTTACAGTTAAGTTCACTGATAAAATCATGAATTTCTCCATTAGGAAGCGCGGAGTACTAGAAACTTGCACCCTCGATAAATTTAGAGTACATATTTTTGAATTTTTTTCTTGCAATCAGTAAAGTTAAAAAGAATCATTCTGATACGATTATTAGTTAGACCACAATTTAATGCCAAAGTTGAACCATTCTCCTGTCGCATATAACACCAACTTATTAATAAAGTTTAGCTATTTATTTAATGGTCTAATAATTATCTCACAGCCAAAGTAAATACATGAAAAAAAAGTTTAATTAACATAGAATATGATTGCATTTTAAAATTTTCAAAAATCTTATTATTTTGATGATGTAATTGCAGTTAAAACTATTCTCGTTTTCAGTAGAATTGTTTTCAAAAGAATAATTTTTTATGTATGTGTTCTACGTTGCGCCAAAATTAGAGCTGCACTAATCGATAGACAGATTAATTGCGAATCGAGCCATATTGGTTTGATTGGTCGAAATTGAACACGTCACGGTGTAATTTCAGTTTAAAAATGAAATTTCAAGCATTTTTCGATGATTCTGGAGCAAATTTCAAACGATTTCAGAACCGAAATACTACTCTCATTCATTACAAATAAAATAATTAATTTCTTGCATGACAGGCAGTAACTAACCTAAAATATTTTGATACTTAATTGCAAAATGCAAATAATAAGGAAAATACACCAAAATTCAAGCTTTTCTTCGAAGGTAGCCTTAATCCGAAAAAGCTTAATTAATCAATATAAAGCGTTTAAATTAAATTGATTCGATACTTAAATAAAGTTGAGTAAAATTACGTTGCATAACCCATCAAAATACAACTAAAATAAACAGGTATTGTTTGAAATAAATGCGTTAAAACATAGAGAAAACATGCAAGTGTTAAATAATGTTTACGATTCGTAGAAATATCCTTTGGAAATGTTTTTGAACAAAGACAACTTTGTGATCCGTTTAGTTTATATTATAAGGTTAGTCGCGTGTAAACTTTCAACTCCACATCCAATTCAACTTTAACATTATTTTAACATTGGCCTCAAAAGTTTTCATTAAATTTAACATACATTTTGCATATTTATCAGAATGCGGTCTTCTCGCTTGCTCAGCCTGTGAGCAAACCTAAAATCAAAAGTTTTACTACACCATAATCTACTAACTAAAAATGCCGCAACGTTTATTAAGTTTTATATCTCCGCGTAGTACAAGAAAATGGAAAAGAACGGGAAAACGGAAATTGTCCCCAAGCGTATTTCTTGCGACGAGAAAGTTTCAAATTTTTATGAAATTCTAACCTCACGCAGCCGCAACGCATTGCTAAACTTTCAACTAATTTTTTAGGAGACGTCTTAAAAATATATCTTTTTTATTTTTCCTTTTTTTGTTATAAATAAATAAATAATTACGTGAAGTAATATTACACGTTAAAAGTGAAATGAACAGACTTAGTAAATCTACGACAGTAAAACCAATTGAAACTTAACGTGAACATTATTTGCTCATGAATCATTAAGCATATTTCGAAGCCTAATAAAATGTATTTTTAATTAAAGTAAAGTGCTAATGCCGACCCAAAAAAAAGCTGCGATATCTGCGAAAATGATTAAACTTTGAGAATAAATTGATCCTAAAGTGTTCTCGTTCTGTCTAACCCAAAAAATTGTTATATCTTAAGGATGTATACAATGGAACCTGGAACAATGAATCTACTGAAGGAAACGGTCGTTATGCGAAACAATTTTTAGCATATAAATCCATGCAAAATACATTAATGCGTTCCATGCTGAAAAAAGTATATTGTGCTAAATTAGCTTTTTGCAATAATGTCTGATTAAATTTGTGCGGACATTTTTAGTCTCTTCGAGCTGCTTTCTTGCGGATTCTTCTTCAGCGACATTTTTAGAACAATTATAAACATTTAGAAATGAGCGCGCGGCAAGTCGTTTAAAGTTGAAATCTGGTTCTTACTGAATTTGAACTTTTTTGTATACTAGCAGGTCCCAAGATTACTATAATAAAATTAGTATAAGCTAAGTTTGTATTAAATACGATAATAACAAGTTAGAAAAGTTCTATTGCAAAGTTCGGGGTGTCAGTTTTTGTTCACACGGATGAGAGAAATGCATGAGTGTCAGTTCTGTAATGTAAACTACAATTTGAATTGAAGTGGTTCCGGGAGGTGCTGCCCTCAAAGCCATAGACGCATATTGCACACGGACGTAGAGAAATTGCATGAGTGTCAGTTTTTGGGTCCGCTTGGCGGTCGCAAAATTCTCTCTCGCACTATGGACTGATAAACAAATTCGTTGCGTGACACTCATCCGCATACCAGCCGCACTTGCCACGAGGACTTTGCTCCACGTGTTTATGTTTTAGGTATTCAATTAATTAGTTTTCAATACGTGTACTGATCGTGACTTAAATCAAGTGTTAGCAGTGTTTTCAGAAAGAGACGTATTAACTACTAAGCTATTATAATTATAAAGAAATATGTTTTTAATAAATTAACTTATGAATAATCTGATAAATGATATATTTTAAAGAATTTAATACCCTTTCAGCCAATGAAAGATTTATTTAGGTATCTCTAATATTTTTAAAGATATTAACATACATCTTAATCCCTAATCTCATGCGATGTTTGAATAGAAGTTGGTCCGGGAGGTGGTGCCCTCAAACTTAACTACACATAGTGTGCACGGACGGGCGAGCATTGCATGCTATTGCATGAGGGTCAGTTTTTGTTCACACGGATGAGAGATTTGCATGAGTGTCAGTTTTGTAGTGTAAACAACAATTTGAATTGGAGGGGTTCCGGGAGGTGCTGCCCTCAAAGTCATAGACGCATATTACACACGGACGTAGAGAAATTGCATGAGTGTCAGTTTTTGATCACACGGACGAGAGCATTGCATGAGTGTCAGTTTTTGGGTCCGCTGGGCGGTCGCAAAATTCTCTCTCGCACTATGGACTGATAAACAAATTCGCTACGTCACACTCATCCGTATACCAGCCGCACTTGCCACGAGCACGTTGCTCTACGTGTTTACGTTTTAGGTATTCGATTGAATAGTTTTCATTACGTGTATTGATTGTGATTAAAATCAAGTGTTAGCAGTGCTTTCGGAAAGACACGCATTAACTACTAAGCTATAGACATCGCCAAATTCGTTCCTAATGCGAAACGATGTTCGTTAAGTGAGTCACTCTTTTACGATTTATATTGTTCGTTAAGCGAAACACATGTTATCTGAGGTCTTCGTTGTATTATGCATATCACAATTACATTGTAATACAAATGTATTACAAATCGCATTGACAATGTCACAAAACCTCATAACGCGGTTTGAGTAAAATGCATGGCATTGAAAGCATGCACAATAGCAAGAAGCAATGATAATAGTGAAATTTCCTTATGTTTGCTTATTGCAGCACTTGAACCTACACGGCGAGTGGCTGCTGCAGTTGAATGAGTCGTACAATATTAAAGCTGAAATTTAAATTGTAATCCTGCGCGTCCTTGTTGGCGCATTCATCAGGAATGAGTTATTGCGACGCGTTGTGTCGCATTGTCGCGTGTTGAGCGTTGATTAAAACTGCAATATTTATCAAATTGCATAATAAAATCGCATCGTAAAGATGTCAAACATTGACGTGGTGGACTCCAAAGATCGTAAAAGGCAAAAATGAAAATTGCAACTTGTGCAAATAAAGAAAGTCATCTTGGCCGGATATTATTTATAGCCGATGATAGTAAACAACTCGTTCATCGTGATGCTTTTCCGCGTTATCAGTTGCGTCGCAAACGCGAAATACGATGCGATTGAGAGTGCAACGTCTCTCAATAAAGCCACGCGTTCCACCCGCTTCGTGTGCTTATCGTCCTATATATCAGTTATCGATTCATCAATCAAACAATTGTTTTCCACCCAGCCATCTGTGCTGGAATTATTTTATTTTCTTATTTTCTTCCTCGTCTTCGTCCTCTTATTCCTTGCTCGCCGCCTTCGAAAGTACATTAGGCTTTTTATACATCTGCAGAGGGGTAATTTATCAATATCTCGAATGCACTCATAAAAATAAACTTTATTTCTGGCTTACATTTAAACCAAATTGTTCCAATATAACAATCACATAAAAAACTCCAGTTATTTTCTTTTCTATTCTACAAAATATAAAAAAGCAATAAATTATATCTACTTTTTATCTAAACATCTACTCAATAGAAAACTAAACTTTAGTTATAAAAACTTTCCAGGAAGATATCATTTTAAAATAGACAGTTATCAGATATTTTAGACAAAATTCATATTATACACATTTAAAATGTTTTATCCTCAAGAAGAATTTAATAAATAAATATAGTTCAAATAAAAATAAACATCCCTTAACAAATATTGCGAAATCAAACAAAAATTAATAGACGAATATGAAAAGTCAAATATCTAAATATCTAAAGCTTTTTTTTGTTTGTAAACAAACATTAAATCACTTGATCAATAATATGTTTACGCAGAAAACCCATGCAAACATTTTAAAATATTCACCGTGGCAATTCAGTCAGCCAAATGCGAATAATACGGATCGATAATAACACATTCGCCGTAGGCAAAATATAGCAATTCGTACTGCAGCTTGTACAAATATTTTGAATTCTGCTCGTATTTATTCGCACTAACTGAGCTCGTAGCTCAATAAAGTTTCCTCATAGAATTGCAAATGAATATGCGAGGGAGCAAATTCTATCACGATTTCTCAATAATTTACAACAAGCTTACGTTATTGTTGTTCTTCGTTGTTGTGTTTGCCATGTGACGTAATAATACATAAAATTACATCGAATGTTAAGCCATTTGTAGTAATTTCATGCTTGCATAAACTAATCAATAAACTACTTAAAAGATTAATTAATTTGCCATAGCGCAGAACGAGGATGGTGGCTTGCACAAAGACCTAAAACACGCAGTTCGCCTTTGTATAATCAGCATTCCTATGACGTCATTTAAATTAAATGAATGGCCATTCCGGATATATAAACAAATTCCATTTAACTTATGTGTGAAACCCTTTTGAGAACCCTTTTTATTCTCGCCCTTATGCCCTTTCTGCTATATATGAGAAATTTCTTTAATAAATTAGGACGTTGGTTAGATTATGAAATTATTAATTAATTTTACGTTCGTGATTATATTAATTTAGAAAATCCTGTTAACTACGTGTGAATTAATTAATCATTAAAAACATGTGTAATTTTAGGTTAACCTAATTAGTTTGAAAGTTGTAAATTCGCTAAAATAGAGAGGAATAAAACTAAAAGTTAATTGGCTTATTTATCAAAAGAATTTAGTCGTTAATAAATAGAACAAATTGAAATTTCGCACGTATTTATCTTGTCAGCAGTGCAATTTAGTAGCAGACGCTTTCGCGCGCTCGGAAACGAAATAAATCAGCGACAGATTCGCATTTTCATTTTAATTTGCACGCGCGTTCATTTCGCTAGCCAAATGGCGATTTCATTCCATCTTCAAATGCAATCAGGAATATTCATTTTAATCATTTTCATATTTCAATCGTCGTTCTTAGTTAAATGCTCCTCCATTAGGCTTAATGTCAGATGTTATATAAGTTTGTTAAATCTCTACAAACTTTCAATTCAACAACCTAAGTTTCTTCCTATACTTTTAATCAAATGCAACTTGCCAGAAAACTCATTAATAATAAACACAACATTTAAGTAATTCTTATATATTCTTAAGGTAGATAACCAATCATCCCTTTCGAATGAAATTTTATACAGTAAGTTATATAGTAATCTTATTATTAACAATTTACCAATGAAATTTCGTCTCAAATTTGCCAAGAAATCATTAAAATATCAAACCGTTTGATTATCGGTCCATATGAAGCTTAGAATATGAATTTTGCATCTTTGATAAATTTAATTTTAGTTCCAAGTATGATCAAACTATAACATTAAATTGTTGCTAAACTATTTGTCCGATTTGAATCATATTTACGATTAAAAATACGAATAATGACAACGCCTAATAGCTTTTAAATGAACAAAGGAGCAGACAAAGATTAAACTTAAAAGAATGGTTGGTTGCCCATCTCTAAAATAGAAAATATAACTAAAAGAACTTCTTATTTATTATCTTTGTTTACATTCGTCTTTACGCTTGTTTATGCCTTAACTACACGAAGTTGATTCGCAAACAAAAGCGCAAATTAAAGGAAGCACTCACAAGGATTCAAAGATCAAACACGAGTAGGTACATACAGCTGGGGAGCTTTTGACTTTTGTTTCAGGGCGAACGCAACATTGTGTTTTGTTGTCTACCGTTGCCGCCCCCGTCTCCCCTGATTGTTGTTGCCGTTCAGCTGAATGCGTAGCCGCCCCCTTTGTTTCCGCATAACGCGAATGTCAAACGATGTGTAAAAATGATAGCAATTTCAGGCATTCTTTGTAGATATTTTTTCCGAATGCTGCTGACAAAAATGATTGTCATAACATTTAGTCATCGCTTCTCACCCCCCACCCTTCTACGGGCCACCAGTGTTCGCGCGTGCGCATAAATCAATAAACTTATGCTATTGCAATAACAATTCGCCTCATTCGCAAAAAAGTTTTCTAGTTATTCTTTGAGTTTTATTGAATTAAAACAAGTCGTCGACGAAAAATTCAAACTATGTCAAACTTTTTTTTATTGCTCGCCCCGCTGTTGTATTTAATATTCATTTTGTGAGTAAAGAATTTTCTGCTTCTCTCTTGTTGGCGAGTATTGCGAAAATAAAACTTTTGTGAAACTTTATGCGTAATATTTCTTTGCATTGTAATTGATAACTTTGGCTGCACATTTTAACTTGAAAGTTCAATTTTTACAGATATTTTTTATTTGTTGTAACCTCCAAATAATTTATACATGATGTATTTTTATTGTCTATTCTTTTAATACTTTGTGACCAAGAATACTAGCAAAAATTTCTAGAAGTAAGGATGAAAGTAATTTGCGTTGGACACAATTACACAAAACCAATAAATTCAATCAATACTAAATTTTCACCAATTATTTATAATGAGAAAAGCTACTAGACTAGCCTAAAATTAAAATTATACTTGGAAAAGATTCATCCAAAAAAATAAACTCAAAGAAAAAGGGGTGTGAAAAATAAAATTTTGTGTTTCAACCTTTACCATTTGTTTTTGAACGTGAATTTTGGCGAATTATTTAGTTCAAAGAGGAAATAAACTAGTTTGCTAACAATATCTGTTTGAAATTTTAAACTGGCATAAACAGTTTTTGAATTATCGTGACCACAGCAAAATGTATTTTATGAAAAACGCTCTTCGGCAAATGTCTTATAATTTGGCCATTTTTGATCATTTTCACATGAAAAAAATACATGAAGTGCATAAAGAGATGTTCTAAACGATAGTGATAAAACTGTAAAAAATATTTCCTTAAAAAACCTGGAAAAAATCAAAAATATCGCCTGTTATTATTTTTTAAATGGTTTCAGCTTATGAATTTATTTCATCAAAAGGAAGTAATTTCGCATGTAAATTGGATGAGAAATGCATTTCTTATTTAAGTGCTAAATGGAATTAAATGTTTTATGCTGAATCACGAAATAAATTAATAAAGTGCTCCATAATTTGTGAATCAGAAATGATTTGCAGAAAGTTGTGTGTTATAAGTTGTGTATGCGAAAACGGGAGGAAACGCAGTCTATTGTGATGGCGATTAGAAAAGTACTTAAGCTACTCGTAAACTAATTCGGAGCGTATTTGGTTCGGGTGGCGGGTGCCGCGTTGTCTCCGCACTATGTGTGATGCTATTTGCTGTACGGCTGAACGGATCCGGTGGCAAGCCAACGGCCTAAATGAAAACAAGGAATAAATCATCAAATGTAGGTTGAAAGCGTCCATGTCGAGTGGCGACGATGGCGGCGACGGCGGCGGCAGCGGTGGCAGCACCACCATAACATAAGTACAATGCACTCGCGTATGGCAACCAGCAGAGGGATAAAGTGAGACAAATCGATATACGCATTCCGACTCGCCGGCACCATAATACCACTACGAGACACTACACCACTATTCAGGACAGCGCAATGCAATGCGAGGAAGAGGAACAAGAACAAGACAATGCTCTCCACTTGCCGCCACGATTTTAATTCGCACGACCCCGCGTTGCAACCTACATATTTTATCGTTTTATAACTGTAATGTCGCCCAAAATGCTTTCTTATTTAGCTCGGGATAATAAAGTTAAATATATTCTTTTTTACGCAATTTCACGCTGTTTCTTGGGTAATTCCACATAATATGTCTTGCACGCTTTCTAGAACAGACCCTTAAGTAGAATTAATATTTCAGGAAATCTTGGAACAATATATGTTTTTAGTAAATAGAAATTTTGTTTTATTTTACATTAAAGACCAATCTCATCGAATGCAAGGTCAAAAAAGAGTTAAATATGTTCATTGTTTTAATAATCTTTTAAGTTAAACATGAGGTTTTATCAGTATTGTTTTTTTTTTGTTAGCCATTTATCCATGCTCTAATCGTTTTGCGATAATTTGCGATGAAATATTTAGTGCAGTTTGAATTAAACAGCGAAACGAAAAAACTAGACAAGAGGGAAAAAATTATTCACGTGTGAAATCAATTTGCGCACAAAAATTTCGCATGAGTTGTTTAAAAACTGCCAGTAGCATGAGTTTAATTCGAAAATGTTTGTATTTCCGCATTCGCATCGATGCATCTCATTTTGCTTGGATGCTTTAAATATCCTGTAAACTATTTTCTGATTTACCTCATAATAATTTTTTTCATAATTTTTCAGTTAGTCAGACCATAACAAGACCTCAAAATGTTTTTATTTATAGGTTACGTCTTAATCTCATCCTTGGGAGTACAATTTAGATCTAGAATATTTCAATTACTTATATAAATTAGTAATCAATTATTAATTAAAATAAAATAACATTTTCTAAGAAATCTTTTAGCGGTAAATCACAAATTAGAAATAATTAAATAATTAATAAGCACACAAGTCTGAAATTGGTTTATGATTTTAGTAAATTTCTAGATGAACTTTGTTGGCGGAATTTCTCAGTGAGATAGAAGTTTGGCGAGTTTGCGGTCTCATCCGTGATCGCAATGAGATTATAAGCCACTCAATGCAAAAGCAGCAGAACGTCAATTCGCATGTGTTCCCAGTCAGAATTCATTAATTTTAATTTATGTTAACCGCCAATGTTGATCACACTTTTCCTCCATTCTTCACTTTGCATTTTACGCTCGCAATATGAGTCTTGGACGGGACGCAGACGCGCAGGTACATACACTTTTCTGACTGAATAATGCATGAGCTTCGAAAAGGATTCATAATTATTTCCGAACAGCCAGCGAGTGCGAGCGGCTGCAGTATTTAATAGGAAATTGGAAGGATTCTTACAATTTAATTTAATGTTTTCTTTTTTCCCTGGTATAACCTGCATTTCGTTTATGGACGCTTTCATTAGCCAAGGGCATCTTTTCTTATTTCTTCCAAACTTAATTAAATCGTCTTTCAGACGAGATTACTACTTTTAAAGTCATTTTCTTTCACGTCATTGTCAATATTATTTACCCTTTATAATACATTTTTCCAACACAAAAAGTTTTCAATACATACCAAACATGTTTATCAATCATTAATTTTGACTTTCTTCAGCGGGCAATGAGAATCACCTCATGGTGAGTTATATTTCTGGATTTTAAACCGATGAATATCTCTCATGCTAATGCGTTTTATATTGAGATTTTCAGTTTTTCAATTGGAAAAAACAAATTTTCCATTTTCCATTTTTCAACATTTGATATCAATTTGTGATCAAATATCAATGTTTGTTTGCAAATACTTTACAAAACTGCAGCTACTAATATTAATAATTTTTCGGAAATACTTATCTAAAATGTAAATACTGAATTTGAAAGTAAGACGTAAGTATACAATGTTGAACACATGTACTTAGTTCTTATTTTGATCACTAGGATATTTCCATTTCCGCTGAATAAACACAACATGCAGTCAACAGCATTTCCTAATGGGTTCAATGCAGTAGCTATTTATTCAGCAAACATTAAACATACATCATATGTTCATTTAAACGCGGAAATGTATATACGATTTGCTCTGAATAATTCGGAAACTCCCTTCCGGAAGCAAGTACTTACCTACTTTAAACAGTAATTATGACTTGTTGGAATTTTGTGGTTAATGAACATATAA
Organism: Aleochara curtula; assembly: GCA_963978815.1. Lineage (NCBI taxonomy): Eukaryota > Metazoa > Arthropoda > Insecta > Coleoptera > Staphylinidae > Aleochara > Aleochara curtula. The sequence continues at coordinate 5,202,681 of OZ022216.1, forward strand.
TTTATTTAGATCTTCTTTAAATATGTAAAAAGGAGAATTATTTCGAAAATAAAATAAATTTGAAATATTTTCTAGATTAGAAGTGGAGTTATTGTTAATAAAAACCACGGAGTTTATCTGGTTTTAACTGGAGACGTGAAACACTTGATTTGAATTATCAGTCATTAAATTGTCATCTCTCTTTACCTCTTACGTTTACAATAGGTTGAGTGTATTTTGGAACAACACCAAAATTTTAAACGTGTTTTTGTCATAACTACTTTTTCACAACGTTTGTCATAAAATCTCATCCCTTAAAGTCTTTTAAATTGCATCACTTCATGAGTAAAAATGCTAAGCCATAAGGAACTGATAAGGATAAGTATCGATATCCTTCTTATCGATTGAATTCTAAATACTTGGTAGTTGCAATTCAATTTGACCATTCATTCTTTAGAAATTTATGTTTAGATTTTACTTAGGTTCTGTGAAATCTGCGCACGTTTATTGAACAAAATAAAATTTCTTAGGTAAAATCTAAATTTAAATTTCTAAAGAATTAATGGTTAAATTGAATTGCAACTACAAAGTATTTTCAATCGATATGAAGTACAATAGATATCTGCTCTTGACAAAGGATAGCAGTTTTATGGCAGCTCCTACGGGATGAAAAATACAATGAAACAACTACTACAGGTTGGAAGAAAATAAATTTCGTAATTATCCTTCCCTCAGTCTTACTTTTCTTGCCATATTGCATCCACGTCAACAATACGTGACCCTTAAATGTCAAATTAGTCTTGCCTGGGAACAACATACTTCGAGTAGCATTTAAAGCTCAGCTCACGCGTACATTTTGTTACCATTCAGCAAAAAAGTTCGTAAATCGTTATTTGTCTACAGTCAACACCTGTTTTATCGCAATTTATATCGTTTCAGTAAATCCTTACAAGCTTTTTTTCCCAATAAATAAATAAAATAAAATGAAAGTAATCTAAACAAGTATTTTGTGCAATATTAACTAAGGGTAATGTCATTTTCTTTGTTCAAATTAAATTACAGTCATTACATTACCTTCTCTTCTGGTTAGTGGAAATGTAATTGAAGAATGAGCAGCTTTTCATCCCTAAAGGGAGTTGCAGCAATTCCTAACGTAGCAACTACATAATTTTACTCAAAAATGACTTCAAAATGAACCCCCAAACATGGCTGTACATGAATTCAGAGAAATTGCATTTAATATTAGAGTTTGTTTGAATTCTTTTAAAAATGTCGATAAACTATTTTAAATCATCCGTTGTTGTTTACTAAACAGTAAAAATCATAATCTATTTTTGTAAAGATAAAAATAGAAATTAAGTATAATCCACTGTATTATGTGTTTTACTATACGTAGTAATCGGTTAGACAGGAATCGTGCAAACACGAATCGCATTACGAAGCGTTTTATTTCGCGGGGGCGCGCGCGTAACGAAATTCTATTGTCTGATTATTTCAACCGAAACTTTGGCATGGATTAGCAGGCGTTTCGCAACTGCCAAACAAGTGTTTTATTGCTTGCTCTTCTTCGAATTCTCAGCGAGTTGCGCCGCCTAAAAGTAACTTACTTGTTCGACATTTTGCGTTCAATGATCAACGCGCTTGCGTGTGCTTCATTATTAAGCATTATCAGTGTGTCTGCATCAAATAGACAGATAAGCTTATTTTCTCAAATATAAATAAAACATTTAAATTAATTTTTAAATACCTAAAAAAGCGAAAAAATAATTTATTACACAAAATTATATCATGTTTTAACATTATTGCTAAAAATTTGTTTTTTTAGCATTATATCATGTTTAAAAGAAAACTCCTCAAAAAATATGATTCTAAAATTGTTATCAAATAAAATCAAAGATAAGTAAATAAGCAATACGAAAATACAAAAATCATTATATAATTCTGATTTGTTTATCAATAATATACCAATAACATCTTTGAATGGTTAAAGAAAATACAAAGTTTTCAAGTGAAGCAAGCAATTATAAAGTTAAATTAATGTTACTTATTTATAATTTTTGATAAACATCATTTTTGGTATTTATACGAAAAGTTCTCATGATACCTACATAAAACAGACATTGAAACAACAAAGAATGACAATTAAGCCGAAATGTTCCAAATTACGCAATATCATTTTGCGCAGTTACAACCCGTTAATGAAGTTTTGCAAAATTTCTCTCATTTAATTTATAAATAGTTTATTTATACTTAGAAAACGTAAGATTCAAAGAAGTTTGTCTTTAATTAGTTTTGATTCTCTTCTAAAAAATGAACTAATAGTGTCCAAGTTATTAAAAGATCCTGTAAAAATTCCAATTATATTTTAATATTTAATTTCTTCATTATTACTGATAATGTTGTTATCACGTGACCTACTTTGTTAGACTCAGTCTATTGTAAGAACAAGAAGTAAACATTGATGACAGCTTAATGTCTTAAACTTAATCCAGTAAACTTGTCACGTTCAGAATGAATTTCAGATACAAGTCAAGTATGTTCTGATTTCACACGTAACGTCGCGCTTTGTGTGTGACATTTTCAAAACCTCCCTAAAGAAGTTTTTCCTTAAAAATTAAAACAAACCGAAGTTGCTTAAAAAGCAAACAATGTAACAACCCCCGAAAGAAAACAAATCGTAACAAAGTGAAGAAAATCATTAAAAGTTTGCGTTTTAGCAGGGGAAATAAGCATGGTGCAAATAAAACAGTTATTTTCGCAATTTATAGTTTAATCATGCATTTCTCAAGGTGGATTTTTCCGACGCACTAAAATGTAAACCACGTAATGCAATGTGCAACAGAATGCCATATAACCGAGTCGGAAATTATGGCAGTAAAACCATTTTATTGTAGTCGTATGTTTTCAAGCTCAGATGAGCATTTAAACGTATTATTATTTACTGCACTACTTTCGCTAATAAAACTATTATTATTTATCATTTTTATGTCATATTGCTTCATATTTCAGTTCATCATCCAATAATAACCGAATAAACACTATTATTTTATTGATATCATCATCTAATAACAATAATAAATTTTATAGATCATTATTAGTTTGTGAAAACAAACTCTAAATAAATTTTTCTTCTATAAATTTCAGGTACTCAAAATACTCAAACAATTTAAAATAGTTATTTCAAATTAGAAAAATTTAATAAAAGAAATTTTAATATTTTTCGGTTAGAATTTTAAAACATTTAAAGCCCTATAAACAGTGGTTGAAAATATTATAAAAATGGACTTAATAATAATAAAATTCATTCTTTCATAACCTCTAAAATTAATTTCTTCCAAACCAATTATTCTAAAGTTTCTTAACAGTTTTTTCAGATTAATTAATTAATTTAAGGAGTTTTTGCAATGTTGATAAAATTATTAAAAATTAAGTTAATATAATAAACGTTTAAAAGATGATTACTTACAGATAACTTGTGAATATTTTTTGGTAGTTTGCAGTTCTACAAAAGTTTTTTTGATTTCTGTTGAACACCGTAGTAAAACAATTTGTTGGTCACGTTAGAAAAATCGAAGTATAATGAACCGCCGAACGTGAACGCGAACACGCGAAGAACTCGCGAATTGCGATAGCTCGTGCAAATATAAGAGATGTGAAGTGAAGAGAAGAAAGGATTTGGACCAAGCCACTACAGCCACTCGCGGCAAAAGCACAACTGAATGCGCGCTGAGCTTTCGCCGCACGGAGATAGCACGGACGAGCGAGCGAGGTACAGCGAAAGCGCTCGAGGCTGCCTCCTCCGCCGCCCCACGGCCGACGTAATCGTTCGCCACCCACCCCACGATATTCGACAGCCGCAAAACATGTTCGCCTAGTTTTTTCGTCACTCTGCTTGCGCGTTCGCGCTTATCAAATAATTCATTTGTATTTGAATGCGACACGCATAAATACATATTCTCGAATCGAATGCAAAACCTCAAACAAAACCGCCAACGGAAAAAAGGTTATGTTTTATACATGTTACGATTCAACTATGTCGTACAATCGAAATAAATACATATGTAATATCTACCATCTTATTCACATTTTTTTCTAGGTTAGATGGTAAAAAACTTTTAAAGAAGCAGACACAGAATTAGTAAATATTTTAAGTGCAATATAAATAATTTATTTAAGAAGTTCAATTCATTACTTTAAAATATTTACTTAAGTTTTTAAACTAACTAAAACACATAATGAGGGTGGTTATAGCAATTATCAACATGTCTCAAACCTTTACCTAACTCACCCTTAACGTTTTAAAACCGGGTAGTTTTTGTAAAAAACTTAGTTAAGAATTCTTATTTATTGTCATATTGAGCATATAATAGTAGAGAAAAGTTTAGAGAAACATTGTCATGAGGCTGGCGATAAAGTTTTCAATTAAAGAAGGTGGCAAACTCGTGCGCGGTAGCCGCGTGTGCCATGATTGATCGGAAATGCGCGCACACGTGGTGAAGAGTTTGCCAAGCATGCACAAATCGTGTAGACACACGCGTCGGATTTTCTCCAAAGGACGACGTGTGAACATCGTCTATTTTCGTCAGAAAAGAACAGACAAATTCAGTGCTAAACTGTGACTAATCGTGTATAAAATACTCACCCTTGCGTTATTCCATTCGTGCCTAATATGCAAACATGCAAATTCGTTTATTTTCATTTTCATTCGTTTTAGGGCGTAATAAAAACCACGTCACATTCGTTTACCTCGAATTACTTCAAACCATGCATATTTGTGCCAATGATTATTACTCAATTTCTAAGGACAAGTTTAGTTTAAGTCACATTGTAGCAAATCTAATGTTTGGATTTTCACTAAAATTTCAGAATTCATTCTTAAATAGAGTGCCTATGAGACATTTCAAAAATTATTAATTTAGCTGTAATAGATTTTGAGATAAAATATTCTAAAGTGTGAGAACATTTCTAGGCGTTGCATCACTTTGAGATGCCGCCCGAAACAGCTGCACCGATTTTATTCATTTTTTACGTAAAGAAGCTTCAACTATCTGGGAATCTGGTAATAAAATTAAGTGTAAATATTTTCAAATTGTTTAATGATAATAAAATTATATAATTTATCAACGTCCAAAAAAGAACACGAAATAAAGAGAAGAAAATCGTTAATACCTAATGAACTGCAGTCATAAGAAAACTTAAATTTTTATTAATAAACTAGCTGACCCCGTGAACTCTGTTTCGCCAAAAGGTGTTTCGTATCGATATAGCTATCCCGGCAAATTCTGATCTCCTTATTGTTATTTACGTAGATATTTGTTTTTAGGCTTTGCAATTTTTTAACTCTTTTTTGTTTCTTTAGAAGATTCGGGCTCACATTTTCAAGTGCTTATATGTTTTATGTTTTGCCGATTTCTTTTAAGCCTTCCTGCGCGCTGTTTGTCGGTTTTATTAATTGTCCCGTTCCAATGTGCTGCTAGCTGAAATCTTTGTTCTTTATATTATTCAATTTTTCTATTACAGTAGATCATGTTACTATTTTGAAACCTTCTCTATCCCGTTGTCAATCTGACTAACAGAATAAACTTAATTATATGGTTAAATCATTTAATATATGTCAAATTTAATTCGGTTCAATTGTTTGTTTTTTGCTATTTTGTTTTATTTTTTATTTGGCCACAAACACAAACCGCCGTATTTTTATATATATACATATAATAGATAGATAAGCAAATATATTTATCATTTATGGTGTACTCATGGAAAACAATTTTAAAATTAATTAACAAATTCATTGCAGATGTAGGTAGTTAGTTAATTAAACAATTAATTGGGATGGGAGAAAAAATCATGATGGTGTTAGAATCATAATTTTAATTTCTTATTACTATAATGCTTTGCCAATAGAACACGTGTGAAGGAAAAGAGGAAATAAATGCGCGTGTGTGTGTGTGTGTGCATATGCGTGTGAGGTGTGATTTTTCGCACTTACTTGTGAAATTATTCTTGGCAATGTTAGTTATCAATAATCATCTACTATTATCGTCAATTATCATTTTGTAACTCTTTATTAATCATTATTACCGATAATTGTTATCTTAATTAGGTGATATATTTTTTCCGTTTTTTCACACCTCCGTATTTTATTTACAAACAATGTTGATAACGCGTTTTCACACTTCCAACATTTATTCACACATTCATAAGTTTGAATGCAAGTTTTATTCACTACAATTTATTTATTTATTGAGGTTTTTTATAACAATTGTTTGTTTTTTGCTATTTTGTTTTATTTTTTATTTGGCGACACACACACAAACATCGCAGCATTTTTATATAGATAATAGATAGATAGATAGATTATTCAACAAATACATTAAAACTTGAAACAAAGGGAATAATAAATTAAATAATATATTTATTCACAGATGTATATAAAATATTTTCTATTAAAATAAAACTTGGAACTCCTTATGTTTCAAAAATACACTGATATTTTATTCTTATCGAAATAAAACCAAAATGATTGGAAACATCTTCAGTCCGGAAAAGTTGACAAGATATATCATCTCTGCTCATGCTGAGATTGCATATGAAATTTTAATGGGATATTCATAGGATTGGAATATATTTTCCCTGAGATATATATTTATGTTGATATCACATTCAACTAGTTGAAATTACGTGGAATTATTGTCGTTTACTTATATCACAACATTAGAAAATACATCATTTGATACAAAATGCAATTACAATTGCTGTTATTGTTTATATTCCCTTATAATTAACAATAATACACTCCAATTCTGATTTACAGGATCTTGTTTCATTCCCTTGGATTTTACACAACCAACTGCATCACCTCGAGCATTTCATATTTCATTTGTAAACTAAAATTACAATGCTCTTAAAGGTCATAAGATAAAACAAATAACAGCAAATAATTGACAAATGATAATTCACAATAACATTAAAATATCTCAAATCGCGAATAGCTTATACTCCGGGAAATATTAGATTAGTGGCGAAAAATGGAAAAACCATTTCCAGGAAGCAAAGTTTAAGGATTATTCACAGTATTTGTAAAATAATTCGATTCTTCAGCTAAAATCAACTAAAATAACGAGGAAAAGCAAAAACGTGTAGTTCAAATAAGTTTTCATCATCCTTTTGTACCAAGGATTACGTAACAAATTTTTATTAGCACCGTTTAGTACACAACTTTTCCTACTTTTTTTGCCAAACCACATCATTTCTCTAAGCTCATTTTTTAAAACACTTTTCGCGCTGGTCACGATAATTCGTAAACTGTACATTGTAATCCAAAATTTTAAAAAGATTCTGTTAGTATATTAGTTCATTCCATCGCTGAATAAGGGATTTTTCGTAATTCACTTTCAAACGGAAATGGTATAGGTTTAAACACAAAATTTCACTTTTCAAACCCATTTCTTACCAATTTAATTTGTTTAAGTGAATGTTTTCCTAGTAAGTTTAAGATCCTTAGTTCAAGTATGTATTCAACTTATTGCAAACAAGTCGTAAAAATTTGGTAGTAATCAAAACCATAGTTTTTCAGTAATATTAATAACAATAATTGCAAATTGGAAAAAAGTTTTCGAGATAAATAGCAATAACTCTGGTTGTATACTTTATGAAGAGAATTTAATTAAAATGTACCTACAATATTCATTAAAAGCATAACACAATTTACTTAATGCTATTTATCAAACAACGAAAAAAATAATAATATAAAAGTACAAGGAAAAAGTACTCTTCATATTTTCATTTACCCATCATAAACAGAGTGGAAAGGCAAGCAAAAAAAATGAAAGAAACGAAGAAGAATATTCATATACTTAGAAGCATTATGTTAACATGATGTGCGTTGAGACGAAGAATAAATATCGAGTATGCATCTTAGTTGAGATTCGAGAATGCCACCCTTGACGGTGTACACGCAATCTACGCATAAATTCTTGATTACAAAAGAGACGCGAATGTACGTATGTATGTATGCGACCTTTACGAATATCATCTCTCTGTAAATGGAGAGCAAAATCCAGTGAGAATCAACAAGGCTGCTCCTGATGTGAATCACTGAAATACAGAAGCAGTTCTTTCTTTACTCGACGAATACCAAATACGGCACACGGTAACATACGTTAATTTAATACCAGTGGGAAGCATACTCGTTTGGCACAAAAATGATTTTTACATTTTTTTCTTCTTGTCCTCCATCTTACGTGCGTTTTGCGTTAGCTATAAATTTTATTATAAACGTCATAAATATATGTACTTCAGCACTTTTCATCTATATTTTTGCTGTTTTATAGTTATTGTTCTTCGTATTAATCAATAATTTTTTACGCCATATTGCCGCACATTTATATTTTATACTTAATGCAATGTATAATTTAATGGCTATAATAAATAATGAGTATAGTTCAACATTTAATTAATTTAGAGCCGCAAATATTCAGCAAGAACAATGAGTTTCTAACATTTGTATCTTTTACTTTTCGTGCCCTATCGCATTAACGCAGATATCTGATATATACCTACAGAATAATTAAAGTACGGAATCATTAAATTAGAGTGCTTTACCTGGTGACTAATTAAAAATATGTTAAGTGTCTCTTACTTGATACGACCTATTTCTAAGAATCAGCACTAAATCAAATTAATTTGCAAAATGGTATTTGCGTGGTTTAATAATAATTGATACAATGTTGTTTTAAGTAAATTTCATTTGAGGTTTTGTATATTTTTTATTAATTTCACTTTAAGTAGATGCACTTTATTGAAGCATGTACCGTTTGATAAAAGTTTGCTTTTTAGTTATCAGGTGCAACTTCAAATAACACTGATGGGTTGCCAGCCCCTTCGTCGCCGTGCCATCCATATGTAAATATTGGCCATATTTTAAAAACCAGCCGTGATGAAGAGGTGAGACGGGTGCCATCCGAAGCGGCGCAGCCTCTTCTTTCTGTGTACCAAATTTCAACCTATTCGGTCAATTAGTTTTTGCGCTACAGCTTTTTTAATCTAAATATTTAAAAATTAATACCTTCGCAACCAGTCCTGCTGAAGAACTGAAACAGATATCATTCGCAGCGGCGGAACGTTTTCTATTAGTTTTTGCGCTAGAGCGTTTTTAATTTTATTACTTAAATATTAATATCTAGGCAACCAGCTGTGCTGAAGAGGTGCCATGGCTGTCATACGAAGCAGCACAGCCTCTTCTTTCTGTGTACTAAATTTCAGCCCATTGGGTCAATTAGTTTTTGCGCTAAAGCGTTTTTAATTTAATTACTTAAAAACTAATATCTCGGCAACCAGCCGTGCTGAAGAGGTGGTACGGATGTCATCCGAAGAAGCACAGCCTCTTCTTTCTGTGTACCAAATTTCAACCTATTCTGTCAATTAGTATTTGCGCTACAGCTTTTTTAATCTAATTATTTAAAAATTAATACCTCCGCAACCAGTCCTGCTGAAGAACTGAAACAGATATCATTCGCAGCGGCGGAACGTTTTCTATCCGTATACCGAATTTCAGTCCACTAGGACGCTTAGTTTCGGAGTTATTGTATATTTCGCAAATCAGTTAATGTCATTGAAAAGTTTCAATGATATCAGCGCTGATAACTCAAAAACTTTTTCGTGGCTGAATAGAAATTTCTAAATTTATACAACTCTGAGTAACTTTGTTACCAGCCGTGCTAGAGGGGTGATATATACCTCATTTGAATCAGCTTTATCTCTACTACCACATTTTTTATACCTATTTTTAAAACTCAATATCTCGGCAACTAGCCGTGCTGAAGAGGTGGCACGGGTGTCATCCGAAGCGGCACAGCCTCTTCTTTCTGTGTACCAAATTTCAACCTATTTGACCAATTAGTTTTTGCGCTAGAGCATTTTTAATTTAATTACTTAATTATTAATATCTAGGCAACCAGCCGTGCTGAAGAGGTGAGACGCGTGGCATCCGAAGCAGCACAGCCTCTTCTTTCTGTGTACCAAATTTCACCCTATTCGATGAATTAGTTTTTGCGCTAGAGCATTTTTAATTTAATTACTTAATTATTAATATCTAGGCAACCAGCCGTGCTGAAGAGGTGAGACGCATGTCATCCGAAGCAGCACAGCCTCTTCTTTCTGTGTGCTAAATTTCAGCCCATTGGGTCAATTAGTTTTTGCGCTAAAGCGTTTTTAATTTAATTACTTAAAAACTAATATCTCGGCAACCAGCCGTGCTGAAGAGGTGGTACGGATGTCATCCGAAGAAGCACAGCCTCTTCTTTCTGTGTACCAAATTTCAACCTATTCTGTCAATTAGTATTTGCGCTACAGCTTTTTTAATCTAATTATTTAAAAATTAATACCTCCGCAACCAGTCCTGCTGAAGAACTGAAACAGATATCATTCGCAGCGGCGGAACGTTTTCTATCCGTATACCGAATTTCAGTCCATTAGGACGCTTAGTTTCGGAGTTATTGTATATTTCGCAAATCAGTTAATGTCATTGAAAAGTTTCAATGATATCAGCGCTGATAACTCAAAAACTTTTTCGTGGCTGAATAGAAATTTCTAAATTTATACAACTCTGAGTAACTTTGTTACCAGCCGTGCTAGAGGGGTGATATATACCTCATTTGAATCAGCTTTATCTCTACTACCACATTTTTTATACCTATTTTTAAAACTCAATATCTCGGCAACTAGCCGTGTTACAGAGGTGGCACAGGTGTCATCCGAAGCAGCACAGCCTCTTCTTTCTGTGTACCAAATTTCACCCTATTCGATCAATTAGTTTTTGCGCTAGAGCATTTTTAATTTAATTACTTAATTATTAATATCTAGGCAACCAGCCGTGCTGAAGAGGTGAGACGCTTGTCATCCGAAGCAGCACAGCCTCTTCTTTCTGTTTACCAAATTTCACCCTATTCGATTAATTAGTTTTTGCGCTAGAGCGTTTTTAATTTAATTACTTAATTATTAATATCTAGGCAACCAGCCGTGCTGAAGAGGTGAGACGCTTGTCATCCGAAGCAGCACAGCCTCTTCTTTCTGTGTACCAAATTTCACCCTATTCGATTAATTAGTTTTTGCGCTAGGGCGTTTTTAATTTTATTACTTACATATTAATATCTAGGCAACCAGCCGTGCTGAAGAGGTGGTACGGGTGTCATCTGAAGAAGCACAGCCTCTTCTTTCTGTGTACCAAATTTCAGCCCATTGGGTCAATTAGTTTTTGTGCTAGAGCGTTTTTAAGTTAATTACTTAAAAATTAATATCTCGGCAACCAGACGTGCAGAAAAGGTGGTACGGGTGTCATCCGAAGCAGCACAGCCTCTTCTTTCTGTGTACCAAATTTCACCCTATTCGATCAATTAGTTTTTGCGCTAGAGCATTTTTAATTTAATTACTTAATTATTAATATCTAGGCAACCAGCCGTGCTGAAGAGGTGAGACGCTTGTCATCCGAAGCAGCACAGCCTCTTCTTTTTGTGTACCAAATTTCACCCTATTCGATTAATTAGTTTTTGCGCTAGAGCGTTTTTAATTTTATTACTTAAATATTAATATCTAGGCAACCAGCCGTGCTGAAGAGGTGGTACGGGTGTCATCCGAAGCGGCACAGCCTCTTCTTTCTGTGTACCAAATTTCAACCTATTTGACCAATTAGTTTTTGCGCTAGAGCATTTTTAATTTAATTACTTAATTATTAATATCTAGGCAACCAGCCGTGCTGAAGAGGTGAGACGCGTGTCATCCGAAGCAGCACAGCCTCTTCTTTCTGTGTACCAAATTTCACCCTATTCGATGAATTAGTTTTTGCGCTAGAGCATTTTTAATTTAATTACTTAATTATTAATATCTAGGCAACCAGCCGTGCTGAAGAGGTGAGACGCATGTCATCCGAAGCAGCACAGCCTCTTCTTTCTGTGTGCTAAATTTCAGCCCATTGGGTCAATTAGTTTTTGCGCTAAAGCGTTTTTAATTTAATTACTTAAAAACTAATATCTCGGCAACCAGCCGTGCTGAAGAGGTGGTACGGATGTCATCCGAAGAAGCACAGCCTCTTCTTTCTGTGTACCAAATTTCAACCTATTCTGTCAATTAGTATTTGCGCTACAGCTTTTTTAATCTAATTATTTAAAAATTAATACCTCCGCAACCAGTCCTGCTGAAGAACTGAAACAGATATCATTCGCAGCGGCGGAACGTTTTCTATCCGTATACCGAATTTCAGTCCATTAGGACGCTTAGTTTCGGAGTTATTGTATATTTCGCAAATCAGTTAATGTCATTGAAAAGTTTCAATGATATCAGCGCTGATAACTCAAAAACTTTTTCGTGGCTGAATAGAAATTTCTAAATTTATACAACTCTGAGTAACTTTGTTACCAGCCGTGCTAGAGGGGTGATATATACCTCATTTGAATCAGCTTTATCTCTACTACCACATTTTTTATACCTATTTTTAAAACTCAATATCTCGGCAACTAGCCGTGCTACAGAGGTGGCACAGGTGTCATCCGAAGCAGCACAGCCTCTTCTTTCTGTGTACCAAATTTCACCCTATTCGATCAATTAGTTTTTGCGCTAGAGCATTTTTAATTTAATTACTTAATTATTAATATCTAGGCAACCAGCCGTGCTGAAGAGGTGAGACGCTTGTCATCCGAAGCAGCACAGCCTCTTCTTTCTGTTTACCAAATTTCACCCTATTCGATTAATTAGTTTTTGCGCTAGAGCGTTTTTAATTTAATTACTTAATTATTAATATCTAGGCAACCAGCCGTGCTGAAGAGGTGAGACGCTTGTCATCCGAAGCAGCACAGCCTCTTCTTTCTGTGTACCAAATTTCACCCTATTCGATTAATTAGTTTTTGCGCTAGGGCGTTTTTAATTTTATTACTTACATATTAATATCTAGGCAACCAGCCGTGCTGAAGAGGTGGTACGGGTGTCATCCGAAGAAGCACAGCCTCTTCTTTCTGTGTACCAAATTTCAGCCCATTGGGTCAATTAGTTTTTGCGCTAGAGCGTTTTTAAGTTAATTACTTAAAAATTAATATCTCGGCAACCAGACGTGCAGAAAAGGTGGTACGGGTGTCATCCGAAGCAGCACAGCCTCTTCTTTCTGTGTACCAAATTTCACCCTATTCGATCAATTAGTTTTTGCGCTAGAGCATTTTTAATTTAATTACTTAATTATTAATATCTAGGCAACCAACCGTGCTGAAGAGGTGAGACGCTTGTCATCCGAAGCAGCACAGCCTCTTCTTTTTGTGTACCAAATTTCACCCTATTCGATTAATTAGTTTTTGCGCTAGAGCATTTTTAATTTAATTACTTAATTATTAATATCTAGGCAACCAGCCGTGCTGAAGAGGTGAGACGCATGTCATCCGAAGAAGCACAGCCTCTTCTTTCTGTGTACCAAATTTCGACCTATTCTGTCAATTAGTATTTGCGCTACAGCTTTTTTAATCTAATTTTTTAATAATTAATACCTCCACAACCAGTCGTGCTGAAGAACTGAAACAGATATCATTCGCAGCGGCGGAACGTTTTCTAACCGTATACCGAATTTCAGTCCATTAGGACGCTTAGTTTCGGAGTTATTGTGTATTTCGCAAATCAGTTAATGTCATTGAAAAGTTTCAATGATATCAGCGCTGATAACTCAAAAACTTTTTCGTGGCTGAATAGAAATTTCTAAATTTATACAACTATGAGTAACTCTGTTACCAGCCGAGCTAGAGGGGTGATATATACCTCATTTGAATCAGCTTTATCTCTACTACAGAGGTGGCACAGGTGTCATCCGAAGCAGCACAGCCTCTTCTTTCTGTGTACCAAATTTCACCCTATTCGATCAATTAGTTTTTGCGCTAGAGCATTTTTAATTTAATTACTTAATTATTAATATCTAGGCAACCAGCCGTGCTGAAGAGGTGAGACGCTTGTCATCCGAAGCAGCACAGCCTCTTCTTTCTGTTTACCAAATTTCACCCTATTCGATTAATTAGTTTTTGCGCTAGAGCGTTTTTAATTTAATTACTTAATTATTAATATCTAGGCAACCAGCCGTGCTGAAGAGGTGAGACGCTTGTCATCCGAAGCAGCACAGCCTCTTCTTTCTGTGTACCAAATTTCACCCTATTCGATTAATTAGTTTTTGCGCTAGGGCGTTTTTAATTTTATTACTTACATATTAATATCTAGGCAACCAGCCGTGCTGAAGAGGTGGTACGGGTGTCATCCGAAGAAGCACAGCCTCTTCTTTCTGTGTACCAAATTTCAGCCCATTGGGTCAATTAGTTTTTGCGCTAGAGCGTTTTTAAGTTAATTACTTAAAAATTAATATCTCGGCAACCAGACGTGCAGAAAAGGTGGTACGGGTGTCATCCGAAGCAGCACAGCCTCTTCTTTCTGTGTACCAAATTTCACCCTATTCGATCAATTAGTTTTTGCGCTAGAGCATTTTTAATTTAATTACTTAATTATTAATATCTAGGCAACCAGCCGTGCTGAAGAGGTGAGACGCATGTCATCCGAAGAAGCACAGCCTCTTCTTTCTGTGTACCAAATTTCGACCTATTCTGTCAATTAGTATTTGCGCTACAGCTTTTTTAATCTAATTATTTAATAATTAATACCTCCACAACCAGTCGTGCTGAAGAACTGAAACAGATATCATTCGCAGCGGCGGAACGTTTTCTAACCGTATACCGAATTTCAGTCCATTAGGACGCTTAGTTTCGGAGTTATTGTGTATTTCGCAAATCAGTTAATGTCATTGAAAAGTTTCAATGATATCAGCGCTGATAACTCAAAAACTTTTTCGTGGCTGAATAGAAATTTCTAAATTTATACAACTATGAGTAACTCTGTTACCAGCCGAGCTAGAGGGGTGATATATACCTCATTTGAATCAGCTTTATCTCTACTACAGAGGTGGCACAGGTGTCATCCGAAGCAGCACAGCCTCTTCTTTCTGTGTACCAAATTTCACCCTATTCGATCAATTAGTTTTTGCGCTAGAGCATTTTTAATTTAATTACTTAATTATTAATATCTAGGCAACCAGCCGTGCTGAAGAGGTGAGACGCTTGTCATCCGAAGCAGCACAGCCTCTTCTTTCTGTTTACCAAATTTCACCCTATTCGATTAATTAGTTTTTGCGCTAGAGCGTTTTTAATTTAATTACTTAATTATTAATATCTAGGCAACCAGCCGTGCTGAAGAGGTGAGACGCTTGTCATCCGAAGCAGCACAGCCTCTTCTTTCTGTGTACCAAATTTCACCCTATTCGATTAATTAGTTTTTGCGCTAGGGCGTTTTTAATTTTATTACTTACATATTAATATCTAGGCAACCAGCCGTGCTGAAGAGGTGGTACGGGTGTCATCCGAAGAAGCACAGCCTCTTCTTTCTGTGTACCAAATTTCAGCCCATTGGGTCAATTAGTTTTTGCGCTAGAGCGTTTTTAAGTTAATTACTTAAAAATTAATATCTCGGCAACCAGACGTGCAGAAAAGGTGGTACGGGTGTCATCCGAAGCAGCACAGCCTCTTCTTTCTGTGTACCAAATTTCACCCTATTCGATCAATTAGTTTTTGCGCTAGAGCATTTTTAATTTAATTACTTAATTATTAATATCTAGGCAACCAGCCGTGCTGAAGAGGTGAGACGCTTGTCATCCGAAGCAGCACAGCCTCTTCTTTTTGTGTACCAAATTTCACCCTATTCGATTAATTAGTTTTTGCGCTAGAGCATTTTTAATTTAATTACTTAATTATTAATATCTAGGCAACCAGCCGTGCTGAAGAGGTGAGACGCATGTCATCCGAAGAAGCACAGCCTCTTCTTTCTGTGTACCAAATTTCGACCTATTCTGTCAATTAGTATTTGCGCTACAGCTTTTTTAATCTAATTATTTAATAATTAATACCTCCACAACCAGTCGTGCTGAAGAACTGAAACAGATATCATTCGCAGCGGCGGAACGTTTTCTAACCGTATACCGAATTTCAGTCCATTAGGACGCTTAGTTTCGGAGTTATTGTGTATTTCGCAAATCAGTTAATGTCATTGAAAAGTTTCAATGATATCAGCGCTGATAACTCAAAAACTTTTTCGTGGCTGAATAGAAATTTCTAAATTTATACAACTATGAGTAACTCTGTTACCAGCCGAGCTAGAGGGGTGATATATACCTCATTTGAATCAGCTTTATCTCTACTACCACATTTTTTATACCTATTTTTAAAACTCAATATCTCGGCAACTAGCCGTGCTGAAGAGGTGGCACGGGTGTCATCCGAAGCGGCACAGCCTCTTCTTTCTGTGTACCAAATTTCAACCTATTTGACCAATTAGTTTTTGCGCTAGAGCATTTTTAATTTAATTACTTAATTATTAATATCTAGGCAACCAGCCGTGCTGAAGAGGTGAGACGCGTGTCATCCGAAGCAGCACAGCCTCTTCTTTCTGTGTACCAAATTTCACCCTATTCGATGAATTAGTTTTTGCGCTAGAGCGTTTTTAATTTTATTACTTAAATATTAATATCTAGGCAACCAGCCGTGCTGCAAGAGGTGGTACGGGTGTCATCCGAAGAAGCACAGCCTCTTCTTTCTGTGTACCAAATTTCAGCCCATTGGGTCAATTAGTTTTTGCGCTAGAGCGTTTTTAAGTTAATTACTTAAAAATTAATATCTCGGCAACCAGCCGTGCTGAAAAGGTGGTACGGGTGTCATCCGAAGAAGCACAGCCTCTTCTTTCTGTGTACCAAATTTCGACCTATTCTGTCAATTAGTATTTGCGCTACAGCTTTTTTAATCTAATTATTTAATAATTAATACCTCCACAACCAGTCGTGCTGAAGAACTGAAACAGATATCATTCGCAGCGGCGGAACGTTTTCTATCCGTATACCGAATTTCAGTCCATTAGGACGCTTAGTTTCGGAGTTATTGTGTATTTCGCAAATCAGTTAATGTCATTGAAAAGTTTCAATGATATCAGCGCTGATAACTCAAAAACTTTTTCGTGGCTGAATAGAAATTTCTAAATTTATACAACTATGAGTAACTCTGTTACCAGCCGAGCTAGAGGGGTGATATATACCTCATTTGAATCAGCTTTATCTCTACTACCACATTTTTTATACCTATTTTTAAAACTCAATATCTCGGCAACTAGCCGTGCTACAGAGGTGGCACAGGTGTCATCCGAAGCAGCATAGCCTCTTCTTTCTGTGTACCAAATTTCACCCTATTCGATCAATTAGTTTTTGCGCTAGAGCATTTTTAATTTAATTACTTAATTATTAATATCTAGGTAACCAGCCGTGCTGAAGAGGTGAGACGCTTGTCATCCGAAGCAGCACAGCCTCTTCTTTCTGTGTACCAAATTTCACCCTATTCGATTAATTAGTTTTTGCGCTAGAGCGTTTTTAATTTTATTACTTAAATATTAATATCTAGGCAACCAGCCGTGCTGAAGAGGTGGTACGGGTGTCATCCGAAGAAGCACAGCCTCTTCTTTCTGTGTACCAAATTTCGACCTATTCTGTCAATTAGTATTTGCGCTACAGCTTTTTTAATCTAATTATTTAATAATTAATACCTCCGCAACCAGTCGTGCTGAAGAACTGAAACAGATATCATTCGCAGCGGCGGAACGTTTTCTATCCGTATACCGAATTTCAGTCCATTAGGACGCTTAGTTTCGGAGTTATTGTGTATTTCGCAAATCAGTTAATGTCATTGAAAAGTTTCAATGATATCAGCGCTGATAACTCAAAAACTTTTTCGTGGCTGAATAGAAATTTCTAAATTTATACAACTATGAGTAACTCTGTTACCAGCCGAGCTAGAGGGGTGATATATACCTCATTTGAATCAGCTTTATCTCTACTACCACATTTTTTATACCTATTTTTAAAACTCAATATCTCGGCAACTAGCCGTGCTACAGAGGTGGCACAGGTGTCATCCGAAGCAGCATAGCCTCTTCTTTCTGTGTACCAAATTTCACCCTATTCGATCAATTAGTTTTTGCGCTAGAGCATTTTTAATTTAATTACTTAATTATTAATATCTAGGCAACCAGCCGTGCTGAAGAGGTGAGACGCTTGTCATCCGAAGCAGCACAGCCTCTTCTTTCTGTGTACCAAATTTCACCCTATTCGATTAATTAGTTTTTGCGCTAGAGCGTTTTTAATTTAATTACTTAATTATTAATATCTAGGCAACCAGCCGTGCTGAAGAGGTGAGACGCTTGTCATCCGAAGCAGCACAGCCTCTTCTTTCTGTGTACCAAATTTCACCCTATTCGATTAATTAGTTTTTGCGCTAGAGCGTTTTTAATTTTATTACTTAAATATTAATATCTAGGCAACCAGCCGTGCTGAAGAGGTGGTACGGGTGTCATCCGAAGAAGCACAGCCTCTTCTTTCTGTGTACCAAATTTCAGCCCATTGGGTCAATTAGTTTTTGCGTAAGAGCGTTTTTAAGTTAATTACTTAAAAATTAATATCTCGGCAACCAGGCGTGCAGAAAAGGTGGTACGGGTGTCATCCGAAGAAGCACAGCCTCTTCTTTCTGTGTACCAAATTTCGACCTATTCTGTCAATTAGTATTTGCGGTACAGCTTTTTTAATCTAATTATTTAATAATTAATACCTCCGCAACCAGTCGTGCTGAAGAACTGAAACAGATATCATTCGCAGCGGCGGAACGTTTTCTATCCGTATACCGAATTTCAGTCCATTAGGACGCTTAGTTTCGGAGTTATTGTGTATTTCGCAAATCAGTTAATGTCATTGAAAAGTTTCAATGATATCAGCGCTGATATCTCAAAATCTTTTTCGTGGCTGAATAGAAATTTCTAAATTTATACAACTATGAGTAACTCTGTTACCAGCCGAGCTAGAAGGGTGATATATACCTCATTTGAATCAGCTTTATCTCTACTACCACATTTTTTATACCTATTTTTAAAACTCAATATCTCGGCAACTAGCCGTGCTACAGAGGTGGCACAGGTGTCATCCGAAGCAGCACAGCCTCCTCTTTCTGTGTACCAAATTTCACCCTATTCGATCAATTAGTTTTTGCGCTAGAGCATTTTTAATTTAATTACTTAATTATTAATATCTAGGCAACCAGCCGTGCTGAAGAGGTGAGACGCTTGTCATCCGAAGCAGCACAGCCTCTTCTTTCTGTGTACCAAATTTCACCCTATTCGATTAATTAGTTTTTGCGCTAGAGCGTTTTTAATTTTATTACTTAAATATTAATATCTAGGCAACCAGCCGTGCTGAAGAGGTGGTACGGGTGTCATCCGAAGAAGCACAGCCTCTTCTTTCTGTGTACCAAATTTCGACCTATTCTGTCAATTAGTATTTGCGCTACAGCTTTTTTAATCTAATTATTTAATAATTAATACCTCCGCAACCAGTCGTGCTGAAGAACTGAAACAGATATCATTCGCAGCGGCGGAACGTTTTCTATCCGTATACCGAATTTCAGTCCATTAGGACGCTTAGTTTCGGAGTTATTGTGTATTTCGCAAATCAGTTAATGTCATTGAAAAGTTTCAATGATATCAGCGCTGATAACTCAAAAACTTTTTCGTGACTGAATAGAAATTTCTAAATTTATACAACTATGAGTAACTCTGTTACCAGCCGAGCTAGAGGGGTGATATATACCTGATTTGAATCAGCTTTATCTCTACTACCACATTTTTTATACCTATTTTTAAAACTCAATATCTCGGCAACTAGCCATGCTACAGAGGTGGCACAGGTGTCATCCGAAGCGGCACAGCCTCTTCTTTCTGTGTACCAAATTTCACCCTATTCGTTCAATTAGTTTTTGCGCTAGAGCGTTTTTAATTTAATTACTTGAATATTAATATCTAGGCAACCAGCCGTGCTGAAGAGGTGCCATGGCTGTCATCCGAAGCGGCACAGCCTCTTCTTTCTGTGTACCAAATTTCAACCTATTCTGTCAATTAGTATTTGCGCTACAGCTTTTTTAATCTAATTATTTAATAATTAATACCTCCGCAACCAGTCGTGCTGAAGAACTGAAACAGATATCATTCGCAGCGGCGGAACGTTTTCTATCCGTATACCGAATTTCAGTCCATTAGGACGCTTAGTTTCGGAGTTATTGTGTATTTCGCAAATCAGTTAATGTCATTGAAAAGTTTCAATGATATCAGCGCTGATAACTCAAAAACTTTTTCGTGGCTGAATAGAAATTTCTAAATTTATACAACTCTGAGTAACTTTGTTACCAGCCGTGCTAGAGGGGTGATATATACCTCATTTGAATCAGCTTTATCTCTACTACCACATTTTTTATACCTATTTTTAAAACTCAATATCTCGGCAACTAGCCGTGCTACAGAGGTGGCACAGGTGTCATCCGAAGCAGCATAGCCTCTTCTTTCTGTGTACCAAATTTCACCCTATTCGATCAATTAGTTTTTGCGCTAGAGCATTTTTAATTTAATTACTTAATTATTAATATCTAGGCAACCAGCCGTGCTGAAGAGGTGAGACGCTTGTCATCCGAAGCAGCACAGCCTCTTCTTTCTGTGTACCAAATTTCACCCTATTCGATTAATTAGTTTTTGCGCTAGAGCGTTTTTAATTTTATTACTTAAATATTAATATCTAGGCAACCAGCCGTGCTGAAGAGGTGGTACGGGTGTCATCCGAAGAAGCACAGCCTCTTCTTTCTGTGTACCAAATTTCGACCTATTCTGTCAATTAGTATTTGCGCTACAGCTTTTTTAATCTAATTATTTAATAATTAATACCTCCGCAACCAGTCGTGCTGAAGAACTGAAACAGATATCATTCGCAGCGGCGGAACGTTTTCTATCCGTATACCGAATTTCAGTCCATTAGGACGCTTAGTTTCGGAGTTATTGTGTATTTCGCAAATCAGTTAATGTCATTGAAAAGTTTCAATGATATCAGCGCTGATAACTCAAAAACTTTTTCGTGACTGAATAGAAATTTCTAAATTTATACAACTATGAGTAACTCTGTTACCAGCCGAGCTAGAGGGGTGATATATACCTGATTTGAATCAGCTTTATCTCTACTACCACATTTTTTATACCTATTTTTAAAACTCAATATCTCGGCAACTAGCCATGCTACAGAGGTGGCACAGGTGTCATCCGAAGCGGCACAGCCTCTTCTTTCTGTGTACCAAATTTCACCCTATTCGTTCAATTAGTTTTTGCGCTAGAGCGTTTTTAATTTAATTACTTGAATATTAATATCTAGGCAACCAGCCGTGCTGAAGAGGTGCCATGGCTGTCATCCGAAGCGGCACAGCCTCTTCTTTCTGTGTACCAAATTTCAACCTATTCTGTCAATTAGTATTTGCGCTACAGCTTTTTTAATTTAATTACTTGAATATTAATATCTAGGCAACCAGCCGTGCTGAAGAGGTGCCATGGCTGTCATCCGAAGCGGCACAGCCTCTTCTTTCTGTGTACCAAATTTCAACCTATTCTGTCAATTAGTATTTGCGCTACAGCTTTTTTAATCTAAATATTTAATAATTAATACCTCCGCAACCAGTCGTGCTGAAGAACTGAAACAGATATCATTCGCAGCGGCGGAACGTTTTCTATCCGTATACCGAATTTCAGTCCATTAGGACGCTTAGTTTCGGAGTTATTGTGTATTTCGCAAATCAGTTAATGTCATTGAAAAGTTTCAATGATATCAGCGCTGATAACTCAAAAACTTTTTCGTGGCTGAATAGAAATTTCTAAATTTATACAACTCTGAGTAACTTTGTTACCAGCCGTGCTAGAGGGGTGATATATACCTCATTTGAATCAGCTTTATCTCTACTACCACATTTTTTATACCTATTTTTAAAACTCAATATCTCGGCAACTAGCCATGCTACAGAGGTGGCACAGGTGTCATCCGAAGCGGCACAGCCTCTTCTTTCTGTGTACCAAATTTCACCCTATTCGTTCAATTAGTTTTTGCGCTAGAGCGTTTTTAATTTAATTACTTGAATATTAATATCTAGGCAACCAGCCGTGCTAAAGAGGTGCCATGGCTGTCATCCGAAGCGGCACAGCCTCTTCTTTCTGTGTACCAAATTTCAACCTATTCTGTCAATTAGTATTTGCGCTACAGCTTTTTTAATCTAATTATTTAATAATTATTACCTCCGCAACCAGTCGTGCTGAAGAACTGAAACAGATATCATTCGCAGCGGCGGAACGTTTTCTATCCGTATACCGAATTTCAGTCCATTAGGACGCTTAGTTTCGGAGTTATTGTGTATTTCGCAAATCAGTTAATGTCATTGAAAAGTTTCAATGATATCAGCGCTGATAACTCAAAAACTTTTTCGTGGCTGAATAGAAATTTCTAAATTTATACAACTCTGAGTAACTTTGTTACCAGCCGTGCTAGAGGGGTGATATATACCTCATTTGAATCAGCTTTATCTCTACTACCACATTTTTTATACCTATTTTTAAAACTCAATATCTCGGCAACTAGCCGTGCTGAAGAGGTGGCACGGGTGTCATCCAAAGCGGCACAGCCTCTTCTTTCTGTGTACCAAATTTCACCCTATTCGATCAATTAGTTTTTGCGCTAGAGCATTTTTAATTTAATTACTTTATTATTAATATCTAGGCAACCAGCCGTGCTGAAGAGGTGAGACGCATGTCATCCGAAGCAGCACAGCCTCTTCTTTCTGTGTACTAAATTTCAGCCCATTGGGTCAATTATGTTTTGCGCTAGAGCGTTTTTAATTTCATTACTTAAATATTAATATCTAGGCAACCAGCCGTGCTGAAGAGGTGAGACGCGTGTCATCCGAAGCAGCACAGCCTCTTCTTTCTGTGTACCAAATTTCACCCTATTCGATCAATTAGTTTTTGCGCTAGAGCATTTTTAATTTAATTACTTAATTATTATTATCTAGGCAACCAGCCGTGCTGAAGAGGTGAGACGCATGTCATCCGAAGCAGCACAGCCTCTTCTTTCTGTGTACTAAATTTCAGCCCATTGGGTCAATTATGTTTTGCGCTAGAGCGTTTTTAATTTAATTACTTAAAAACTAATATCTCGGCAACCAGCCGTGCTGAAGAGGTGGTACGGGTGGCATCCGAAGAAGCACAGCCTCTTCTTTCTGTGTACCAAATTTCAGCCCATTGGGTCAATTAGTTTTTGCGCTAGAGCGTTTTTAAGTTAATTACTTAAAAATTAATATCTCGGCAACCAGCCGTGCTGAAAAGGTGGTACGGGTGTCATCCGAAGAAGCACAGCCTCTTCTTTCTGTGTACCAAATTTCAACCTATTCTGTCAATTGGTATTTGCGCTACAGCTTTTTTAATCTAATTATTTAATAATTAATACCTCCGCAACCAGTCGTGCTGAAGAACTGAAACAGATATCATTCGCAGCGGCGGAACGTTTTCTATCCGTATACCGAATTTCAGTCCATTAGGACGCTTAGTTTCGGAGTTATTGTGTATTTCGCAAATCAGTTAATGTCATTGAAAAGTTTCAATGATATCAGCGCTGATAACTCAAAAACTTTTTCGTGGCTGAATAGAAATTTCTAAATTTATACAACTATGAGTAACTCTGTTACCAGCCGTGCTAGAGGGGTGATATATACCTCATTTGAATCAGTTTTATCTCTACTACCACATTTTTTATACCTATTTTTAAAACTCATTATCTCGGCAACTAGCCGTGCTGCAGAGGTGGCACAGGTGTCATCCGAAGCAGCACAGCCTCTTCTTTCTGTGTACCAAATTTCACCCTATTCGATCAATTAGTTTTTGCGCTAGAGCGTTTTTAATTTTATTACTTAAATATTAATATCTAGGCAACCAGTCGTGCTGAAGAGGTGCCATGGCTGTCATACGAAGCAGCACAGCCTCTTCTTTCTGTGTACTAAATTTCAGCCCATTGGGTCAATTAGTTTTTGCGCTAAAGCGTTTTTAATTTAATTACTTAAAAACTAATATCTCGGCAACCAGCCGTGCTGAAGAGGTGGTACGGATGTCATCCGAAGAAGCACAGCCTCTTCTTTCTGTGTACCAAATTTCAACCTACTCTGTCAATTAGTATTTGCGCTACAGCTTTTTTAATCTAATTATTTAAAAATTAATACCTCCGCAACCAGTCGTGCTGAAGAACTGAAACAGATATCATTCGCAGCGGCGGAAAGTGTTCTATCCATATACCGAATTTCAGTCCATTAGGACGCTTAGTTTCGGAGTTATTGTGTATTTCGCAAATCAGTTAATGTCATTGAAAAGTTTCAATGATATCAGCGCTGATATCTCAAAAACTTTTTCGTGGCCGAATAGAAATTTCTAAATTTATACAACTCTGAGTAACTCTGTTACCAGCCGTACTAGAGGGGTGATATATACCTCATTTGAATCTGCTTTTTCTCTACTATCACATTTTTTATACCTATTTTTAAAACTTAATATCTCGGCAACTAGCCGTGGTAAGGAGGTGGCGCAAGTGTCATCCGAAGTAACACAGCCTCTTCTTTCTGTGTACCAAATTTCAGCAGATTTGGTCAATTAGTTTTTGCGCCAGAGCGTTTTTAATTCTATTACTTAAAAATTGATATCTTGGCAACCAACTATGCTGAAGAGGTGAGACGGGTGTCATCCGAAGCGGCACAGCCTCCAGTTTCTGTGTACCATGTTTCAGCCCATTGGATCAATTAGTTTTTGCGCTACAGCTTTTTTAATTTAATTATTTTAAAATTAATACCTCCGCAACCAATCGTGCTGAAGAACTGAAATAGATATCATTCAAAGCGGCGGAACGTTTTTTATCCGTATACCGAATTTCAATCCATTAGGACGATTAGTTTCGGGGTTATTGTGTATTCCGCAAATCAGTTAATGTCATTGAAAAGTTTCAATGTGCTGAAAAAACATGACTCTTTTGTCAATTTGTATTTTAATATAACCATTATTTCCTTTTACAAATCAGCATGATTCAAAATCCAATCTTTGTGATAGTATACATCGGTAAAGAAATCAGGCTTTCCTAAAGCACACAAGAAAGCTGCAGATGTGACACCCACCAATTCATGATTATCATTAACCAAAGGACCACCTGAATCTCCTGAGCAAACACCTTTGCCTTTCTCTTCCAACGTGCAAATCTTGCCCATCAACGCTTGCACATATAAACTGCAATCTTCGTGACTCATGACATTCATGCGCATCCATTGCAAATTATTGGGTGCTTCACTTCCAGGGTGCGAAGTATATCCCCAACCCGAGCTGGTCAATCGCTCATTATCTTGAACTGAACGACTGGTCAATGCTAACGGCTGCACCACGTTATTAAACTCTATATCTTGCGATAGAGTAATGACTGCAATATCATTAATTAATGAGGAATGATTGTAATTCTCGTGTATGACAAACGACTTTAAAGGATATCGTTTAGCACTGGTATCATCCAATTCAATGGCACCCACAACCACAACCATATATTTTATATCATAAACGTTGCAGTGAGCTGCTGATACTAAAGTTCGTGGACCAATAATTGTTGCTCCGCACATGTGATAATTATTGTAATCAGTACGTAAAGATGCAATATATTTAAATTGCCCTTTTGCTGCATCTTGCCCTCCGACAATTCGGTTATGGAAATAACCAGCTAAAAAATGTTAAAATTTCGCTAATAAGTTAATTAGATTAAAATAAATTCAATAATTATTACCTTGGTTGACTGCGATAAAAGCGAAAAGAATCAGAATTGTCTTCATTTTGTTTACAGGATGTGAATACTTTCACAAGTGCTTTTATAAAGGTTCAATAGTTTATTTATAAATTAAATGTATCTTTTATCTGCTACCGCATATTTTTAAATCTGATAAAATTTATTATTTATTTTATCACTTTTAAATTTAAACAAGACGTTCATTATTTGACTTATAGCAATTAAATTTTGCTTAATTGATTTAACTAATTACTTTCTCAAGTCATTGGTCTAAAAACAACAACTTTAAGAATTTTGTTTATAGTCCTTTGGTCAACGTACTTTATCTACTTGATTTGCGACACAATTTGCTGATAAAATGCACGCAAGTGAAAAATATAACCGAATAACGGGATTCTAAATTTATGTTACTAAAATTAATCGGCAGTAAATTGAATATGTTCTTAAACCTAACGGAAATGATAACTACACTTGGATTAATCAATGCATTAACAAAAATGAAAACGTGGATTTGAAACAAGATGTAATCTATTAATGATAAATGCAAATCACTTAGCAAGGTTTTCTCAATGGCTTTATTTGCAAGCTGCAATCTAATCTTTTAAATTTATTAAGTGTCTCAAAATATCTACTATGGTGTGATCGGCGGAAGTTATTTAAAAAAATTAAATTCGTTGACTAATTATTTTTAAATACGTGATTTACAAAAATAACAATAATGAATAACATTATAATATTTTACATAATTAAATTATTTATTACCTTCCTAATAGCTTTTTAGAAAAACTTACTTTTTCAATTAGCATTTATAAGATTTTTTATTTTAAAACTCTAAGACTAATTGTAACTGTAATTATTAATTTACTTTTAAGAATATTTAAGAATCATTAATTTGTAATGATTTACACCTAATTGCAATTCATCCTCATATTGCTGTTCATTGATTACCTTATTGTAGAAATTACATCTTATCGATAATTTCGGAGAAAAATGCATTGTGTGAATGATAAGATTTAGGTATAAATACTGAAAATTTGTCAAGTCAAAACTAGATTGGTGAATTAGTTTTACCAAGCATCCAATATGAAAGTAGCAATTGCAGTATTGTGCACCCTTGGTGTTGCTTTGGGTAAGTAAAAGTGATAAAATTAGATAATTTAATTTATTACATGTATTATTTAATTTGCAGCTTCACCACCAAGCTGGCGTATTGTTGGAGGCCAAGATGCGGCTGACAACCAATTCCCATACCAGATCTCTCTGCGTCGGTACGGTTGCCACAGCTGTGGCGGTTCCATTCTGGATGAGACCACCATCTTGTGCGCTGCCCATTGCGTCGATGGTGCCAGCCCAAGCTCCATGACTGTCCGCGTTGGAAGCAACAAGTTGAATGCCCAAACCGAAGAGTACCCAGTTAAAGGATTCGTCGCTCACGAAGATTACAACGCATACCAAATCTACAACGACATTTCAATCATCAAGTTGGCCAAACCCATCAAATTCCGTGAGGGTGTCCAACCAATCAAGCCACGTCAAACCAACATTGGAGACAACGATGAAGTCATCCTTTCCGGCTGGGGCACCACCAGCTACCCAGGATCCACACCCAACGACTTGCAATTCATCCACTTGAAGACCATCTCCGTTGACGATTGCGCCAAACGCCACGAATCTGGCACTGGCTTGCCAGTTTTCAAGACCGAAGTCTGCACCTTGACCCAAAAGGGTGAGGGAGCTTGCCACGGTGACTCTGGTGGCCCATTGGTTGACACCAACGGTGAACAAATTGGCATCGTTTCATGGGGCAACCCATGCGCTCGTGGATACCCAGATGTCTTCACCCGGGTCTACTCCTACTTGGATTGGATCGAACGTAACCGCCATTAAATGATTCAAATGTTTTAAGAAAATTCCGCACTAAATAAATTTATAACTAATTAACTTGATTTGAACTTTTTTATCTACCTTCCATGCGCTCTTGACACTCGTAATTACCATTACAAAATGTAATCACAGGGATGACTGATAAGAAACCATTATCGCTAAGTCATTTTCATTTATTTATTTCTTATTAGGATTGATCATTTTGTAAACTAATTTCAACTCTAAGCTGATGTGACACATCAAACAATAATTAGTCATTAACAAATTATGACAAAATATTGAGTATACATAGATTAAAATATAAAAAGTAATTGCTAAAATAATATTTCCAGCACTAAACTATTATATTTTTGTATAAGCATTTGGCATTTAGTGGAAGTTGCAGCTAATGGTAGACTAGACAAATACATATGTTTGATACATAGTTTAAAATGACACACCTATAGAATATAAACAAATACTTTTGTTTTTCGGAATGCAAGAGCATTTAAAACGACAACGAGACATTCTAATACAACAAATAATACGTCTTTACAATTGACTAGATCAAGGTAAATAATAGTGGCTACATTGGCACATAATTTGTAACACGTATTCATAACAGTAATTGATATTACAATAAAATAATTGCATGGTCACGCTCCAAGCGACGTTTCGCTTTCAACGCAACCATTCCCATAGGATCGACGGGTGGTGGAAGACCAGCATTACTTGTAGCTGCTTGTAAATAATATATTTCCGTTTTACCAGAATGGTAACCATAAATAATCGAATCATCATCCCTAAAAGTTTAAGACACTCGTTGTAAACTAAGATCGCAATAAATGAAAAGTACTAAATACCTCAAAGTTATTTCAGTGATATCTTTTGCATTAATAAAATCACGATGCAAATGAGTCAAAGCACCCAATTCACCGCATCCCCATGGTCCGCCACGCTGAACCGTATCCCAATTCTGATCCATACTTAAATAACTGTACGGATCATTCGTATCTCCATTGGAAGCATTTCCATTGCCAGGATAAGTTTCTAAGCAGTGTCTTAATTGTTTTTCAAGTTTTCCCAAAGTCTCAACACACATTTCTCTCTAAAATACGTCACTTTCTTATGATATTAATTACCTTAATGAACAAATTAATACTTACAAGTTCGCTAATAATCTCAGGTGAATTATGAGCGTTCTCTTCTAGAAGCAATCCGACAACCATATCTTGCTGACCACAAATGAACAAAGTACATTTCTTAAGCTTTTCATTTGGGTTATTTTCAGATTTCAATTGATTCTTTAAAAATCCATAATTTTGTTGAGTCTGCCCATATCTGAAATCTTTGTATTCGCTGGGAGTTGTATCCCGGCTGCAAAATCCACTTGAAAGCTCTTCCATTGCAAGTAGACTAAGTTTGGACATTAGGGGTGTTAATTGTACGCCACCATAATTTTTCGATTGCACCATTGGCGAATACAACTGCGACTCACACGACAAGGATTTCAGCGGAAGCGTAAGGCTTTTGCGATGCTCTCGATCGCGAGGCAGGTTCAAAATTGGGTCAAGTGGTACCTTATCACTCTCTGAATTTCTTCGGTCGTGGTTATCACTGTTACCTTTCAATGAGGCATAATCAGAGGTGTCTACAGATTTCCAATCATCATTACTATCCAGGTCCTCAGCGGTGTTGTCACAAATATTTTCATTAATTGGCTCAATGCTCATTTTGCTTTCTTTATCAATTGGACAAGCAAGTTCATTTTCTTTAAATTCACTATCTTCATCAGCTTGATCTGGATCAACGCAAATGGACATGACGCTTTGATGCAATACTTTATTTAAATCAGTCATTGGCGTTGAACAAATACTGGTGTGACCATGAAATGGCGTTGTTGGAGGCTTTGGCAGAACTTTATCATCAGAAGTTTTATTCCTCAAGTTTAAGAATTTTGGTCTTGTTAATGGTTTTGCTTGGGCAACAATATTAGTTTCACCATTAACTGGAGATTGTGGATCAACATCTTCTTCAAGCACTGTTGAAAATATAATAGACTGATCTCGTTTCATTGCAGAAAGAACTGATTCTTTCGTAGGTTGAACCTAAAAAAAATTAATTTTAAATCTTATCAGTTGTAAGATAACTTATGATTCTAGCTTACTGGTTTTGCATTGCTCCGTTTATGTAAATATAAATGCACAGTGCGTGCGCGTAAAGCGTCTTCCAATAATTCTTGATAATC
Source organism: Aleochara curtula (assembly GCA_963978815.1). NCBI lineage: Eukaryota > Metazoa > Arthropoda > Insecta > Coleoptera > Staphylinidae > Aleochara > Aleochara curtula. The sequence goes on from OZ022216.1 coordinate 5,232,572, forward strand.
TTGACTCTCAACATACACATCCAATAATTGTACTCCCAAGGGTAGTTGATAATCAACTTTAACCACTTCTGCTGGTGATTTAATTCTATATGGATCAGTGAGAACCAATTTCTTTGTAAGATTACTGCTTACTTGAGTAGCTAATACCCTAAAAGTGTTTTAAAAACTTAGTGAATTGATTGTTATTCCATAATATTAACATACTTGTTATGGTATAGCATTGTACCACCCAAAACATGATCAATTTCCTGACAACACTGTAAAATCTGCACAGACTCTAAAAATACATTACTTGCACTCTTTGGCAAGTGAATTTTTGGAATGTTTGAAAACAAATTGCTACTGTAGCTGAGTATTTTAATATATGTTTCAAACATGTGATACAACTTGGCTGACATATTTTCTGATGTTTTGTATAATTTGCTCATTTCCTCAAGATCATTATGATAAAATGTGATAAGTGATTGTAATGTATCAGCTCTATATTCTAATACCCAATCAGCTATATTTCTATCAGTACCCACTGCCTGCAAATCTCAAATTACTAATAATGTAAATATTAAATGACTTTGTACTCATACCAGAATATATCTGCCATATTCTTGAATGAAAAACTTTCCACTTTGAAGTGCTATTATCTTAGGACAACTAAATACTGACTTTAAAAATTGAGTAGTGCCCATTACTTGTCCACAAAGGGCTGTTTTTTGTTGATCAGAGACCCAACCAGGGTGAAAATAAAGAATTGCTGAAGATGGATCATCCTCTTCATTTTTCAATAATTGAGTGTCATAAACAAATATTATCATCATTTCCCTTAAAAGGCATAAATAACATTGAATGAATAGTTACAAAAGGAGTATTAGTCTTACTTTGCCATGATTATGGTTATTTTTTTAATGCTGCACTATTATTTCACAACCACTTATCAAAATATATTAATTTGAGAAATAAACGCATAATTAAACACATTCAGATAAACAACACTCGAGAAGCACTTAGAACCTTAAAGATATGTTTCATTTAGTGAACGTTCCTATGCATTAGATTAGCTACATTTTTCGCCAATTATCTTGCCTGGCTGCCCAGATTGCGCGAGTGGTTGCATAGCTTGGAGTACGAATGCGAACAAAATTAAAACGAATGGAAAATAACAAAATATGATTAGCAATGATTAGTAATAATCCGATATATACATCCGATATATGCAACGGTTACAATGACAGTAGTTAAGAAAACTTTATAAAACCTCACTAAGTACTTTAAAAGTAAGTTGACCCTAAAAATAATTTGCATAAATTTATTCCTGCCTACCAAACTAATTTTATAATCAGATATAAAAATATTTTTGATCTTCACAACTGTGAAGAAATAATGTGTGTTGAATTAGGTCCAAGCTTGAGATGTTTATTTAAAAAAAGTGATTTGTGAATGCATATCTGATGCAATACGACATACTTGTGATCTAAAGAGTGACAAGAATAGTGGTAATATCTTGCAATAACGACATTAAGCAATGTTATGTAATAAATCATATTTACCCCGTTTCGTAACAACAAATATGACTCCGTGGCGCAACGGTAGCGCGTCTGACTCCAGATCAGAAGGTTGCGTGTTCAAATCACGTCGGGGTCAAACCACGGTTTTTTACCCGCACCAGGAGTATATTGCTAATAGACGCTACTGTAATTTTATACAAGCAACTTTATACCATGATGATGCATACGTGCATCATCATAACATATCTCACTCTAGAGCAGTAGGATGTGATCCAGTCATTCTGGGAACAACGCAATTGTTTTAATCAAGTCGAACCCTTCGACATAACGAACAATAAAAACCATAATAACTCGGTGGTACGTGACTCCGTGGCGCAACGGTAGCGCGTCTGACTCCAGATCAGAAGGTTGCGTGTTCAAATCACGTCGGGGTCAACGCCGGATTTTTTACCCATTCCAGAGACCACTAGCCACCATGATAACTGATAGTATAGTACAGAAGAGCTTATTTGCTATACTATACGTGTATAGCAAAGAAACGTCGCCAGTAGACAAAGCAAACATATTTCAAGAAAATAACAAAGTTTAATTTAGTATTTTCTATTTTCTGATCATAGCGTATATACATATATAATAGAAATTAAACAAAATTGATATAAAATAAGAAGTCAAAGTTCACAATTCAATAAACCACAACAATTAAACCTAATGTGATTATTCTGCATGCTTCAACAGAACATATAATTCTTGTTGCTCATGCTCTTTTTCAACCTGTTCTTGATATAAATTTATTAATATATCTTGGAAGCGTTGTCTTAACGCATGGTTTTCTATGTTTTCAATTTCAGCTTCTTGTTGTTGCCGTCTTGTTTTTAAAGCAGTCAGCTCATTATGAATTTCTTCCAAACGGTTTTCAATATTTGCTGCAATAAAGCATAGTACACAAATTAATAATAATGAAAATACAACATTTTTATTAGATTACCTTTGGTTAAAGTCATTGATGAGAACTGAACACTTGATGAATTGTAATATTCAAGATCTTGCATCATATTTGATGATGTTTCCACAGAATCAAACATTTCATTGGAGAATTCAGTAACTTGTTGCTTAATTGTAGCAGAAGTATTCTGAAAGTAAGAAACATTTTTAATAACTGGAATGATTTATTGTAATACCACAATACATACCAGAGCAGAGTTTGAATCAGTCATCCTGCTATCTGAATTTTGGCTATTATCATCAACATCTAAAACATGAAGGGTTGCATCTTCTTCATCAGAGTCACTAACAGCACCACCAAATATATCATGCTCAGCAATGTTGGAGATGGGCTCTGGTGGTTCTGTCTTAATAACTGTTCCCTTGTTTACTTTATTCTCATCATCCTCATTAATAACTTCCCATCTAATACCAATAGCATCATTGTCAATTCTGAGTAATCTCTTTACTTCCTTTTCAATTTCAGGCGCCTCAACATACTTCTTCTTTAAAGTCTTCCGAAACCTTCTCTTCCTAATATTTTTGGCAGGTGGTGTAATTCCATGAGGCCATAGATATTTCTTATCAACTTTGAGAGAATCTTTCTTTTTTGTTTTCTGTGGTGACTCCTCATCAGGTGTCTGATCATCCTCATATTTACACTGAAGCATTTGGCATATATCAGCTGTTTTGTAAAAACCCTTGGAGTCTATTGTTTTGAGTGATTCAACAACTGTTGGTAAATCCACAACTTTTGCAGGCAGTAACCAATGATCAATACGAACTTCGCCATGTCTCATATCATTCTCTATTCTGATTGTGAATCTGTCTTTAGATACAGCATTATTTCTCACAGCTTCTCTCAATGCTTGTGCAGGTTCCTAAAGCATAAAACGTTGCTAAATAAATCTACAAGTGAAATTAAATTATACATACCCCAGGCAAGCGTAATATAAATTGTGATTCAAGCTCAGGCTGATCCATTATTTAAACTATAATTTTCGTTTGTTATTGTAAACACCAAGTAGCAACTCACGACGCTGAAAGTAAACTAACGATGTAAACTCAATGTGCCGCAGTGTATGTACATTGCCGTACGTACTGCTAAACTAATCGTCCCAGAGAAAATTTGACAGAGGACGCACATAACATAATTAAACTTGAAGATTATTCATAATTATTAAATTCACTAAATTATTTCAATTTCATATCTATTCGGATCTTCTTATATTTAATTTAAAACCCAGAAATGTTTTGTTAAAATAAATGATATGTAATATTAATTAGCATCGTTATAATAATTTCCGTAAAACTTTGTTTTCTCTTGAGAATATTAATAGAATAAATAATTTTGCGTATATGTTTAGTGTTTATAGTCATAATATCATTTGTATTTAAAGGGTAAAAATTGCCTTTTACAATTTTTATTGGAGTCATGGATGGATTAGAGCCAAGAAGTATGATAGAGGACAGCACTATTATTACTCTCTGTAATACTCTTCAGAACCGATATAAAATCAGCGCCGAAACGCTGCAAAAGCATACTTACCTGGCGTAGGGGTTACCGTGATCATCAAGGCGGTTCCCCCAGGGTGAGGCCCTACCATTGCACTACGGATGGGCTGACCCCTGCGATTATCCCTAATGTGGATAACTCGGGCGCGTAATTTTTAGTAGTCGGGACTGCGTACGCGCTATCCCGGTTTAATAATAATAAATAAAATTTTCTTGGTAGCATTTCTTTTAGGTTAGTGGTTACATATGAAATAAGTAAATGCACAGAATATGTTCAGAGCATAGAAGCTTGTATCAATGCGTCGTCGACGACACCAAAAAAAAGCTCATTCAGCTTGAAAGATTTATATTACTGTACTTATACGTTATTTAAACGAATATTTTATTAATGCACTTTTTACAATGATGTTTAATTTAAAAACGTAGTTAAAAGATACTACATAGATTTGTAGTATCTATGGTTAAAGCCCTGTATATTCCCGCTGAATGGAATCATTTGTCCCAATATACAATAACCTAAAAATTTGTTAATCATAAATAAGGCGCAATTTTCTTGTGTTTTTGGGCTTATACTTACTGAAATACTATTCTGAGTGATTGTGTCTGAAAATATCCATAATTACGAATGTAAACATCAAGTTTACAAAGACAGCTTCAGCATCCTGAGCCATCACAATCTTCATGTACTTGCAATCGTAATGAAAAAGAAGCTACCATGTCTAAATTAGGACTTGTTCCATTCAAAGATATTTCAATGACCAACGAAAACAACACTACATTTCAGAAAGATTTTGGATGTCAGTTTAGCCCAATTGAAACGATAAACATAAAGGGTGATTACACTTCTGATAATGATTATGATGAAGAAGTAAGTTGCCACATATTATTTGAAATCATATTAGAGAAATTTATTAATATCATTGCATTATTAGATTGATTTTTATATAATTGAAGATGATGAAAATGACAATGTAAGTAACATTTAAAATAATCATAAATTAACATGTTAAAGCAATTTAATTTCTAGGGCGTATACTATGAACTTGAAAACATTACTCAAGCTGATCCTGAGGTAAGTATGATAATCTTAATTGTTTTAAAGTCAGAAACATTTGTTTGCTTTGTAGCCAACTTCACCAAAAGTGGAAATAAATCCACAGACAAAAGGAAATAGATCAAAAGCAAAAGTTGCAAAACAACATAAGTGCAAAGTATGTGTCCCAAGTAAAAAATTGAAGTGTGATTCTTAATGTCTATTTTACAGAAATGTTCTATAAAGAAGCTTAATAAAGCCACCCAATGCAATAATGCAACACCTTTGCAGAGAAAATTATGGTATTGGCAGAAAAAGGTAAAAAGGCAGCAAATAATAATTAAACGGTTGAAGCAAATACTCAAAGACAATATAAGACTAAGTTCTTTCCCATTAATAAAAATGCCAATTAGTGAAACTGATCTAGCTAATATGGAACGACAAGCTGAGCTGAGTAGAAATACACTGAATTTTGTCAAGGAAAGGCGGAAACCAAAATGATGCATATGATGAATAGATTTGGAGAAAAATTTACTTTCATTGATAATAATTGTTGTGAAGTAATTCTCATGTAAATGACCATCTATTATTGTATTCTCTTCATATTAAGATATGTATTAATATGAACAGACCCCCATTTCAATCAAAGCCCTTGTTTTTTCTTTACAAGCAAAACAAACTCCAAACAACCTATTTATTGTTTATATTAATTTATCTTACCTACCTATGAAGTACTTAATGAATCTGGCACAGTGATAAGTGCATTATAATAACACTATCTAAACTTTTTAATGGAATGTTAGTGCATCTTAAAAGCTGTGGACAAGTCAACCCATATTTAAAAAATATGTAAACAAATCATTTTAGAACAAGTATCTGAATTGGTTACTGTTAATTACTACGAAAGTAGTATGCACTATATGTTAATAGACCAACATATATACACATTCAAAAGTAGCCCAGGGCATAGCAATTGACAACCGCTGGCATCATTCAACAATGTTCAGCCGTCTTTGGTCGCCTTCTACTACTTTTTAGGTTAGAACCACATCTATGGTAAATTTACAACTATGGCGTTAGTTCATAATTTAATTAAACAATCTATAACACGGAAACTCAATTTACCACGTCTTGTGCGTTGTTCATCTACTATTTCTGATACTGCAAATGATAAGAAAGAGGGTGGTTATGCCAAAGCATTTGCAAAGTTTGAAAATATTAATGTTCCCCAAAGTGAAAAACCACAAACATTTGCTAATTTATTAAGGAACTCAAAATTTGTTGATGTGAGTTGTTGTCATTAATAATTTTGCTATTTATAATTAATTTCTTTAAATTTTGTACATGTCCATAGTTAGGGGATGCTGAGGGGAAAATTGTATCTGGCAAGATATATCACATAGTTGAAGATGACCTATACATTGATTTTGGTTGGAAATTTCATTGTGTATGCCCAAGGCCTAAGAAAAATCCACAGTATGTATCTAAACTGTAATGTAATTGATTAATTGACTATCAACACGATTTTAGGAACTATGTTAGAGGAGCCAAAGTTAGACTTTTAATCAAGGATTTAGAACTTTCCTCAAAGTTCTTGGGATTTGATAAAGATTTGACATTATTAGAAGCTGATTGCATATTATTAGGACTTTTACAGGAACGTAAAAGTGCTTAATTATATAGTTTACTTTACATAGACCAGAAAACCGCTTAAATGATATATTTATTATGGAGACCCAGCCATTATAATATATAATATTGTGTATAAAAACTTTGTTAATAGAAATTTTGTAAACAAACATTAAAAGATGGGTATAAATCTGGATATGACTTCTTCCTAATATGTTGCAATGTGAGTTGCCTATGTTGATGACATATTTTGAGCACACGTTTGTCAGATGTGCATAGTAATAGTGCCGGTCGTTATTTAGAGCACAAGACCAAAGTTCTTTTGATTTTGATACATCATTTATTGAAAAAGATTAATAAACTAAAACGAAATGTCTACAGCCGGTGAAGCGCGTACATCCATATGTGGTAAATTGGGGTTGAAACCCCTGAATACAAAGAATGTTTTGTTTTACTATGCACCCATCCAGGGGGTTATCAGTTACACGGCATTATCAGTGAATGTAATGAACCCGAATTTGATACTAAGGTAGCGTTATCACAATCAATATGAAAGATATGGCTAAATATACAATGTAATTCAAACAAGTTAAACATAACCTTACAATTATGCAACTTCCAGGCTATTTCCACGACGAGACATTACAAATGTTCTTCTAGCACATGCATTGGTTGGTTCTGGATTATACTTATATAATCGACCACATCTTGCAGTATTATCCAAACAAGAGCGCATTTTATACAGGTGATTATATTAATCTATAAAAAGATACAATGATTTATGATACTGTTTTTAGTGCATTTGGCTCCCTCACATTTTCTTTGGGCTCAGTGCTCATCTGGGCAATTTTACGAAGTGTTGTCCCCCAAAATGTTGCTCTGTGCACTGCATGTGGCATTGGCTCTGGAGTTGCACTCTTAAAAATTGGTTGCAACTATATTCAACATGCTGATAATCTAGCAGATGTAAAAAGATCTTAAAATTTGTATAAATTGAAAACAATAAACATAGACTGTACCAATATAATATTGTATAACTGCAATCATAAAATATCAATAATGAAATTGTGTTTGTTGTTTTATATACTGTAGTTGCATTAATGTTAATATAATAGTATACAACAGTTTGTAGTACAATGCAGTTGAACCCTTTTGATGTGTCAGTTTCCAGCAATTAAAAGTAACTTTGTTACAATCAAGAATTATCTTCTGTGTGGTTGAAATGTGCAAATATGGCATTCGAGTGGAAATGTCACTGGTTATTTGGAGATGAGATGGAGAAGTGTTCATCATGTTCATTGAATTGCAAGACTTGAATTAGTCGTCTCCAATGGTTAGGAAATGGACAAGTTTCAGAGTGAAATGCATTACCTAAATAATTTCATTTGCCAATCCGCCGATACGCATGGCTGATCGTAATTGTTTCTTGTTCAACAGGAACGAACATATGACAGATATTGAGTTAAAATTCTCAGTTTCATCCTTCTGGGAAATTGCTGATGAGCAACTAGCGTATCAATTATCCTGAATTTTCACACTAGGCGAGTAGACTAATTGCAATCAAGAATTATTTGAGGTACGATGCGGACATGCGGTTTTCGTAAATTTGGGGTATATTTGAAATATTTCTGGAAAATACAAAATTTCTTTGTCACTTACATAAGAAATGTATTACAATACGAAAATGATATTGGAGAAATCACTTAAATACAGAATGAATTTCTCACTCTAAGGGAGTAAACTTGGTTACAATCAAAAACTATTTCTGGAAATATAACTTTAGTTTGTGTTGTGTCAATTGAATAATATTTGAAATATTTTTAGAAAATACAGGTCTCCTCTTGTAAATTTAAATTTATCGTTGACAATAAAGCAAATAACATAAATCCATGCAATTTACTAGAGTAAGAGCCAATAATAATTTGCAAGTAGTTTTAAGTGGCGCTTTAGTTAGTATTTTATTGCTATATTTAGCTGCACTCTAAATGAACATAATCGGATTTCTAGAACCAGTATGTTATAATATACCTACGTTTAAATTCTAGTAAGTACCTACAAGGCAAGTAGAGCAAATTTCCGTGCATCATTGAAGTTTGTTCACCGACTAACATCATTAGTGACGTTCTTCCGCTGCTTTTAACAAATTATTCATCTGAATATTTGTTGCAAGAATAGCATTTCAAGAAAATAATAAGTTTTTATATAAAATTATAACTTGTATTAAATAATTTTAAAGAATAGTAAACGTAGTTTTTTCTTCAACTCTTCAATTATGAATAACAATTATTAAAACAAGACATTCGTCAAGCTTGCAAGAAAAGGTAAACTAGTAATGCTTCGAAACGTTGATATATTTGCAATCGACCAGGGGTTCTTACGCCATAAATGAATAATATTTATAATTAAGAAAATTAATGCTGGAAATAGTTTTAAAGATTTATTTATTTGGAGCTAGTTCTCTCAATTTGTTTTACACGTCTTGAATTATAATGAAAGACTCTTTAATTCATGAATTTGCACCGATTTTCCCAAATTTGTAAACAGATAACTAAAATATAAAATCAATTAAACTAGATTATCACTTTTGAAATAGAATTTGGAGACAAATCAAAAGCACTCCTAGCGTAATGTTTCTTGTGTAAAATTTTAAAAACAAAGAGATAGTTAAAGAAATGTTACTTTGAAAATTCTTTGTTTGAAGAGTTGAACCAAGTGAAATGATGACGTTACAGTTTTCAATTATGCATAACAATCGATAAATGCCGTCATTCGTCATATAATTCCAGTGAAAGTTTTCCAAGACATCTTGTAATTAGTTCTAATGGAATAAAGTTAGAAAAGTGGCTAATTATCGACTATAAATGTTACGAGTTAAATATTTACAATAGTAAATTTTGTTCATTACCTCATTATTTATTAAATTGCTCTCTCTGGTGATATTACCCTCAATCTAACTTGCCACCTGTACAAATCTTAAAATGTAAGCGCACTTTCCACCCCGTCGCTTAATCAATAGGGTAATTTCTATACACTTAATATAGTCCTTTCCCTCGTTTTTATTTCAAATTTTTTTATTCTGTTAGCCTATTGTGCTCCATGGGTGGCTGTGGCAAAATTTCCTTTTCTTTTGCGTTTTTTTATTGGTTTTCGATTAGTTACAGTATTTATTTATTTGTATGAACTATGTCTGAGTTGAGACGAAACTAATTTATAATTCACAGTAAAATAAATGTTATAATATTCCATATTTTGGTTACGTATTTCAACTGGTTGAATTAAATTTATTTAACGTTAAAATTTAACATGTTAATTTAGTTAATTTTAATCAAAGTTTTCGGTTAAATTCAAAATTATCAAGTTTTTAAGTTTAAATTAGAAGGAGATAAATTTACGGATGAATTATGTTCAAAATTTGCCACCCCAACAATCCTCAGATCCAGAAAATAAACGAGGAGCTCTAAAAAACTACAAACAACCCCTCACTTCAATCGCAACTTCCATTCGAATTTTAATTAAAGAATTTTGAATTAATATAAATATTTAACTTCAAGGGTAAACTTGGAATATGCTAGAGATGAACCAATACAAGAATTGCAACCCTGCGTCTTGAATTGATTTTTATCAATCCCTTGGGTTTCCTTGCATCCCTTACAAGAATAGTAGAACAAATAATCTTGTCGACACAAAGAAAATCCCCCAACTTTCTGCTGATTCAATAATTTCTTTTATTTCCTTCATTCGAGAATTGTTATTTTTACAATTCTTCTCAATTGAACTTTAAGAAAATCAATTTACTTGCTTTGCTATAATTATTGATTTTCTAGAAACTTTAATTACATTTCTAAAAGTAAGTTGATGCGATAAAGTTGGATTCAATTTATGAAAGAATTCAAGAATTCCGGCTCGTGAATTTGGTGTATGGAGAGTTGAGTGAAGTATTGATCGCTGAAGAAAATATGTAACCCTCTAGTCGAGTCTGCAGAGCTCGTTTTTAACCCTCTGCGATGAGCTGCTATTGAAAACTTGTTCAATCACCAAACCAACTATCTCATTCCTTCAAATGTTATTCAAGAAATCAAAAGTATTAAGCATTAGAGACTTTTGAAAAACAAGTTCATTTTGTTATTCGATGAAGCAGAAATGGGGAAGAAAGAAAACGTCACACATGCTGCACATTGTTAATGGCAGAGAACAGCAGTACAAACAACACACAAACTAAGCAAGTAAGTGCAAGACGGGGAGAGCAGAAATCTCTGCGGTTCTTGCGTTTTCTATCAAACGTATGATGCCCTTCACGGCAGACCTGTGCTCCGCTTTTCTGACGAGTCATGCGTTAGAATGCGTGCGTGTTTGCAAGCACCGCAATGTGTATGTTAATGTGAATATTGTGCCTTCAACACATACGAATGGTGGCATTATTGCTCCTAATGTTATTGCATGCCACATGCGCCGGGGAGCATGGAACAAAGCATCATTCGTGGCAGGCAGGAGGCAGGTTGATGAAATGAACGATGATGGTTGCGATGGTGACACTCCGATGCATTGCGATGCGGATGCAGCAGGGATTTTTTGATAAAGCCTTTCATCGCTCCCGATTGTTCCACCCGACTGACACGCGTTTTTCAGCAAATCGTATGGAAACCACGTTATTCCTAAAAAACTAAAAAAAATACCTATATTGCGATTTGTCTGCGAATTCCGCTTGGATTTACTTCAAAGTTCGATATAATCCAACTGTACCCTGTCAGAAAAAGGTAATGTCTGCAGTTTAATTAAAATTAATTAATTTTTAAACCTTTACCGAGTTACTTTATGCTATTAAAGTATAATGGTTTGAAAACTCTGTTAATTAACTACAACTAATTATTTGTTTTTAATTGGATTGTATAAATTGAAAATTATTTTCTAGTTAGCACATAAATAAATGTGGTAACCATATAAATGTTAAAAATGATCAAAAATAATTTTAAATCACGTTATCAAATTACAGTGATAAAGCAGTGCTGAAACGTGAACAAAAAATTTCCCAAAATATCAACTTTAAAAATGAATAACTCGGGTTGATACCAAATAGTTCAATTTTGACTTTGCTGTCCGGAAAACAACGTGCTGAAGTTTTTTTAGAAAAATATAATCTTGACAATACCTCTGTGCCTCTTTGGCATCATCATCCCCTTATAACCTCCTACACCCCAGCCCCCCAAAAGTATTCACCTTTTTGCGATTCACCTGAATTTCTAGTCTAGTTGGATAAAAGCTAACTGAAAATTAATTGATACTTAATTACCTATCACATTAACGAAATGCAATTTTATCAAGTAGAGTTTAGAATTTATCACAAAGAAATAAATTCTTTTTATATTACTAGGTTTAATTACAATTTCACTATTGATTAATCAATCAATACTCATCCTCTCCGTGGAACCGGAATGAAACCTCGCATAACGAATCCAATTCGTTTCGAGCCTTACTCGTTAAAGCAAACGTTCGTTAAGCGAAACAATTTTCACCATATTAATCTATGTAAAATACATAAATGCGTTCTATGCTGAAAAAAGAACATAGTGCTAAATTAGCTCTTTGCAATAATGTCTGATTAAATTTGTAGCAACGTTTTTAGTCTCTTCGAGCTGCTTTCTGATTCTTTTTACAGCTCAGTTTAATTATAATTTCATTATTGATTGATCAATTAACACTCGTTCTCTTTTTAACATTGCGTGGCAATAGTAAAAGATAATTAGAGAATCGTGCGATTCGCATAATTTTGCATTCGTTTAACACATGAGTGAGTAATGGTAAATGGACGTGTGGTTTTACTTATGCTGCGTAAATCAATATTGATCTATGGCATTTTGTTGACTTTAAAATATTAGTTTTGCAATACGCGAGTCTAAACTATGCGAATCAGTAGGTGGTTTCGCGTTTGAGACTTATTTGCACGCATACAAAATCAAGTTGAGTTTCATTCAGCGCTCGCGCAAATCGCGTCGATAACATTCGAGCGCCGACAATAAAGCGCGAATTAAACGTTACAGCTAAATTGCAAATCAATGTAATGCGCACGTTTTTGAAAGTTATCGTCATCGACTGTACGATTTCGTGCCAAACATACAATGAGTGAAGAATTGCATTCATACATGCCCAGCATATTTATTAGCTACGCTTCGTCGAAACGCTTTATCATCGCAACGTTAATGAACGATATGTAATTTATAGTGTTATTAACTTTTAGACTATTTACCTATAAATAAATTACATGCAATTCACACAAATCGCTTAAAGTTTTGCAAGATTTCATTTTAATCATAAGCTAATTAAGGGATAATAGCTCATTCATTTCAAGGTTTTCAGTTTTTATGATGATGTTTCTGCTGGAGAAATGCTAGATATTTATCATAAAACTCGGGTATTCCCTGATTTGTGTTTTGTTATTAGATTGGCAGAGAAATCTTTTTCTATTTTTTAGTGATAATAAAATTCGGGTATTCCCCCGATTTTATTTTTTAGATCGTCAATTAGTTTTATTAAAAATAGTCAACTGATGTTATTTTGTTAGGGCATGTTTACATAAATTCTAGAGTTTTAATAAAATTTTGTGCTGTTTCATTTCAAGTAATATTATTTTTTTGAACTATATTTTCCCAAAGATTTTCTATAATTTAAACATTATAATTTGTAATCGATAAACCCTTAAAACATAAAAGAAATCAGAATATCGCTAAAAATTAAATAGCTAAACAAACAGCAGACACATCAATCATTGTGTAATATTGAAGTGCGTGGACACGAGCGTATGTTCACCATGGGATTACATCGTGCCGATGAAAATTCCCTTGAGAGCAGACGTACGTACGTATCATACGCATGCCGCCCCCCGTAATGTTATCTCATTCCTTGCATGCAGCACATGAACATGCCAAAATGGACCAAGCGCCCTTGTTTACCCTATCCAACCAGCGCCCCCCCTCGGCCTTCTCTATTTATTATAACTCGATTTAGGGATGCACTAATCCCCTTTGAAACACAAAACATTCCACTGCTGCGTCGGCCATTTACGCACGGCTGAAAGCGTGACGCTCGCGTCACCGCAGACGAAAGAAGGAGCAATGAGCAATGAGATGACTGACTCCACATGATGATGATCGTGTCTGCATAATGAAAGTGCATTGCAATGTAATATCCTGCCATAGCCTGCTGTGCATCACTGCGTTCGACACATTGCGATGCATTGCCAACTATTAAACGACAAATATTTGACTCTATTTAAATGTACGTCGCATGCTTTGTCATGCAAATTCATTTTACCTCAAATGTTCGTCGTCGTCATATCATTACTATTATTAGGTATGTGGGAAATATACCTAATAGTTGTTAAAATACTTGGACTTTTAACTATGTTAAATAATTATTATTTGTTCTATTAACTTCGTAGAGAAACTCGTTGTTTAAGGGGAAAATAGGTTTTAAATTTTCTTTTATTTCATAATTTGTTAGTAAATCGATTGAAAAATATATTTCCAAAATATTATATGAAAACTCCAACGGTCCAAGCCGCCATTGTTTCAAAGTTTTTATACATCTAGATTAAAATTCGGACATGACACAAATGATTATCAACTATGTATTCCTGTCCATGGAATTCCAATTTTTTGCCAATACATATAGACAAAGGATTCCATGGCAGAGGCATAATGAAATTACCTGTAAAATCGCAACATGTTTTCGAACAAAATGACGCTTATTTGACCGAAATAGCATCATCCTGACTATGGTAATTAAAGCGTTGAATTCCATGCTAAAATAATGGATTTCTGTTAACTTTATGAAATATAATATAAATTTGATTGAACTTACTTATAACTCCTCAATAAAATGCATTATCAATGCAATTTGGAAAAATAAATAAATTGATTTCTAAGGTGTTAATATTAGGTAAGTAATTACATAAATTCAAAGATAAATTTATATAATTTTAGTCATAAAAGATGTCATTATAAATGATGCAATTATGTTATAAATTCAATGCATATTTATAAAATGTATGGAAGTGAAGGCATCATTCATTATGGGCTAATTATAAACGAGTAGCTGACTAAAAGGGGAGAAGCGATGCATGAAGTACGCGTGCATCGTGCACGTAGGGTACAACAACAGGTCCTCGATCAATTACTACGATCCACAAAAGCAGGCACAACGATAATGTTCAATTGTACTACATATTCACTGCCGCATAACCAGACATTAGGAATTTAAAAAATGTCTGCAAAGACACTTGGAACTAATTCGCAAACAAAGGCAAAAAATTGCATGCTTTTGCCATGATTTCAATAAATGTATTCTAAATCATTACAAAGCATAGGTATAATCAAGATTATGGAACAATTTCTAACAACTCTAACGGTTTCGAATGCGATGCTACTCGACGATAAAATCAATAGAATGTGAAATAATCCACGAATGAAAGAACGCCGCGTTGTTATTACCTTCAAAGTCACTCACTAATCGATGATTCCTTTAAATGAAGACAAAGAATCTATCTGAATGGATTAAGAGGAAGAAAAAAACACACAGAAAATTTACACAGTCATTAGGAATTCTCTTTGTACAATATGGGGTGGTTTTAAACTCATAGGGTGCATACTTTATTTTGCTTGCTTGAGATGGGCTTTCGTTTGACGGAATCAATATGTCAATTATCGCTTTCACGCTTTCGATCACTTTGTGGTTCATTCCAGGGATAGAATTCTAAGTACACCCCAGTGGCTCACACTCACAACATAAGAGGGGTGGGTGGCATACTCATGCAGTCGTCAAATTAAGGGGTGCAAATTCTCCCCCTATTCATTTCCTTAGTTACACTTGTCGTGATCTTGTTAGGGAAATCCACCCCTGAACAAAACTCAGATTTACCTGTTTTTTTGTTTTGCTAACTTTATTAACTGTGTCAGCAGTTTGCCAAAAAATACTGCGTTGTTACATAATCTCCGAAATTCTTCATGTGGAATCACTTGGTCTAGTGATTCCAGCCATTCCCATGCACGGTTTACATATTATAAGTGGCCACACGTAATGGTCAATTAACCTCGCAGTGTCAAGGTTGTTTGCACGCCGGCATTCATGTATTGCGAAGTCAACAAGCGTGTCGCGCGCTTCTTGAGAGCGTACGCGCCTTCCTTGTTAAAAGTTTAAACGCGTTCATACAACGTCTGGCATGCATATTGCAAAAGGTAAAGCACGGGGTTTCCCTGCCATCACTGCCGCCGCCGTCGCCGCCGCCGCCGCCGTGGACATGCAATTGGTAGATGACGTGTGCATCGAGGGGATGAAAGTCTCCGAGAGCGAATAGGGGTTGATTCAGGTGGTTTTCCGCGGCGTGGTTCGGCCGCGTTCGTCCGCGATCGCCGCCGTCATAATCGTAGCACATGCAACGTCAATGTGTGTTGGATCGCGGGCGTGCACGTACACGGGCAAGGCAAGACGTCGTTGCAGCGGTGGCAGTGCGCGACTTCGTACAGGACACACCGCACAGCGGCAGCATTGAACGCGAGTACGCGAGTACGTTGACTCGATGCATGTAGTAAGCCGAGTTTGTTCGTTCGCTCATATTCAACGCGTTGCCAGCTCGACGGCGACGACGACGCAATCGAGTGCGCGGACACACCAAGTGAGTGGTTACGCTCTCGCGTGAGTGCGCGGTGCTGCGCGAGAAAACATCAGCGGCTTCTTCGCCGTGTAGTGCGCCGTGTAGCGCAATAAGGACAATCGTAATCGAATAAGTTTCGGTGCGCGCAAGATGTACGCATCATGTGCAGACTGTTTTCGGCAGGATACGAGTGCGTGAAAAACTGTGGATGGCGAACGAGATGCTCAACGAGCAGCAGCAGGAGTGCAGCAGCAGCTCTGTGATCATCGGGCGCGTCTACGACGGCGACGACGTCGGTGTTGTTGTTGTTGTTGTTGTTGTTGGTGGTGTTGGTGGTGTGGTGCGTGTTGTGGACGCGCCTGCCAAGTGCGACGGTTCATAGATATGAGTGCAGCGCTGCCCCCCGTGCCCGATCTTATTCCGATCTCGGCGCTGCGGAAGGGCAGCACACGGTCGACAAGTGCAAGCAGTGATTACAGCGGTTGCGGTAGTGGTGGTGGTGGTGGTGGCAGCAGCAATTCAGATTGTGCCGATGGCGGGGGCGGCTGCTGCGTAGCCGTGCCCTTGGGCGGCAATAACAACGATAGTGACTGTGAGGAAGACCTGCAGGTGAAGCTGCGCGCCCCCTGCAGTTCGACCCAGTGCTCCGGTGAGGTTATGGGAGAGCAGCGCTCGCGGAGAACGCGGCAACCAGCGACGACGATAACAACGGCGACGGCAGCAGCGGTGACGGCGGCAGCGGCAGCGGCGGCGGGGATGGTGATCGATACGCCGCGGTCACGTGGTAGGGACGACGCCGCCCCGGGAGCGTCCCGGAAAACGGAGCGACATCGTAAATCAGGCAGGAGACGTGATCGCGATCGGGATCGGGCACGTCGTAAACGGTCGAGCTCGTCGAAGCGCCTCCACAATAACAACAACAACTACGCCTCCGCAACCGCCGCCACCACCGCTGCCACAACAACCGCCGACTACTTCCACGCCGCGTCGTCATCGCCGTCGGTGCACAGCGAATCGCCGGCACCGTCGCCGTTGCCACTGGCAGCCTCTTCGCCGCGCGTGAACCCAATATTTGTGTGGGTCCGGCAGGAAGACACCCACATCGTGGAAGTTAAATGCGAGGATTACGACAAGCGGAATCGAATTCTGCTTACAAAAACCGCGCAGGGATGGCGGGCCATTCCACGCACCGAGACGCTGGCGCCCGTTCTCCAGAAGGATGACGCCGCAGTGGCCTCCACGTACGTGCGCAACCACCACAAGAAGCGCACCAATAAGCATCGCAGCCATAGCAACAAGCTAAAGCGGAAAACAAAAACATTCGGCGTGCAGGTCGACGAAAGCGATCTACTACCGGAGATTGTCGACTCGAACGAGGAAGACCCGCTGTTCACCGACGACGAACTCGTCGCGTCCCACGCCGCATCCGGTATCCTACCACTGGACACCATTCAGGATCAGCAGCACAACGTGTCCGAATCGGATGTAAACAATCGCGAGTGCAGTGCGAGTGCGACCACCGCCTCCGTCGCCGCCGCCGCGGCTGCCGACGACGACACAAGTGTCAGTGCGCCGGAAGAAAGCCAAAGCAATATATCGCCATTGGATAATTTACTAGCGGTCGCCGAACTCGAATTCAATCAGCAAATTGAGGCTGAGCGTTGGAGACGTTCGTCGAACGCGAGGAGCAGCGAGGACGATGAGCTCGAGTTGTTCATCGAATCGTGCAGTACACCTGTGGATACGAGCGTCAGTGCCAAAGCGAGCGTAAAGGACGATTGTGAGTGCGACTATAACGAAGAGGACGACAATAACCTAGCAATGGACGACATCCTTAGTCGTCTTGAGCAATCCTTGCAAAGTCCGGACGCGATGCAGACTGATATCGAGATGATTCAGGACAAGCGTTCCGATTACAGATCAGACGAGTCCAAACAGAACATGGACAACCTGCCAATAGTCGACACAATTGAGGAAATTATCGAAATCACTAATGAGAAATACGAAACCCGCACTGTAATTGATCTCTCCTATCTCAATCCTCATCACGATTGTGAAGCTGATAGCCTGGTAACAGAGGATGAGGATGATGAGGAAGATATCAAGGATATCATTGGTGATGTGAAGGAAGTTATAGAAGTACACTCTAGTGATTCTAGCACTGCGGGGGACTATTCGTCGGCAAAAACAAGTATAAAACTGGAGATAAAAAACAGAGAAGAACGAGAAGTTACAGAAATATCGTCGGAAGAAAATATGGACTTTGAAGGAAGTGTGGCATCTGTTGCGTCAATGAAATATGAAGAATCTGATGATTTCCTGGAAACTGAGGTGGCAGAAAATCCTGAAGAAAGTGCAATACCCGAAGAATCTTTAAATACAGAAGGAGCAGAGGTTAGTGAGAAATTGGAAGACAGTGAAAAGCCCATGGAAGCAGAGCAATTGGAAGAACATAAGACTCCTCCACTTGATATGATTAAACCCAAGATTCTAATCGAAAATACAGAAACTAAACAAGAACCGAACATATCCATAAAAACTGATGACTTAAAACCTTGTGTGAAGAAAGAAGAAACCACTGAACCAGAAGAGCTGGAAGAACCCGAAGCTGAAGTTGAAGATGTTCCAACTGATTTGCGAGTTCAAACTCATCAAACGTTAAAAGCCTGTGATCAGTATGACGATATCATGCCAACGGATCTTAGCATACGAAAATGTGCAAGGTCGCCGCTTATAAAACGACCACCTTCACAAAATTCTGAGACAATTCAGTCGCCACAACCTAGTGGAATTCCAGCAATTCCACCATCACCAGATTTAAATAGTGCCAATAAGAACAATAAACCAAACAACTACTTGGAATCATTACTCTCGCCCAACAAGGAACAGGTAATGATAGAAAGAGAACCACTAAATCTGGGGAAGTGCAGAGAATCGGATAGTCCCAAAGTCACCTGCTCGCAGGAAGAACCACCATCGAAGAAAATTAAACTCGAGGATCTAACGCTGAAGAAACTTCTTGTCACTGAGCAAACCAAAGATAGTAAACCGTTGCAACCGATGATACAAGGTGATAGTGATAGTCAGGATAATAGAAGTTCCATCGACACCCCACGTCTTCTAGTGTTGCTGACGCAGGACGAGGATGAGCTAGATCCAGTCGGACAACTGAATCAGGTATTGGCGAATGCGTCCCTTAATATACCAGACCCCATGTTGATACCAAAAGATCGACTAAGTCAAATACTACAAAACCCCGGAAAAGAAATTCCGAAATTGCTGAAACAACGACCAGAATTACGCTTACCCGAGGCACTCGCTTATCCGCATCTCCTTCAAGACCCGGATATTCTAGTGATTACTTTGACTCAGCTGAAATTAATTGTTGAAAAACAGAGTCAGTCTTTGCCGGTGGTTGAGAAAGAGAAAGAGCACCATGTAAATATTAAAGAGAATGATAGTGAAGTTGAAAAACCTATCGAAAGAAAACCCACACTTACTATACCAGAACCACGTAAAATTCTGAATCCTCCTAAAGTGAAGTCGCCCATTGAAAACGTGAGAGAACAGGAACCAGTGAAAGAAAAGGAACAAGTGAAAAAGTCAAAGATATCTGAACTGTCAAATGATATTGATGCAGCTACGACAGCAGCATTTTCGCAAATGATGTGGTTGCCCTATTTGAATCAGCTGGAAGCAATGAAGAATCCCGAATTCTTAAAGTTTCTTAGCACAATGTTGCCCGGATATCATCCGCCGGATATGTCGCACTTGATGAGACCACCGCCCCCGCCCACATTTCCGCTGCCGCAATCGCCTCTCAACTACAATCCATTAGAGCTGTCCATGTGGCAAGAAGCGATGCGCGCCAAGAACCAACTCGATCTCATCAATAATTCAGCAGCCAAATTACTTTCAAAAAACAATTCGTTACCCAACATGCCAACCATCCCTAATTTACCGAATCCATATCAACATCAATTCTCACAACCCAGTTTGCCATCGCCCCTTCAATCGCAGTTTTCGCCAGCTCCAACAACAACACCACCAGCAACACCTCGATATCAGAATCGAAGTAAAACACCCAGTAATTACCCTACGAGCAAGCAATCAAGCAACACATATCACCAACAACAAAATTCTCTCTTGTCAAACAACCAGCGAAGTTACGAGAACGAGAAACTCTTACAACAACAGCAACAACAACAACAGCATCTTGTTATGCAGCGTCAGAAACAACAACAAGAGTTTCTTCATCAGCGACAGCAACAAATGCAGCAACGCCAGCAAAAACAACAACAGCAACAGCGCAAGGAGCTTTTCAAGCAGCAGGAAGAGTATTTAAAACAGCAACAGGAAGAGTATATGAAACAACAACAAGAGGAATATTTAAAGCAACATCAGGAGTTGTATCAAAAGCCAAAAGTTGCGTGCAAACCTTTTGCAAACTTGGTGCAACCGCAAATGCAATTTAGCTCGGTAAATACCCCCAACCCCATACAGCAACATCAGCAACAGTTGGAGCAATACAGACATTATCAACAACAGTTGCAAGAACACCACCGACAACAGCAACACAAACAGCGACAGCAATTGCTTCAGCAGCAACAGGCGCAGTTGGAGAAACGCAACAGGATATTGCCGCAAGGCCCAATTGACCTGTCGGGTGGTCCACAACATCTTACCGGAAAACTAAAGACACGTCAACGGCAGCAGCAGCAGCAGCAGCAGCATCTCCTCGACCCGAAAAATGCGTCTCGCATGATAAAGTACGACGAGATGCCGGAAGTGGGCAGCACGACAACCATTGATGACATGCACGAGGCGCAAAAACATCTATGGCATCCGCTCTTTGGCAAGTAAGTTTACTTACCTTCCACCATCTTGCAATCACAGTAAATTCTTGCTCTTTTTACTGTGTACAGCCAGAAAAGCTACACCAATCCATGGAATTGGTCGACAGTGACAGCAACGGGTGAATAACAACGACCAATGCCTCCAACACAATGGAGGCCGCAGTCATCGGTGCAGTCAGCCGCCGTCGGCGCACAACCAGTGCATCAGGAGCAGCAGCAGCAGCACCAACAACAACAATTGCCGTTAGGCGGTCTAACTGCAAATCACAACATAACCAAAAACATGGATTTATTCACAGGGTTCGATTTCGATTACTTGTCGAAGTAAGCTGTTTGAGTTCACGGCTAAGTATACACTATGAATGTAAATCTTATGTATGCATGTTCAACTCGGGGTGTTGGGAACAATTTACGAGCGATGCGCGCTAGGGCAAATCAAAAGCGCATAACACGACGACCAGAAAAATCGATACGCGCAATACGTCAGCAAGACATAAACGGAAGCGCAGCTTGCTTCACGTGTGCGGTACGTGGCAGCCTGGACGATGATGCGCGTGCAAGTGCAGCAGCAGGAGCATCAAGGGAGGAAACCAGGCGAGGTCACTGCTTGCGTACGAAAATTTAATAGAACAAAATTAACAAAAAATACCATACCATGCATTTTTATTGCATTAAATCTCCAGCTGGTAATTCTGTACCTAGTACAACTTTCGTACGCTTGACGTCTCTGATGTGCGCGTGCGCGAAATGTCTTCAAAATGTCTGCATTACCCACGCAATAACGGTTCTTGTGAATGTTCTTCTGAGCTTTAAAAAACGACAAAAATACACTAATTGTTCAATGTCGCTGCTGCCCAAAACAATTGATCAAAAAACGACATTCCACGCTTATCTCCCCATAAGTATATAAAGAAAACACACGAAACCCAAATGATTTATTCATGAGATGTGTACTAACAAATAACAAATGTTCCTTATAAAAATTGTGTACATATATAAAACAAACAAAAACCGTATAACTGTATATGTATTAAAATAACTTTTCATAAACGATAGAGCAAGAGAGGACGAAAAAGAGAGTAGTAGAAAAGTGTACCAAAAAGTAAAATGAAGCAAAAAACATTACACATTAAATTATCTCTACTATGCAAATATGTGTAAAGTATTTGCGTTTCCATTTTATAAATAAATAAATAAATAAATAATTACTAAAAGTCGAATTGTACGATATATGAAAATAAGTGTACATAAAAAAACTTAATTGTATACTAATGATATAGAAAGAGATTATTAAAATCTTCATTCAATAAGTACACTCATTTCATTCACGACTTAAGTCACTTGGTATGAGAAAGGTGTTTGATGTTATTTTGTGAATTTTCCGTCCCATCAGCAGCAGCTTAGCAAGCTTTGAAACAGAAATAAATAATTCTAGAACCAAATAGCATTCTTGGCCTAAATTGCAAGGGCCTCTAAAATATTCATATTTTATGTAAATACTCATTAGCTGTCCGTATTAAGCATGATATTATTAAGGGGTTATATGCAGTTGTCAACGTAGAAAAAAAGAAATTTTTTTATTGCATATTCTCGTAGTAGATATATTGAAGAATGCCATCAACAAATTTCATCACGAATGATGTCATACAACCGAAGTTATTGCTATTTATAGCACAGTATTTGCATACGACTTGCATTAAACTTGAAACTTTAACCGCGATTATCTCGATACTTATTTTTTGAAATTAACCATTTTGCTATTCCGAATTACTTAAAAACAATGGAGCCGATCATTATCAAAATTTCAGAAATTATTTATAATAAGACGGGCTAGAAGGAGTTGGTTGAAAAACATTTATTAAACAAAAGAAAATCTAAGAAAATGGTGTCAAAACTGAAATTTGTGATCAAACCTTCACCATTTCATTTTAAACATGAATTTTGAAAAATGCTTTGATTAGTAGGGCCATAAACTAATATACTAACAAAATCTTTTTTAATTTTGAATTCCATTGAATAGTTATCGAATTATCTTGACCAGCGACAAACGTGTTTTAGATATCCGCACTTCGGTAAATCACCTGTAACTCAGCCATTTAAAATAATTTTCTGATAAAAACAATACACAAAGTAGCTAAAGAGATGTACCATACGATAGTGATAAAATTGTTTGAAAACATCTTCAGAAACCAACAGAAAAATAATCCAACAGATCCTGCTTTTTCTCTTTTGTGCAACTGCATATAAATCCTTTTAAATGGCAAAACATTCAATAATAGTAATAATTTTTTCAGAAAGTGGTAAAACGATGGAAAAAGTGAAATTCAATTGTTTAAAACATTGTACAAAATGCATTGCAACTATAAATAGATCGAGTATCTTGCAAAATTAGATTGATAATTTAGCCCAAAAAAAAACAAACCGAAATTACATCTTGGTATGAGAAAAATGTTCAACTAGAGCCAAAAAAAGAAAATTGTAGGTAGTGAAAATGCGCGATCAAAATACGACTAATATTAGTGACCAGAATAATATAAATAATTTAAAAAATGTAAAGTGAATTATAACTTAGTGAAATGACTATAAATATTAACATGAAAAGAAATTAATAACAATTTGATAGTGCACAACAGAGAAATTCAGTAATTACAATATAAAAACTAATTGAATTACAACAAATACAAAAATAAATACGATTTTTAATACATACTAGCATTAAAAGAAAAGTATGACAAACGGAAGAAAATACAACAAATTAATTAACGAATATTTAAAATATTTAAATACATTTTTGGATATAATGGGAAATATTTTGATGAAAATAAGATTATTGAAAATTGCAGTAACATCTAATAACAACATCATATTTATGACAAACAAAAACACATTCAAAAGATAAACGTACATATCGCTTGGACTATAAACTAAAATAATGAATGCAAAAAGAGAACGAACATATTTACATTACTTTTACCAAAAGAAAAACACAATGCGCAAGAAAGAGAGGGAGGAGAAGACAGAGTAAGAAAGAAAGGTAAAATTTGTTGGTTATGTTCGTACTTGGTTCTGTGTTGCTCTCCTGTTAAAATGTTTTATTAATACAGGGTGAGGCAAAACTCTCTACGTAGGTTTGAATGTAAATTTAAAGAAAAGTACTCGAGATAAAAGAAAATTGTTTTCTCATGCTTAATTAACAACAATTTTTACCGAAAATTGCGTTTTCCATGTTGCTTGAAGTGAAAATTGACATAACTTTTGATAATGAAGTGAAAAACGACCCAAAAGTACACCAGAAATCTTTGCATACTGATTATGTGTCAATTTAATCAGTCCTTGGAAGAACGTCTGATTGCAAGAAAACAGGGCGTTTTCCTGGTATTGGAGGAAAACTTCCTTAGGCGCTCAAAATTTGAGACAATTCAATTGCTTATGGGGTTGTTTCAAAGAAATACTCAAAAAGTGACTTGCAACAGTATTTCCACAATAACAGGCACTACTTAACTGATATAATTTCTAGAGCTACCCTCATTAAAAGTATAATTGTTGTTAATTTAGCATGTGAAAAGAATTTTATTCTATCTCGAGTAATTTTCCTACAAATTCACTTCAAACATGAGGAGAGAATTTTACTTTACGCTGTACATGCTAAACACATTTAAATGAATTCGTAAAATAGGGTACCACAATGATTGAAATTTACAAATGTTTATATTATAGAAGAAGAAAAAAACTCTATCTATTTATTACTAATTAATTAGCTAATAGAACGCTCTACTTGTTTCTTCGACTTAAAATGTGTAGACAATAAACGACGATGAAAAAATGTTGTGAACGTTGAGCACTACTACATATAATGAACGATTTTTCTTACTTACTTAAACTATCACTTAAGTAACACAAAAAAGGAGCAACTTTATGTGTTTTGTTTTGAACAAGCAACAACTTATCACACTAACAATAACTTCCAACAAAAGTTTTTATGTAATTTTGTTGTGAGTAATTATTGAAAATTGTCAGTTGTTTTTCTTTTTCTTCAATTAGTAGCAATGTGTTAGCTGATGTACTGAAAGTAAATGCACACAATTTACCTTTTTAACTTTTAAGATTTACCTAGATGTATAGGATTATTTTTGTTACGAAAGTACTGCAAAACGATATAACATATGCATGTAATTAAGATGATAAACTTTTTATAACTTTATAGAGTTGCTCTAAGATATTACGTTGAGTATTATATTATTATTATTACTATTATTATTAATAATAATCAGTGAATTCTTAATTTACAAATCAAACAAATCAAAATGACCCAAATGCGACAAATGGAATATTTTCATTTATGTTAACTATTTTATCTATTCCTCGAAAAAAAGAATGTCGTATGTACAATTATGTTAATTGGCTATTTATTTGTTATTCTATTGTGTTTTTTAAAGCTACGGTGGCGATTTCAGTGGAGCAATATTGTTCTAATAATCGTGCTACAATGTAGCAAGCAGAACTAGACGAACAGAAAAATCAGCGCTGTGCAACATTTGTAGCATGCTGCAAATTTTTATTTCTAGTCTAGAAATTTGACAAAATCGAAATTATTTTATATATTCGAATAGCTTAGATATTCAAAAATATCTTCCTAAAAGGATTTTAGAAAGTTCAAATTATTTTGAAAGTTATAGCCATTTTGTGAAAAAAATTATTTTATATTCAGGTTTGTTGGTTCATACCATAACGACGTTTATGCTAATCAAGAATTTAGCTTGCTATTTTATTACGGATAATCAGAAGGGTAGAAATCGTGCGCAGATGGACATGGTGTTTTTACTTCTCTAGGTACTTCAACGATGCATAACTTACGGAAATTTTATTTTTTCTTACTCAAAAACAAATTGCAAATACTGAAATCCTTATTTCCATGAAAACCATCAAATTATTATGCAGTAAAATATTTCTGTTCGACATTCTGCTGGCTGCATAGTGGTATAATGCTGCTTTAGCGAAAACGCGACTTAACAAAAAAAATTCGTTTCTTGTTCATTTGATTGACAAGTAAGATTATATAATAAATTTTGAATTTCCAGAGAGAGAGAGAGAGAGAGATAGAGGTTATGTTAAGAATTCTTATTAAACCAAAGATTGTTTATACTGTATACTGCATACGGAAGAAAGAAATGATTCTGATAATTAAACTACTAAAAAATCGAAATATAATATTTGTGTATAACTACTGTGATGTTAAAAATATGTCTATGAATAGAAAGTTAATGTAAACAATTATTATGTAAACCATTCCCATGGAAACGTAATTAAAATTCATTTGAACCACTTAAAAGTACAATCGTTTTTTATGTTTTCTGTATCATTATTTTCAGGAGGGTTGTTTTAACATCACAGTCGTTGTACCGGACATGCATTGAATGATTATTAACAACTGTTTGCTTTGTTATTACGTGTTGTAATTGTTCGCACGTCAATTTCCAACCCCCCTTCGTCGCTGTTATTACAAGCTAATTATTCTTCCCGTTCGGTCACGAAGTGAACGTAATTAATGTTAGTTTTGCGCGAAACGCAACAGTTACGCAAAAGTGGCACAAATAAAAGAATAACACACACTATTTATTACCTAGTTGTGCGCTGTCTCTATCAGTAAGTGTTATGTTTTTCGAGTATTATTGCTATGCTTATCATTACTGTGTAATGGAAAATATGTCTATAAAATTATTTTACTATGCGGGTATTCAACATACTGCATACGAATAAACACACAACATGTACACGATTTGCTTATAACATATTGTTATGTGTGTAATCATGGATTATATTTGTTCTCTACGTTTTCAGAAGCTAACCTGTGTATGCATGTACATATTATACACTTATATATGTATTCTATAATTTCATTATTATTTAGCATTCACAAATTGTACAATTTACTGAATCTAAAACAAATAATGAGATATGATGGCAATGTGTACGACGATGTACGATGTGTATTATTATGAGGTGCAAAACTCTGATAGGAATGAGATAAACCAAACCAAAACGAAAATATTGAATAAAATTAATAAATTATTATGTATTGCCATTGTTTTATTTATTGTTCCTTTAAATTGAGATTTAGGTTCAAACTACAGTGAGTCAAACGACCGAATTTAAAAACAAATCGCAATGCACGGAATGTTTTCTAGAATTCGTCAAATTTGTCTCAAAATTTGAAAATTTAATAACTTAGTTTGTGCCGTAAATGGCACAATTCCGACTTAGCAGTTCGGATTCTTAACAATTTTATCCGTAACTTAGTATTAAACTTAAGATGGCAGAATCTAGCACAATCTAAAAGAAGTCATTTGAACAATAGATATTTTCATAAAACGAGAAAATTTTCAAAAATGTCGATATTTAATTTGACGACAATTTTTTCTTCGGGACCAGTGTGCTGTGCATTGTTTTGGAATACACCTGTGCACGTTAATTTGAAAATGGCGCCGATTATAGTTACTAATAGATAATCTTCTGCTACAATATCCCTTACAACATCCCTTAATATGTGTATATGAAAGTCTGAGCCCCAATTATCTATGACCAAAACAAATGCGGATTACAAGTTATAACTACGAATTCTAATAAAATATTTCAAAAATCAATTAAAATCTCAAAATTTACTTAAAAATTATTAAAGACCTCCCATAATTTGTTTCGGGAACTGCTCTAGGTTTACCCTCTGAACGCCACATCTAAATCAATTTCTTTTAGGTAACATTAAGCCTAATAAATTTGTGGAACCACTGATTGAATAAGATATAATTAATACTTGAAAGAATTCGAATAATAAATGGATAAATTAATTAAATTCCATGTAATGTTACCATATTTTATGCCTTTTTAATAGCTTCGTAGAATACGCTAATTAAATTTTGAACTTTAAACTTCCATTGTTTTTATGACAGTTTTTATCGAGCGCACGTAATTTGGTTATAAACAATAAGTACGTATGTGCTCTAGTGGCGCAATTGGTTAGCGCACGGTACTTATAAGACAGTATATGGTGAGCAATGCCGGGGTTGTGAGTTCGAGCCTCACCTAGAGCAATCTTTTGATAACATACATAAATAATTTAAACAATGGAATGAAATCAATTGGTACGCAAAGTACAGAAAATATTGTCGACTCGTTCACTGCCGCATTCGTTTCTCCGAGCACTTCAACGAGGCAACATTATTTTCCTCATAAGTTTCCATCCCTTATTCTGCAAATTATTATTCCCGTTTTCTATCTAATTATCCTTCGCGATTGTGTTTTGAATATTAGAGATAAATTACGACATAATTAATTAAAAGGTATATACGTACAACTAGTATGCATAATAACTATTAATTTCAGAAAATTAGTAACTTTATCAAGTTAATTAGTGTTATATGCTTCATAATATAACATTTTCTAAGTGAAAATGTTGAACCTTAATCCAATCTGAGAAGCGGGAAACCAGATTTAAGACAGCGTCTTTTCGGTGATTTTCGTAAATTTGTATATAGTATCAAAAATGAATATAATTTCGTGAAACTTTCAGAATATGTCATGTATATATTTAAATATATATTATAAAAGTTTTGAGGAATTTCCTTGAAACCTACCGAAAATATTAGCAACCCCAAGTGCACGGATTCAATGAGACTCATCATTTTGTGTACATTCTAAAAACCGCAATTTTCATTTAAAATCAAACGTGGTTGGACTTTACTTTTATTATAAGCTTGAATTTTTAGCAGAGGTCAAAACAAAAAACATGATTTTTGCCATTTTTTAACACCTTATTTTGCAAAAGAAACATTATTTAAAATAATAATAACATTCCGATTTTAAGTTCTGGTGGAACGCAATTTTAACTAAAACAACATAACATCAATATACGTACAAATATATAGTATATACCTACATTATTTTAAACTTTGCTTTGATAAAAATGATTGGTACCTACAATGATACTAAATGTTATTTCAAAATATGTACGTATCCATTATATTTTTAAAGATATTAACATACATGCTAACCCCTAATCTCATGCAATGTTTGAATAATAGTTGGTCCAGGAGGTGCTGCCCTCAAACTTAACTACACATGTTGTACACGGACGGGCGAGCATTGCATGCTATTGCATGAGGGTCAGTTTTTGTTCACACGGATGAGAGAATTGCATGAGTGTCAGTTTTGTAATGTAAACAACAATTTGAATTCAAGGGGTTCCGGGAGGTGCTGCCCTCAAAGCATAGACGCATATTGCACACGGACGGAGAGAAATTGCATGAGTGTCAGTTTTTGATCACACGGACGAGAGCATTGCATGAGTGTCAGTTTTTGGGTCCGCTGGGCGGTCGCAAAATTCTCTCTCGCTGCGTCACACACATCCATATACCAGTCGTACTTGCCACGAGCACGTTGCAACGTGCCGTGCCGTCCGGTCTTTTCTAAATGTTTACAAGTGTTCTAAAAATGTCGCCGTAGAAAATTACGCAAGAAAGCAGCTCGAAGAGACTAAAAATGTCCACACAAATTTAATCATATATTATCGCAAAGAGCTAATTTACCACAATGAACTATTTTCTGCTAAAAATTGCTTCGCTTAACTAACGTTTCCATTAACGAGTAAGGCTCTGAACGAATTAGATTCGTTATGCTAGGTCCCACTGTACTCAATCACATACCTACGCATCATATCGTGCAATTATTAGCAAAACTCGATAAATCTAAATCAGTATAATGTCAAACATTGCTCATACCTCAAAGAGAAATGCAATCAATCAATGCCGCAGCAAAACTTAATGATCAGTGATAACGAGTATCAGCTTAATAATAACTGTGCTACCTTTGCTAATTTTACGGGGGTGTCAGTCGTCAATAGCACTGCAAAGCGGTGATTACCTTATGGACATGCCGTTTCACGGTACACTACACAGGAAGTGATTGAAATTGGCAGTTGCGTGAATGCATTCACTATTGTAATAACGGACATATTGCAACTGAATTCGCACATACAGTGGAACCTCGCATAACAAATCTAATTCGCTAAGCGAAACAATGCGTCCCATGCCGAAAAAAGTATATTGTGCGAAAGTAGCTCTTTGCAATAATGTTTGATTAAATTTGTGCGGACATTTTTAGTCTCTTCAAACTACTTTCTTGCGGATTCTTCTTCGGTGACATTTTTAGAACACTTATAAACATTTAGAAAAGAGCGCGCGGCACGTCGTTTAAACTTGAAATCTGGTTCTTACTGAATTTGAACGTCTTTGTATACTAGGAGGTCCCAACATTACAATAATAAAATTAGTATAAGCTAGGTTTGTATTAAATATGATAATAACAAGATAGAAAAAGTTCTATCGCAGAGTTCGGGAATTACGCGCAGATATAGAAATCGCCAAATTTGTTCATAATGCGAAACAATGTTCGTTATGCGCACTGCATTATTCTTTCATGCACATTTTTATAGGAATGTTTTGAATCGATAGAATTTGGGGAATACCGCAATTTTGCAATTCGTTATTGTGTATTCAAGCTGCTTTACAATTTTCAGTTCCTAGAATGCGATAGCCGAATGGAATAATCCGAAGTGAATCGAAACATAAAAAAATTAACGCCAAACAAATGATACCAATTTGTTATTAAGCTTATTTTACATCTCCATAACCAATTCGTAATTGTCATAGCAATAAAACGTAAATCCTTGCGTTTGAAGCTCAAAAACCAAAAATAATGAAAATTTTATTTTAGCATGTAAATCAATAGTTTAATTCTAGGAAAACCATTATTATAATTTAATAAACTATAAGATGGTAGTATGTATGTACATATTTATTAATACGGTCCATCTAAACCGTACTGGATCAATAATTCCATGAATCACGTAAATTTTCATATTGATGTAAATATTTAAACATTTGTTTTTATTTATCAGAATCATTAAAAAGTTAACAAATTAACATTTAACTATTCAAACATTTTTCATTAAAAACGTGATTGCTAAACAAAATTGAGATATGTTTGTAATTTATTTTCAATATTTAAACATGTATTCAAAAATATACATTTAAAAAATACCAAATTGACCGTACGATATGAATCGTAATCAGCCACAGTACACTGGTCCCGAAGGGGAAATTATCGTGAAATTAAACAATGACATTTTTGAATTTTTTTACCACCAGATAAAAAAACAACTGAATTTTACAGATGTATAAATATTATTCAAATCGGATATATGGTTTAGCAACAATTTAGCGACAAAGTCGAACAATTTCTGGGTCGAGATTTGCTTTTCATGTAAACTTCATATTCAAAATTCATTTTCCAAGCTCCTAGTTATCCGATATCAACATTTTTTAGATGTGTATAAACTACAACTAATAATCTTTCGAATAGTGTCAATATTGTTCTTTAAATAATATATTTTCAATTAGAAATAAATTTTTGAGAAATTTCAGATTTTTGATGAGAGAAAATTTTCAAATCGATTTGTACTAGTGTGTATCAAGCTGTGTCAAGGCGGTATTACCATTGGCAGATAGATAATTAAATGAAGAATCACTTCTGCTATGTCCAGTCGCGACCAAACTCGCCTATAAGAAAGTTATGACAGTTTGAAGATGAAATATTTAGTTTTTTGGACGAAATTTTGCCGATTTTATATTCGTTAATTTGTAACGTTTAATAAAGTAATAAATCTATCATTTAAAAAGCAAATTGGTCGTTTATTTAAAATGAATCACTTTAGTGCGCTTGCAAATTAAGAATGCATTTCCATTTAAACGAGGCACACGAGGGAGTATGTAAACCAATACGAATTAAACGCTGCCAATTCAATCGCAACGCACGCACGCTGCGGCGAACGCATGCGAAAGTGTGCGTGGATTTAAATGCTGCTAACGTAGCCATGGTGCATAGGCTAATGAGCAATTTGCAAAACGTTGAACTCGCCGTTTAAACGTCCGCTTTGCCACCGGCGACGTCACTCATCAAACGCCAACGCGCGCGCAATAAACGCCAACAACACGCAGGACTCGCCCATTAACAACCATCAACGATAAATTATCTTAAGGAAGCAATCATAAATCTTTCAATGCATCAACTTGTTGATTATTCTTGGTTCAATTCATATTTTTGTATTGTTGTAAATCTCACTAGGAGCGGAAAACAAGGCAATGGGAATCACCTCATATCTACTAAACTAATGTCTTCTTGGTTTTCTCGCAGCTTTTTTTGGGTAAATAGCAGCTACTCAAAAAAAAATCAAAATTTTTAACTCGTTTGTAATTTTCCAGAATAGTAAAAATTTGAAAATTGTATTTTGCAAATGCCAAATTTTAAATGAACTCCTTAGAACTTGAGATTTAGTGACAAACGTTTCCAAAAATGTAATTTCGAGAAAAACGCGTTTAAACCTCTTAATTTCTTTTCATTTATTTCGAAAATTTAGTTTTTAAAAAATATCTCCCTAAAAGGATTTTATGAAATTGTAGCAACACGAGCGCTTTTTTGTCAAAACTATTTTTTTCGCAACGTTTGTCATAAAATCTCAAGTTCTAATCGGCCGATTCTTTTGAAATTTGCCCTGAATATTCTTCAAGAATATAACTGTGGTAGGAATCAACAAAACCCACAAATTTCCAATTTTTACTACGTTAAAAAAATTCTGGAAAATTACAAAATGAGTGAAAGAATGAACTTTTTATTTGAATAGCTGCCATTTCGCAAGAACATTGTTTCTTGCAGATTTTCTTGGCTCCTATCATAATACCGTTTGTACTAAACAAGAATCTACACGGGTTATTTTTTTCGGATTACCAGAAGGGCGGAAATCGTAGCAAGATGGACGTGGTGTTCATCTTTTTTTCCGTCTACTTGAAGGACGTATAACTTCGGGAAATTTATTTTTGTTTTAATGAAATTTTTGTTACGTATTTTTGTATAATGAATAAATGAGTGATAAAAAGATGGTTGACAAAGTATTAATAGTTTTGCTTTTATCGATCGTAGAAAAACGGCGAAAATTCGAGTGTCTAGACTAGAATACCCCTTTAAAGCACATAATCAACATTTACTTTCGGTGAGGTCGGATGAATTACCGGAATTTAACTAGTTCGCGCGATTCATACATTGTCGATTTATTGAATAAATTAATTTTAGTGGTTTTAATTAATTATTTCAGCTGTTTAATTAAACTGTAAATGCATCGAAAGAAACTAATAATAGATTAAGTACCTACTGATTAATATTGTATTCGAATTAATACTCAATTAATACTCAATTAAATTAATATTTTTCATAATTACAACGGAAATAATGGACATTGAATAAATTCATTTCTCTTTCACTTGCTTTACAAATTGCGCACGACTGCAAATGTGTAGTTCAGATAATAGCGTGCATTTCCATTGAATTCAAGTGAATTCATCAAAAAGTCAACATCAAACACCTTTATAACAGATGAAAAGAAACGGAAATAGAAATGCAATGAAAATACATTTTCCAACATTAAAATTAATCCTGACAAATTCTTTCTATTATTGTCTGAATGTATGAAATAAATAAATTTTATTGAAAATATATTTTCCATTATATGACTGACAATCAATCATTTCTATTGGACAATATTTTTAATTTAAATTTTCTCTTTAAATTAGAAACAAAAATTAATTAAGAGAAAGAATACTTGCTGTGATTGAATTAAATTTGTCAAAGGGTTGAACAGTGAACAAAAAGTAAAAACCAAATAGCGAGAAAAAGATAACGTGTTGAAGGTAACATGAAACTTGCACATTTTTTTATTACCGATGCTATAATTAAACATTAAATTCACATTTAACGTGTATTTTGTATAAAGAATATTCTAGAGTTTTTTTAAATTTTTTATACGACTAAATGTAAATTCAGGCATATATGTATCAGCTACATGATATATGCAAAGCTTGTGCAAAGGATTCAATTATAATTTTACTATAGTAAAAAGTTTTTATAAAATAAAAAATGCACAAGAAAATTTTACTTAAGCTTTCGTTTCAAACAAGCGTATTTTTTGCAAAGAGTTTTTTAGAAAGGTTTAGAAAATGTTGAGATCAAAGGCATACATGGTTTGTATCAAAAATTTACTCCTGACGTGACACAAGTTCAATTGATTTTAGTTATCGGATAATAGAGTACTTCTAAATGCATTCAAACATGTGGCGCTATACAAATTAAATATCAATATTTTTCAAATTTTCTTTTTAGCAATCCATAGAGGAATAACTGAATTTTACGAATATGAAAATATGATTCAGATCGGATGGATAGTTTAGCAACAATTTAGCTACAAAGTCGAACAATTTCTGGCTCGAGATTTGCTTCACATGTAAACTTCATATTCAATATTTATTTTCCAAGCTCGATGTTATCCTACATCAACATTCTTTCGATGTGTATAAACTACAATTAATAATCTTTCGAATGGTTTTAATATCGTCCTTTAGAGACTACATTTTCAATTAGAAATTAATTTTTGAAAAATTTCCGGACGGAAAGTTTTCAAATCGAGTTCTACTAGTGTGTGTCAAGGCGGTATTACCACTGGCAGATAGACTACAAACCTATACAAGGAATATTTATTAAGAATTGTTTATTGTTGTTACTTGTAAATTGTTTAACTTGAACTCAAAAATCAATCATTCACTTTGTACACCCTTGCTGTACCTACTACTAACTTTGTTAAGCAAAGTTTAAGCTAAGTTTATAGTGTGCAATTAATTAAAACTCACGAATATGGCTCACTAAATTCATGGCAATACGTCGTAGAACTTGTATGACCTTCAAGTCAACTTCACACTCATAAATTATTATGCACTTAGTTAATAAATCCCGTTATTGGCATCAAATCAATAATTTTCAATTAAACATGTCCTTACATCCAATCCTGTAATTTTGCACATTTGAATCAGTATATTGAATAAATGCCAAGGCAAATCATAATCTGTAATTATTATTTTTATTAACAAAAATATCTATTGTGTAAAATAAAATTTTATTGCAATGTTTATATTTCTAGCACATTGTCTAATGTTTGATTAGATATATGCACTTAAATTCCTAGCTAGACATGTCGACTCCGTGGCGCAACGGTAGCGCGTCTGACTCCAGATCAGAAGGTTGCGTGTTCAAATCACGTCGGGGTCATTCCTTGTTTTTACATGGGGAACAATTCAATTAATGCTTCTTACCTGTGAAGTTACAGTTTCGACCAATTTTACGATTTGAATTAAATGTTTAACAATTGTTTCCTCATAAATAAATATCTTGCAAATAAGCGAATTAGAAAATAATCCAAATAAATGTTTATATAAATTCTTATTACTTATGATCAACAAACTTAGATAAATAGAAACTTGTCCTATTGACATTTCTTTCTCAAATTCAATTTAATGAACCATAAAAACATTTGTTCAAGTTAAGATGAAATTACAACGACAAATTCGCACATGAAATATTATGGTAATTCCAAAAGAAAAAAATACGTGGAAAAGAAAATGCTCATGTCGAGTCAATATTCTCTCAGGCTCTGCAATTTATAGCCGTGCCAAGCATTTAGTTCCGCTAAAAGAAGCACGTTCAATCAAGATGCATGCGTATATATTCGTAAGCCTTTAGTGTTTGCAACATCGCACACAATCTGCACTAATGTTGTTGTTGTTGCACTTGCAGTGAAGCCAAACGTGCAAAACGTTGACACAATAGCTTTCCGCGGACTCGAAACGCGCATGAATGGAGTGAGAAAAAGAACAAATTCCATTTACGCCTCGAGAAAAAGCAAGACGCAAATAACATCTATAGGCATTAAGTTCCTACTAACAGTAATAACAACAACGACAGCAGTAACATGAAGAAAATCAAAACTGTTACTAAATTTCATACCGACCAAGAACAAAAGATTGAAACTTCAAGTCCAAGTTCATGCTACGTTTACTGCCATGCAATATAACATAATGAAAGGCACACTACAAATGACAATTATTTCTATATTATTGTTCGAGCTTGCAATGTAATTGGATTTTCGTAATTATAGTCATTGTTTCTCCATTACTTTCTATCACATTCAATGCCTTATCTCTTTGAGATCTTGGCAATCTTGACAGCCACAAAAAACATGGCGGCCATTGAAATCTGATTTAATACTTTCTTTCACTCAATAGAGGGGAGGAAATGAGACCAGATTTACATTTGAAATGCAAATCCAGACGTGATGTTTAAAAAGCTTTTTTAACAATGAGCATTAATAATACAAGTTCAAGTAAGCAACTAACTAAACACAAAGCAGCACGGACAAGCCCAAGACCGCCAAGGAAGAATATGATGATGATGATAGCTGGTTCTTTGCGCATCGAGAAGGTCGAACTTTGACCTCTATGTCCACACTCGCCAAGAACCAATTCAATCCAAGCGTTACAAACGGCAGCAGTTGCATCAGTCACTCGAGCATGCATGAAATATAAATCATAAATCAATTATCTCTTAAATTATTCGAGTACGCCGAATAAAATAAAAGCTGGTCGGCGCTCAACTAAAATTAATTTTAACAACTGGACATAAATTTAATATTTACTTTCTGCGGAGCAGTGGCAAAAGTCGTCTCATGCACGCTACGCAAAGAGGTCATTCGAGTTAAAAATAGAGCATGCCATGCGATATGTGCATGTAGTTTGCTTGGAAAAAATATCCACGCGAAATATTGCGAAAATATGAAAAATTAACGAGCGCCACTACGAAAATAACATGCGAAACGACGAGCAAGGAAACGCTATAAAATAATTTCAATAGTGCCTCGGTTCGTATGCGTCAATACGCGCGCACAGTATGCACGCTTTGTACGTGAACAATGCAATTAAAACGAAATAAAAGCTGCTTGCACTTCTTTTTTGTACACTGCTTGGACGTATTTCATAATAGGCAAAATTCTATATCAAATCTATGAACATATATTTTCAAGTTTGCATCATTTTGAATCATTTTCTTAACTACTTTCATGATACCATTTACGTACTAAATTAGTCATAAATGTTCGTATTTATATACAACGCTATTGATTATTTGAATAATTGATGTACATCTTCTTTGTGTTACATTTAAATGCATTGTATGTGGTCGGAAATAAGGATCTTTAGAAATTTAAGTTACTTTTTATTCTTTAATGCTACTAGCGCCATCTTTAGCCATGACATTCATGCAGTTTTTTATCATTTATCATTTAATTTGCTAAATATTAAATCAATTTTAAAATTATTGTTAATTTAACTTGTCTTGTATAATAAGGTTATTAAGCGTTAATGTTATGATTTATCAAGTTCTTTTTACCATTCCTTCACGACCTAATTAAATCATAAAAAGAGGAATTATATAATAATCATGTAATATTCATAATTTAGTCTCATTTAATAATCAATAAGATTTA
Organism: Aleochara curtula; assembly: GCA_963978815.1. NCBI lineage: Eukaryota > Metazoa > Arthropoda > Insecta > Coleoptera > Staphylinidae > Aleochara > Aleochara curtula. The sequence goes on from OZ022216.1 coordinate 5,270,196, forward strand.
AATAGTTAAAATTTAGTTTTTAATTAAACGTATTTATGTAAATGCATAAATAGTTGCCTATATCAACATATAAAAATACATCTTCAAAAAGTTGCGTTTGCGCATGCCATAAAATAGCATTGAATGCTGCGTATGGTATTGCAGATCGCTGCCGTTTGAGGTCGGCCGCTACTGTTTGCTGTTCGTTCGCGGGCCTCGCTCCTCGCTCTGGCCGTTTTGTTAGGTTGTGCACACGCAGCGGAATCAATACATTTAGGTCAAAGAGTCGAGGAACTGTCCTATCGCCGTCGGTCGTTTTGTGCGTACGTGCTCCTTGTTGTCGGCTGTATTCTTAACGATAAAAATGCCCGATATACGACAGTGTCGTCTGGCTCGCCTGTTAGCTCGAAATCGGTGAGCGGCATCTTGTTGGAATTCCTCCATCAGATAGTTTGCATATAGAGTTGCGGCAGGCGCAAGTTGTACTATAATCAGTTGTTATGTAGTGTGTTCGTTTGCTTAGTGCTGCAATCATCAGCGCGGGTTATTTTTCAATATAGTCGGCACGCGGGTGCGTGCGTGTTGGCTTGGCTCGGTGTGTGCGCGTATCCAAAACGGCGTCCATAGCCTGCGAATGCGACATCATTGATAGCGTGTGCATCATAAACAATCCCAGATTTCGTCGTGTGTTTTGTTTGTGTGTCGCGTTTGTTTGGTCGAACAGCGCCGTGGCAGTAACGTGTTGTGTGTATATGGAATGGGCGAATCCGACATGAAAATGGACGAGCCGCAGCAGCAGCCCGCCGTCGAAGCTACGCCAGTGCGAGTCGAGGACGAGAAAAAGTGTGACACATTGGTGGTCGCCGTGGAGGCGGTGGACGGTGAGAAGGACGCGGACGAGGTGGTAGCTGCCGGCGACGAAGAAGTCGACGAAACTGGCACAGATGTCAACGGAGAGGTCATTGATGACAATGAGGATGAATTAATGAGCGAGCGCGTAATTCAAGACTTGCACGACGCACAACCCGAACAAAATAATGAGCCGGACGTGGTGGAGGAGGAGGAGGAGATTGTACACGAAGTGACTGATCATGTGGACGAACAACAGCACGCCGAAAGTGAAATACAACCAACTGTCGCCGAAGAAGACGCCGCCGACGACGAGTCATTGATTGGTGCTGATTTTAAAAACGCGGTTGAAGATGAAGCAATGGACGACGCGCGAAGCGAACACAAAAGTGAGAAAAACGAAAGTGACCATGAAGATGACGCGCAAAATGACAATGAGTTGAGTGAGCAGCACGAAGAAGTCGATGATGTAAACATTAAAAACGATGTCGCCGACGAAGATATCGACGGAGACGTGGAGGATGCAATCGAAGAACTCAATCCGCCAGATGTCATTGACAATAAACATAGCATATTGGAAAATGCACTGAAGAATGGTACCACGGAAAGTTCCGAAAAGTAAGTAACCAACTTTTTCAGTTTTTTAAACAAACCCCAAGGTCAAAATTGAAATGCGTAGAAGAACAACCAGTATTCTAATATACAACTGGATTGCGTTATTTTAGCATTGGTAGATCCAAGTCCAAGTGTGGTTGGTACCTTCAAACACATTTGTGGAGGTGACACATAATAGAAAAGCCAATCAAAGACTATTTGAAGACCCACCTAAATTTGATAAGATAAGCTCGGTATTTAAGTAGATGTTGTTTACTTGTCTGTGCTCAGCAAGTGATTTCGAAAGACAAACGTTCCACCTTGATAATCCATAATTAGCTTTATTCTTGTCTGCACGACAACGCTCAACGTCAAGAAGCAGTAGTTATATTCTGTGTATGCATAAATTGATACACAATATGCATAGCAAAGTAAGCAAACGTTTTGTCACAGTTGAGCTACGTACAAACGCCCTTGAGCCACTTTACCTGAGCGCAAAGCGTATGTATTGGCTCTCTCCATGTCGGTAACAACGAGTTGCGTCCTACAACATCAGCAGCACACTGTGCATGTAGTGTGGAGGAGGTAAAATGTCGCGCGTACGGTCGCCGACTTCGGCGGGTGATTTTTACCGGGAGAGGTTCAAGGCCGCCGCATACGGGCCATCCAAGCTGCAATCGACGCAAATCACACGTAGCCCAAAGATCCTTGACATGTTGAAACATATTTTCAAAACGTTTAACACCAATGGCCACAGGTTACCAATCAAAGAGATCTCAATTTCATAGATAAATATTTGCAGTTTCCAATCACCTTAGGTGTGCGTGAGTCACATGTTTGGTTGAAATCAATAAAATGTTACAATGGAAATCCCCTGGTTGACCCTCTGCTGCTGCATGCAGCCGCATCCTGGAAGCAGCAAATACCTTGCAGCATGCATCTCACTCGGGGCCATGTGATTTATGAGGTTTCTACCGTTACCTAGGAGATATAATTAGAATGCGCAATGCATTTGGTGAAATTGAACCCTCCTCCGGATAGACAACGGGTCAGCAACCCAACGCACAGGAGCACCCGGCGAGTGTTTATTACTTACCCTTATGGTTTCGATTGTGCCAATCTGTTCACTTGTTAACCATGAGGAGCCGGCCGGTGCGCGGTGCCTGCGTTGTGCAGGAGCGTAAAATCGATGGTAGCAGTATTCAGAGGGGAGGACGATAGAGACGGACGACGCGTGACGTCACCGGTGCTCAAATGGTGGGGTGCGGCATTGCAATCACGCATACAGCCATGAGAAGAAGACGCACACATGCGTTGCGTTCTGCGAGTTGCAGAGAGGCATAGGCGGCCTCCTCACTCTCTGCGCGTGGTAGCAGAGCAGCAGCAGCACAAGGCAAGCGCGCTTGGCGGAGGCAGTATAGAGCATACGCACTCTCGCCGACGACCAGCCGGGGCGGCCCACCATTGGTATCGTGGCTTCGGCAGGTCGCGCCGAGGAGCAGTTGTTGCACCGACACTCCGCCGACTTGTTGGGGTGCCAACGCGCGGATTATTTGGCTTGTGATTGCAGATCGAGTGCGTTACCAAAGCGTTACCAGCGCGCACGCGAGTTTCTTCGTTTCGTGCGGTGCACACCCACTGACGACGTCGTGAGCCGGGCCGCTCTCTCTTCTCGGTGCGCCGAGAAGTGCGAATTGTGTTCAATCATTACAAGGCCATCGGCAAGAACTAAAAATAGTTTCGCATGCACGCCCGTCTGCACTGCGCGGACGGCTAGTTGCATGTGAAAGGAATCGACGCGAGGACGGCGTCCAAAATGCCGCAATGTGCTATTGCGAATTGCAGCAATACGCACCGGAAGACGAAGGGTGGTTGCATCAAGTACCATCGCTTTCCCAGCGATGATAGGACGCGCCGACTATGGATGGAGGTGTGCGGCCGGCAGGTTCCCAACACCGCAACAGCGCGCATCTGCTCGTTGCACTTTTCACCCGAGTGCTACGAAAAGGACATACAGCATGAGCTCCTTGGCCTGCCGACCAGGTGTCGGCTGAAGAAGGGCGCGCTGCCCGACAGACATCTGCCGAAAGCGGATGATCATTATGATGAGGATGGGTTCAGAGCCTGCTGCAGTAATAGCAGCAGCAGCAGCAGCCTGCCGGCTCATGACCACCACCAACGCACATCGAATGCATCATCGTGCTGCTGGCAGGCAACTTCAGCCGATAGCGCAATCGCCGTACTATTGGCTGTCGGCCTGGTACCGGCTGCTCAACGCCGCTCCAACGGAGGGTTACCACAAGAGTGAGTCATACGCGTCCCCGAAATACGCATACACACATAAACGCCGCATCGCGCAAAGATTACGTCTAGCTCGGTAACACTGCGCTTTGCGGATGTAAATAATAGAAGAAGTTGGATGATAGGAGGTTTGCATTAATTGGGTCGTCGACCTCGTCCGAGCACGGTAGTCGAGAGCATACATGTTTATGAAGCTGGTGTTGTTACCACGTACGCGCGTTAATTGCATATAAAATCGCTCTAATGCAGAACGAGAACCCTCTCAATTGCCCTCCAACTTAACTAAATATTGATCGTTTTGCTCCCTTGACTCGATTGGCCGGCTCTTTCTAACCGCATGTAACTTTGTTGCAGCCTGAACAAGATGCACATGGAGGATGTGCGGGAGGGATGCGATAGTGCGCAGCCATCGTCGCCAGGACACGCCGAACAGCGATCGGAGCTCGCTAGCGAGACAACGTCCGTCTGCGATGACGGCTCGCTGCACATGCAGGATGCATACATGACCAACTCGATTAAGGTGGAGATCAATTCGGACGACGACAAGAGTCCCAAGCGCAAGAATATGGACGATGACGACGCGGACGAGCCGGTAAAGAAGTTGAAAAAGGATATGCAACAAGAGAACTACCTGCGCAACAAGATACTCAACGAGTATACGGACGCACTCGACGCGGGCAATTACGATCAGCTGCAGAATGAGGAGGATAAGCTGATTGTGGAAATACACAATCTGAATGATCATGCCAAGGAGAAGGAGCGCCAGTGGAACAATATCATTCACATGAAGAAGATGAAGGAGGAACTCCTGATGCGCATTCAACGCCAGAAGCAGGTGTGTATGCTGAGCAACGGAATGGATACGTCCGATAGCGAGACAACGGTGCAACATTGTGAAACGACATCGAATGGCGGCCATCGGAGCCTGCTGCAGCAGCGACACCGGCAGCAGCAGCATGCACAAAAGGGTTCACAGTCGAACCTCGAGATGAATGGTCATGATGCGAACAAGGCGCGCAACAACAAGGGGGGCCCGGTATTGCGCAATGTGCAATCAATCATCGACGATTACAGGCAACGCCATCCCGAGATCGTCCCTCGACGCGGTCGCCGCCGCCGTAACATGAATGGATCCCTAAACGAAGCATCCCCGACCAATGGCCGTCTCATGTTTCCGACAAGTGGCGGCACTGTCACGTATAATCCGAATGCAAATAACAACAACGGGGGCGGTTCGGCGCGTTCCGTTGATGGCAATAGTGAAATCGCTTTACTCCTTAGCTCGATGGAAAACGTAAGTCGAATTGTCATTATGCAAGCGCATTTATTTTATTTTCTTTCAATTGCTCACTCACAACTACGGCAGTTTTCAGTTATTTCAATTACATTTGAGAAAGTTAGTCATACGCGACAAAATCGCATTTCCTTTTGTGCCACTTTATCGGAACGACAATGCTAACAAATGCTAATTATCGCAATTATTATCAATACTAACAGTGAAACCATCTTGAGTGGCAATATTTGCTAAACATTTGGCATTCTTTCTTTATAACCAATCGCTTATTCATGGCGTCGATAATTATTCATCAATGTTTGATGACAGCTTTTATAAAAATCTAGTGTACGTAATCTAATCAGCACATAATTTCGATTGGTATGAAGCAATCATAAGCTTTACCACTATTTTAGTTGGCATAACTAACGAACGCTCTAACAATGTTCAGCCTATTGTGTTAGTGGCAGGGAACTTTTGTGATGATAAGATGCATAAAGTTTAAGCTCGAATAATGGCAATTGCAGGCCAGCCATGATGTTCAAAACGAAACGGAATCGAGTATTTATAAGGAATTTCTTGAGCAAATTGCGCATTCAGAGCGCAAGAAAACGTCCGTGCTGAAGCAACAAGCATCCCCGGTGCCAGCTCAATTTCCGGAAGTAACCGTCCATGCGGTGACCAGCGCATCCACGCCGAATGCACCGACCAATTCCTTGCTACATGGAATATTAACTAAAGTAATGCAAAACAAACCAACAACAAACAACAATTCAGATTTAAGTTTCATAACAAGGATTCATTTGTCCTACATGTTGCACAGAATGCTAACCAATTCAATGAAAGACCATTTCATACATGCCTTACAACACGCAGAAATATCTATTTCGTACACGCCATAATCAGCACACTTCATCCGACACGATTGAGGAATAATGTTTATCTCTTGTCTCTCAGCTGCTGACTAATTATGAATTGCATTTGTATCGCTTTGTTCTCATATCTTCTTGTTTTTTTGGCGAGCTAACGATGTATGGCGATGATCAAGTCTAACTTTGCATTAATACGATTTCAGACCCAAGTAAAAACGGATAGCCGCACGACGTTCAGTCCAACACTAGCCCGTTTACTAACTGCACCTGATAAGAGCCACGGCGCGCAGCCAAACAAATCATCTAATGTTTCAATCTCTGACATTCTCAGCACTAACAAGGTAAGAAAGTGCTCTCTACCATCTTGCATACTGCACACGTTGTTAGCATTACGGATTTGTGAGATGTGTGACTTACGGTTTTCTTTTTTGGTTTCAGTCTCGAAGTGAAATCACCATCACTCCCGTCTCTAACGACTATGAGGATAATCATTCCAAAAGAAAACACCACGTAAGTGTCAAAAGTAATAGCTGTAAAGCATATCTAAGTGTGTTTTGTATGATCCTAGGTGGAGGATGAGACTGAAGATAGTGTTGATCGTTTAGTAATCGATGAAAGCACCGATTTAGGAGATTCTAGAACTGGAGGCGATAACAATTCGGACGCTGGGGATGAAGTTCCACAGTGTCAAGGGTGTAATCAAAAGGCTGCGCAATTTGTATGCGCCGGTTGTGGCAATCAGTGGTATTGCAGCCGAGAATGCCAGGTATGTTGGAGTTGCACAATATTTGAAATTTGTTGACAAAGTAGTTAATTGTCATTGCCACGTTATGATATTTTCATTCATATCATGGTGTAGTTGGTTTGGTTACATTTTACCTCTGCGTGTTCGTAGAACAGATGCTAAAAATACATTGGTGTTTTAGGTGAATGCCTGGGATGAGCACTCGGACGTTTGTTCTGGTTAAAACAGTAAAAGTATAGCTAGCACGGGAATATTGAGCCGCGCCGAGCACAACCTAGCCAACGGATGTCTCGACCGACTGAACTAACTTAACCAAATTTTTACATTTGTCTATTTAATCATGTGCGCTTGCATTATATCCAACCAAAGATCCTAAACGAATGCAACATTCTAGCCACGTTGAACATTCGAGGACAAAGCGTTCAAAAGTTAGACGAATGCAGTCGGGTACTACAGATTGATATAAGATAAAATTAAATTATTATTACTATTACTATTACTAAATCAGTAATAACTATATCGTTAAGTTCGCTACGAACTTGCAGATTTAGTTTACTTGCAAGTGTAAAAATGAAATGAAATTAGTCCTTTTTTACAACCAAAATTGGCAGCTGATATGTTTTAGCAATTGAATGAGGTGAATTGAATTGAAACGCGAGCGACTTGCTAGTCACTAAATTAAATAGGAATAATTAGAATTTCTCAACCGAATATCAGTTTGCAATTTTCGGCCTTTCTGTCTATTGTTTCAACTAACTAATAGTTACCATTTTTATTTTGTTTGTTCAATGGTATGTATATACGCGTGAATGTTAAAACAAATGTTTGCGAAACGTTTGTTTCCGCTATATCAGTACTACTACTCGTAGGGCGTACGTTCCTAATCGAGTTCTTGTGTTTTACTTGTATTATTAGTTTATTAGAATTTGTAAGTGCCATTTTCACATACAAGCGTCATGATTTAATTTTTTTAATTGCATTCGTTTAAATATCTAAGTAAGATATTATTCTGTGATATCATTAAATTTACCATGGGTAAAAAAGGAACTACCATTGAATTTATGTGAGAATTTGTCACCGACGTTGGCGAATTACGTTTCAAGAGGACTTTTTGTAGTTGTGACAAGAAAATAGCACTCGTTGAATCGAAATTGAAAGCAGCATTTCCAAATCACTTGAAATAACGCGTTGCAAATCAGAAATTGTATTTTTGTACAACAGACTAATGAAATTTATTTTTTGCTGAATATATTTGAGATGCATGAAATGCCTTTTCGGAATCAGGAGCTGAGTGCTATTTTGCTTGTATCCTAATGAAAATGTGACTTAAAAGACGCAAGAAATGAATGAGATGCCAGATTATTATAAATAACCGATTTTGATGCGTTCAAAATAAATTATCAAAAATGTAAACTTAGTTGTGTTTTCTAAATAATTTGACTTCTCAGGAGGGTGGGTGAGTGAATGAAAATATAAAATACGAATAATTATACAATCTGGGGTTGTTTAAGAGTAGCTATTACATCTCTTTTCTTAAATGAGAATATGATTAGAGTGGTTTTTATTTATTTAATATGTTGCACTGGACACGGAAGGCATGTTCAACGCTAGTACCGGCTTGAGGGTTGTTGAAATATTATTTTTGGAAGGCTTAACAGAATATAAATACATTAAATAGAAGTCAGCAGGATAATACGGAATTTATAAATAATAAAATTTAAAACGCTCTAGCGCGGTAACTAATTGACAGAATAGGCTGAAATTTGGTACATAAACAGAAAGAAGAGGCTGTGCCGCTTCGGATGACATTCGTCTCACCTTTTCAGCCCAGCTGGTTGCCGAGATATGCATTTTTTAATATCGGTATAAAAAATGTGGTAGTGGAGATAAAGCTGATTAACATGAGGTATATATCACCCATATAGCACGTCTGGTAACAGAGTTATTTAGAGATATTTAAGTTGAGAAATATCGATTCAACCAGGAAAAAGTTTTTGATTTATCAGCGCTGATAACATTGAAACTTTTCAATGACATCCATCGACTGATTTAGAAAATAAACGATATCACCGAAACTAATCGTCCCAATGGGCTGAAATTTGGTACACAGAAAGAAGAGGCTGTGCCCCTTCGAACGACACCAGTCTCAGTGCATCGGCACGGCTGGTTGCCGAGATAATAATGATTAATTACTTGAACTAAACACGCTCTAGCGCAGAAACTAATGGACTGAATGGGCTAAAATGTGGTACAAAGAAAGAAGAGGCAGTGCCGCTTCGGATGACACTTGTCTCATCCCTTCAGCACGGCTGGTTGCCGAGGTATGAAGTTTAAAAAAATTAATTTTAAAACCCTCTAGCGCGGAAACTAATTCACCAAATGGGCTAAAATTTGGCACATCGAAGAAAGAGGCTGTGCCGCTTTGGATGACACCAGTCTCACCCCTTCAGCACGGGTGGTTGCCGAGATATTAAGTTTTAAACAATTGACTTTAAGACCCTCTAGCGCGGAAACTAATTGACTGAATGGGCTAAAATTTGGCACACAGAAGGAAGAGGCTGTGCCGCTTCGCATGACACCCGTCTCATCCCTTTAGCACGGCTGGTTGCCGAGGTATGAAATTAAAGAATAATAATTTTAAAACCCTCTAGCGCGGAAATAATTCACCAAATGGGCTAAAATTTGGCACACTTAAGAAAGAGGCTAGGCCGCTTCGGATGACACCACTCTCACCTCCTCAGCACGGCTGGTTGCCGAGATAAAAAGTTTAAAAAAATTAATTTTAAAACCCTTTAGCGCAGAAACTAATTGACCCAATGCGCTAAAATTGGGCACACAGAAGGAAGAGGCTGTGCCGCTTCATATGACACCAGTCTGACCCCTTCAGCACGGCTGGTTGCCGAGATATGAATTTTTAAATATCGGTATAAAATGTGTGGTAGTAGAGATAAAGCTGATTAAAATGAGGTATATATTATCCCTCTAGCACGTCTGGTAACAGAATTATTCAGAGATATTTAAGTTTAGAAATTTCGATTCAACCAGGAAAAAGTTTTTGATTTATCAGCGCTGATAACATTGAAACTTTTCAATGACATCCATCGACTGATTTATAAAATAAACGATAACACCGAAACTAATCGTCCCAATGGGCTGAAATTTGGTACACAGAAAGAAGAAGCTGTGCCTCTTCGGATGACACCGGTCTCATACCTTTAGCACGGCGGGTTGCCTAGGTATCAAGTTTTAAATAATTAATTTTAAAACCCTCTAGCGCGGAAACTAATTCACCAAATGGGCTAAAATTTGGCACACATAAGGAAGAGGCTGTGCTGCTTCGGATGACACCCGTCTCATCCCTTCAGCACGGCTGGTTGCCGAGGTATCAAGTTTTAAATAATTAATTTTAAAACCCTCTAGCGCAGAAACTAATTGACCGAATGGGCTAAAATTTAGCACACTGAAAGAGGAGGCTGTGCCGCTTCGGATGACACCGGTCTCTTCCCTTTAGCACGGCTGGTTGCCGAGGTATCAAGTTTTAAATAATTAATTTTAAAACCCTCTAGCGCGGAAACTAATTGACCGAATGGGCTAAAATTTAGCACACTGAAAGAAGAGGCTGTGCCGCTTCGGATGACACCGGTCTCACCCCTTAAACATGGCTGGTTGCCGAGATATGAATTTTCAAATATCGGTATAAAAAATGTGGTAGTAGAGATAAAGATGATTAAAATGAGGTATTATATATTATCCCTCTAGCACGGCTGGTAACAGAGTTATTCAAAGATATTTAACTTTAGAAATTTCGATTGAACCAGGAAAAAGTTTTTGATTTATCAGCGCTGATAACATTGAAACTTTTCAATGACATCCATCGACTGATTTACAAAATAAACGATATCACCGAAACTAATCGTCCCAATGGGCTGAAATTTGGTACACAGAAAGAAGAGGCTGTGCCCCTTCGAATGACACCAGTCTCAGTGCGTCGGCACGGCTGGTTGCCGAGATATTAATGATTAATTACTTGAACTAAACACGCTCTAGCGCAGAAACTGATGGACTGAATGGGCTAAAATACGGTACAAAGAAAGAAGAGGCTGTGTCGCTTCGGATGACACCCGTCTCAACCCTTCAGCACGGCTGGCTGCCGAGGTATGAAGCTTTAAATAATGAATTTTAAAACCCACTAGCGCAGAAACTAATTGACCGAATGGGCTAAACTTTGGCACACAGAAGGAAGAGGCTGTGCCGCTTCGGATGACACCCGTCTCAACCCTTCAGCACGACTGGTTGCCGAGGTATGAAGTTTTAAATAATTAATTTTAAGACCCTCTACCGCAGAAACTAATTGACCGAATGGGCTGAAATTTGGTACATAGAAGGAAGAGGCTGTGCCGCTGCGGATGACACCCGTCTCAACCCTTTAGCACGGCTGGTTGCCGAGGTATGAATTTTTAAATAATTAATTTTAAAAATCCTCTAGCGCAGAAACTAATTCACCAAATGGGCTAAAATTTGGCACACACAAGGAAGAGGCTGTGCCGCTTCGGATGACACCCGTCTCAACCCTTCAGCACGACTGGTTGCCGAGGTATGAAGTTTTAAATAATTAATTTTAAAACCCTCTAGCGCAGAAACTAATTGACCGAATGGGCTAAACTTTGGCACACAGAAGGAAGAGGCTGTGTCGCTTTGGATGACACCAGTCTCACCCCTTCAGCACGGGTGGTTGCCGAGATATGAAGTTTTAAATAATTGACTTTAAGACCCTCTTGCGCGGAAACTAATTGACCGAATGGGCTAAAATTTAGCACACTGAAAGAAGAGGCTGTGCCGCTTCGGATGACACCGGTCTCACCCCTTAAACATGGCTGGTTGCCGAGATATGAATTTTCAAATATCGGTATAAAAAATGTGGTAGTAGAGATAAAGATGATTAAAATGAGGTATTATATATTATCCCTCTAGCACGGCTGGTAACAGAGTTATTCAAAGATATTTAACTTTAGAAATTTCGATTGAACCAGGAAAAAGTTTTTGATTTATCAGCGCTGATAACATTGAAACTTTTCAATGACATCCATCGACTGATTTACAAAATAAACGATATCACCGAAACTAATCGTCCCAATGGGCTGAAATTTGGTACACAGAAAGAAGAGGCTGTGCCCCTTCGAATGACACCAGTCTCAGTGCGTCGGCACGGCTGGTTGCCGAGATATTAATGATTAATTACTTGAACTAAACACGCTCTAGCGCAGAAACTGATGGACTGAATGGGCTAAAATACGGTACAAAGAAAGAAGAGGCTGTGTCGCTTCGGATGACACCCGTCTCAACCCTTCAGCACGGCTGGCTGCCGAGGTATGAAGCTTTAAATAATGAATTTTAAAACCCACTAGCGCAGAAACTAATTGACCGAATGGGCTAAACTTTGGCACACAGAAGGAAGAGGCTGTGCCGCTTCGGATGACACCCGTCTCAACCCTTCAGCACGACTGGTTGCCGAGGTATGAAGTTTTAAATAATTAATTTTAAGACCCTCTACCGCAGAAACTAATTGACCGAATGGGCTGAAATTTGGTACATAGAAGGAAGAGGCTGTGCCGCTGCGGATGACACCCGTCTCAACCCTTTAGCACGGCTGGTTGCCGAGGTATGAATTTTTAAATAATTAATTTTAAAAATCCTCTAGCGCAGAAACTAATTCACCAAATGGGCTAAAATTTGGCACACACAAGGAAGAGGCTGTGCCGCTTCGGATGACACCCGTCTCAACCCTTCAGCACGACTGGTTGCCGAGGTATGAAGTTTTAAATAATTAATTTTAAAACCCTCTAGCGCAGAAACTAATTGACCGAATGGGCTAAACTTTGGCACACAGAAGGAAGAGGCTGTGTCGCTTTGGATGACACCAGTCTCACCCCTTCAGCACGGGTGGTTGCCGAGATATGAAGTTTTAAATAATTGACTTTAAGACCCTCTTGCGCGGAAACTAATTGACTGAATGGGCTAAAATTTGGTGCAAAGAAAGAAGAGGCTGTGCCGCTTCGGATGATTCCCGTCACACCCCTTCAACACGGCTGGTTGGCGAGATATGAAGCTTTAAAGAATTAATTTCTTTAAAATTGGATTAAAGTTGATTATTTAAAAATTCATATCTCGGCAACCAGCCTTGCTGAAGGGATGAGAAGAGCGTCATCCGAAGCGGCACTGCCTCTTCTTTCTTTGTACCATATTTTAGCCCATTCAGTCTATTAGTTTCTGCGCTAGAGCGTGTTTAGTTCAAATAATTAATCATTAATATCTCGGCAACCAGCCCTGCCGACGCGGGGAAACTGGTGTCATTCGAAGGGGCACAGCCTCTTCTTTCTGTGTACCAAATTTCAGCCCATTGGGACGATTAGTTTCAGTGTTATCGTTTATTTTGTAAATCAGTCGATGGATGTCATTGAAAAGTTTCAATGTTATCAGCGCTGATAAATCAAAAACTTTTTCCTGGTTCAATCGAAATTTCTAAAGTTAAATATCTCTGAATAACTCTGTTACCAGACGTGCTAGAGGGGTAATATATACCTCATTTTAATCAGCTTTATCTCTACTATCACATTTTTTACACCGATATTTGAAAATTCATATCTCGGTAACCAGCCGTGCTGAAGGGTTGAGACGGGTGTCATCCGCAGCGGCACAGCCTCTTCCTTCTATGTACCAAATTTTAGCCCATTCGGTCAATTAGTTTCTGCGCTAGAGGGTTTTAAAATTAATTATTTAAAACTTCATACCTCGGCAACCAGCAGTGCTGAAGGGTTGAGACGGGTGTCATCCGAAGCGGCACAGCCTCTTCCTTATGTGTGCCAAATTTTAGCCCATTGGGTCAATTAGTTTATGCGCTAGAGGGTTTTAAATTTAATTATTTAAAACTTCATACCTTGGCAACCAGCCGTGCTGAAGGATTGAGACGGGTGTCATCCGAAGCGGCACAGCCTCTTCCTTCTATGTACCAAATTTTAGCTCATTCAGTCAATTAGTTTCTGCGCTAGAGGGTTTTAAAATTCATTATTTAAAGCTTCATACCTCGGCAACCAGCCGTGCTGAAGGGTTGAGACGGGTGTCATCCGAAGCGGCACAGCCTCTTCTTTCTTTGTACCATATTTTAGCCCATTCAGTCTATTAGTTTCTGCGCTAGAGCGTGTTTAGTTCAAATAATTAATCATTAATATCTCGGCAACCAGCCCTGCCGACGCGGGATAACTGGTGTCATTCGAAGGGGCACAGCCTCTTCTTTCTGTGTACCAAATTTCAGCCCATTGGGACGATTAGTTTTAGTGTTATCGTTTATTTTGTAAATCAGTCGATGGATGTCATTGAAAAGTTTCAATGTTATCAGTGCTGATAAATCAAAAACTTTTTCCTGGTTCAATCGAAATTTCTAAAGTTAAATATCTCTGAATAACTCTGTTACCAGACGTGCTACAGGAGTAATATATACCTCATTTTAATCAGCTTTATCTCTACTATCACATTTTTTACACCGATATTTGAAAATTCAGAGCTTGGCAACCAGCCGTGCTGAAGGGTTGAGATGGGTGTCATCCGCAGCGGCACAGCCTCCTCCTTCTATGTACCAAATTTTAGCCCATTCGGTCAATTAGTTTCTGCGCTAGAGGGTTTTAAAATTAACTATTTAAAACTTCATACCTCGGCAACCAATCGTGCTGAAGGGTTGAGACGGGTGTCATCCGAAGCGGCACAGCCTCTTCCTTCTGTGTGCCAAAGTTTAGCCAATTCTGTCAATTAGTTTCTGCGCTAGAGGGTTTTAAAATTAATTATTTAAAACTTCATACCTCGGCAACCAGCTGTGCTGAAGGATTGAGACGGGTGTCATCCGAAGCAGCACAGCCTCTTCCTTCTGTGTGCCAAATTTTAGCCCATTTGGTGAATTAGTTTCTGCGCTAGAGGGTCTTAAAATTAATTATTTAAAACTTCATACCTCGGCAACCAGTCGTGCTGAAGGGTTGAGACGGGTGTCATCCGAAGCGGCACAGCCTCTTCCTTCTGTGTGCCAAATTTTAGCCCATTCAGTCAATTAGTTTCTGCGCTAGAGGGTTTTAAAATTCATTATTTAAAGCTTCATACCTCGGCAACCAGCCGTGCTGAAGGGTTGAGACGGGTGTCATCCGAAGCGGCACAGCCTCTTCCTTATGTGTGCCAAATTTTAGCCCATTGGGTCAATTAGTTTATGCGCTAGAGGGTTTTAAATTTAATTATTTAAAACTTCATACCTTGGCAACCAGCCGTGCTGAAGGATTGAGACGGGTGTCATCCGAAGCGGCACAGCCTCTTCCTTCTATGTACCAAATTTTAGCTCATTCAGTCAATTAGTTTCTGCGCTAGAGGGTTTTAAAATTCATTATTTAAAGCTTCATACCTCGGCAACCAGCCGTGCTGAAGGGTTGAGACGGGTGTCATCCGAAGCGGCACAGCCTCTTCTTTCTTTGTACCATATTTTAGCCCATTCAGTCTATTAGTTTCTGCGCTAGAGCGTGTTTAGTTCAAATAATTAATCATTAATATCTCGGCAACCAGCCCTGCCGACGCGGGATAACTGGTGTCATTCGAAGGGGCACAGCCTCTTCTTTCTGTGTACCAAATTTCAGCCCATTGGGACGATTAGTTTTAGTGTTATCGTTTATTTTGTAAATCAGTCGATGGATGTCATTGAAAAGTTTCAATGTTATCAGCGCTGATAAATCAAAAACTTTTTCCTGGTTCAATCGAAATTTCTAAAGTTAAATATCTCTGAATAACTCTGTTACCAGACGTGCTACAGGGGTAATATATACCTCATTTTAATCAGCTTTATCTCTACTATCACATTTTTTACACCGATATTTGAAAATTCATATCTTGGCAACCAGCCGTGCTGAAGGGTTGAGACGGGTGTCATCCGCAGCGGCACAGCCTCCTCCTTCTATGTACCAAATTTTAGCCCATTCGGTCAATTAGTTTCTGCGCTAGAGGGTTTTAAAATTAATTATTTAAAACTTCATACCTCGGCAACCAGCCGTGCTGAAGGGGTAATACGGGTGTCATCCGAAGCGGCACAGCCTCTTCCTTCTGTGTGCCAAAGTTTAGCCAATTCTGTCAATTAGTTTCTGCGCTAGAGAGTTTTAAAATTAATTATTTAAAACTTCATACCTCGGCAACCAGCTGTGCTGAAGGATTGAGACGGGTGTCATCCGAAGCAGCACAGCCTCTTCCTTCTGTGTGCCAAAGTTTAGCCAATTCTGTCAATTAGTTTCTGCGCTAGAGGGTTTTAAAATTAATTATTTAAAACTTCATACCTCGGCAACCAGCCGTGCTGAAGGATTGAGACGGGTGTCATCCGAAGCAGCACAGCCTCTTCCTTCTGTGTGCCAAATTTTAGCCCATTTGGTGAATTAGTTTCTGCGCTAGAGGGTCTTAAAATTAATTATTTAAAACTTCATACCTCGGCAACCAGTCGTGCTGAAGGGTTGAGACGGGTGTCATCCGAAGCGGCACAGCCTCTTCCTTCTGTGTGCCAAATTTTAGCCCATTCAGTCAATTAGTTTCTGCGCTAGAGGGTTTTAAAATTCATTATTTAAAGCTTCATACCTCGGCAACCAGCCGTGCTGAAGGGTTGAGACGGGTGTCATCCGCAGCGGCACAGCCTCTTCCTTCTATGTACCAAATTTTAGCTCATTCGGTCAATTAGTTTCTGCGCTAGAGGGTTTTAAAATTAATTATTTAAAACTTCATACCTCGGCAACCAGCCGTGCTGAAGGGTTGAGACGGGTGTCATCCGAAGCGGCACAGCCTCTTCTTTCTTTGTACCATATTTTAGCCCATTCAGTCTATTAGTTTCTGCGCTAGAGCGTGTTTAGTTCAAATAATTAATCATTAATATCTCGGCAACCAGCCCTGCCGACGCGGGGAAACTGGTGTCATTCGAAGGGGCACAGCCTCTTCTTTCTGTGCACCAAATTTCAGCCCATTGGGACGATTAGTTTCAGTGTTATCGTTTATTTTGTAAATCAGTCGATGGATGTCATTGAAAAGTTTCAATGTTATCAGTGCTGATAAATCAAAAACTTTTTCCTGGTTCAATCGAAATTTCTAAAGTTAAATATCTCTGAATAACTCTGTTACCATACGTGCTACAGGGGTAATATATACCTCATTTTAATCAGCTTTATCTCTACTATCACATTTTTTACACCGATATTTGAAAATTCATATCTTGGCAACCAGCCGTGCTGAAGGGTTGAGATGGGTGTCATCCGCAGCGGCACAGCCTCCTCCTTCTATGTACCAAATTTTAGCCCATTCGGTCAATTAGTTTCTGCGCTAGAGGGTTTTAAAATTAACTATTTAAAACTTCATACCTCGGCAACCAATCGTGCTGAAGGGTTGAGACGGGTGTCATCCGAAGCGGCACAGCCTCTTCCTTCTGTGTGCCAAAGTTTAGCCAATTCTGTCAATTAGTTTCTGCGCTAGAGGGTTTTAAAATTAATTATTTAAAACTTCATACCTCGGCAACCAGCTGTGCTGAAGGATTGAGACGGGTGTCATCCGAAGCAGCACAGCCTCTTCCTTCTGTGTGCCAAATTTTAGCCCATTTGGTGAATTAGTTTCTGCGCTAGAGGGTCTTAAAATTAATTATTTAAAACTTCATACCTCGGCAACCAGTCGTGCTGAAGGGTTGAGACGGGTGTCATCCGAAGCGGCACAGCCTCTTCCTTCTGTGTGCCAAATTTTAGCCCATTCAGTCAATTAGTTTCTGCGCTAGAGGGTTTTAAAATTCATTATTTAAAGCTTCATACCTCGGCAACCAGCCGTGCTGAAGGGTTGAGACGGGTGTCATCCGAAGCGGCACAGCCTCTTCCTTATGTGTGCCAAATTTTAGCCCATTGGGTCAATTAGTTTATGCGCTAGAGGGTTTTAAATTTAATTATTTAAAACTTCATACCTTGGCAACCAGCCGTGCTGAAGGATTGAGACGGGTGTCATCCGAAGCGGCACAGCCTCTTCCTTCTATGTACCAAATTTTAGCTCATTCAGTCAATTAGTTTCTGCGCTAGAGGGTTTTAAAATTCATTATTTAAAGCTTCATACCTCGGCAACCAGCCGTGCTGAAGGGTTGAGACGGGTGTCATCCGAAGCGGCACAGCCTCTTCTTTCTTTGTACCATATTTTAGCCCATTCAGTCTATTAGTTTCTGCGCTAGAGCGTGTTTAGTTCAAATAATTAATCATTAATATCTCGGCAACCAGCCCTGCCGACGCGGGATAACTGGTGTCATTCGAAGGGGCACAGCCTCTTCTTTCTGTGTACCAAATTTCAGCCCATTGGGACGATTAGTTTTAGTGTTATCGTTTATTTTGTAAATCAGTCGATGGATGTCATTGAAAAGTTTCAATGTTATCAGCGCTGATAAATCAAAAACTTTTTCCTGGTTCAATCGAAATTTCTAAAGTTAAATATCTCTGAATAACTCTGTTACCAGACGTGCTACAGGGGTAATATATACCTCATTTTAATCAGCTTTATCTCTACTATCACATTTTTTACACCGATATTTGAAAATTCATATCTTGGCAACCAGCCGTGCTGAAGGGTTGAGACGGGTGTCATCCGCAGCGGCACAGCCTCCTCCTTCTATGTACCAAATTTTAGCCCATTCGGTCAATTAGTTTCTGCGCTAGAGGGTTTTAAAATTAATTATTTAAAACTTCATACCTCGGCAACCAGCCGTGCTGAAGGGGTAATACGGGTGTCATCCGAAGCGGCACAGCCTCTTCCTTCTGTGTGCCAAAGTTTAGCCAATTCTGTCAATTAGTTTCTGCGCTAGAGAGTTTTAAAATTAATTATTTAAAACTTCATACCTCGGCAACCAGCTGTGCTGAAGGATTGAGACGGGTGTCATCCGAAGCAGCACAGCCTCTTCCTTCTGTGTGCCAAAGTTTAGCCAATTCTGTCAATTAGTTTCTGCGCTAGAGGGTTTTAAAATTAATTATTTAAAACTTCATACCTCGGCAACCAGCCGTGCTGAAGGATTGAGACGGGTGTCATCCGAAGCAGCACAGCCTCTTCCTTCTGTGTGCCAAATTTTAGCCCATTTGGTGAATTAGTTTCTGCGCTAGAGGGTCTTAAAATTAATTATTTAAAACTTCATACCTCGGCAACCAGTCGTGCTGAAGGGTTGAGACGGGTGTCATCCGAAGCGGCACAGCCTCTTCCTTCTGTGTGCCAAATTTTAGCCCATTCAGTCAATTAGTTTCTGCGCTAGAGGGTTTTAAAATTCATTATTTAAAGCTTCATACCTCGGCAACCAGCCGTGCTGAAGGGTTGAGACGGGTGTCATCCGCAGCGGCACAGCCTCTTCCTTCTATGTACCAAATTTTAGCTCATTCGGTCAATTAGTTTCTGCGCTAGAGGGTTTTAAAATTAATTATTTAAAACTTCATACCTCGGCAACCAGCCGTGCTGAAGGGTTGAGACGGGTGTCATCCGAAGCGGCACAGCCTCTTCTTTCTTTGTACCATATTTTAGCCCATTCAGTCTATTAGTTTCTGCGCTAGAGCGTGTTTAGTTCAAATAATTAATCATTAATATCTCGGCAACCAGCCCTGCCGACGCGGGGAAACTGGTGTCATTCGAAGGGGCACAGCCTCTTCTTTCTGTGCACCAAATTTCAGCCCATTGGGACGATTAGTTTCAGTGTTATCGTTTATTTTGTAAATCAGTCGATGGATGTCATTGAAAAGTTTCAATGTTATCAGTGCTGATAAATCAAAAACTTTTTCCTGGTTCAATCGAAATTTCTAAAGTTAAATATCTCTGAATAACTCTGTTACCATACGTGCTACAGGGGTAATATATACCTCATTTTAATCAGCTTTATCTCTACTATCACATTTTTTACACCGATATTTGAAAATTCATATCTTGGCAACCAG
This sequence comes from Aleochara curtula, assembly GCA_963978815.1. Taxonomy (NCBI): domain Eukaryota; kingdom Metazoa; phylum Arthropoda; class Insecta; order Coleoptera; family Staphylinidae; genus Aleochara; species Aleochara curtula. Next base: position 5,289,795 of record OZ022216.1, read on the forward strand.
CCGTGCTGAAGGGTTGAGATGGGTGTCATCCGCAGCGGCACAGCCTCCTCCTTCTATGTACCAAATTTTAGCCCATTCGGTCAATTAGTTTCTGCGCTAGAGGGTTTTAAAATTAACTATTTAAAACTTCATACCTCGGCAACCAATCGTGCTGAAGGGTTGAGACGGGTGTCATCCGAAGCGGCACAGCCTCTTCCTTCTGTGTGCCAAAGTTTAGCCAATTCTGTCAATTAGTTTCTGCGCTAGAGGGTTTTAAAATTAATTATTTAAAACTTCATACCTCGGCAACCAGCTGTGCTGAAGGATTGAGACGGGTGTCATCCGAAGCAGCACAGCCTCTTCCTTCTGTGTGCCAAATTTTAGCCCATTTGGTGAATTAGTTTCTGCGCTAGAGGGTCTTAAAATTAATTATTTAAAACTTCATACCTCGGCAACCAGTCGTGCTGAAGGGTTGAGACGGGTGTCATCCGAAGCGGCACAGCCTCTTCCTTCTGTGTGCCAAATTTTAGCCCATTCAGTCAATTAGTTTCTGCGCTAGAGGGTTTTAAAATTCATTATTTAAAGCTGCATACCTCGGCAACCAGCCGTGCTGAAGGGTTGAGACGGGTGTCATCCGAAGCGGCACAGCCTCTTCCTTATGTGTGCCAAATTTTAGCCCATTGGGTCAATTAGTTTATGCGCTAGAGGGTTTTAAATTTAATTATTTAAAACTTCATACCTTGGCAACCAGCCGTGCTGAAGGATTGAGACGGGTGTCATCCGAAGCGGCACAGCCTCTTCCTTCTATGTACCAAATTTTAGCTCATTCAGTCAATTAGTTTCTGCGCTAGAGGGTTTTAAAATTCATTATTTAAAGCTTCATACCTCGGCAACCAGCCGTGCTGAAGGGTTGAGACGGGTGTCATCCGAAGCGGCACAGCCTCTTCTTTCTTTGTACCATATTTTAGCCCATTCAGTCTATTAGTTTCTGCGCTAGAGCGTGTTTAGTTCAAATAATTAATCATTAATATCTCGGCAACCAGCCCTGCCGACGCGGGATAACTGGTGTCATTCGAAGGGGCACAGCCTCTTCTTTCTGTGTACCAAATTTCAGCCCATTGGGACGATTAGTTTTAGTGTTATCGTTTATTTTGTAAATCAGTCGATGGATGTCATTGAAAAGTTTCAATGTTATCAGCGCTGATAAATCAAAAACTTTTTCCTGGTTCAATCGAAATTTCTAAAGTTAAATATCTCTGAATAACTCTGTTACCAGACGTGCTACAGGGGTAATATATACCTCATTTTAATCAGCTTTATCTCTACTATCACATTTTTTACACCGATATTTGAAAATTCATATCTTGGCAACCAGCCGTGCTGAAGGGTTGAGACGGGTGTCATCCGCAGCGGCACAGCCTCCTCCTTCTATGTACCAAATTTTAGCCCATTCGGTCAATTAGTTTCTGCGCTAGAGGGTTTTAAAATTAATTATTTAAAACTTCATACCTCGGCAACCAGCCGTGCTGAAGGGGTAATACGGGTGTCATCCGAAGCGGCACAGCCTCTTCCTTCTGTGTGCCAAAGTTTAGCCAATTCTGTCAATTAGTTTCTGCGCTAGAGAGTTTTAAAATTAATTATTTAAAACTTCATACCTCGGCAACCAGCTGTGCTGAAGGATTGAGACGGGTGTCATCCGAAGCAGCACAGCCTCTTCCTTCTGTGTGCCAAAGTTTAGCCAATTCTGTCAATTAGTTTCTGCGCTAGAGGGTTTTAAAATTAATTATTTAAAACTTCATACCTCGGCAACCAGCCGTGCTGAAGGATTGAGACGGGTGTCATCCGAAGCAGCACAGCCTCTTCCTTCTGTGTGCCAAATTTTAGCCCATTTGGTGAATTAGTTTCTGCGCTAGAGGGTCTTAAAATTAATTATTTAAAACTTCATACCTCGGCAACCAGTCGTGCTGAAGGGTTGAGACGGGTGTCATCCGAAGCGGCACAGCCTCTTCCTTCTGTGTGCCAAATTTTAGCCCATTCAGTCAATTAGTTTCTGCGCTAGAGGGTTTTAAAATTCATTATTTAAAGCTTCATACCTCGGCAACCAGCCGTGCTGAAGGGTTGAGACGGGTGTCATCCGCAGCGGCACAGCCTCTTCCTTCTATGTACCAAATTTTAGCTCATTCGGTCAATTAGTTTCTGCGCTAGAGGGTTTTAAAATTAATTATTTAAAACTTCATACCTCGGCAACCAGCCGTGCTGAAGGGTTGAGACGGGTGTCATCCGAAGCGGCACAGCCTCTTCTTTCTTTGTACCATATTTTAGCCCATTCAGTCTATTAGTTTCTGCGCTAGAGCGTGTTTAGTTCAAATAATTAATCATTAATATCTCGGCAACCAGCCCTGCCGACGCGGGGAAACTGGTGTCATTCGAAGGGGCACAGCCTCTTCTTTCTGTGCACCAAATTTCAGCCCATTGGGACGATTAGTTTCAGTGTTATCGTTTATTTTGTAAATCAGTCGATGGATGTCATTGAAAAGTTTCAATGTTATCAGTGCTGATAAATCAAAAACTTTTTCCTGGTTCAATCGAAATTTCTAAAGTTAAATATCTCTGAATAACTCTGTTACCATACGTGCTACAGGGGTAATATATACCTCATTTTAATCAGCTTTATCTCTACTATCACATTTTTTACACCGATATTTGAAAATTCATATCTTGGCAACCAGCCGTGCTGAAGGGTTGAGATGGGTGTCATCCGCAGCGGCACAGCCTCCTCCTTCTATGTACCAAATTTTAGCCCATTCGGTCAATTAGTTTCTGCGCTAGAGGGTTTTAAAATTAACTATTTAAAACTTCATACCTCGGCAACCAATCGTGCTGAAGGGTTGAGACGGGTGTCATCCGAAGCGGCACAGCCTCTTCCTTCTGTGCGCCAAAGTTTAGCCAATTCTGTCAATTAGTTTCTGCGCTAGAGGGTTTTAAAATTAATTATTTAAAACTTCATACCTCGGCAACCAGCTGTGCTGAAGGATTGAGACGGGTGTCATCCGAAGCAGCACAGCCTCTTCCTTCTGTGTGCCAAATTTTAGCCCATTTGGTGAATTAGTTTCTGCGCTAGAGGGTCTTAAAATTAATTATTTAAAACTTCATACCTCGGCAACCAGTCGTGCTGAAGGGTTGAGACGGGTGTCATCCGAAGCGGCACAGCCTCTTCCTTCTGTGTGCCAAATTTTAGCCCATTCAGTCAATTAGTTTCTGCGCTAGAGGGTTTTAAAATTCATTATTTAAAGCTTCATACCTCGGCAACCAGCCGTGCTGAAGGGTTGAGACGGGTGTCATCCGCAGCGGCACAGCCTCTTCCTTCTATGTACCAAATTTTAGCTCATTCGGTCAATTAGTTTCTGCGCTAGAGGGTTTTAAAATTAATTATTTAAAACTTCATACCTCGGCAACCAGCCGTGCTGAAGGGGTAATACGGGTGTCATCCGAAGCGGCACAGCCTCTTCCTTATGTGTGCCAAATTTTAGCCCATTTAGTGAATTAGTTTCCGCGCTAGAGGGTTTTAAAATTAATTATTTAAAACTTCATACCTCGGCAACCAGCTGTGCTGAAGGATTGAGACGGGTGTCATCCGAAGCAGCACAGCCTCTTCCTTCTGTGTGCCAAATTTTAGCCCATTTGGTGAATTAGTTTCTGCGCTAGAGGGTCTTAAAATTAATTATTTAAAACTTCATACCTCGGCAACCAGTCGTGCTGAAGGGTTGAGACGGGTGTCATCCGAAGCGGCACAGCCTCTTCCTTCTGTGTGCCAAATTTTAGCCCATTCAGTCAATTAGTTTCTGCGCTAGAGGGTTTTAAAATTCATTATTTAAAGCTTCATACCTCGGCAACCAGCCGTGCTGAAGGGTTGAGACGGGTGTCATCCGCAGCGGCACAGCCTCTTCCTTCTATGTACCAAATTTTAGCTCATTCGGTCAATTAGTTTCTGCGCTAGAGGGTTTTAAAATTAATTATTTAAAACTTCATACCTCGGCAACCAGCCGTGCTGAAGGGTTGAGACGGGTGTCATCCGAAGCGGCACAGCCTCTTCTTTCTTTGTACCATATTTTAGCCCATTCAGTCTATTAGTTTCTGCGCTAGAGCGTGTTTAGTTCAAATAATTAATCATTAATATCTCGGCAACCAGCCCTGCCGACGCGGGGAAACTGGTGTCATTCGAAGGGGCACAGCCTCTTCTTTCTGTGTACCAAATTTCAGCCCATTGGGACGATTAGTTTCAGTGTTATCGTTTATTTTGTAAATCAGTCGATGGATGTCATTGAAAAGTTTCAATGTTATCAGCGCTGATAAATCAAAAACTTTTTCCTGGTTCAATCGAAATTTCTAAAGTTAAATATCTCTGAATAACTCTGTTACCAGACGTGCTACAGGGGTAATATATACCTCATTTTAATCAGCTTTATCTCTACTATCACATTTTTTACACCGATATTTGAAAATTCATATCTTGGCAACCAGCCGTGCTGAAGGGTTGAGACGGGTGTCATCCGCAGCGGCACAGCCTCCTCCTTCTATGTACCAAATTTTAGCCCATTCGGTCAATTAGTTTCTGCGCTAGAGGGTTTTAAAATTAATTATTTAAAACTTCATACCTCGGCAACCAGCCGTGCTGAAGGGTTGAGACGGGTGTCATCCGAAGCGGCACAGCCTCTTCTTTCTTTGTACCATATTTTAGCCCATTCAGTCTATTAGTTTCTGCGCTAGAGCGTGTTTAGTTCAAATAATTAATCATTAATATCTCGGCAACCAGCCCTGCCGACGCGGGGAAACTGGTGTCATTCGAAGGGGCACAGCCTCTTCTTTCTGTGTACCAAATTTCAGCCCATTGGGACGATTAGTTTCAGTGTTATCGTTTATTTTGTAAATCAGTCGATGGATGTCATTGAAAAGTTTCAATGTTATCAGCGCTGATAAATCAAAAACTTTTTCCTGGTTCAATCGAAATTTCTAAAGTTAAATATCTCTGAATAACTCTGTTACCAGACGTGCTACAGGGGTAATATATACCTCATTTTAATCAGCTTTATCTCTACTATCACATTTTTTACACCGATATTTGAAAATTCATATCTTGGCAACCAGCCGTGCTGAAGGGTTGAGACGGGTGTCATCCGCAGCGGCACAGCCTCTTCCTTCTATGTACCAAATTTTAGCTCATTCGGTCAATTAGTTTCTGCGCTAGAGGGTTTTAAAATTAATTATTTAAAACTTCATACCTCGGCAACCAGCCGTGCTGAAGGGTTGAGACGGGTGTCATCCGAAGCGGCACAGCCTCTTCTTTCTTTGTACCATATTTTAGCCCATTCAGTCTATTAGTTTCTGCGCTAGAGCGTGTTTAGTTCAAATAATTAATCATTAATATCTCGGCAACCAGCCCTGCCGACGCGGGGAAACTGGTGTCATTCGAAGGGGCACAGCCTCTTCTTTCTGTGTACCAAATTTCAGCCCATTGGGACGATTAGTTTCAGTGTTATCGTTTATTTTGTAAATCAGTCGATGGATGTCATTGAAAAGTTTCAATGTTATCAGCGCTGATAAATCAAAAACTTTTTCCTGGTTCAATCGAAATTTCTAAAGTTAAATATCTCTGAATAACTCTGTTACCAGACGTGCTACAGGGGTAATATATACCTCATTTTAATCAGCTTTATCTCTACTATCACATTTTTTACACCGATATTTGAAAATTCATATCTTGGCAACCAGCCGTGCTGAAGGGTTGAGACGGGTGTCATCCGCAGCGGCACAGCCTCCTCCTTCTATGTACCAAATTTTAGCCCATTCGGTCAATTAGTTTCTGCGCTAGAGGGTTTTAAAATTAATTATTTAAAACTTCATACCTCGGCAACCAGCCGTGCTGAAGGGTTGAGACGGGTGTCATCCGAAGCGGCACAGCCTCTTCTTTCTTTGTACCATATTTTAGCCCATTCAGTCTATTAGTTTCTGCGCTAGAGCGTGTTTAGTTCAAATAATTAATCATTAATATCTCGGCAACCAGCCCTGCCGACGCGGGGAAACTGGTGTCATTCGAAGGGGCACAGCCTCTTCTTTCTGTGTACCAAATTTCAGCCCATTGGGACGATTAGTTTCAGTGTTATCGTTTATTTTGTAAATCAGTCGATGGATGTCATTGAAAAGTTTCAATGTTATCAGCGCTGATAAATCAAAAACTTTTTCCTGGTTCAATCGAAATTTCTAAAGTTAAATATCTCTGAATAACTCTGTTACCAGACGTGCTACAGGGGTAATATATACCTCATTTTAATCAGCTTTATCTCTACTATCACATTTTTTACACCGATATTTGAAAATTCATATCTTGGCAACCAGCCGTGCTGAAGGGTTGAGACGGGTGTCATCCGCAGCGGCACAGCCTCCTCCTTCTATGTACCAAATTTTAGCCCATTCGGTCAATTAGTTTCTGCGCTAGAGGGTTTTAAAATTAATTATTTAAAACTTCATACCTCGGCAACCAGCCGTGCTGAAGGGTTGAGACGGGTGTCATCCGCAGCGGCACAGCCTCTTCCTTCTATGTACCAAATTTTAGCTCATTCGGTCAATTAGTTTCTGCGCTAGAGGGTTTTAAAATTAATTATTTAAAACTTCATACCTCGGCAACCAGCCGTGCTGAAGGGTTGAGACGGGTGTCATCCGAAGCGGCACAGCCTCTTCTTTCTTTGTACCATATTTTAGCCCATTCAGTCTATTAGTTTCTGCGCTAGAGCGTGTTTAGTTCAAATAATTAATCATTAATATCTCGGCAACCAGCCCTGCCGACGCGGGGAAACTGGTGTCATTCGAAGGGGCACAGCCTCTTCTTTCTGTGTACCAAATTTCAGCCCATTGGGACGATTAGTTTCAGTGTTATCGTTTATTTTGTAAATCAGTCGATGGATGTCATTGAAAAGTTTCAATGTTATCAGCGCTGATAAATCAAAAACTTTTTCCTGGTTCAATCGAAATTTCTAAAGTTAAATATCTCTGAATAACTCTGTTACCAGACGTGCTACAGGGGTAATATATACCTCATTTTAATCAGCTTTATCTCTACTATCACATTTTTTACACCGATATTTGAAAATTCATATCTTGGCAACCAGCCGTGCTGAAGGGTTGAGACGGGTGTCATCCGCAGCGGCACAGCCTCCTCCTTCTATGTACCAAATTTTAGCCCATTCGGTCAATTAGTTTCTGCGCTAGAGGGTTTTAAAATTAATTATTTAAAACTTCATACCTCGGCAACCAGCCGTGCTGAAGGGTTGAGACGGGTGTCATCCGAAGCGGCACAGCCTCTTCTTTCTTTGTACCATATTTTAGCCCATTCAGTCTATTAGTTTCTGCGCTAGAGCGTGTTTAGTTCAAATAATTAATCATTAATATCTCGGCAACCAGCCCTGCCGACGCGGGGAAACTGGTGTCATTCGAAGGGGCACAGCCTCTTCTTTCTGTGTACCAAATTTCAGCCCATTGGGACGATTAGTTTCAGTGTTATCGTTTATTTTGTAAATCAGTCGATGGATGTCATTGAAAAGTTTCAATGTTATCAGCGCTGATAAATCAAAAACTTTTTCCTGGTTCAATCGAAATTTCTAAAGTTAAATATCTCTGAATAACTCTGTTACCAGACGTGCTACAGGGGTAATATATACCTCATTTTAATCAGCTTTATCTCTACTATCACATTTTTTACACCGATATTTGAAAATTCATATCTTGGCAACCAGCCGTGCTGAAGGGTTGAGACGGGTGTCATCCGCAGCGGCACAGCCTCCTCCTTCTATGTACCAAATTTTAGCCCATTCGGTCAATTAGTTTCTGCGCTAGAGGGTTTTAAAATTAATTATTTAAAACTTCATACCTCGGCAACCAGCCGTGCTGAAGGGTTGAGACGGGTGTCATCCGCAGCGGCACAGCCTCTTCCTTCTATGTACCAAATTTTAGCTCATTCGGTCAATTAGTTTCTGCGCTAGAGGGTTTTAAAATTAATTATTTAAAACTTCATACCTCGGCAACCAGCCGTGCTGAAGGGTTGAGACGGGTGTCATCCGAAGCGGCACAGCCTCTTCTTTCTTTGTACCATATTTTAGCCCATTCAGTCTATTAGTTTCTGCGCTAGAGCGTGTTTAGTTCAAATAATTAATCATTAATATCTCGGCAACCAGCCCTGCCGACGCGGGATAACTGGTGTCATTCGAAGGGGCACAGCCTCTTCTTTCTGTGTACCAAATTTCAGCCCATTGGGACGATTAGTTTTAGTGTTATCGTTTATTTTGTAAATCAGTCGATGGATGTCATTGAAAAGTTTCAATGTTATCAGCGCTGATAAATCAAAAACTTTTTCCTGGTTCAATCGAAATTTCTAAAGTTAAATATTTCTGAATAACTCTGTTACCAGACGTGCTACAGGGGTAATATATACCTCATTTTAATCAGCTTTATCTCTACTATCACATTTTTTACACCGATATTTGAAAATTCATATCTTGGCAACCAGCCGTGCTGAAGGGTTGAGATGGGTGTCATCCGCAGCGGCACAGCCTCCTCCTTCTATGTACCAAATTTTAGCCCATTCGGTCAATTAGTTTCTGCGCTAGAGGGTTTTAAAATTAATTATTTAAAATTTCATACCTCGGCAACCAGCCGTGCTGAAGGGGTAATACGGGTGTCATCCGAAGCGGCACAGCCTCTTCCTTCTGTGTGCCAAAGTTTAGCCAATTCTGTCAATTAGTTTCTGCGCTAGAGAGTTTTAAAATTAATTATTTAAAACTTCATACCTCGGCAACCAGCTGTGCTGAAGGATTGAGACGGGTGTCATCCGAAGCAGCACAGCCTCTTCCTTCTGTGTGCCAAAGTTTAGCCAATTCTGTCAATTAGTTTCTGCGCTAGAGGGTTTTAAAATTAATTATTTAAAACTTCATACCTCGGCAACAAGCCGTGCTGAAGGATTGAGACGGGTGTCATCCGAAGCAGCACAGCCTCTTCCTTCTGTGTGCCAAATTTTAGCCCATTTGGTGAATTAGTTTCTGCGCTAGAGGGTCTTAAAATTAATTATTTAAAACTTCATACCTCGGCAACCAGTCGTGCTGAAGGGTTGAGACGGGTGTCATCCGAAGCGACACAGCCTCTTCCTTCTGTGTGCCAAATTTTAGCCCATTCAGTCAATTAGTTTCTGCGCTAGAGGGTTTTAAAATTCATTATTTAAAGCTTCATACCTCGGCAACCAGCCGTGCTGAAGGGTTGAGACGGGTGTCATCCGCAGCGGCACAGCCTCTTCCTTCTATGTACCAAATTTTAGCTCATTCGGTCAATTAGTTTCTGCGCTAGAGGGTTTTAAAATTAATTATTTAAAACTTCATACCTCGGCAACCAGCCGTGCTGAAGGGTTGAGACGGGTGTCATCCGAAGCGGCACAGCCTCTTCTTTCTTTGTACCATATTTTAGCCCATTCAGTCTATTAGTTTCTGCGCTAGAGCGTGTTTAGTTCAAATAATTAATCATTAATATCTCGGCAACCAGCCCTGCCGACGCGGGGAAACTGGTGTCATTCGAAGGGGCACAGCCTCTTCTTTCTGTGCACCAAATTTCAGCCCATTGGGACGATTAGTTTCAGTGTTATCGTTTATTTTGTAAATCAGTCGATGGATGTCATTGAAAAGTTTCAATGTTATCAGTGCTGATAAATCAAAAACTTTTTCCTGGTTCAATCGAAATTTCTAAAGTTAAATATCTCTGAATAACTCTGTTACCAGACGTGCTACAGGGGTAATATATACCTCATTTTAATCAGCTTTATCTCTACTATCACATTTTTTACACCGATATTTGAAAATTCATATCTTGGCAACCAGCCGTGCTGAAGGGTTGAGACGGGTGTCATCCGCAGCGGCACAGCCTCCTCCTTCTATGTACCAAATTTTAGCCCATTCGGTCAATTAGTTTCTGCGCTAGAGGGTTTTAAAATTAATTATTTAAAACTTCATACCTCGGCAACCAGCTGTGCTGAAGGATTGAGACGGGTGTCATCCGAAGCAGCACAGCCTCTTCCTTCTGTGTGCCAAATTTTAGCCCATTTGGTGAATTAGTTTCTGCGCTAGAGGGTCTTAAAATTAATTATTTAAAACTTCATACCTCGGCAACCAGTCGTGCTGAAGGGTTGAGACGGGTGTCATCCGAAGCGGCACAGCCTCTTCCTTCTGTGTGCCAAATTTTAGCCCATTCAGTCAATTAGTTTCTGCGCTAGAGGGTTTTAAAATTCATTATTTAAAGCTTCATACCTCGGCAACCAGCCGTGCTGAAGGGTTGAGACGGGTGTCATCCGCAGCGGCACAGCCTCTTCCTTCTATGTACCAAATTTTAGCTCATTCGGTCAATTAGTTTCTGCGCTAGAGGGTTTTAAAATTAATTATTTAAAACTTCATACCTCGGCAACCAGCCGTGCTGAAGGGGTAATACGGGTGTCATCCGAAGCGGCACAGCCTCTTCCTTATGTGTGCCAAATTTTAGCCCATTTAGTGAATTAGTTTCCGCGCTAGAGGGTTTTAAAATTAATTATTTAAAACTTCATACCTCGGCAACCAGCCGTGCTGAAGGGTTGAGACGGGTGTCATCCGAAGCGGCACAGCCTCTTCTTTCTTTGTACCATATTTTAGCCCATTCAGTCTATTAGTTTCTGCGCTAGAGCGTGTTTAGTTCAAATAATTAATCATTAATATCTCGGCAACCAGCCCTGCCGACGCGGGGAAACTGGTGTCATTCGAAGGGGCACAGCCTCTTCTTTCTGTGTACCAAATTTCAGCCCATTGGGACGATTAGTTTCAGTGTTATCGTTTATTTTGTAAATCAGTCGATGGATGTCATTGAAAAGTTTCAATGTTATCAGCGCTGATAAATCAAAAACTTTTTCCTGGTTCAATCGAAATTTCTAAAGTTAAATATCTCTGAATAACTCTGTTACCAGACGTGCTAGAGGGGTAATATATACCTCATTTTAATCAGCTTTATCTCTACTATCACATTTTTTACACCGATATTTGAAAATTCATATCTTGGCAACCAGCCGTGCTGAAGGGTTGAGACGGGTGTCATCCGCAGCGGCACAGCCTCCTCCTTCTATGTACCAAATTTTAGCCCATTCGGTCAATTAGTTTCTGCGCTAGAGGGTTTTAAAATTAATTATTTAAAACTTCATACCTCGGCAACCAGCCGTGCTGAAGGGGTAATACGGGTGTCATCCGAAGCGGCACAGCCTCTTCCTTATGTGTGCCAAATTTTAGCCCATTCGGTCAATTAGTTTCTGCGCTAGAGGGTTTTAAAATTAACTATTTAAAACTTCATACCTCGGCAACCAATCGTGCTGAAGGGTTGAGACGGGTGTCATCCGAAGCGGCACAGCCTCTTCCTTCTGTGTGCCAAAGTTTAGCCAATTCTGTCAATTAGTTTCTGCGCTAGAGGGTTTTAAAATTAATTATTTAAAACTTCATACCTCGTCAACCAGCTGTGCTGAAGGATTGAGACGGGTGTCATCCGAAGCAGCACAGCCTCTTCCTTCTGTGTGCCAAATTTTAGCCCATTTGGTGAATTAGTTTCTGCGCTAGAGGGTCTTAAAATTAATTATTTAAAACTTCATACCTCGGCAACCAGTCGTGCTGAAGGGTTGAGACGGGTGTCATCCGAAGCGGCACAGCCTCTTCCTTCTGTGTGCCAAATTTTAGCCCATTCAGTCAATTAGTTTCTGCGCTAGAGGGTTTTAAAATTCATTATTTAAAGCTTCATACCTCGGCAACCAGCCGTGCTGAAGGGTTGAGACGGGTGTCATCCGCAGCGGCACAGACTCTTCCTTCTATGTACCAAATTTTAGCTCATTCGGTCAATTAGTTTCTGCGCTAGAGGGTTTTAAAATTAATTATTTAAAACTTCATACCTCGGCAACCAGCCGTGCTGAAGGGTTGAGACGGGTGTCATCCGAAGCGGCACAGCCTCTTCTTTCTTTGTACCATATTTTAGCCCATTCAGTCTATTAGTTTCTGCGCTAGAGCGTCTTTAGTTCAAATAATTAATCATTAATATCTCGGCAACCAGCCCTGCCGACGCGGGGAAACTGGTGTCATTCTAAGGGGCACAGCCTCTTCTTTCTGTGTACCAAATTTCAGCCCATTGGGACGATTAGTTTCAGTGTTATCGTTTATTTTGTAAATCAGTCGATGGATGTCATTGAAAAGTTTCAATGTTATCAGCGCTGATAAATCAAAAACTTTTTCCTGGTTCAATCGAAATTTCTAAAGTTAAATATCTCTGAATAACTCTGTTACCAGACGTGCTACAGGGGTAATATATACCTCATTTTAATCAGCTTTATCTCTACTATCACATTTTTTACACCGATATTTGAAAATTCATATCTTGGCAACCAGCCGTGCTGAAGGGTTGAGACGGGTGTCATCCGCAGCGGCACAGCCTCCTCCTTCTGTGTACCAAATTTTAGCCCATTCGGTCAATTAGTTTCTGCGCTAGAGGGTTTTAAAATTAATTATTTAAAACTTCATACCTCGGCAACCAGCCGTGCTGAAGGGGTAATACGGGTGTCATCCGAAGCGGCACAGCCTCTTCCTTCTGTGTGCCAAAGTTTAGCCAATTCTGTCAATTAGTTTCTGCGCTAGAGGGTTTTAAAATTAATTATTTAAAACTTCATACCTCGGCAACCAGCTGTGCTGAAGGATTGAGACGGGTGTCATCCGAAGCAGCACAGCCTCTTCCTTCTGTGTGCCAAAGTTTAGCCAATTCTGTCAATTAGTTTCTGCGCTAGAGGGTTTTAAAATTAATTATTTAAAACTTCATACCTCGGCAACCAGCCGTGCTGAAGGATTGAGACGGGTGTCATCCGAAGCAGCACAGCCTCTTCCTTCTGTGTGCCAAATTTTAGCCCATTTGGTGAATTAGTTTCTGCGCTAGAGGGTCTTAAAATTAATTATTTAAAACTTCATACCTCGGCAACCAGTCGTGCTGAAGGGTTGAGACGGGTGTCATCCGAAGCGGCACAGCCTCTTCCTTCTGTGTGCCAAATTTTAGCCCATTCAGTCAATTAGTTTCTGCGCTAGAGGGTTTTAAAATTCATTATTTAAAGCTTCATACCTCGGCAACCAGCCGTGCTGAAGGGTTGAGACGGGTGTCATCCGCAGCGGCACAGCCTCTTCCTTCTATGTACCAAATTTTAGCTCATTCGGTCAATTAGTTTCTGCGCTAGAGGGTTTTAAAATTAATTATTTAAAACTTCATACCTCGGCAACCAGCCGTGCTGAAGGGGTAATACGGGTGTCATCCGAAGCGGTACAGCCTCTTCCTTATGTGTGCCAAATTTTAGCCCATTTAGTGAATTAGTTTCCGCGCTAGAGGGTTTTAAAATTAATTATTTAAAACTTCATACCTCGGCAACCAGCCGTGCTGAAGGGTTGAGACGGGTGTCATCCAAAGCGGCACAGCCTCTTCTTTCTTTGTACCATATTTTAGCCCATTCAGTCTATTAGTTTCTGCGCTAGAGCGTGTTTAGTTCAAATAATTAATCATTAATATCTCGGCAACCAGCCCTGCCGACGCGGGGAAACTGGTGTCATTCGAAGGGGCACAGCCTCTTCTTTCTGTGTACCAAATTTCAGCCCATTGGGACGATTAGTTTTAGTGTTATCGTTTATTTTGTAAATCAGTCGATGGATGTCATTGAAAAGTTTCAATGTTATCAGCGCTGATAAATCAAAAACTTTTTCCTGGTTCAATCGAAATTTCTAAAGTTAAATATCTCTGAATAACTCTGTTACCAGACGTGCTACAGGGGTAATATATACCTTATTTTAATCAGCTTTATCTCTACTATCACATTTTTTACACCGATATTTGAAAATTCATATCTTGGCAACCAGCCGTGCTGAAGGGTTGAGACGGGTGTCATCCACAGCGGCACAGCCTCCTCCTTCTATGTACCAAATTTTAGCCCATTCGGTCAATTAGTTTCTGCGCTAGAGGGTTTTAAAATTAATTATTTAAAACTTCATACCTCGGCAACCAGCCGTGCTGAAGGGGTAATACGGGTGTCATCCGAAGCGGCACAGCCTCTTCCTTCTGTGTGCCAAAGTTTAGCCAATTCTGTCAATTAGTTTCTGCGCTAGAGAGTTTTAAAATTAATTATTTAAAACTTCTTACCTCGGCAACCAGCTGTGCTGAAGGATTGAGACGGGTGTCATCCGAAGCAGCACAGCCTCTTCCTTCTGTGTGCCAAAGTTTAGCCAATTCTGTCAATTAGTTTCTGCGCTAGAGGGTTTTAAAATTAATTATTTAAAACTTCATACCTCGGCAACCAGCCGTGCTGAAGGATTGAGACGGGTGTCATCCGAAGCAGCACAGCCTCTTCCTTCTGTGTGCCAAATTTTAGCCCATTTGGTGAATTAGTTTCTGCGCTAGAGGGTCTTAAAATTAATTATTTAAAACTTCATACCTCGGCAACCAGTCGTGCTGAAGGGTTGAGACGGGTGTCATCCGAAGTGGCACAGCCTCTTCCTTCTGTGTGCCAAATTTTAGCCCATTCAGTCAATTAGTTTCTGCGCTAGAGGGTTTTAAAATTCATTATTTAAAGCTTCATACCTCGGCAACCAGCCGTGCTGAAGGGTTGAGACGGGTGTCATCCGCAGCGGCACAGCCTCTTCCTTCTATGTACCAAATTTTAGCTCATTCGGTCAATTAGTTTCTGCGCTAGAGGGTTTTAAAATTAATTATTTAAAACTTCATACCTCGGCAACCAGTCGTGCTGAAGGGTTGAGACGGGTGTCATCCGAAGCGGCACAGCCTCTTCCTTATGTGTGCCAAATTTTAGCCCATTTAGTGAATTAGTTTCCGCGCTAGAGGGTTTTAAAATTAATTATTTAAAACTTCATACCTCGGCAACCAGCCGTGCTGAAGGGTTGAGACGGGTGTCATCCGAAGTAGCACAGCCTCTTCCTTCTGTGTGCCAAATTTTAGCCCATTTGGTGAATTAGTTTCTGCGCTAGAGGGTCTTAAAATTAATTATTTAAAACTTCATACCTCGGCAACCAGTCGTGCTGAAGGGTTGAGACGGGTGTCATCCGAAGCGGCACAGCCTCTTCCTTCTGTGTGCCAAATTTTAGCCCATTCAGTCAATTAGTTTCTGCGCTAGAGGGTTTTAAAATTCATTATTTAAAGCTTCATACCTCGGCAACCAGCCGTGCTGAAGGGTTGAGACGGGTGTCATCCGCAGCGGCACAGCCTCTTCCTTCTATGTACCAAATTTTAGCTCATTCGGTCAATTAGTTTCTGCGCTAGAGGGTTTTAAAATTAATTATTTAAAACTTCATACCTCGGCAACCAGCCGTGCTGAAGGGTTGAGACGGGTGTCATCCGAAGCGGCACAGCCTCTTCTTTCTTTGTACCATATTTTAGCCCATTCAGTCTATTAGTTTCTGCGCTAGAGCGTGTTTAGTTCAAATAATTAATCATTAATATCTCGGCAACCAGCCCTGCCGACGCGGGGAAACTGGTGTCATTCGAAGGGGCACAGCCTCTTCTTTCTGTGCACCAAATTTCAGCCCATTGGGACGATTAGTTTCAGTGTTATCGTTTATTTTGTAAATCAGTCGATGGATGTCATTGAAAAGTTTCAATGTTATCAGTGCTGATAAATCAAAAACTTTTTCCTGGTTCAATCGAAATTTCTAAAGTTAAATATCTCTGAATAACTCTGTTACCAGACGTGCTACAGGGGTAATATATACCTCATTTTAATCAGCTTTATCTCTACTATCACATTTTTTACACCGATATTTGAAAATTCATATCTTGGCAACCAGCCGTGCTGAAGGGTTGAGATGGGTGTCATCCGCAGCGGCACAGCCTCCTCCTTCTATGTACCAAATTTTAGCCCATTCGGTCAATTAGTTTCTGTGCTAGAGGGTTTTAAAATTAATTATTTAAAACTTCATACCTCGGCAACCAGCCGTGCTGAAGGGGTAATACGGGTGTCATCCGAAGCGGCACAGCCTCTTCCTTATGTGTGCCAAATTTTAGCCCATTCGGTCAATTAGTTTCTGCGCTAGAGGGTTTTAAAATTAACTATTTAAAACTTCATATCTCGGCAACCAATCGTGCTGAAGGGTTGAGACGGGTGTCATCCGAAGCGGCACAGCCTCTTCCTTCTGTGTGCCAAAGTTTAGCCAATTCTGTCAATTAGTTTCTGCGCTAGAGGGTTTTAAAATTAATTATTTAAAACTTCATACCTCGGCAACCAGCTGTGCTGAAGGGTTGAGACGGGTGTCATCCGAAGCAGCACAGCCTCTTCCTTCTGTGTGCCAAATTTTAGCCCATTTGGTGAATTAGTTTCTGCGCTAGAGGGTCTTAAAATTAATTATTTAAAACTTCATACCTCGGCAACCAGTCGTGCTGAAGGGTTGAGACGGGTGTCATCCGAAGCGGCACAGCCTCTTCCTTCTGTGTGCCAAATTTTAGCCCATTCAGTCAATTAGTTTCTGCGCTAGAGGGTTTTAAAATTCATTATTTAAAGCTTCATACCTCGGCAACCAGCCGTGCTGAAGGGTTGAGACGGGTGTCATCCGCAGCGGCACAGCCTCTTCCTTCTATGTACCAAATTTTAGCTCATTCGGTCAATTAGTTTCTGCGCTAGAGGGTTTTAAAATTAATTATTTAAAACTTCATACCTCGGCAACCAGCCGTGCTGAAGGGGTAATACGGGTGTCATCCGAAGCGGCACAGCCTCTTCCTTATGTGTGCCAAATTTTAGCCCATTCGGTCAATTAGTTTCTGCGCTAGAGGGTTTTAAAATTAACTATTTAAAACTTCATACCTCGGCAACCAATCGTGCTGAAGGGTTGAGACGGGTGTCATCCGAAGCGGCACAGCCTCTTCCTTCTGTGTGCCAAAGTTTAGCCAATTCTGTCAATTAGTTTCTGCGCTAGAGGGTTTTAAAATTAATTATTTAAAACTTCATACCTCGGCAACCAGCTGTGCTGAAGGATTGAGACGGGTGTCATCCGAAGCAGCACAGCCTCTTCCTTCTGTGTGCCAAATTTTAGCCCATTTGGTGAATTAGTTTCTGCGCTAGAGGGTCTTAAAATTAATTATTTAAAACTTCATACCTCGGCAACCAGTCGTGCTGAAGGGTTGAGACGGGTGTCATCCGAAGCGGCACAGCCTGTTCCTTCTGTGTGCCAAATTTTAGCCCATTCAGTCAATTAGTTTCTGCGCTAGAGGGTTTTAAAATTCATTATTTAAAGCTTCATACCTCGGCAACCAGCCGTGCTAAAGGGTTGAGACGGGTGTCATCCGCAGCGGCACAGCCTCTTCCTTCTATGTACCAAATTTTAGCTCATTCGGTCAATTAGTTTCTGCGCTAGAGGGTTTTAAAATTAATTATTTAAAACTTCATACCTCGGCAACCAGCCGTGCTGAAGGGGTAATACGGGTGTCATCCGAAGCGGCACAGCCTCTTCCTTATGTGTGCCAAATTTTAGCCCATTTAGTGAATTAGTTTCCGCGCTAGAGGGTTTTAAAATTAATTATTTAAAACTTCATACCTCGGCAACCAGCCGTGCTGAAGGGTTGAGACGGGTGTCACCCGAAGCGGCACAGCCTCTTCTTTCTTTGTACCATATTTTAGCCCATTCAGTCTATTAGTTTCTGCGCTAGAGCGTGTTTAGTTCAAATAATTAATCATTAATATCTCGGCAACCAGCCCTGCCGACGCGGGGAAACTGGTGTTATTCGAAGGGGCACAGCCTCTTCTTTCTGTGTACCAAATTTCAGCCCATTGGGACGATTAGTTTCAGTGTTATCGTTTATTTTGTAAATCAGTCGATGGATGTCATTGAAAAGTTTCAATGTTATCAGCGCTGATAAATCAAAAACTTTTTCCTGGTTCAATCGAAATTTCTAAAGTTAAATATCTCTGAATAACTCTGTTACCAGACGTGCTACAGGGGTAATATATACCTCATTTTAATCAGCTTTATCTCTACTATCACATTTTTTACACCGATATTTGAAAATTCATATCTCGGCAACCAGCCGTGCTGAAGGGTTGAGACGGGTGTCATCCGCAGCGGCACAGCCTCCTCCTTCTATGTACCAAATTTTAGCCCATTCGGTCAATTAGTTTCTGCGCTAGAGGGTTTTAAAATTAATTATTTAAAACTTAATACCTCGGCAACCAGCCGTGCTGAAGGATTGAGACGGGTGTCATCCGAAGCAGCACAGCCTCTTCCTTCTGTGTGCCAAATTTTAGCCCATTTGGTGAATTAGTTTCTGCGCTAGAGGGTCTTAAAATTAATTATTTAAAACTTCATACCTCGGCAACCAGTCGTGCTGAAGGGTTGAGACGGGTGTCATCCGAAGGGGCACAGCCTCTTCTTTCTTTGTACCATATTTTAGCCCATTCAGTCTATTAGTTTCTGCGCTAGAGCGTGTTTAGTTCAAATAATTAATCATTAATATCTCGGCAACCAGCCCTGCCGACGCGGGGAAACTGGTGTCATTCGAAGGGGCACAGCCTCTTCTTTCTGTGTACCAAATTTCAGCCCATTGGGACGATTAGTTTCAGTGTTATCGTTTATTTTGTAAATCAGTCGATGGATGTCATTGAAAAGTTTCAATGTTATCAGCGCTGATAAATCAAAAACTTTTTCCTGGTTCAATCGAAATTTCTAAAGTTAAATATCTCTGAATAACTCTGTTACCAGACGTGCTAGAGGGGTAATATATACCTCATTTTAATCAGCTTTATCTCTACTATCACATTTTTTACACCGATATTTGAAAATTCATATCTCGGCAACCAGCCGTGCTGAAGGGTTGAGACGGGTGTCATCCGCAGCGGCGCAACCTCTTCCTTCTATGTACCACATTTTAGCCCATTTGGTCAATTAGTTTCTGCGCTAGAGGGCTTTAAAATTAATTATTTAAAACTTCATACCTCGGCAACCAGCCGTGCTGACGGGTTGAGACGGGTGTCATCCGAAGCGGCACAGCCTCTTCCTTCTGTGTGCCAAATTTTAGCCCATTTGGTGAATTAGTTTCCGCGCTAGAGGGTTTTAAAATTAATTTTTTTTAAACTACATACCTCGGCAACCAGGCGTGCTGAAGGGGTAATACGGGTGTCATCCGAAGCGGCACAGTCTCTTGGCTCTGTGTACCAAATTTATCAGAGGTGGTAATCAGTGGCAATCACTACACAACTATTTAAAAGCCCGTGACGTTACGTTACATCTGATGATGCACGGAACCAGTTTAAGTTGCTCGCATACAATCAGAGTGAAAACTAACGTATAGAACTTTGCTCAAAATGAAGAATAAACTCTGTTAAGAAAAATTAACATGAATCGAAAAGCTTGTCTACGGCTTAAATTATAAACCAGAACTTTAAAACTATGAATCGTGATATTAGCTATTTATGATATGGCTCGTTGGTCTAGGGGTATGATTTTCGCTTAGGGTGCGAGAGGTCCCGGGTTCAAATCCCGGACGAGCCCGCGGTTCTTTTCTCATTTTGTTCACTCATATTTTCGATTTATAAAACAACTTAAGTATTTATTAGAAAATCGTGTATATAGTGAATTTATCATTTTATAAAACCTGCAAATTTACAATATAAACTTAAAAACAATTACCTTTATACAGTACTCGCAAGTCACACCAGAAAACTTTGGTTGTTAAATGTTATCAGTGAGTAATGCACAAAAATGAAATGTAATTCAACGCTTTAATAAATTTTAATAAGAAATATTCATACCGTTGTGATAATTTAGTGCCTTATACAGTCAAACAACTTAAATAAATAAAATCAAGAAAAATTAAATACTTTAGACTTATAATAATTAATTCGTAATACACAATTTGTATATCTGCAGTTTGTTTGGTAATTCTACACGCAACTATAGCGCAAAAAAAAGATAGCAAATTTTACATTTGAAAAATTCACAACATAAATAATTTCAAGTACATCCAAATTTAAAACTAGCACAAAATAATAATGATATTAATACCAATTGTTTTCTTTAAACATTGTAAAACATACGTTATAAGCATGTACATGAACTATAACTAAATTTGTTGATGTCTGATTTCATCTATCACTTTCTTTTCTATTAAAACTTAATTGCGAACCAACTTTAAAATAAACAATATTGTGTACTTATAATAAACCTGAATCACTACTTTGCAAATATTGAGACTAGAAAAACCTGTCTAATTCACCAGTACCATTCACAAAATGTGAATAATTTATCTGCATCCATTTGAAAATAAATACTTTATATTTGTTTGCAATAAATTAATCCTCAATAAAATGTACTTTGCGAAAATACATAACATGTAAGATAAGATTTGTTCGGATAATAAATATATATAAAATTTGTTTATCTCTTGTTTTGTTCTTGTTTTTTACATATACCATGAATATGTATTATTAATAATAATAACATGGTGTATAGAATTTTGTCCGCAGCTTTGGTATATTATAATTGTACAATGAAGCGTAATGCATTCCATTGCGCGTTCGCTCCATTGTCAGTTATTGTTTGAAAAAATTACTTATTTAATTACCTATTCTTGTTCTTGCTTTGTTCGTTGGCGTATTGAACGTGCGTCTGCATTTAAACAAAACTTAATTTAACCTTCACTCGGTAAATTTACATAGTGATGTGACTAGTCGACGTCTGGATGCTCCTGAATTTTTCTCGACGACCACATCCAGTACAGAAATCGTGAAAATGATGTTAACAACCATGGAAATGCTCCTCCACCCATTATAAGACTCTTGCAGGCATATCTTACATAATCAGTGTGCATTATTAAGGAAAATAATATGTAAACATAGCTGTAAAGTAAAAACGTTAATTAAACTCTCATTGAATATAATTTGTTTAATTATATTGTTTGCATGATAAGGATATATTAATGTCCATGGTGGATGGCCTCCATTTATGTATAGGACGTACGTAAAGCCGTCGTTGCAGCGACCTTTAATTGAATAATAATATGGCAGGAAACAATGTAGCTTAAACCTTAAACAATTAGTTGTATATCAAAAATTATTAGACATAATACTATGTAATTTTCAAATTTGAAAAATACCAATTTAGCTATTAATATCATGATTATTAGATGTAAAACTACAGTTATATACTTACTTTTTGTTCTCGTAAAACATTATGGCAGCTGAATTGGTTGTGAGGACATGCAAAAATATGGCTTTGATTTTATTCCTACCATTAGATGTTAGGTGACTTATCAGTGAGTTGAGTAGTAATGATGCAATGCCATTTCGCCGATATTGCTTTGCTACACCCAATGATAATATATATGCTACATCACAATTTTTCATAAAGCATGTTGCAAGAAATCCTCTATCTTCTACATTCAGTGATGCATATGGTTTAATTTCAGACACAATTAGGCCTATTATTATCTGATTATAAGTGGCGGCTAAGGCGTAAAATCTACAAACAAGATAACACAACATTAGCTGAAAAATAAACACATTTTGAAATTGCTGATTACCTATTGCCAGATGTGATTTCTTCATACCACGACAGTGGATACTCAATAGGAAACCAATCTTGACAAAGTGCCCGCACTTCATCCAAGTCGTTCGGACACAAGAATCGCAACTGTACATCCGCTAAGGAATATAAAGGCACATGATCTTTAATATACCCATCAATTGAACCATTGCAATTTGAGTTTTGATACCTGACAAATAAAAAAGTGAGTTTTAGTATAGCACAATTGACATCAGTGTGCTGCACCTACCAACTAATCCCAGCCATAGATCATATGTTTAATTAATGTAAAAATCTTAACGTTTATTAATTACGTATGCAGTGTTATTTGTTGTTGCTGCAGCACGACGAAAACAAAACGCGACCGTTTCATTGGAAATCGATGTGCGGAACTAATGTGTAAATTCGATGGTCGACTTTCGCGCGTTTGCACACATTAAACTTGACTAATACTTGAATTTTCCATACCCAATATCCATTTCAAACTCAGCGCTTATCACCCAGGAGCAAAGTATGAAATTTCAATTGTTACTATTGCCAAAGATAAGAAACTGGGCGCATAGATAGAATATTGGATTTCGAAAAATAACAATCGACACATTTGACATCAAAGGTCACTAGCGCCCTTCAGCGGTGTGTGATCCGAAAGCTGGATCAACTTGGAACTTGTTATTGTTTACAATAAAGGTGCGTTAATCATGTGTCCGGTGCTCCTACTACTGCTGCACTCCACAGAAGCGTAACAATTATGAATTTCCGCGAGAATACATCCTTCCATACTCAAGGTGTAAATACGTTTTGACACAATATGGAAATCTCATTCAACAAACGTGAAAATCTAGGTTGCACCTCAGTGGATTCAAGGACCGAACGTAAACAACTGGAATGCTTGTAAAATCCGCGCAAGCTAAAATATTTGTTTATCATTACGTAATTCTGCGTTAATTGTGAGCGACGGAAGTAGGGATGCGAAATGCAAAGCGTGAAATTTGTCATGCTTAATGCTTTTATCTTGAATGAAAAATGCGGCTACCATGTACCATGATTTATTCAATGGCACATCTCTAAAGCCCATATGAAATTCCAGATTAAATAATATCTACATGAAAGTGCGCTTCGTTTGACCGCGTTAGCATTCAGCATGAGTACTCGTGGACTTGAATGCTCACTGTTCAGTCATAACATTACCGCGAGCTAGATGAGTTAGTAGTTCTTCATCAAAATTCAGCTTGTGATTTTATTTATAACAAACATTAGAGAAATTTTATTTCATCATGAAAGTTGTAACTTGTATAGCACCAGTCAACATGGCTGTTATCAAATATTGTATGTATGATATAAAAATAATCATCACTCAACTATTTAATGTTACATTTTAGGGGGTAAAAGAAATGAAGAGTTGATTTTGCCCATCAATGATTCAATAAGTTGTACATTATCAATGGACAATGTAAGTTTAATTCATCATTATTCGATATTAGAAAGTTTATTTATACAATTATTAGATGCATGCCAAGACAACGATAATGGCAAGTCCGCATTTTACAAAAACGCAATTTTGGTTAAATGGCAAAGAGCAGCCAGTGGACAATAAGCGGTTTCAGAATTGTTTGAATGAGAGTAAGTATAAATAGTTATCCTACAATTGGAGGTCGATGTTTACAATGTGATTATGCGTTTTAGTTAAAAAGCAATCAAAAGAAATGGAAATCGCTGATTGGCATCTCCACATATGCTCCGAAAATAACTTTCCAACCGCTGCTGGACTCGCGTCATCGGCTGCTGGTTACGCGTGCCTTGTGAAAGCGCTCGCCGCAATTTACAATGTTCAATCGGATCTAAGTGCAATTTCTCGTCAAGGTTCAGGCAGCGCATGCCGCAGCATGTATGGTGGCTGGGTGCAATGGCATAAAGGAAATGATAAATTCGGTAATGATTCGATCGCCACGCAATTGCACGACCACTTGCATTGGCCGCAAATGCGTATTTTGGTGCTGGTCATCAATGATGCACGCAAAAAGTACAGTTCTACCTCAGGCATGAAACAGAGTGTACTTACTTCGGAATTATTAAAGCATCGGGCGGCAGAAATCGTTCCACAACGAGTGGAGGAGATGAAAGATGCAATTGGTCGACGTGATTTTCACAAATTTGCTGAAATCACTATGCAGGATTCAAATCAATTTCATGCGGTTTGTTTGGATACTTTCCCGCCGTGCGTTTATTTAAACGACACGTCGCATGCTGTTATTAATTTAGTTCATGCGTACAACACGCATCATGGAACAAACAAGGTATAAGCTAAATCCTAGATTCTATTGTTACTATCAAATGTCATTTTAGGTTGCATATACTTTTGATGCTGGGCCCAATGCTTGTCTTTTCCTCTTAGAACAAGATGTACCTGAAGTATTAGCAGTTATAAATCGTTGTTTCCCAACACAGAGATCCAGTGAAAATTATTATAGAGGCATTAAAGTAACTGAAGGTTCATTTCCTGATGGACTAGTCACACCATTGATGGAGATGGATTGCTTGAAATACATCATTTGTACCAAATCAGGAGAAGGAGCAAGTGAAGTAAAAAGTGGACATTTGCTAAGTGATGAAGGCACTCCACATTTTCTACAATAACAATACGAAAATCTTTTTAATAATAGGATTTTAATTACATTTTTAACTTTCTACAGTTGGTGATTTGGTTGACTTAAGAATTTTGCCTATTTCCAAAATTTATGCAGATTCTGAAAAGTCCGAAACATTGGCAAAGATTAGCATAATGCCTTAAAAGTATGACAATAATTAGTATATACACTCTTTGATAATTTTACTACATCCCAAGTCTTGCAATTGTTAATAAAGTTTAATAGGTAATGGAATAATGTAATTTTGAGGGGGAAATTAAAGCACTCTGAAAACCTGACTTACATGAACTTATTCACCCCCTATTTAAACATATAAATTATGAGAATCCATTGAAAGCAAGTGAAGAGTAATTGAGATATGAATAAGACAAGTGATAAAAAACTTACTCTCTGGTTTGCCTTCAATCCATTTTGTAATTTTGATTGCAGAAGATTCCCTTTTAGCGGCGTCCGCCCTGAATTCGGGCTTCAGTGCTTGCCGTATTAAACGTGCGGCAATAGTGGAATAATTAATGTAGCTGAAAAATGTAATCTTATTAGTCTAGTTCTAGTGCACAGTTTTTCTTAAACATTTAGAGGATATAGTTATCAAGCCTAATCATTAATTGCAATAGATACTTCTACTCACTTAAGACCAGCAGCTCTCCAGGCAGTCATTCTGATATAATTTAGATATTGAGACAAGACGAATTGGAAAATGTAATTATCGCCGAACCAGCGTATAAATGGCGAAGGAAGTTATATCACTATCTCATTGACCATAAGACTACATAAGATCATAGACAAGAACTGTGAATAACTTCAGCACAGTCCGTGTGAAACGCTAGTGTTCAATTGAGTCGTATTTAGTGTCATTTTCCATCGCTGTTTCGTGGTGCTTTAACCTAAAAGTTTGTTTTTAAATGTTTGATTAGAAATTGTAGTGCGGTACATCGCTGTGCGTTTTAGAAATAAGTTAGTAATAAGAACTAAACATGGAGTGTGTGATTGCAAACGTTGAGAACTTTCGCTTCGACATCGAAGTTGCTCTAGATGAGCAATTTGGGGCCCTACCATTGCCCTTTTCTGGAATGGACAGTATGTATTTATTTATTGTTTTTCCTTGTATTTTATTCCTAATATAATTATTTACAATTACAGAATCAATAGCGGCAGTATGTCAGTTTTACTCATCACCAACAGGATGTCAGAAAGGTCCACTTTGTCCATTTCGTCATGTGAGAGGTGATCGTACCATTGTTTGTAAACATTGGCTACGGGGCCTTTGCAAGAAAGGAGATCAATGTGAATTTTTACATGAATATGATATGACTAAGATGCCTGAATGCTACTTCTACTCAAGATTTAATGCCTGTCACAACAAAGAGTGCCCTTTTCTTCATATTGATCCAGAGAGTAAAATTAAGGATTGCCCATGGTATGACAGAGGTTTCTGCAGACATGGACCACATTGCAGGCATCGCCATGTCCGACGCGTGCTATGTACCAATTATCTAGCTGGTTTATGTCCTGATGGTCCAGACTGCAAATACATGCATCCCAGATTTGAATTGCCTGCACCTCCAGATCAAAATGTTAAAGACATGAAGAAGCCACCTGTTATCATTTGCCATTTTTGTGGAGAGCATGGCCATAAAGCAATTCATTGCAGTAAAATGGGCAATGATAATCCACATCATATCAATCCAGAAGGACATAATATACCACCTGATGGTCAGCAGCAATATCAAAGAATGCCACCTAAGAAATTAGAAGATGTTACATGTTATAAATGTGGTAACAAAGGCCATTATGCAAATAGATGTCCCAAAGGCCATTTAGCCTTCTTATCTCAAGCTAAAGCACATCAAGATAATCATGATAAATAGCATTTTTAGTTATTCATAAATAATGTATGTTTAAGTTGATACAACCATTTATAAGGTTTCTCAAAAATTATATTTATATTATAATTATAACATGTCTTTTTTTTGCCATTGAAACTATGAAAGTTAAACAAGCAAGAATTAGGAAACTGTCAGCAAGGATTTACCATACATAATCATTAATTTGCAGACAATTATTCAAATAGGATTTCTATTGAACGTACATTCCCATAACGCAATGAATGTCAGTACTACTTTATTTATTTCACGGCCATTATTCTTTTCGTTTGGATTGTTTAACTAATATACTTACAATCAGTACATACCTATCTCTTATATTTTTAAAGATATTAACATACATCTTAACCCCTAGTGTCATGCGATGTTTGAATAAAAGTTGGTCCGAGAGGTGCTGCCCTCAAACTTAACTACACATGTTGTACAAGGACGGGCGAGCATTGCATGTGGGTCAGTTTTTGCTCACACGGATGAGAGAATTGCATGAGTGTCAGTTTTGTAATGTAAACAACAATTTGAATTAGAGGGGTTCCGTGAGGTGCTGCCCTCAAAGTCATAGACGCATATTGCACACGGACGTAGAGAAATTGCATGAGTGTCAGTTTTTGATCACACGGACGAGAGCATTGCATGAGGGTCAGTTTTTGGGTCCGCTTGGCGGTCGCAAAATTCTCTTTCGCACTATGGACTGATAAACAAATTCGTTGCGTGACATTCATCCGCATACCAGCCGCACTTGACACGAGGACTTTGCTCCACGTGTTTATGTTTTAGGTATTGAATTAATTAGTTTTCAATACGTGTCCTGATCGTTATTTAAATCAAGTGTTAGCAGTGTTTTCGGAAAGACACGTATTAAATCTCATGCGATGTTTGAATAAAAGTTGGTCCGAGAGGTGCTGCCCTCAAACTTAACTACACATGTTGTACACGGACGGGCGAGCATTGCATGCTATTGCATGAGGGTCAGTTTTTGTTTACACGGATGAGAGAATTGCATGAGTGTCAGTTTTGTAATGTAAACAACAATTTGAATTGGAGGGGTTCCGGGAGGTGCTGCCCTCAAAGTCATAGACGGATATTGCACACGGACGTAGAGAAATTGCATGAGTGTCAGGTTTTGATCACACAGACGAGAGCATTGTATGAGTGTCAGTTTTTGGGTCCGCTGGGCGGTCGCAAAATTCTCTTTCGCACTATGGACTGATAAACAAATTCGTTACGTGACATTCATCCGCATACCAGCCGCACTTGACACGAGGACTTTGCTCCACGTGTTTATGTTTTAGGTATTCAATTAATTAGTTTTCAATACGTGTCCTGATCGTTATTTAAATCAAGTGTTAGCAGTGTTTTCGGAAAGACACGTATTAAATCTCATGCGATGTTTGAATAAAAGTTGGTCCGAGAGGTGCTGCCCTCAAACTTAACTACACATGTTGTACACGGACGGGCGAGCATTGCATGCTATTGCATGAGGGTCAGTTTTTGTTTACACGGATGAGAGAATTGCATGAGTGTCAGTTTTGTAATGTAAACAACAATTTGAATTGGAGGGGTTCCGGGAGGTGCTGCCCTCAAAGTCATAGACGGATATTGCACACGGACGTAGAGAAATTGCATGAGTGTCAGGTTTTGATCACACAGACGAGAGCATTGTATGAGTGTCAGTTTTTGGGTCCGCTGGGCGGTCGCAAAATTCTCTCTCGCACTATGGACTGATAAACAAATTCGTTGCGTGACACTCATCCGCATACCAGCCGCACTTGCCACGAGGACTTTGCTCCACGTATTTATGTTTTAGGTATTCAATTAATTAGTTTTAGTCCTGATCGTTATTTAAATCAAGTGTTAGCAGTGTTTTCGGAAAGACACGTATTAACTACTAAGCTATTATAATTATAAAGAAATATGTTTTTAATAAATTAACTTATGAATAATCTGATAATTGCTATATTTTAAAGAATTTAATACCCTTTCAGCCAATGAAAGATTTATTTAGGTATCTCTAATATTTTTAAAGATATTAACATACATCTTAATCCCTAATCTCATGCGATGTTTGAATAAAAGTTGGTCCGGGAGGTGCTGCTCTCAAACTTAACTACACATAGTGTGCACGGACGGGCGAGCATTGCATGCTATTGCATGAGGGTCAGCTTTTGTTCACACGGATGAGAGAATTATTGCACGAGTGTCAGTTTTGTAACGTAAACAACAATTTGAATTCGAGGGGTTCCGGGAGGTGCTGCCCTCAAAGTCATAGACGCATATTGCACACGGACGTAGAGAAATTGCATGAGGGTCAGTTTTTGGGTCCGCTGGGCGGTCGCAAAATTCTCTTTCGCACTATGGACTGATAAACAAATTCGCCGCGTGACACTCATCCGTATACCAGCCTCACTTGCCACGAGCACGTTGCTCTACGTATTTATGTTTTAGGTATTCAATTAATTAGTTTTCATTACGTGTACTGATGGTGACTTAAATCAAGTGTTAGCAGTGTTTTCGGAAAGACACGTATTAACTACTAAGCTATTATAATTATAAATTAATATGTCTTTTCATAAATTAACTTATGAATAATCTGTTAATTGATTTATTTTATAGAAATTAATACCCATTCATCCAGTGAAAAAGTTATTTAGGTATCTTATATTTTTAGAGACATGCATGCTAGCTCCTAATCTCATGCGATGTTTGAATAAGAGTTGGTCCGGGAGGTGCTGCCCTCAAACTTAACTACACACATTGTATACGGACGGGCAAGCATTGCATGCTATTGCATGAGGGTCAGGTTTTGTTCACACGGATGAGAGAATTGCATGAGTGTCAGTTTTGTAATGTAAACAACAATTTGAATTGGAGGGGTTCCGGGAGGTGCTGCCCTCAAAGCATAGACGCATATTGCACACGGCGTAGGGAAATTGCATGAGTGTCAGTTTTTGATCACACGGACGAGAGCACTGCATGAGGGTCAGTTTTTGGGTCCACTTGGCGGTCGCAAAATTCTCTCTCGCACTATGGACTGATAAACAAATTCGTTGCGTGACACTCATCCGCATACCAGCCGCACTTGCCACGAGCGCGTGTTTATGTTTTAGGTATTCAATTAATTAGTTTTCAAAACGTGTACTGATCGTTATTCAAATCAAGTGTTAGCAGTGTTTTCGGAAAGACACGTATTAACCACTAAGCTATTATAATTATAAAGAAATATGTTTTTAATAAATTAACTTATGAATAATCTGATAATTGATATATTTTAAAGAATTTAATACCCTTTCAGCCAGTGAAAGATTTATTTAGGTATCTCTTATATTTTTAAAGAAATTAACATACATCTTAATCCCTAATCTCATGTGATGTTTGAATAAAAGTTGGTCCGGGAGGTGCTGCCCTCAAAGTCATAGACGCATATTGCACACGGACGTAGAGAAATTGCATGAGTGTCAGTTTTTGATCACACGGACGAGAGCATTGCATGAGTGTCAGTTTTTGGGTCCGCTGGGCGGTCGCAAAATTCTCTCTCGCACTATGAACTGATAAACAAATTCGCTGCATCACACTCATTCGTATACCAGCCGCACTTGCCACGAGCACGTTGCTTCACGTGTTTACGTTTACTCATCGTGATTTAAATCAAGTTTTAGCAGTGTTTTGAGGAAAGACACGTATTAACTACTAAGCTATTATAATTACACCGAAATATATATTTTTTTAAGTTATCTGGCACGCTAAGTGGTCCTTCCATCCAACACAGCGAAGAAACATATCCTTTTACTATGTTACTCACGTAGCTATGCAAAGGACTACAAATTAAACCTTCATTAATTAAGAAATGACGATATGATCCCCAAACACCGTTCTTATATTATATTAAAACACAAGTTTTTCGACTATTGTTCCATGTAAAAGTCCACTGTAATTTCTGAGCTATAGCTACATGACGCTACATGACGAAATCATTAAATGTGTGTTACGTCAGATAAAAGTTGAGAATCTTTAGATATTTAAATAATTTGACAAAAATAGAATTGGAAAACCAGCAACACGAAACTCAATTTTGATAATGGAATGATAATAGTAAATTAATAAAACATTTATTGTTTGTTTTTGGCATGTTAGTTTATTAGCTTTTCTGCATTTTACTTGTTTAACATTTATTGAACATCACATTTAGTTTTGGTTAGTTATTTCATTTTTAGGTATTTTTGATAATTTAAGACTTACAATTATTATCATTCATTTGAACACAAATACAGATTTATAATAAACAAAAACATTTCTTCTTTGTCTGTTATTGGGTGTAACGTAAAATAGCTATGCATTAGATCTACAACTTTTATAACTGTATTATGGTTAGTTTGATTGAAATTTGCTTAAACTGTGTGATATACATCTTATCATTGTATATAATATGATAATTATGTTTATATTTAATTAAAGCATTGACACGTCTCATTTTTTGTGAGTTTTTAAGTAAGCTCACAGGAATTAATATTTTTCTTTGATTGAGAATTCCAATCTTCAAATGCCTGCTCCAAATAAATATACTTCTGTTTATAGATTAATTATTTCTTTGGGCATATTAAACTCTTAATAAAATTTTACATGAAATATAACACAATAGAATATATCTGTTTGCTCTTTGTTCTCCTCTTTCTACATTTATGTGCTTAATACAATTAACAGTAATACGATTTATTTTACTCTTTAATCTTTGTCACAATATTCATTAATTCATTATTATTGTATTTAATTTTGAAGATGCACAGCAAAACATATATATTTATATACTTCCTTTATATATAATATATATACTTATTTTTCTTATGTTTATATAAATGCGTATGTGTATAATTTTTTTCCGTTTAAGACGCCATTTCACTAAGGCAACATGCGCCATGCGTCAAGAAAGAGCCACACATGTAGCATAATATATTGTGTATGCGACATTTGCAACAAAAGTCCTCACATTCTTGTTATATATTAATAATTCTTCTTAAAGATTGTATATGTAGAAACAAACTGGGTTATAATTAAAATGTGGCAAACATTGGTGTTTTCGTCGCATGCTGCATGTTGCTTTAATAGAATCGTGCCGCACATGCTTCTTCAGTTTTAGCTTGTTATTCTGTTTCTTTTTAGAACACACAAATACATAGTTTGTTAGATGTATAATATTTATATCCTATATTTGTATGCTCGATATCAATAAATCATCTGAAAGATGAAAATGAATTCATTTACTTTCGCTGGTTATGATCATGGCATACAAGTATTTGCAGCGTTTATTTCCCACAAAGAAATTGATTAAATTTCTTAAGAGTTACTCAACTAATTGTTTGTTTAATGTATGTGTTTTGTGTACACACATTTTGCATTTCTGCTAGTTTGATCTCAGATGCATATGCAAATATTATCGTCATGAATCACATAAACAGATTGTCTTTAGCTAATTGTAAGTAAGCTGGATGATGAATCGAATCGTCCGATTGATTATTAATTAGACTTTTACTTGGTTAGGTTAGTGTTATCACTTGATGAATTAAATTTTTGTTTTAAAGATATGTAACATATTTTAATCATTTCATTCTTGAAACATTTGTTTAGATATATTCTTTTAACATTATTATCATTTAAAACATGCTGCTTATGCATGCAGAAACATTTAAATTTAGGTTGATAATTCCTTGACGTTCATACATATGAATTTGCATTTCCACCTGAGCGACAAACAACGAGAGTTGCCTTTCGCTTTAGTGCAAGGGCATCTTAAGTTATAGATTATTCATTACCTTATCCTTAAATGTAAATGTGTGTTTGTTAATTGTGTTTGAGGGTACATGTAATTTAATAATATTTAAGAGAGATTGTCGCGTTTTCACTGTTTAGGCCATTTTTGTGTGTTACATTATGTGATATAGCAAACTGTTTGCGAATTATCATTAGCTTAAGACAACGAGAAGATAGAAAAGGAAGAATGCTTGAGGTACCTTACAAGAGATATGAATCTAGATATGATTTTGTTTGTTTTAATGGCCATCTAGCGGCCGGGATACTTTTTTAAAAGTTGCAGTGATGATTCTTAATGATTGTTCACATGTATCAAAATCTTGAATCTCACTTGTTCATTATATTCATAAAAATATATCAATGTATAGTAGGTATTGTTTATCACGATGATAATGAGAGTTGCATTGCAAAATTCTAGACTACTCCATTCGATAATCATCAAACAGGACAGGAAGACAGGAGACCTCAAGCCGTTTACGTGCACTCGTACTGTTTGTGTCAGTCTCTCAATTCATCAATCAATAAATCCACAACATATTGTGCAATGCTCAAAGATTTTCCACCAGGACAACATTTAGTTTATCCCAATTCAAAGTTGAAGAAAACTAAATGTTGCCTCAGCGAGAGTCCCTAAAACTTCATATTAGTACCATGTGGTTCGCAGTGAACTAATCAAAAAAGTGTTGTTGAACTTTGTCAAACATAAAAAAGATGATTTGCAAAAATATGAAATCTTACTCTATGTTCCTTGATGTGCAATTCATGACCTTATGTACATTTTTATCATCAATTATCCTTCGTCATGATTGGTGCATGTTTCTTAGGGTGAGTCGTTGGAATCCGATCCGAGGGAGTGTATCGGAAACAGAGGATACCAGCCGGTGGTGAGCTGAGCGAGCGTGAGGAGGTCCAGCGAGATCTCGGCACCGCCAAGGCCCTGATTGTGCTCGAAGCCGCGCTGCCGCTCCCAGAGCATGATGACCAGCGTCCGGCCGAGCACGTCGCACGCGTGATACTTAAGAGTCTGGCGGAACTGCGGCTCGCATGAATGCCGGTAGACGTTCGTTTTACGTTTCTGCAGCCACCGGTCGCCGTCCCGCAAATAACACTTGACGTACGTGTCGGGCGGCTGATCGCGCGGCGCTATATGCCGTGCCGCAATCACCTCCACCTCCAGCTGGCCCTTGGTCATCACCAGGCCCAGCTTGAGTTCGACGGGTCGCGTCGACGACAGCCGGAAGCCGCGCGGCTTGATCTGCCCGGGGCCAAGGTGTGGCGGCGACGTGCGCTCCGGACTCGACGGCGGCGTTTCCTTCGTCTCCGGCACTTCCTTCACGCTGTCCTTGCGCGCGCTAATGCTCGGCGACCCTAAAACACACACACACGTCTTTTATACGCATCAAAGCCAACGCGCGCTTGCTTTTTTTCTTTCTATGTGAATCCTGATTCTGTTAATGAGACTTTCCACTCGGCTGTTGACTCGTAATTAGCCTACGTTATCCTTCAAAACGTAATTAACTAAGTATAGCTAATTGAATTGCAGTTTCAAATTTCACGTCAGATGATTTGTGCTGCCGATGATAGGTTAGAATGCATTTAAATCGAGGATTAATATGAAACTCAACGAGAGAGTGGCAAAGGTATTTTATGATGAGCTGAATGAGGGGTGGCGCGTTTTAATTTATATGGTAATGTGTTCGCAAGCGTTTCCAAATAAGTCGTCTTGGCAAACAGCTTCTTCACGAAG
Source organism: Aleochara curtula (assembly GCA_963978815.1). NCBI lineage: Eukaryota > Metazoa > Arthropoda > Insecta > Coleoptera > Staphylinidae > Aleochara > Aleochara curtula. The sequence goes on from OZ022216.1 coordinate 5,323,480, forward strand.
AGGGTGAGTAAATGAAAAATCATCAACGCAATGAAATGATTGATTGATGCACACACACACACACGAAAAGGCAAAATGATCGAAGAGCGTGCGAAATAATAGGGTGCGGGTGCGCCTTAAGCCTAGGAAATTATGCAATAGAAGTGGAAATCTTACCCCCCTTACATCTCCACTAAGGTGTAAAAATGTAGGTGTAGAAGAAGAATAAGGATTAGAACATAGAAAATTATACATAACAAATACGAACATGGCAATCAACAACATGCCTTTTTTTTAGTGGTGCCCGAAAAATTAGAAAGCTATTTATAAAGCAACGCTCGCTAAGGGGTTGGAAAAGTGCTGCTTACTTCTGTGTCGCTTCTCAGCGGTGAGACTCATTGTGCGTCCGAGTTCACCCTTGACAGCTTTTAAACTCTTGAGGATCTCGTCGGGATCACGCATCATGCGTGTGCAGCTACTACGACGACGATCTCGACTGTATGAACTCGGGGGTGGCACAGCTGGACTGTCCTCACTCTGTTCCTGAGCGGATTGGAAACTGGAACGACGGGATCCAGGCAGGGATCGGGAAAAGTCTTTGCCGAGCTGGTACACCTCCACCTCAAGTTGCTCACTCTGGGATGAGCCACGCCGAGAACCCGAACCCCAAGCATGGTCAGGGTGCAGTAGGCTGGTGCATTCACCGATGGAGTCTACATCGTCGGAGATGCTGCGTTGAATACCGAAATCGGACCGACGTCCGGTGATGGAACCGCGGGGTGAGTTGTGAGGAGAACGACCACGTAATTGACGTGGATCTTCCACGCGACACCAGACGGCACGGTCGTCAAGAAACGCTTTTTGCAGGTCAACGTTGCATTCGCCGAGGAACGTGTGCTCGTGATGCGGAATCAAGTCCCAGAGGGTGACGTCCAGCATGCGCTCCATCAATTCGTCGCCGGGCACGCTTGGGAATGAAAGGTTCGCATTCCAGATGGGGTTCTGACTGGCAGGTGCCACCTCCGTTTGCAGGCAGTGCTGCTCGCATCTGCAAAGCGATAAAGCCCTCTCGCATCAGATTTATCATTTGTGTGTCGTATTCCCCCAGCACGGACTTACGTGAGCGGCATGAGGCAAATGCGTGCGTAAGCTTCGGGCAGCGACCCGTATCCGAGGCTTTCATCCCTCGGCGCGAGGTCGTCAGCTGCCAGCACAGCCACAACCAATTCACGCCGCTCGTCGTGGTACCACACTTGAAGCTGAACGCGTCCGCTCACAGTGCGTTCGCGTGCCAACTGCTCCTAGAAATTGAACAACGCCTATTAGTAATTCGCACCGGCGAAGTGCACGATTTGAAGCGATTCAAGATGGAGAAGAAGTAAAGCAAAATAAATCAAACTAAAAGCATATCATTAGTGTGTCTTGCTGTATCTATTTGTGCATTCTATTTTGTTTCACGTTGAGTTGGTTGCTTGGTTGGTGTATTACTTGGCAAGTGATAATCGATTGCGTTAAGTTGATGCTGGAGTATCTCGGCGAAGAGTGAGAAATCCATAATTGACCCAATTCAGGGTTCTTCATTCGCTAAGAATAGAAATTAACAAGAGTTTAACAAATAAAAGCTTTTGTATGTTGTATTAGTTGGTGTCTTAATGTATTTAGGCCACTTGTTCTGCAATGAAATCAGCCATTTTTCTAGGGATTTTGTTCATAAGTTGGTGTTTTAAGTTGGTGTTTCTGCGTGTGTCGTAATAAATGATAAGAGAGAAACTGGTTAATGAGGAAAGAAAAATTAGTAATTATTGTCTATGACCATGCAATAACAAACTAAACAACAATGAAAACATGATGATGATGATGAAATATATTTTTATACATAGTTGTAAGTATTATTTTAGTTAGTTATTCGCATTTAATTGGTTTCGTTTGAATTACTTTCAGCCTTCTATTTCGTTATAATCAGTGTTCAATATTTTTCAGTAATGCTATTTATATTTTGCTTCTAGGAAAGCATTTCTAAGCATATCATCATTCTGCCATCCAAGTAAGAGATCATCATAAGCCACATTAATATAGCATAGAGATAGAGATAGAATAGAATAGTGGAGAGAGAAAGTACAACAACATTGATATCAATCCAAACATGACACACACAAAAAAACAAAAGAAATGAAAAGCGAGACATAACCAAATAGAACTATATTGATATTTTTATAAATATTATCATTATTATCATATGTAGGGTATATGTAGATAGAGGCTAAGAAGAAGTAGAAGAAGAGTTATCGTGCCAGTTGGGACAGAGAGCGGGTTTATATTTATTTATTCGATTCGCGTACCTATTCCATCATTCGTATTTGCATCTCTCACGGCTTCACGTGTGTTCATTGATTGCGCACATACACATCGAGCGAGGGGGTGGGCGCAAACATATCCCAGCGTGGTTGGCTTGATTCAATGTGCCTTGGCTTTGCTATGAAACATAATGTACACACGAAGAAACAAAGAAGGCGAAGAAGGAGTTCTCGAGTGAATGTTACAGTGAGAGCAGCATGGTAGCCTTCCGTTGCACTCTTTTTTTTATTCGTTCAGTTCAGTTCATCTTGGGATGCAACACACACAAATTATATGTATTTTGGAAAGAGGTTTAAAGAAGAGCAAGAAGTAGAAGAAGAAAAAGAGTGGGTTTCATAAACTACAAAGACAACAACTACATTTAATGAGTTCACTGTTTTCGTGTTATACTTTACGAGAAGAAGATGAGAGAAAATTGAAATCGTTAAGGATTTATACAAGTTATTGTTGTACAAGAGGGTAAAGCGTCTCTTTCTTAAAAAGAAAAAGAAGATATGATATTGTTGCAGATGTTCTCGGCTTGTTAATGTTGTTGAATGTTATATAATATTTTATTCATGTATCAATTCAGTGTGCGAATGTTGCGTGTTTTTTTGTGTATATTGAAAAGACAGTGACATAAACACATGTATGAAGAAAAATAGAGGGCAAAAGAATGTAACATCTACTTTTGGACATCTGTCCCAGCTGACACCGAAAACGACGATGCACACAATATCATCACAAAAGTGACAACATGTCTCAAGAGTAATGTGTTTGTTTGAAATCACATAATGTTTATCACTATTGTATAATACAAAGATATGGAATAAATTATCGGATTGTCACCGGTAGCCATTTTTACGTTCGGCTATCATCGGCAGTCGAGACTTCTTTCGTGCGAGCACTCTGACAATTCTAATCCGCGCCATATTGGAATTCCAAATCTATGATATTATATCAATAATTTGCGTTTGAATGTAATCAAATGTGTAATCAATTCAAGTGGAATGCTCTGATAGCAAAATTCGTGTTGATAATAAACACAAAAATAATGGGAAAACATGGAAGGATATACCAAGAAGAAAATGAAATCAAAACAAGATGTGAAAATTGAAAAACAACGAAATCCTCTCAGTTAAAGAACCACACTGGTGTTTCACATTTAAAAGTCGACATTGTTTTTATATCTCTCATTAGTATAATATTTATATGGCTTATCATTAAGTAAGTCTATAACAACTATTAGTCTTTTCTTCAGCTTGAGTTTGCTACAGTTAATATAAATATACACTATTTGGATATAGCATTTTTTTAGTGGGATTTTAACATTTGTCTGCATTCTGTATATTGTCAACGCTACATATTTGTCTTTTTTTGCTTTTTTTAATAACTACAATGGTTTTTTTTTGATTCGGCAACAAACTCATTAGGGTAATAACTACGTTAAATCGCTAGCCCCATCTATATGTTTCAACTACAACTATCTGACCTTATACTTCTGGTTCTTCATATAACATTATAATAAAACATTCATCACGTAACATCAAATTTATATATATATATATATATATTTATTTTTCTTGTATTATTAGAGTATATATTTTGTTGTTTTTTGTTTGTTTGGAATTTGTTTGATTTGATTAATAGCAGTTAACAAGATTGGTTCCTTCGCCGTTTTCAATTTCTTAAATTCTAACCCTACTTTTACATACAACCAGCAATTCAACTAAATGAACAAAAAGCACGAATTGATGTTCTCTCTAGTCTGCTCATCATTCTCCATCTGCTTTATATTGTGTAATATTTGAGGTTATGTAAAAATTTCGAATGTTTGATAAAATACTGATTGTAACACTGATTGATATGTTAATATTTGTTCACTATTTAGCTTTAAAAATGATTAGTTTAGTCGTTTCTTGTTAGGTTCATCTTGTTTTTATTCGCTCCGCTTTGGAAACTTGTCTAGAATAATCTATCAACTCTCGTAACTAATAATTAGTTGCACAACAATTAATTATTTACCATTATTCCACATTATTAAATATACACATCGATGATTATTGATGAGTATTTAATGAGTATAACGGATTATTAGCAACTACAAGCTCATTAATGTTCGAAACGAGGGTTGGGGTTGGGTTTGTCGATCCAACCCCGCTCGTAAATGGGAGTGAGAAAGACAACTGCTCTTAATATAATGATTAATCATCCGTTTGGAATGAATATAGTTCATTACAGAATATGATATGATGATAGACTAGACGAAATATTCTAGTTGTCATTTCCGGAAATTTCAATACATCTATCTTTCTTTAATATTGATTATGTTTCTGTCAAGTAGCGTTGGACATTCAATAGTACTACCCCAACACTATGCTGTAAAGTTGTGGTGTAGGGTAAATCCCCGTATTATTAACATCAACGAGTAAGGTATACGAAACGTGACCGCTATATGCGAGTAGAAGAAGACTTTTGTATGTACAATTTACATACACATTCGATATAAAATATATTCAAGTCGTATATCACTTAATATGTACATCTATATAGTAAAAGTAGAGAATCTTCTAGAATGCAAAACGTGATTCTGAATGTCGTAGGCAAATGTTTTCTTCTGATTGAAATATGTCAAAGTAGAAAAGAGGATTGGTGAATTTGTTTGAAGAGCTGTCAAACTAAATCGAATAGAAATCATAAACGACAACTGAAATTGAATGGAAGATTGTGTGTATCAGGCAAGCACAAGTGAAGTGTGCATTACTTTGTTGTTGTTGTTGTCGCCTAATATGTTTTTTCTTTCGATTATTGTTTAGATGCAATTTAATAAAGTCAGTTGTTGGTAGAAAAAGAGCGTTAATTTGGTTTTTATACCGGTGTTTTGGGTAGTTTCCTGCGCGTTGGTGACGACGGTCCTTTGTCGTTTTCCGGCTCTGCAAGCAGCAATAACACAAAAACCGTTTTTTCATCGTAATCAACTACTAAAAGCGTTCTACAAACTTTAATTATAAGCATTATGGAGTAGTGTAATTGGACATACCAACGTGAAGTGCAGTGATATTTGCCTCGGATGCTTTCCGCTGAATGAGGGGCGGCGGTTGTTGTTGCTGTACGGGTGGCATAGGGTCGTCGAGTAGGTCGCACATGCGTAAATCAGTCGCGTGCTCAACGAGGAGTTCGATTACATCTCCAGTACGATCCATGATGCTGCAGACCTCTTCGAAGGAGCGATCAATGAGTGATACACCACCCCATTCGAGTACTTTATCTCCTTGCTGGAGACCACCCTTCTCCGCCGGTCCTCCGGGCACGGTCCAGACAATGTATGCAAAGAGTCGACCATCCGGAGCCGTCTTGCCTCCGACCACACGCATACCAAAGCCTCGAGCTGAAACGATAAAATTGATTGAAACTTCCACACTGATTACAGGTCTTCTTTGGGAAGACTCTAATAAAAGGGCATAAATTATGGGGAGCTCCACGCTGTCTGAAGGCGCAGCGAGATGGATGGAATTGACCTGTTGCCAAAACCTGTTGAGTCGCTTCGTTAATTTGCTTCTCTGGCACAGTTGCCTTATGTTTTCCACGCAGCCCACAATTCTCTATTCTTACAATGAGTCAGCGAGCGAATGAACGTGCCTTGTGGTTCGGGGTGTACGATGAGAAATCGTTTCTCTGGTACAATTAATCACGTCAAGTAAAACCAGGCCTAAGTACGCTCTGCGCTAGATAATGATGTCGGATAACCTACTCCTAACATTCCCGCAATTAACTGTTCATAAAGCTTCCCAACTAGCTCTATTCCCGCAAGGTAAAATCGGAAAATAAAAGACGTCAGTTACGTGCATTAAGAACTTTGCTGAATCAATACCAATACCATGTGCAGGCTTTTTCCACCGAGTCTATTTATGTACACACTGTAAATACAATTCTTGAAAATGTCATTGCGACCTCGGGGATGTTCAAACCATCCATCTTGTTATTGTTCAACGTGCGCACGCGCACGCTAGTACACGGGTGTATTATCAGTTGCCAGTCATTAAGACAACGAGTTTAATTAATTAAATTTAGAATTTGCCAATAAAACAATTTCTATCCTTATTTTAGAATTGTCTGCGTTCAGGTTATTTTTCACATCGATGCATCCAAGATACAATTTCCAGCAAATGGATCTGACATGCAGGTGAATAAAAGTAGCGGTAGCCATCTTGGAACAGTAGACTGTACGTACATTGCGCGTGGGTTTTGTAATATTCTAGGAATAATGTTAGCGTTAATATGACGTATCAAATGAAGACGTATTGATAGGATGTCCAGAAAGATAAATATGGCGGGAAACCTGTGTTGGCGGATATTTCGTGTGCTTATTTTGCTAAGGAAATCGCAACACGAGAGTCTTATGTCCAATGAGTGCGTACGGATTGTTGCCTGCTAAAAATAGCTTCAGCGGGTAAGTCAATATTTATAAGACGAAGGCAGCTAGAATAATTCATCAAAAGAAATTGAAGAAGAAGAAAACGAATAAGGCCGAGTTGGGTGTGTTTTCCATTTGTTACGTTTGCCTCAAGGACTAAACGAATGAAAAGCAGGAGGAGAAGTGATGGCAAACACAATTCACAGTTGGAGGAGTCAATCTTAATATACTCTTTTGTTTTTTCTCGTTTAAGTATTCATATTTTATCTTGTATTTCAAGTCTATCATAAGAACTGTAATGTTATTAATTGTGATTTTCGATATGCTAGGCACAAGTTTCTGGACTTGGAAAGAGAAGTAGATGCTGGTTAAAATGAGATATTACACACCCCTCTAACATTTCTGAGACTAGAGTTATTTAACTTTTAAAATTTGAGAAATACTTCTGCAAATAGGTATTTCTCGAATATTAAAAATGGATTATCTCTGGAACTAAACATGGTAGAAGAATGTGTGATACCTTATTTTCATCAACGTATATTATAAAACAACTTTAAGGCCTAACAGAATGACCATTGTTAAAAAATCAATGTTCTATCAATTTGTGTCGTGAAATTGATAAAAAATGATAAGGAATATCTAGAATCTTGAATAGATCTGATATCAAATGAAATGTATTGGAGACGTATTGAATATCAGCGGATAGGAATACAAAATGGGCACAATCAGCACAAGCCGTGGAAGCGTAGACGGAATGAAAAGCGGATGCTGAATCCGTTGATATTGTTGAAAGCATCGACCCGTGCGCCACTCGTCAACAGCACGTGATTTATATTGTTGCGATTCGCGAACCGAATGAAACCGGGCGGACGGCCGCGCTGTGCGCATTCACACACCTCACCCCTTTCGCCGCTGGAGGCTGTAGCAACGCGTTGAGTGATGCCTGATTGTTGATCGCTATTCATGCTCATCGTCGGCGCGGAATGCAATATGAGAATGTTGCGTTTGATTGTACCACTGTCATTGCGTCAAAGTGCATTGCTAATGTGCCAGAGTACAAACGAATTATGATCCCAATGCGCAATGTTTACGCCAGCTGACTTTATGCTAATTAATGGCTACGATGCATTCACCGCGATGAAAATACATAGAAATTCTGAATTACTAATGGGACTTCTCGCCAACTTCTTGCGGAATAAATCAACGCCAGTTGAATGATAAATGATGCACTCCGTTGACATTCAAGTACTTGGAGCTGCATTTAGAATTTCAATTTTAGTCTGGATTTGTACAATTCCACATGAATTAGTAGCATGTCCATTTTTATTTTGGGATTGACACTGATAATAAATGCAAACGATATGCGGGTAATTGAAAAACCGGGTGGATTTACGCTGGGCAATTTGTGTAGCTATCAGTGGCCAAATTTGATAATGTTGATTTATGGGGGTTTGTTTCGGATTTGATTTAAATTCTCGTGACATGATTCACAACTCGGGTTAATTGCGGTGAATCATTGATCATGTAAAAATCTATTGGACGAATTGAATTGTCAAATAAATTTTAAATATCGGTTATCCTTCGAAAACATAGTTATGGTTATAAAATATAAAGAATTAGGGGAATTACAGAATTTTCTCAATCATTATCTGATAATAATTTGAGATTAGATATTTTCCTAGAAAATGCATGACATGCTATTTATTCTGGGCTAATTTATGAAAATAATTGTTTCTTGAAGAAGAAAATGTGAAAATTACAGAAATAACAGAATTTTCTGTCAAACTTAGTGCTTTGATTTGCAAGATATGTATTTCCCCGTCTTTCTGACCAATTTGGGCTCCAATTGAATGAAATTTCATTAAAATGCTATGTTAATGACTGAATTTACTATTTTTGAGGTTAGATTTCTTCGGAACACCTATATGCTTGCGGTTAGATTTCCTTGAAGATAAAAATTATGTCCTTTATGTGTTGAGAATATAATTTATTCTCTATTGAGAATTAAGGTTATGTTTATAAAATACTTAAATTGCATTTCTAAAGCGCTATTAACATGAAAGGAATATGAATGAACAATCGAAAGTGACATCTGTCACATTGCAGCTTAATGGTTATTCTAAATTGTTTATTTATTAATGCATATGTTGATGCGGCGATAGAATTGTAATTGCCGTTATCATTATTATTATTATTTTGTGTTAAAGATGGAAAGACGTTTGAAATTGGAATAATTATTAAATGAACGAGCACTGAAAGGCATTCATGTATATTTGATGGTATGTGACCCACATATTGACAAAATTCGATCGGCGGCTGGAATGCGATGGTTTTAAGTACGCTGTTCGCGTTGCAATATGTATGACGCGGATCCAGATGGCGGCTGTTCGGTTATGGACGATTTAATGGTTCTGCGGCGAACTCAAGGGAATGATGAACATTGCGAGCGCGAGGCATGATTCACGTTCGCGATGCGGCTCGCGTAATAAAGAGGGGTTGCTGTTGGCGGCGGGAGCGGCGAAGTTATGGAATTTCATTCATTTGAGCTGAAGCGGCTGCCGCTGCCGCTGCCACTGCCTTCCTTCACGGCTTTGGTAAGTGATCAGTTTTGCTCGCCCACTCAATAAAATCAATAATATGCAAGAGCGGCGCGCAAAGTTATGTGGAATTTCTTTGCGCAACCACAACATTCCCTCGAAATGCTTTTAATGATGCGACGGGCGGGCGGCTAAACGAGTGCATGATTAAATTACGGACTTACTGCGATGCGCCTTGTCGGAGGGATCTCGACGGAGGATCACGCGCCGCTGAGCCGCTGCTGCCCCCGACCCTGAGTCGACATCGTGTATCACAATGCGAATGGCTTCGGCGTCCACGGACGCTTGGCGACGCGGTGGAGCCGCCTCCAAGTCCTCCAACGCTGGCGTCGGTCTTGGCGGCACGACAGTTCGCAGTCCGGCTATGTCCGGTCTGTAAATAATTCACCAACAAACAACATACTTAGTTAGTTACTCAAGATAATTTACTAATCACTTTAATTCAGGGATAAATTAATGACAATAACACTTGTGTCGTTGCACACTGATTGGTTGAAACTCCAATATGATTAGAAATAGTCTAAATAGCGTATGTGTGCGTGAGTGATTATTGATTGTGTGTGTGTAACAATGAGTTTCACCTAAAGGATCAAGAAAAACTCGTTCAAACTTTTGACCATATAAGGACATCTTTTCAACAAATTTAAAACATACGACGAAAAGAAATGGCGTCGAGAAATGTCAGAATCTTTGTTAAAATGAGATGAAAAGCGTTTACGTTTGATTTTGATTGGTTCACGATTCTGATTGGTTGTGAGCGGACAATTCGATTGGTACAAAACTTTTGGAAGAAATTAAATGCGTTGAACGATTTACACCTTTAGACATAAAAGTTCTAGAAGTTAAAAATAGCTAATGACTAATTTCTTTAAATGACATTATAACTTATCTATAATTTCCTGCTCTAGCCCACTATTTGAAGCAACGAACTTTGCCACGTGGAAATATGGTGGCACTTTGGTGGGGCAATTCGCGAGAAAGCGAACTTGTTTGATGACACTGGCGTTCGGTTGGCAAAGTTTCGGGTGGTGTTCTAATGTGAGCGAACTCCGCAACTGTCACGCGAGTCTAGCGCGCACTAGACAAGGTAATGAGATCACACGACCGAGCTTGCCGCCGCCAAGGCGTAAAGTTTAGGGTTGCTCGCCTCTGCACCCGCTCCTATTTGGTGTTTGTTTACATTAGCACCGTGCCGTACAGTGCTCAAGCGAGAACACACACATCTTTGTCATCGTCACCGCCAAAGCAGCTCGAATAAGTCTTTTGTGCAACTTTATTACTGATTCTATCGTCCGCCGCCCCCGCACAAACATTGTGTCCGCCTTTCAGTGAAACTAAACTGTCGGCTAAATGAGAATTGCCTCAAGATTTTTGTTTCAATCTAAAGTTTTCTAATTACTTTATATGGTGCCATTAGACCTTAGCTTCAGGTTTCGAATCACTATTAAATTTTATAACCAATAATATTTTAGACGCAGGATTTTTAATCAAAGTATTTTGTTTATCATAATCAGTGGATAATATTCATTTACAAAAATAAGCTAAAAGTATGTTAAATTGTGAAACAAGATATAATTTAGTCAAAATTACTGGCAAAAAGTTTGTTAATGTGTCCCTCGCCCGAAGCTGAACATAAATTTGAGCGGTCGTGATCCTTTGACCAAATAAATTACGCGATATCATTAACGACAAATCGATATCAGAGCAAAGTTTAGGGAAAAACTTTTACCCCCAGTGTTCGTTGGCATCGCTAAAGTTTCTCGGTTTTATTCACTTTTATTAAAACACGTACAGCGCTAAATTGCGGATCAAGTAGAATGCATCAATCTTCGGACAGCACGCGCGTGAAAGTGGATTAGTGGATTAATTCAAATCGATAAAATAATTTACGACCAGGCAATAAAATTCAATATCATATCGGTTCGCCCCCTTTTTTTGCCGCGCACCCCTCGTTTGCGAGGCGTGAATTGAGCAGGCGGGTGTCCAGCAACATTTTTTGCTCGCTTTCTGGTCACATCTTTATGAACCTAACCTACAAAGCTCATGATAAAATCACAATACGACAAGTTGATGCATTTTGCGCTCAACTTAATAACGTGTAGTGTGTGGTGAATCATGACATTCATTAATTTCATCCTGCTATAAAGAAAATATAATAAGTAGTAAAAAAATCTTTAATAAAACATCGTTTCGTATTAAATTCTACAACGTGTTGTATTTTGTATTAAAAGATGGAATGTGGTCTTTTTATTAGTCGTTTCAATTTTATTTTTAACTTTGCCATAATTGCAAACTCAACCAACTCTTTTTTTATCCACTCTTTTCTTCACAAGAAGTTGAAAATTCATTTAATTTATATAATTCTTTTCTGCGGTATGCTATGTATTAATTAAAAAGGATTAATAACCGTCTTTTACTACATCTCTTTATCAACTTGAATCAAAATGGCCGAATTATACGTCATTTCCTGCGTTTTTTAGAAACACGTTTTACTGTGATCATAATTATTTGAAAACGATTAATCAGAATTCAAAATTTTAAAAAGAGCTTATTATTGTATTAAATTTTTTTATCGTTGAACCATGTTTTTGTAGAAAATCACATTGAGAAAGAAATGGCAAAGGTTTAAACTTAAAATTTCAATTTTCATATCTCTCTTTCCTAGATTTTATTTGTTTTAAAGAAATAATTTCAAAGCAAATTCAAAATTATTGGTTCACCTATTAGCTCGACCCATTATAAATCATTTGTAAAATTTTCATGATGATTGGATTGTTAGTTTTTGAGTAACTTTGACTAGACAATGTATAAATTGGAAACAAGTTTTCTGTTTTCTGATTTACCGAGTTCTATGCCGATTAAACAAACAAATTTGTTGATTAACAATTGGGAAATTCCCTAATTTTTATCTACAGTTTTTTTATGTTTTTATGTGTAGAATAATTTAAAATACAATTTAAGTACGTTATTTTCATTGTGTAGAAGAAAAAGAGTATTTAATCATCTTTAGCTTATATAAAAAATTAGATTGGTGCATTCAGTTTGCTTAATATTCACATTACGAGCTATATTGATGAAAAATTGTACTCGTTGCTGGCGGCAATGTAATTTATGGTAGTTTCATGAAAAACTCATTAGCTGCACCCTTTTTCTTTCCGTTTTTATGTTTTCCCATTCGTGTTTATTCCTTGTGTGGGTTTTACGCCCGACTATTTGTGCATTTATTCTTTTCCAGTACAATGTTGTATGGAATTTTATAGGGAATTTTACGTTGTTTCTCATTTCTCGTGCAGCTTCAAGTACAAGGATTCCAAACACAAAACTTTTTTTCTGTTTACTGTGTGCGAAGTTTTTTTCTGATCTATGATGAAAATGTTTATTTAATTTTATGAATGATTGAGAATTAATTACCAAAACTGGTTATAATACAACCAATAAATCTTTAAATTAGGGGTGAGATTAAAACTAAGCTGTTACGAGTATTCGTTATGCGAGACTTGTCTTTCTGGTTATGATTAGTTGATGATAATACTCTTAGAAAAGAATCAAAACTAATTAAAGACTTTTTGGAATATTATTAATAATTTGTAGGAGGAAATAAGAATAGTTTCATTTCCGGTCGTCATTATTTGAGTTTATGAAGAGTCATCAACAAGTCACACTATGAAACTAAGTCTTCCCCAAAGTGAAACTATAAGTTTAGTATCCAGTTAGATCCAACAGCAAACGACATGTCATTGTGCACATTGCCTTAGTGTAGTGAGATGGCAACAAGTCAATAATATTAGATGTATATATCGAGAACGGATGAGTATCATGGGCATCGGATGCGTGTCGGATCCGAGGGCGGCGTTGACGTCACGCTGCTGCTTCTGCTACTGCGGAATATGACAACGTAATATACGTTTCGCTTTCGCTCAAGTTTCGCCGCCGCAAAGATACGCGGATGCGCATGTGGAAGACACCTCCAGGGAGACAACACTAACCGTGTCGGCAACCCACATCGGATACGGCATAATAAATCATCAATTAATTCACGTTCACTTTCTGGCAGTGTTTTTCATTTGAAAAATGATCTTTGTTTTTCATGTTACGTCACAATTCAAATAAAACTTTTTTCTCATTTAAATTTACACAATCAATAGAAACATCCCTTGTCGTTATATATTGCAATACTTGCCACAATAATGAATTCTTATTTATAGTTTATGTTTTGAATAGTTATTTTCAATTAATTTCATTCCATAAAATCCTACAAGAAGAGGGTAACTATAAATAATTTTATTACTACAGCCATCTCTTAGACATTATTAGACAAATAACAATTTTAAGGGGTTGTATGCATAATTTAACCATAACCTCTAAAAATTGATTGGAATCTGATTAAGTATGTAAAAATAATGACTAGTTAGGAAAATCGGAAAAATATTTCCTTGCCACCCCCAATTATTTGAAAATTACGTTAAGTAGGGTAATTTACTAGCGTTGGAAATTGATTTTCAATCCATAATGGGCATAATAAAAAGATGAAATTGAATTTTTCAAAGAATTTACAAATATTCCTAGTGAAACAACCCCCAACAATGTTCATATTTTGCAAAATGTCAAAAGTAGCAAGTAAAATAAATTGTGAAACAAATTTTGCTAATTACACTAATAAATTTAATATCTCCTTTAATTATTTGATGTAAATTATTGCAAATGGAATTAATAGCAGCTATTTTACGATCTAAAATTAGTACCTACTGCCAGGTAAATGTTTAACGGTTGGTAGACTTTGGCGGTGGCAACGGCAGCGGCAGTGGCGGCGGTAGTATTCAGTTTTGCGCATTCACATACCGCCCACGTCTAGTTAGTGATCCGATCTATTATATTTCACGTGGGTGAATTTATAGCAATTCCGAATTGCTTGTTAATATATCGACTTGCACGTTTATTTATAGAATTTTGCAAATTAACCAAAGCATCCTTTGAGAATAAACTAAATAAATAGCATGTTGTTTTCATTAATTAATGTTTCTTAGAACTTACAACAAAACAGGAATAATAAATTAAATAAAACCCCATGACGTAGATTTAATTAAAATTGCATAGTTTAAATTAATAAAGATGTAGTCAAACACTAGCTTTGTGCAAAATGTTTATATAAGTAATCAAGCAACATACATGAAATTCTGCTGCATTCAGTAAAAGTACATCAAAGGCTTATATTTCTAAAAGGACTTAATTTCAGCATCTGTAACGTAAAACTCATTTTTCTGCTGTATGCTTTGACATGTTATTTGTTTCGCCCGAAACGAGACGACCGCACATATCAAATCATAAGGTGTATGAGGAATGTTGGTTAATTCGTATATACCTTCTCAAAAGCACGAAAAGGGCACAAAACGCGCCGTCGAGCTTTTAATCTCCGCCGCAAATATTAAATGCTTGTCAGGCGGAAAACAGTGGTCAATTTTTAAAACGTTTCTGCCAAACTTTAATAACTTTTAAACGGATCGTGCGATTTCGAATATTCTTTTTTCATAGCGTAGTGGAATAATTATATTTTCTAATTCAAAAAGAAAATATTCAGAATTTTATTGATTAATTGGTGAAAATATTAATCAAAGTCAAAAAATCTATTCTTTATGTAAATTATGGACAGGAAATGTATTTTTGCTGCACAATCGTACAAATTTTTAATTTTAAATTCATTTGGGAGGCCGATAAGGGTAATATTTGGCACTCATTCTCCTCCTTCAAACTATTCATTAATTCCTGGTAAAATTGAATTCAAAGTAGGTACTAACGACACATCATGGCTAAAATATGATTATTCAACTTTAACCATAAATTCTGACTAAACTATAAAGGATAACAAAATAATTCTTTCAAACTCATAATTAGCATTTAATTGACTAACGAATGGCAGAAAAGAAATTTAAGGTATGTCATTTTTTAATGTCTTTTAGCGGTAAAGAAGTAAAAATGGAACCACAGTGCGGTGACTCATCGTGCAGTCTACCTTGAGACGAAGAGTGAAGTTTAAACAAAAAACGATTACGCCTTGGCAATTTCCAGCATCAAAAGAGGCTTTTTAATCATCTCAATGTCAATCATGCTGGCCCCCGAAATGTGGGATATGAAATTGTAATTTTCCAGTTATGATACTATGTTTTGATAAATTGTGAACACGATGAGAAGAAAAAAAACGTAAATTGATGACCTTTAATGCTTTGGCGTTTTGCTTCTGCTTTTTCGCCCGGCTGATTAAAAATGATTAAAAATCATTTTGCTCGCCGGCGATCGAGCAAAAAAAGCGGACCTTATAATGAGCTGGCCTGCTGAGGTGGATGTTGTGCGAGCAACATGAACAAACAGCGTGCGCGAATTACGGAAGCACCAAATATCCGCACCTCCAATAGCCCATCATTATCGATCGTTTCGTCGCCGCCGCTGCCGCCGCTGCTGCTGCCGCCCGTTGAGCTATGCTCAAGCCAAAACAGCTTCGGTTCACAACCCACATAATAACTGGCAGATGCGAGCCGCCAGCCTGGCACAACTCGTACAAAACCATATTGTCTATCAAAATGTTCATGTTCATTTTTTGTCATCGTTTTCATGTTCGCAGCTCAACCACGAAATCTACACAAAGTTTTTAATACGCTAGTTTAATTTATTTATGATTACATATATTCAACATCATGGTAATTATGGAATTATAAGTCAATGAAAGAAGAAAATCTGTGTGAAAATTTGTCATTGGTAAAATGGGGAAATTATAATCAGTTTCAGATCAATTCTCATTAAAATTTTAAAGATTTTTTGTAAACTAAGTGTTGGAAAAATTTAAATGTTGAAAATCGCTTCAGTCATTTTTGATTTTCCAATGATATGCTATCTCGCACCAGTGTGCGCAACGACGAGAAAATAAAATTTACACATATTTTATGCTTCAAAGTGTTCGCACTAAAAGTGCTTTTTCCTGCTTCTCGCTTCACACATAAAGTGTGGTTAACGTTTGATTTAACACAAAAAGGGGACACATATTTCATAAAGAAGTAGTAAGTACAGTAAATTTCTACGAAATCGAGTGTGGCTAATAAAAAATATTGACAACCATCCATTAATTTTAATTTCACGTTACACCATGATAATGATGATCAATACATCAAAGGATTAAAGCATCTCTAGTCTTTTTAATCCCAGTTTTTCCATCAGCTTCGCCATCGCCATCACCTTTTGCCTGTATTCACGTTTATCAACTTTTATCAACACAATGTTTTAAATTCTTTGACATACTTTTTAGTCTAATATATGCTCAACAAAAGAACAACATTCGCTTTTTACGATCAAACGCAGAAAATTTGAATAATATTTTTTTGAATTTGTTTTACTTTTTACTCGATTACCATAAATATGGCATATAAATTTTACATGTAATGTAAATAACTTTAGAGGATTATTCACTTTTTAACATAACTTCCAACTTTAAATGTCATAAAAAAGTTATCAATCAATAAAAACTTATTACCAGGACAAAATCGCCATCTAGCGGTCATAGACTTTACTACCTTCAATTATTTTAGGGGTCGTATTCGAATAGTTATTAAAAAAGAATTTAAGGCAATTAATTTTTTGTAAACAGGGGTGGTTAATAAGTTTTGAGAAGCATTAAATTACATCGAAGTTTTTCTTAAGTATAATTTAATTTATTTTGAGATAAATTTAACTTCCTCTTATCCTTTTCCTTCCTGCTATCGAACGATATCCAACCATAATTTATTTTCTTCCACGCAGAAACCGGAAATGAATGTCTTTTCTTCAATAATATAATTTCCTGTACTGCTGAATACCCAAACATTTCCAAAGAAAGAGAAAGCATACGTAGACATAACATCAATAACATCAGTAATTGATTTTCATTAAGAATATCCTTGTTTCATATTGGAAATTTCATTTTTCATTATGAAATAATTATTGAAAATTGTCAGAAATTTCTTTTTTCTCTTTTCTTGAAACATTTGACGTCATTATTCAAACTCGTATTGATCGTGCATTTCTTTTTTGTCTTTCGAGTCAAAAGCAGGAAAAGAGAACAAAAACTCGTCAGATAAAGGTTACACACAAGAGAAGATAAAGTGAAAGTGTCAGAAATAAGAATAATAGCCAAAAAAGTGCAGTGCGAAGAACGCGGAAGCAAAGTGCGCTGCTGTTTAAAATACTGGCAAGAGATAAGGAAGAGCTACTTAAACAACTTATTGAATGAGTTCGCTGAAAGTGGGAGCTGGAGTCAAGGAAAAACCTTCATGGACTCGCAATGTTAATGAGCCATTGAGTAGACATGTATTAAACAAGACAAACGACCGTTTAAATCTTACTAATTACGTATTACTCGCATGAGTATTAAGTCGATCAATAGATGGCGTTACGCACTATTCCTTACAAATTGTTATCTTTGTATTATAACCAGTGGTAAATGTGATGAAAACATAAAAGGATAATGAATTACTAGTTAAAATTAGAAGAGATGAGATAATTTTAAGAAAATATGCAAGCATGTAATAAATAAAAATTTAAATAAGACTTTTTGACACGTTTCCGGAAAGACTTTGTATACGTATGTGCGTTGAGTGTTTCCGGCACGCAAACAGCAAATGGCTGTGTTGCGATTCGATGGGGCGGCTGGAGCCGCCGCGTGACATGACATTAATAAAATTAGAAGTAGCAGCAGGAAAGCACGCGCGCACGCTTTCCTCGTCTTTGTCTCACAGCGCGTGTGCCATTGTCTGGCATATTTTGCGCAAGCAACGTTGCTGAAAAAGAGTATTTGACTTCAGCTACTTCTTCATGCTACTCGCTGCACTCTACTATGGTTTGGTTTGGTGTGGTATGCTGGCAAAATAAACGAGTAGTACGAGTACGCAAAGCGACAACACCACAGAAAAAAAACATGCGCGGAGCATAAAGGAGATGCGACTTTATTTGAGTGCTTCAAAATGTAAGACTTAATATTAGTTGGGTAAAAAGATTTTTACTTGTTAAATAAGGGTGTCTTAATTTAAATAAGTCATTACACATTATTATATCACATGTGGTTCTGGAGTTATTCAAATTAGAATATTCGAGAATTCTTTGATCTTGACTCGTATAATACCAGTAAAAGCTTTTCTCGATTTTTAAAACTTGGATAACTCTGGAACTAGACGTACTAGAAGGGTGAATTCTGGCTTATTATTATCAGGACGACATTCTCATCTTGTTATTTGTGAAATCATTTTTAAAATATTTTAATTTCGTTTAATTTCGTTGAACTTGATAAGAAATGTAAACTTTGTAAGAAAATGTATTCGTTGACAAGAATTACATTGAAAGGGAACGAGTAAAAATTATTTGTGATAGTTGCGCATGAGTGCGCGCTTCGGTAGTTGGAATAATGTGTCTGTAAATTCCTAGTTTAGAGTGTATTCTGAACATCCTGAAATTTCGCAGGACGCGTGTTGTTCACTCGGCTGCCCCCTGGCGCGATCGATAAGACGTCAACGTCGACGCTGTACAAAACCGAAAAGCAGCGTGTTCCATGCACGGTGTGTTCATTCGAACCGAACGAACGAGAAACCGCCTGCGCTTCTCGCACGAAAGGCAAAACAAATGGAATGAGACTACAAGTGTGGTGCAGCGGGCGGCGAAAAGGCACTCTTTCAGCCGAGTGATGCATTCAGGAATTCCGTCCGAGCACAAAACAAAACTAACTAACGCCAAAACGAACACGAAACATGCTTTTAAGCATGTTACTAAATACTACAGGAAATTATCTATTTCTTTAAAACTTTTCTAGGTTCATTTACTTTAAATTTAATGCTTTTAAGGCAAAAAAATGCAGGAGAAATATGTCCAAGCTCGAAAAAATAAATTTAACGATCAAACTAGCGCGAAACATGTCGTTAAACACGTTTGTAAATACTGGAAGGAAATTAACATTTCTAGGTTAACTTCTCGTAAATTATAGCGCTTAAACAAGAATACTAACAGCCATAATAATACAGTTTAAAATAAGCATATATAAAACATTAAAATAATTTTAATTCCCGGATAGATTTAATTAATAACTAGCTACGTTCTTTCAATTGTTACAAATAACAGTTGAATCCTTGTATACGGAAAGCAAATCAAAAATAGGATTTAAAATTTAATAAACTTTTGAATTTCG
The DNA here is from genome assembly GCA_963978815.1 of Aleochara curtula. Classification (NCBI taxonomy): domain Eukaryota; kingdom Metazoa; phylum Arthropoda; class Insecta; order Coleoptera; family Staphylinidae; genus Aleochara; species Aleochara curtula. The sequence continues at coordinate 5,342,996 of OZ022216.1, forward strand.
CATAACGAATCTAATTCGTTCCGAGCATTACTTACTCTTAAAAGGGAAGGTTCGTTAAGCGAAACAATTTTTACCATATGAATCCATGTTTGGGTATTCCGTGCAGATATAGGAATCGCCGAATTTGTTCGTAATGCGAAATGACGTTCGTTGAGTGAGCCATTCTTTTAGGATTTATGTTGTTCGTTAACCGAAACACACGTTATATGACGTGTTCGTTACGTGAGATTATTTTACGAATTATCAGAGAGGAATAATGAATTAAAGATTATTTAATTAACTTGTTTATTTATGGTTAATATTTGTGTTGTTAATGTGTTGCATGTGATAAACTGAAATTATGCAATTGTGGTCAATTACGATTAAAAGTATGTAATGATTGGTTCATTAACAATTTATGAGATAATTGCAGGATTCATATATAATTGAATTATAGTTGGTGAGCAATTGTAATGCATGATCCCATAAATTAATTTCAACTTGCAATTGAATTATGACTTGCATGAGGATAATTTCATATTGAAATAGAACTAAATTAAAATCAATATTTACCGCCGCTTGTATAATAGTTTCAACTTTACTATAGCAATTAAAGCGAAGTGAATTTTCTTTCAATATTTATCCAAGTAACTGTTTTATTCATTGTTTTCGAAATTTTAATTAAGTTAAGTATGTACTGTACTTTAAATACAATTATTTGATTGTTTCAAATGTAAATAAAATGTACACGATTTTAATGCTACATTATTAATTGATTTATTTATTAATGCCTAATATAATTAATTATTTCATGCTATGAAACCAGTGCCGCAATTGGGTAGTTTTAGTTGAAAATACGCGAAGTAAATTGCGCATAATTACGAATCTATTGTTGCATAATCTTGAATGGCAAATCGTCATTAAAGCTAATTGCGTTGCCATTTGCTGTATGCGTTTGAAATCGCATCGCATTTGTTCGTGTTTGTGCTGGAAGCGCAAGCAAGTTATAGCGCGCGCGAGCGTCGGTAATGTCGGAAACATTTTCTTGTAATTTACAACAAGATGCGGTTTCCGTAATGCGGCTGCATCGAAATTTGCTAGCTAATGCGATTTCGCACGTTCACTTCGTCGCAATGCCATCCGGCGACACATTTGCTAAATGTTCCCTTGCTTCGTCCCTTTTGCGGGATGCGAATGCGAGACGAAAATTACGTTATTCCTATTGATGCAGATAAAAGTAGTTTTCCACGTTGCATAGAATAGCAAATTGTATACGTAAACTCAGCATGGCTTTTTATATTATTTTACAAGGGTAATTGCCATCCCCAAGCCAATTTAAATACCTGGAAGCTAAACATCACGTGACGGAAGTTTATGTATTAAACAAAGATTGGAAATTTTAGAGGTCATACATTTTCAGAAGGGAAAATTGCCATAAAATTAAATAGTGATATTCCTGCATTTTTATTTAATATAAAGAGGAATAACTGAACTTTATGAATATGAAAATATGATTCAAATCGGATTAATAGCTTAGCGATAATTTACCGGCAAAGTTGAACAACTTCTCGGCCGAGATTAAAATCTCGTCATATTAAAAATTCATTTACCAAGCTCATAGTCGTCCTAGCATCAATTTTTTTGGACGTGTACATAGTGCAACTAAATATCTTTAGAATGGTATAAATGTCGTTATTTAAATATTATAGTTTCAGTAAGAAATTAATTATTGAAAAATGTACAATCATTAAATTCAGAATTATTTAATATTTGCCTTTCTTGTGTAAAAAATAGATACGCTGGTCCAATGATGACTTGTTTTATGAAGGGAGAATATATGCAGTACTCACAATTGCGATCCACGCCGACTGTTGCGGCGTTCCTTGGGCTCGGGAATGATGAGCGCAGGGCCGGAATCGGGGCTCGGGGGGCTTGGTGGGTCGACGGCGCGGAAAGAGGGCCGCCGACTGCCGCCTCCAGTCGTCACCGTGCTTAGCCCGGGCACGGTGAATACGTCGTAGGCGGACGCGCGGCGCGGCATCGGCGCTGGCAGGCCTAGGCCGAGTTCGTTGCTGGTGCCGGTGGTGGCGGTCGTCTTGTTCACCTCGTCATCATAGCTGTGCTGCCGGCCGATGCGGCTGCCTCGCCGCGACCTCACCGGCGTCACCGGCTCTCTTTGCGTCGGCGGCGGCTGTTGCTGTTGTGAATCACGCGGCGGACTATTCTGCCGACTCGCGCCGCCACTCCGGCCGCCGCGCCGTGCCCATTCAGACTCTGACGGCTTCTGGCCCTTTAGCTAGCGCATCGGACAAGATACGAAATGAGTAATTGCACAAAAATGAAATATGAAATATGATGAAATGAAATTACTTTTTCGAGCTCTTTGAGTGATGCTGGTGACACGTCCGAATGACGGCGCAGCTCCGGACTGCGCGGCGGCGCTAAGCCGCTCCCGACGCCTGGCGTTAATCCACCTGAGGAGCCAAGACGTGCTTCAGAGTGCCGCCTCTGTATTTCTTGCGTTGGTATTTCCAGCAGGCTTTCGGATGAGTCTTGTTGCAATGCAGCTCTTGATTGTATTTTTCTAGAATCCAAAGGAACCTTGTCATTTGTAGTTTTATTACTTAAGACACTACACCTACGAAAATAATATCTAAGCCAAAAATATAACCAACAAAAATAATAAATAAATAATTAATCGCTAGATATGTTCCATTTTTGCTCATCTAGGATGTGAGCCCAGTACAGGTGCTAAGCTTATGTGTCAGCAATTAAGATAAAAATAGTAGTGGGGTACAATCGACACAGAAATTTTCAAGTTACCTAAAACTAATAATGAAAACTACCCCTAATGAAAATAAATGTACGTAGTTGGGATTTAAACCCACCACACGCTCTAAGATTAAGTTTCTATCCAAAAGTATGCAATCATTTCTTACTTCTTTTAGAATTAACTGCTCTATCATGCAGGGATTTAAACCCAGATTATATTGCTAACCAGGGGTATCCAATGTTATTTTAACTTGGCATTCACTATTCTAGAAAGTTCTTTAAGGTTACTTACCGTCTGCATACACTACACGTCCAACGTGAATTATCCTCATCTTCAGCAATCATACTATAAGACGCACAATCCTCGCATACTTTATTTGCACATTCTGCGCATGTGCGACTAAAATCGTCTGGTTTAATAGCCTTTAAGCAAACACGACATCCTCCAGGACGCTTCCCCGACTCGGGTTTCGTCTGCACTGGTAACGTGCTCGGAGGCGGTGGTTTCTCCTCTACAGGTGGTGGTGGTGTATTTTCTATGTCCGGTATAATCGAAGGACGTGGTGACATTTTGGTTACTGCAAGAATGAAAATTATCGATTATTGTCCACTTACAAAACACAACACAAATAATAACATGCACAAATATAAATATATTGGTGAATCAGGGGTTTTTCGTAAAGAGGTAATTTCCATATAAATATCGTTAAAAAAGTTCTCTCATTCTTCTCGCGTTAAACGACTTCTTTCGTTTCTGCATTGACCAGCTGAACAATCTTCAGCAGCCCTCGACTGCGAATCAATTCCGAGCAGCGCGCACTGCCTAGACAAGCAAAGCGTCTTTATTTCGCTCCAAAGTGCACCTCTATAACCTTCCCATAATACGCTTCTAACCCATTTTCGCATTCTCATGCAGCCGTTCGCTTTCGCCTATTTTCCCCTTTTTTTCATCCTGTTCAGCAACACCATCAGCAGTATTGGCATTGAACGGGCACGTTCAAGCTGGCGCGTTGAGTGTGCACTTTTAGATAGATTTTAGAATATAGAGTGTTTCAATTCATCTTATCTTTTATTTATTACTAAATACAAATATGAAAAAAGGCAATTCCAACTTCTAAATTCCGATTTCTGAGGGAATCAAACTAATTTGAACTGTAAATATCTCATCAATTTATGAATAATTTTTTAAATTTTAAACTGTAATCATATACTATGTTAATTGAACTTTTGATACATATATTGTCTTTCTTTGTGAAATAATCTTTAGACTATTAAATTAACTACCAAATTTAATCAATATTTTGATGATATTTGATCAAAAATTGTTCGAGTTTGGCATCAAATTGTGGCTGAAATAATAATCGCATCGGAATAATTTTTTTTTTTTGAGAATCTTTTGAGAATCTAACTTTTTGAGAATCTAACTTTCTAGCCCACTGAGCAACGTATCACATATAAACAGAAAGTTAACTTTCTGATGAAAATTCTGGAGTAGATAATATATTTTTAACTGCAAATATATCATGAAAATATTGATATTTTTAAAAATTTAAAAATTGAATCATATTTTATGTTAATTGAACTTTCGATATATGTATTTACTTTTCCTGTACGATAATTTTAAGACTGTGAATGATTGACTAACTTGCAGGGTGGTGAAATTTTATAATAAATCATAAAAAGTTAGTACATAAAAATTTCAGTTATAATTTCCAGCTAAAATGTTTTACGAATTATATTAAACTCGAATTGTGAACAATAATAAAATATACAGGTATTTTAACATTTATTAAATGCGTTAAAACTGATTAAGTGCATGCACTCATTTAATTTTCTGCAACATCAAATCATTTTCACGTGATGCAATTTATTATTTCTTGTTAAATTTCATAAAATCTATCTATTATATATATAAAAATGATGCAATGTTTGTGTGTGTCGCCAAATAAAAAATAAAACAAAATAGCAAAAAACAAACAATTGATATCAAAAACCTCAATAAATAAATAAAATGTAGTGAATAAAACTTGCATTCAAACTTATGCATGTGTGAATAAATGTTGGAAGTGTGAAAACGCGTTATCAATATTGTTTGTAAATAAAATACGGAGGTGTGAAAAAACGGAAAAAACATATCACCTAATTAAGATAACAATTATCGGTAATAATGATTAATAAAGAGTTACAAAATGATAAATGACGATAATAGTAGATGATTATTGATAACTAACATTGCCAAGAATAATTTCACAAGTAAGTGCGAAAAATCACACCTCACACACACACACACGCATTTATTTCTTCTTTTCCTTCACACGTGTTCTATTGGCAAAGCATTATAGTAATAAGAAACACCATCATGACTTTTTCTCGCCAAATAAAAAAAAACAAAATAGTAAAAAACAAACAATTGATTTGACATATATATTAAATGATTCAACCATATAATTAAGTTTATATTAATCGGTATTGTTTCAAAAGAGTAACATCGCTAAAACACCTTTTAGCGAAACGGAGGTCGCAGGGTCAGCTAGTCATTTATAAAATTAGTTTTATATGTCTATATCCTATGCTTGTGTAGGATACGTTTTTTTCAGTAAACAGATTAGTGAGCTGTGAATTAACAAATTTATTCTGAAAATACATTTCAGCTTTTAACGCTGATTGTAAAAAATCGCAGTAATTTGTATGAAATTGTTCTATTATCTTTGTTTTCAAACAACAGGTTATATTAATTTAAAAATAATATCATAACAGAATTCTTGAATATTGTAAACACTTGAACATAAGACGGAGATTATTTGAAAAAATATAATAAAATTCCATCAAGAATGATGAAGAAAATAAGATTATAAACATATTCCTGGTACGTATATTAGTCATACACGTGTCACATTATTATTTTGCAAACATGTGCCATTGCGTTGAAAATTTCATGGCAAAGGATGGCAGTGTAGTGCAAGGGCATTCAGTCGATGTCGGTCGGCGACGTATTCGTTGTCGTTGCCGCCTCCAGTGACCGTGACATAGATTCCCTTCGCATGCGAATATCATTATTAGCGTAATTTCACGTTCTGCGTCGAAATTATTTTGCTTTCTATTCACAACACACGCTGATATAATACGCATAAATATGCAACGTAAATATACGAAGTAAACAAATTACCGCAGAGGGTGAACACGATGAATATGCATTACGAACTCATATTTCAAAATCTTTCTATGTAATAAACTAATGGATATAGGTATACCATCTACGTGCGTACGATTACCACGTGTCGTTTATCGTTCGAGTATGTATAGAGGGCATTTGTCTCTAATTACGAACGTGAATAATGCGTTACTAGATAGGATTTCAAATTGTCGTAGTTATACAGTGCAATCTCGCATAATGAATCTAATTCGTTCCGAACCTTACTCAGTAAGGAAGCGTTCGTTAAGCGAAACAATTTTTAGCATATAAATCCATGTAAAATACATTAATGCGTTCCATGCTGAAAAAAGAACGTTGTACTCAATTAGCTGATTAAATCGCCGAATTCATTCGTAATGGGAAAGGACATTCGTTAAGTGAGTCATTCTTTTACGATTTATGTTGTTCGTTAAGCGAAGCACACGTTATGTCTGGTTTGCCTTCGATATTCTAACATTTCAATAATATATGATTTAATATTATGAAAGATGTTTGTTTTGTTGTCTATTACTTATCAACTGACACTTTAATTATTATTAATTATACTTACTTCAAGTTATTTATTATTCATTGATAATATTATACATGTATTTTTCACTTTACTTCATAGATAAATTAATAAATGAATAGATAAGTCTTAGATAGAAATGAATTTTAAAAAATTATGTTTTTTCTAGAAAGTTCTACATTTTAATCATTGGCCATTTTAAATAACAACCGGATGAAATGATGAAAATAAATTATAAAAATTAATAACTAATTAACGTTTAAATAATATAAAATCAAAGAAATTATTATTTGTATTGACTCTAGAGTTTTACACGACTCTAGAACTTTCTGTGATAAAAAACTGAGTTGCTATTTAAAGTACATATTGTTAAACATAAATTAATTTTAATTTATAATTGAAAAATTTAATTAGATATTTAATTAAATATCAAAGTGACTAATTAAATTAATTTAGTGATTGGAATAAACACATTCATTAAAACGTAGAATTATTTTGATCAATATTTTCTATATCGACAACCGGTTAATAAATTAGATTTGTTTGGCTTTCGCAGAAGGAAACTTTTAACTCAACTCATCAACAAATCAAAACCATTAATTGCTTCTTCAAATAATAACTACCTATGGCTATGGAACTGACTAGGTCACTCTGTTGCAGAGTTGGAGAAATTAATTTCACGTTACGTAATTCAATTTAACAAACTATACCACAATAATATAACTTTTGATAGACAATATTTATATATTTCTAGAGTTTTTGCTTAATTATTTCGTAATATGAAACAGGTTGATACATAACCAGTTCTAGAAAATGAACAAATAAACCGTAATTGAGTTTCGTATGTATTTAAATTTTGTAAATACGTAAACAATTAAATATCAACATTCTAAAATAGAATAGAATACTCTAAACTATTCATGTTTAATCTAGAATCTTCTAGAAAAACGTAGAATCAATCTAGAATATTATAAAAAGGTTTCGAATCATTCTAGAATATTCTAGAATATTATAATAGAATTAGAATGTAATCAATGAATTTCTTAAATTTCTTTATTCTTAGCTGGTTGTCAATAATAATTATTTTCTTCTTACTGATATTATTGATTCAAAGCACGTAATAGTGAAAAGGCGCGACATTATTTGAAAAGAAGACATTCATTTTCTTAATGGATGATGCAAGAAAACGCTGTACATTAAAACAAGCAGCGTACAATGCGTTCTTCGTGATTCCATGTACTTATTTATAACTCGTAAGGATAACGCCTACGTGTTTGTCAAGTTTCGTACGCTGCAATATTCACATGAATAATAAAGAACTTTTAAAAACGCAAACAGCACTCCTTGCGCTATTTATTTGATGCGCGTAGGCGAACTTATAATTGAAGCACAAAAAGGTCAGTGGTAGAAGTGAAAAGATGAATGAAGAAGAAAAATGTCTTGCTGAAAAATATAAACTTGGAGAACTTAATTTTATCGCTTCGAAGAAATTTACGAGTAGGTATGTCTGATATTACATAGAAAAATGTTTTTTTCTTGACAATTTACAAGATATTACTTTCTATGAGAAAATTGAGTTATTATCAGCGCATCGACATCTTCAACGTTCGTAAGGAAAGCTTTCAAAGGTTATAATTTATGCTGTCAGCACTAATAATCGTCTTGTTTTGGACCAATGACCCAAGAAATTGCTTTTGAGGGCCATTTATTTTTCATTGGGTATTACATCTTTTTTTAAACGAATAAAAAGGTTGGACAAATTTACATTTTGATAAGTTATTAAAACCAAAGTTATTAAATCGCTTGGAGGATGTGATCATAAACGATCGGAAATTTCAGATTAGCGTGTTTCTCGAAACTTCTATTTATGAAACATTTGTCAAAATATCTCAAGTCCTACTGGACCGATCAACTGGAAATTTGGCCTAAATATTAGCCGCCATTTTGCAAAAAAAATGTTAATATGCACTTTAATTAGTTCCTGCCATAAAGTGTTTTGTATTAATCAGGAATCTACCCTCTATTTTTATTTAGATTAAGCAGAAGGGCAGGAATCGTGACAAAATGGACATGGAATGGAATACCCCCTTAAACAAATAAAATCGACACTATTTTGAAGTCAAATTGAATAAGTGTAAAATAAAAACAATAATTAGAGATTATTAGCTGGTCATTAATCTAACCACAAATTAAAATAAAATTGCATCGAAATGACAATAGATTTGTGAACAAATAGGTTCAGATAAAATACAGAGCGTCGGTAAACTAGTGAACGAATTTATGCCTTTGCTTTTATCGTGAATTAAGCGTAACATACACAAAGCGTGCGCGCATTCTCGAATGAGATTGAATGAGCCTGCAGAGAAGAGCTTTATTCAGTGTGCTCTTGATACGAGTAAGCAAGGCTTAAACAAATCCATATTCAATCCGAGCTCGGTGTATACATATTTATGGGGGTATAATCGAAACAAGAGTTAATGCGTGAATGCACTGCAAGAGCAAACGAGATGGAAACACCCAACCTGTATATCAAAGCAATGCAAGTAAAACAAGGAAAGAACTACTCAATATATTTTCGAGTTCAATCTTTGCTGTTTACTTTGTTTGCTTTCGTTTCAGGTATTTTAAAGTATCGCGTATTTTTAATTATAAAAATTTCATTACGAAAGTACATTATACTTTTATTTATTCAAGAGATAAAAATAGAATTGTTGAATTTGACGTTAATTTAAACAAACAAATAACATAAGTGTATTTAGGACTTTGATCCCTACAAATCCTTTATCCACTTTCAAATAACCATTCAATTTAACCATCCAAAATCGAGTGGGCTTCAACTTTAACATTTACTTCAAACTCTGCTTCTGGATCCTTCCAAGGATTCTGAGTAAGTATTTACTTTGTTTGTTTTTTATATTTAAATATATATTCGTTCCAATCTCATTTTAGTTATTTTTCGCAGCGAATTTTTATTGATTTTAGTGAATATCCTTTATTCACACCTTGCAGTATACGCACAAAGAAAATGTCATTTCCTCGATGAAAATATGCATTGAGGATAATGAACAACTCTGGGTAGCTTACAGATGGTCAGTGGCAGGCAGCTTGCTGACCGTCTGCATGAATGGCATTTAATCAAAGGATCAAACGCTCTTTTTATGTCACAGTCCAGCGAGGGCGCTGCGCGTGACACTGTTCAGTTCATTTTCACCGTGTGATTTTTGCTTTCTATTGATGTGTCATTAACTTGATTTTAAACTCACACTTTTTTCTCAGCCTTTTTTCAAAATACATGCAGCAAGAATCGTTTCAACTATCCAGGCAAAAAATGTACCAAAAACAGGATAAATGTTATTATAAACATTTTTTGAACCGTGTAAACCTGTTTCTCCCTTTAACCAATTGAATGTAAGTGGTTAACGTGTTTCATTTAGAAAACAAAATCCATTTAGAAGTTAAATGCAACACGTTGTTAATGTAAGTGACATAACAAAAAGCCAGATGGATGTAACAATGCAATCGAAACAAATAGCAATGTCTATCGTGCGTCTCTTTCTCACATAAATGGATTCTAATCCGAAAAGCATCCCTGCATTGCACTGCGTAACTGAATGTGACATCCCGTTTCCCATGTCGACCCAGCAGTATGCAGCTACGTCGTCGTTCGTTGTCGTCCTCCGAACAGACACATTGTAAGAACCGCTGTGCGTTTATTTCGATTAGAAATGATTTGCACACCTGTTGCGACTCACGGGCGGCGACCATTTTATTACATCTATGTGTGCGTATGCTCATCGAGCGCATACATTTGTTACGCGCAATTTTAACCTACATATGTCAAGTCGCTTCACGAAGGCAAGAACGAAAGTTAAACGCAACAGCTATGGCGTTCAAATAGAAACCGATGCAGTCTTCAATGCATTTGCGATTGCATCTGAACTTTTGATCCCGTTTTGTCAACAACAGCATGCAAGTCATTGAGTTCCTGTTTCCTGTTTTAAATTATAAAAGTATATTAACTAATGTGTAGTAGGGCAAATTCGAAATGAGTCCTTACTTATTCGAAATCGTATGAAATTTGCCACAAAATCTGCTTGAAAAATGCTTGAAATTTAACCTTATTATCTATAACAAAATATTTTTAACTCCAAAAATATCATCAAAATATTGATGTTTTTTGAAATTTGTTATTGTGATTGTAATCTATGTTAATTGAACTTTCGACACATGTATTTACTTTTTCTGTGAGATAATTTTAAAACCAATTAATTAAATGTCAAAGTTCATCAATGTTTTGATCTTAATTGGGACATGAAAATTGTCCAACTTTGACATTAAATTGTGGCAAAACTAAAAAAGATATCGTAATGATTCTTTTTGATTCATATACTAGAACTAATACTCTATTGATTACAATTTTTATTTCAAAAAATATCTGCATCCTTTGGGTAGAAATCAATGATCATTCGGCTATGTTCGCCCAACCAAAGAAATTCCCAAATAGATTTATGATTCATACCATTCTGTCTCTATTATCCTTTCACTCTACTCTAGATACTTATAAATGTTATCATAAAATCATAATTTGACTTTGTTTATAGCTTATAAAATATATTTAAAATCAGTTTATTCAATAATTAGTAATAATTTTAATAATTTCTTTTTTATTCTCGTCAGCTGTGCACTTTTTGTGATATCTTGTTCATAACCAATTTAGTTGATTTATAGTTTATAAAAACTATTCATAATTTTGATCATTTCTATATAAAACTGGACGAGTCATTATAAAATATAACTTAACCCAAATAAATTTTTAACAAGCATTTGGTGCTTTCTTGATAAAATGAAACGATGCACTTTTGCAATATGTTCTAGCTATAGATAGCAGGAAGACATAATACTTGAGATAGTTGGATCGTTATAACAATATGTCAGCTTGCTTTCGGCTGCAATTTCATTGAGTTTGCAGCGTCAGCGCCACTCAAGGATGCGCCATTTTTTGGCTGCATTACGTCACACTCAAGTGTCCTTTGCCGTCCTTCTAAACTGCTACTCGGCGTTCGTGATACGCATGTCGGAGTAGCGCCAGTGTGCAGAAGAGGACAAATAGTTACAAGTGTTTTGCACGGCGCCGGGCGAGGCGTAACGTAGTGGAGCAAACGACTCTTTAGTGGTTAAAGTGGCACAACGTATGCATTGTGTATAAGTTCTCACTTCCTCGAGAATTACCATCTCTTATCATAAAATGCCTCGTGATGATATCCTTTCAATTTATTATTCCGTAAAAGTTTTAAGTGTATTTTAAGCGTTTAATAGAATATACAATTATTTTACTATGTTGGTTGGGTTACTAAAATAAATTTCGCTTTGCCAAAATAGATTGTAAATCTGCTAAAACCTAAAACAATTTTAATATTCATGAAAGTGTATAAAACCCAAATATTATTCCACGTTAAACTCAATTAAAATGCCATCTAAAATAAAAGCCTCTTAAAATTTTCGTTCGGCTCCATATTTAGTTACATCGAGGCAACAAAGACGCCTCTAAGAGGTATAAAATGATAGAAACCACACCTTTAAGTAGGCGCAAACGCGAATAAGAAACTTTAACTTTATTATGCATTTGCTTGGATTATTTCATTCTTCGACGATAATCTTTATTCAGTTCGTTCATGAAATTCGTTTTAGTTGAAATGCGCATGCAATTGGCGTTGAAATTGTTGTTGTCGCCAAGGTTGGTTGGTTGCCTGCCTCCTTCGCTGAATGCGCAAAGCGCGGAGGCGGCGGCAGTGGCGGAGGCGGCGTTGCGTCAATTAAAATTAATTCAACAGCGCTGCCGACGGCTGTTGCCTTTGCTTCCGCTATGCAATTATTTTGCTCTGTTTACCGTGTTACACACGCGCGCGATAAATGCGTCGATGTGTGTCGTGCACGCAATGCGAATATCAACAATAATTTTGCTTCATCAACGCACTCTTCGCCTGTTCTGACGGCTGTCTCGCAAGTCGCTCAGCTCTCTCTCTCTCTCTCCCATACAACCTTTCAGCGTAACGACATTACGGATAACGCCAGCTATAAATTGAAATCATTATGAAATGCTTCCAAGATAAATCCAGTCAAATTTAGCACGCGAAGAATAATTTAACAGTTTCAAGTCGTTCCCTTTGTTCCTTCAAATCGGGTTATTTTACGTCTTTTCCTTCTTTTGTTTCAGAAATTATTACTCATATAAATTCAAATACTTTATGCTTTCGTAAAAGAAAAATTCTATTATTTTCTCAAACATTTTTTCTAGTTTCGTTTGTAAATGCAAAAAGTAAATATTCAAATATGTTTCCTAATAATTTCCTCGAAAGGTACACTCTTCTGGAATCTTCTGGAACTTTCTTATTCAATTGTTCTAGAATGTTTTGGAACTTTTCTCGAAGGATTTTATTCAACTGCATTAAAATAATACACTCTTCTGGAATCTTCTAGAATTTTTTTGTTTAGTTTTATATTGTCTTTCCCTTGTTTCTGTGACATTTGAAATTATGAAACTAGTGTAAAAATTAAGAAAGGTAAGGTAATTTGTGTAATTTTGTATTTAGAGATATTTAGCATTGTTTACCTTTATCTTGTGCGGTTAGTAAGGACGATGAAAGGGTCTGTTTCAATTTTCCGAACGTTGTTCCGCCATCTGACGCCGTTTCCGTCGTGTTGCCTGGTCCTGTCGTCTCCACCATCTGGAACAAGGACAAAACATGCAATTATAGAACTGATTAACATTCCTAGAGCATTGCATGTTTTAATTTCGTCAAAATCTTGCATGTAATTTGATTAGAACCCCTTGCATAATACGTGTACTTTATTATTAGGGTTGTAATAAAATTCATAATAGGATTTAATTATTTCGGCAAATTTTAAAGCCCAAAACAGATGCTCATATCGCAAAATGTAATATCATATTTTAATTTTCTCATGAAATATTTATTAAGAGTACTAAAACAGAAATTATTCAAAAAGTACCTTAATTAATACTTAATATTTACTTATACCTTAAAAGGATTGTAGTAATGTTGGTTGCATACATATAGAATTTTAATTCTGTGATTAGAATAATAAATGAAGAGTTTTTTCGATTTTCCTGGCGAATTATTCACGGAAACATTGTTTCCATATTATAACTAGCCATAAATAGGAATGTAAGCACAGTAAAATGAAGAAAATGTGTTGGTAAGTTGGTTGCATAAATCTGAAGGAAAATATGAATAATCTGTGTGCATAGCCAGCGAATATGCAGAAACGACCTCGAGTTGGAGTTTGGTCTAGTTTGAGTTTTCCACTACATGAAGCACGCCGAAAATGCTGAAGGAATATTAAGTAGCCGTCTCGTCCTGGCACGGACTTCCTGGTTGCCTAGATTCGTTACAGCGATAGCGAACTGATGACATTTCTTATTCGTGGTGACATTTTATGTTGGCTGAGTTCATGCAATACGGCACGACAAACAAATGGAAACGAAAACATGAAGCGAAACGCAACTGGTGTGACAAGTTATTAGGTTTATAACATAACCTTATATTTCATAACAGTGTGGGTGCATGCGCACGCGCAGCATTCATTCACTTGAATATAATAGCGTCGTCATTTATTAATTTTGTCATAAATATGATGTTACGACACGGTTCATGGGCCGCTTGCTGAGTAATGTAATAAAAACTAGACTGATGTAGTGCTTCGTAAACGCTTTGCAAACTTCTCGCATCGTTTATGTGCGTGAATGGCGATGTGGAGACGGAAAAACGGAAAATTGTGTAAACGATGCACGTTCGGCGTGTAAAAAGTATAAAAAGCATACATGTTACGCAATATATTTCGGTCTTATATCCGAATTTTACCGAAACTAGTTTTAGGATCCACGCTTTTTACGTATAAATATGCTTATTTTCGATCCATGTATCTTATACTTATTTGTAGTTAATTACTTTCTAAGTAATCTAAATTTTTGTATTAATAAACTTTCTTTAAAACTCTTGAAATAATTACTTAAAGAAAAATATAAAGCAAATTCAAAAAAGTTCTCTAAAAAATGTTCTCTTCATATTAATTTTTCTTGGATTATAGTTTTTTAAATAAATGTTTTTCACGCAAATTCAAAATCCTTCGATCACCCTCAGTTCGTCGATTATCAAGATTGCAAAATCGAATAAAAAGTTTTCGAGATAATCCTATAGTACTTTCAAAATAGTAGTAACACCAATTTTATTGCTTGATTAAAAGGATTCAAAGATTATGATTTATTTTTTATTTCATTTTTCTATGAAATTGATTTAAAAACATATTTTGCTTTTAACATTTTATTTTATTAAAATTGTATTGCATTTTATATCAGAATATAAATTATTAACTGAATTTTATGAATGGAATTCACAATAAATAATTTATTTTAATCCTGAATATGAATTCAATATTTTATTTTATTTTTACACGTTTGCAAGCATTTGTAAAATGTATTTTCCATTTACCCCAAAGAGCATCTAACGTTTTTTTTTATGATATTTTACAAGTAGCCAGTAGTTCTTTTTTACAAGTAGTTCTTTAATGGCAGAGTGTTTTTAAAACAAAAACATGAGTGCCTGGTGCTTCAATGATATACCTACAACAGTACCAACATTTCCGTGCGTTTGGGGCATGGTTTGCGGAATATTTAAGCAAATTAGTGGTGAACACTAAAACAGGCGTTGCTTGAAACGCCTTGAATAGACCCTCTCGAAAACCCGATGAATATTTAACATGGAAAAGTCGATAGAGACACTCGAGGCTGGCCGCATGGATCTTGTATTCATATATGCTTATGCACGTATAACCACGAATTATACACGGGTACGATAAATTGAGGTTATGATCGTATGAGCTATGGAACTAATAATGATGAATATTGCTCAACCCCCAAAATTAACCACTTTAAAAACTTTGAGACTTGTGAGTAAAATGAGATGAACATAAAGAAAGTTGAATAAAATTTATCAATTGTTTTCCGAGTTTCCCAGTTTAATAGTAGGTATTTTAAGAGGAGAGAAAAATCACATAAATTGTTTAACAAAAAATTTACAATAAAAATAGGAATGTTCCAAATGGTTATAACCTAACAAATATTCAATACAGAAATGAATTAAGCGGTTTATAACTAACACTGACATTATGAAAAATAAAAACAGGATTTTTATGAATTTTACCTTTTACATAAAAATAAAGCCATTTTAAACAGATGCAAAAACAAAGGAGCAAAAAATGAAAGCTTCATAAAAAACATCCAACCACCCACTGGGTAAATTCTGCAAGTCCTGTGATTAAGAAAGTTTTGTCACAAGCATTCACTAAGAGGGTTTGTGTCTCGAAGAGAGGAAAAAAACGCAGCTAAAAGTTCAAGCGCGATGCACGTCTTTCATTTGAGGTTAAAGATCACTGCTTCGCAATGCTTTCTCTCTCTTCCTTGCGCCATGTTTCTACTTTTCTGCCAAAAGTAGAAGACTAGCCCGAAAAACATCAAGCGGATTAGCGGATATATTTGTACCCGTGCGCGCAAGGGTTTAAAAAGTTAAATGGCGGCCATATTTCAAATAAACGCCTGCCGCCCAGTGGTTCCATTTCGACTAGAGAGGTGAGATTTTGAACATTTTCTATGTGCGAATCGATGATCAACTAAATTTTGTACTTGAAAGTGAAAAATGATTTCATTATAAGAGTGCAAGCTAAGAAGAAAAATCTTCATTAAAAGATCACGGCCAAATTCTGATTAAACTATAAATGATAACAAAATTATTTTTACATATTTATGATGACCATTTAACTGGCTATCAGACAACAAAAGGAAATTTGAAGATATCAATTTAATTTAGTAATAAACAGGTAAAAATGAAACCACTGGGCACCATGCAACCATACAAAAGGAAAGGATAAAGCACATAAGTAGTGTGCGTAGATAGAAATCGCAAAACGTGCGAACTCAGCACATCCCGGAAGGGAGGCAGGATGCCTACGCATACACGATTGAAACATTCGGCGGCTATTGACATAGGACGCGCACTCACCTGTCCTTCTTTTCCTGTGGCTTTAGCCGAGAGGCAAGCTCAACGAGAAAGATATATGACTCGGATGCAGATAAGAATAGGCAAATATAATAAAAATAGGATTAGGTGATATATTCCAGAAACTGACAAATGCCATAGCGTTCCACGTTGCAGACTGCGTGGTTATCGTTCCAAGGGAGTATGGGAGTATGGTGTAAGACGCACGTTTCAAGTCACCCTCTTTACAGCATTCCTTGAAAGGAGGAGGGAATGAAGAACGAAACGAAAACTCAAATTTTGATGTAATCGTTAAACTTGGACGCCTCGTAAAACCGCCAAATTGCCTCATTTTTTCATACAATTATCATAAATGCGTAGTAAGATTTAACGTTTTTATGTTTTACAATTTTTCAAGCATGGAAATTTCCAAAGGGAATGATTTTTAATTTTTTCCAGTAGAACAAGATTAAACAGTAAAAATTTTAATATGAAATCCATAAATACAGTGGAACCTCGCATAACGAATCTACGTCGTTCCCAACCGTACTCGTTAAAGGAAACGTTCATTAAGCAAATCAAAATGAGTCATTAGGTAGAGTGGGGCCTAAACAATGCATTTTTAGGTCAGATATCATCAACATTTTGTAAAATTTCATCCTAGAATGACTTTCATAATAATAACTGAAAATAATAAATTCCTAACCACCACAAAACAAAGAAAATCCCATGAATTATCCTTGCATTCCTGTCTTTTTCATTATTCTACATCCCACACATAAATAGTTGGCTGCTATAAAGACCAGACACAATAGTTTGTGTTAAGCGAATAATTATTCCAAGGAATTTACATAAGAAAAGGCCACGCTTTGGACGGATGAAAAAGCAATAAGTGTGAAAGCGGATAAATAAAGGCTCAAGTTATTTATTTGACCAGAAAATCAGTTAAAAGATAATCAGCGAATCCTCGTCCATTCGCGTTGGTTGTACTATCGTGCGAGTGTTGCGCAAGGCCTGTTTTTGTGCTCGCTAAACGGCGCAAAAACTAAGCCGGAAAGCGGCTGACATTGTGAACGCGCGGAAACGAATGCGACACTTATCTTCCGCTGCTGCATGCACGACGCTTCCCTTTGGAGAAAGAATGGGCTCAAAGGAACACGCCGAGTGTAAGAGAGAGATTTATTTGCAATGGATCTATCAGAAGCTTTTCTTTCGCAATTTCTTCCCTTTCAAAGCACGGCTAGAGGTACAAACAGTTTCAAAGAGTTACATTTTCATTTCGCTTCAAATACACAACTACAAGGTGTTTCAACGAAAAACTACCCTTGAAAATTATTTTATTTCCTTTCTTGATTAATCATGAGTAGATGATTAGAAAGATTAAATAAAATGATTTTAAGATTTTCAGGAAACACTTTGTATAATAAAATAGGACATATGTTCAAAGAGGAACGCGAGTTCGCTGAGGGTTTACTCTATAAATCCCAATTCGATTTCGGCGGCAGAAAACGAAAAAAGCTGGCGGCGAGGAGGAATTTATCAGAGGAAAAAATAAAAGTGCCGAGCGAGCGAAGGGGCGGGCGTGCAACGCGTATTTGAAAAACGCTTATATATTAGTTGAGTTCGTCGTGCGTCCGAGTGGTGCGCGAGCGTAGCCAAACATAACCCCAATTCAGGCGCACTCATATTGGCGCATCGACATTCACTGCATAACAGGTCGCACATCCGCCGCCGCCGCCGCCGACGACGACAACTTTACCTTCACGACCATTCAATTCAGACGGCTCTTCGCCGCCGTCATTCTTTTCGCTTTTTTTTTGGATAGTTGCCCAACTATTGTAAGCATTTAGGATGATGATATTTTCAGAGCACATTCAAACAGCCAGCAAAAGCAAATTTCAACTAAAGTTGGAATTTTTCTTTTTTACGCAAAAAAATTATCCAATTTACTGCCAGCTATGAAAGCGTATGACAAGTTTTCTATCACAATTTTCATTTGAACCATCAATTATAAAATGAGAAAAGTTATGCAACATTTTAGCTCCATCTATGCAAATCTCTCTTAATAAGTTTAAAAGGGATAATTTTCAAGAGGATTTATAGATTAAAGCGTACAAGATAACACCTAACCTAACCTAACATAATCTATGCGAATGCGTAGTATAATAATGCACACATGTCGGCAGATAAAGAGGTTATAAAGTTGGATGCACAGCCATAAAATGTAAACAATAAACTGGCTGGTGAACTGGCAAACATTAAACATAGTTGATTTTATCCCCTTGTGTATTCCAGTGTTATGATACACGCTTTTATGGACCGCGTCTCAAATAAGTATTAACACATACGGCGGAATGGAGGTACACGGCAAACGGGCGTAAAACGTTTGTCCATAAAATTGAATAACTATTTGCGAATATTAGTGCAGTAGCTATGTACGAGGCGAACCATTTTTATAACCTAAAAGAGAGAGGTAAATCTACCTACTACCAATGTTCGATAATATAGCACATGTTTATGAGATATTATCTTTAATATTATAATGTCATACATAACCTATATATTTTAGTATTCCAGTACAGTATTATAATTTTATACGTTTGAAGCTCTTTATATTCTACATTTAAAGGTTACTATTTCATCATTTATTTCAAGTATCTGAGAGTTAAATTCAGTTGTGATTGTCGAAAATGAAATGATTACTTAATGTATGCAAAAACAGCATTGACTGAGAACGAATGATAGAATCAAACTAAAGTTATTGCCATTTATTGTACACAACACACTTCGGCAAATTACGTGTATTTCCGTCATTTTTACCCATCATCTTAAAAAACCAAAATTGCAGGCGGCTAAGCCAGTATTAAACAAAACTGATAAACAACTGTATAAACAAATATTTTGCAAAATAAACTTATACTCATTGAAAATGTTACTTATTAAAATTAATTAGAAATTATCATCAACCAGCTGCTGCAGAAGTAGCAGAAAATTAAACTTTCACTGCACATTCCTTTTGTTTGCATTTCAGTAATGCGAGTTGCTTTTTAATATTTCTATTGCGTCGTTTTCATTAGATGCACGTTTTCAGCATGCTCGCTCAGGGACTCGACTGCGGCTAAGTCTTAATTAAGTGATGACGATATCGGCCGCCAGCCACGCGTTGCAACTGCCGTCACTGTCACCTTCATAACCGCCCCCGATTTTCCTAGCTCGGCAATAATATTTACGCTAGGACAGGAACCGGGAGGCAGCCCACACTCACGCATACAGCGAAAGGACAACCGCCGCCCGCAATTGAGCTATTCGCATTAGATGCGTGTGCGTCTCATAAAATTTGCAAAGGAATTTCATTTCGCGTATAATTTCCACTCAATCGACTCTACCGTAATTATACAGTGTGTTGCTTTAAATCGTTTAAAAATGCTATAGGAAAACACAAATTAATATTTCATAGGTAAATATAAGAAAAATCATGAGACATTTTTATTACGCATGAGTGAAAACGAGCGAATGAGAAGTAAATGGAGGAAAAACTGAAGGAAATTCAAATATATTAAGTATGGATGAATTCGATATGCATATTAAAATGTCTTTCAATTCATCGAACCGCAATGCTGCGTGTGCATGTAGGTGTATGCGTGTGTGTGGATGGATGTTCATCGAAACGACGCGATGCGGTTACTACTGCCGCCTCCAACGCCGCCTTTCATGTCGCTCCGCACGACACGAGACGCAACGCTGCGAAGAGCGTGGAATGATGAGATGAAGACGCACGCCATAATGCTGATGATGATGATGATCATGATGCTGCAGCGTCACGGACGAGTAGCTTTCGAACTTATTCCTCTAAATGGAAATCAATCGGTTGTCTGCCTTTTACTCGTAATGCCGTTTGAGCTGCCGTCGGATGGGGAAAAGTTCCACCGCCAAGTGACTGACGCATTTTATATTTTTATGCTGTTTTCTATCAAACTATTTTAGTCTATGATGTTAACAAATTTGATGTCGTAACGAATCAAACTTTTTACAACTGTTTGATTGAAATGACAATATTACATTATATTTTAACATGTTTTACCTGCTTTACTGCAGAAAATGTAAGAGAAATTATTTTAAGAGGATATTCTAATCTAGAAATTTTAAAAAGTCTTTTTTTTCCATATATTTGGAAAGTTCAGTTATTGAGAAATATCTTCCTGAAAGGATTTTATGAAATTTGAATTATTTTCAGCAACACGAAAACTTTAAACGCGTTTTTCTCGAAACAACTTTTTTCGCAACGTTTCTCAAAAAATCTCAAGTTCGTATTGGCCGATTCTCTTGAAATTTGGCCTGAATATTCTTTATATATCTCCCAATGGTATGAACCAATAAAACCTACAAATTTCCAATTTTTGCTACGTTAAAAAATTCTGTAAAATTACAAAATGATTGCAAAAATGAACTTTTTATTTGACTAGCTGCCATTTTGCCAGAACATTGTTTCTTGCGGATTTTTTTGGCTCCTACCATAATGACGTTTGTGCTAAACAAGAATCTACCCGAGTTATATTTCTCGGACTACCAAAAGTGTCGGAATCGTGACAAGATGGACGTGGTGTTTTATTTTCCCCGTCTACTTCAAGGACGCATAGTTTCAGCAAATTTAATTTCTCTTTAATGAAATTTTTGTTACCCATTCTTGAATAATGAATAAATTAATGATAAAAAAATGTAATTCTAAATATCAATAATTTTGCTTTTATTGATCGTAGAAAAACCGGCGAAAATTTGGATTTCTACACTAAAATACCCTCTTAAATGGTTTTCTGGACTGCTGATTCCTATTACCCACTGCAGACTCCCAGTACCATTTTATTAAATGCGTTTTCCGGAAGTTAATGTATTATTGGTTGTAATTCTAATTGGTTTGTCAATGACATAATTGAAACTTTGGTGTTTCACGATATTTGCAAGAGTTTCATTGATTTCCTTTCAATGAACATGAATTCCTTAATATTTGTATTATTTCTAAGACTTAACATGAATTATCTGCTGTTAGCTTTTGATAAGTAGGTACTTAGGTATACGATGTTAATTTAAAGAATACTTTAAATAATATTATTGGCAGTATATATTCGCACATTTGCGATAAGTCGCAGCGGTGGTGTTAAATGAAGAAGAAGGGTTTATGCTGCGGCAAGATTAAACAACAGCCATAACGGCATGCGGTGGCGCGAATGAAGAGGTAAAACAATGATAATAACACGAAGCGAAGCGATGCTATCGGCGCTCACTTAAGATTGTGTGCATATACAACACACGCATCTATTTCGTCGGCAGGTGGTGGGTGGTGGGTGGTAGACGGCGGGCTGACGTTGTGTTTGAATTGCTAAAAGCATTCGGTGTGAATCTTTGAGCTCAGCCACCGTACTGTTCGCTCATCTACATGCAGATATATGGTGCAAATGCCTTTTACTATACTTTCAGTCCCACCCGGGATTGCAGCTGCCGCCTGCTTGCCGCCCCTGCGAACAATTCACTTGCGCGAGCGTAATGAACAGACATACTCTAAGGACGACGCTCAACGCAAACATTTCAGCTGCTCACGCTTACCGTCATCGTCTAAAACCCACCTAAGAACTAATTAGTCCTCTCTCCATTTCCATTTACACTATTTTAGCTAAAAAAAGGTGAATGACTTGTTAATCACTTTTTGTTTCAATTTTCTGGAAGTAGAAAATGCTATTTTTTGTCAAATATCCTATAACTTAATTTCATCAGTTAACAATAACAGAAACAAATACCTACTTAAATTAATTGATTTTTTATAAATATTTCCATTACAAATACCAGGAATTTTCTGGCATGAATTTATTAACCTTTACTGGCAAGCGTTAAATACCAGGAAATGAGAACAATTAGAATTGAAGCATAAAGTTGATAACCTTCTTGAAGCAATATCCAAATGTAATATTTGTCCAGTGAGTGGGCATAAATTGAAAAGGAAAACTTATCACGCATTTGCAATGAATGAGTCCCGAGCTACCGACGCGCAACGTAACGCAACTGCGTGTTAATTACAATTCCAACCTTGACCCTATTGTTACGTTCACACGTTTCTTTGTTTATGTCGTTACACTCCCTCGTTTTTTAATTTACGGACGTCACGCGCCACCCAAAGCCGCCATTCGTATTCTCTCGAGAATTTGAGAAATGCGCAATAATTACACATAAAATGCGTTTATTTTGCACAAAATTGCAACATAAAATTATTATCGCCTATTAAGATTGTAAGAAATTATTTATTAGGTGATTAAAACGATTACAAATGCTAATTACTACCATCTTATAATGAGAGTCAATGTAACCCATACCCAACATTTATGTTTTTTATGAAAAGAAAACTTAAACTTATTTTTCAGTAACTCAGGAATATTTAGGTTACTTACCCTTTGGTTTTTTGTTTTGATGAAATATCAATGAGTTATTCCACGTTAATATTTGCTTCAAGTTGGCAACTACCCTCCCAGTTTATGCACGATCGTAAATTACAATTAAGACGGAAATTTACGACCGCAAATGAGGGTGTTACGCTGCAATGGGGGTTGCTTTTTACTGCCGCAAGCGTAAGAAAAACAGGAAGAAAAAAGTGCGAAACAGGAACACGTAAAGAGGTTGAATCATGATTGCATCCATCTTTGGAAAATATGCACATCGTTTAAGGAAATTTGTATGCGCAACTAAGTTGTATGAATTTCAAGTGAAAATTTTCGCATCGACAAAGTGCAAACTCGATTGGTCTTTCTTACCTTCTTCATAAAATGCATCACGTGCGACGGCAACATTTTTCCCAGCTGCTGATTTCCGTGCGCCTCGCTGAGAGTAACTAAGATTTCCTTGTGCTGACTTTAAATCTGGCGAAAATTTAAACTTTCCTCTCGAATTATTTGTATGCGCTGCGTAAACTTGCGTCCTCCAGCTTCATTTTTCCTCCAGGTTAGTCTCGTCCTGGAAAAAATGAGAAAATTTATTGTTAGAAAAGTAAAACCATATTTATTCTAATTTTCTTTTGAGTCTTCATAAATACATGTTAAAGTAAAAAGTTTCAAGGGAGATGCGGGAAAAAATAAAGAAAAATATTTATATTCCGACGTATGTAAAGTTGAGAACAAGAAATTTTCCGAATACCAAGGAAACTTTCGTTGAATTCTTAACGTGGTTTCACTCGCAATGTGTGCGCACATGATCTGCAACCCAAAGAGCAAACGCTACGTGCGTAACCTCCAAATTCCGGCGTATCGCACAGCTGGCGCTCGGAAAATATTAAAAGCAAATAACGAATTTGCGAATAAATTAAATTGCGTCCATGATTCAATTCGCGCACACACAGACCCAGTGATTGCTATGACATTAGCCATCAACCAGTACCAGTGGTGCACTCAGCAAGTGGATCCCGCAAGCGTATTTGTGTTTGCGAGAAGGTACACCTAACTTCACATTGCTGCAGCCCGGGCCCGAAACCTTAATTAAATTTCGCCAGAGCCAACATCGCAATAATACGCCGAATGAACCGAGCGCCGACCGCCGATAACGATATCGCTGCAAATCGACCGAACTTGGAAACTACCCCGCAATGATACGATTGATCGCTTCGTCTGCTTCTGCTTATACCCAGTATCAGTAATACATTTCTATTTAATAAAATTATTTCCAACTTTCCAGCTATACCAAGGATATCAACTGATTTCATTTGACTAGATTTATATCAATAAATCGACAATTTCCATTTACTAATCAATGGAGGAATAACTGAATTTCATAAAATCGAAAATATGATTCAAATCGGTCCAATAGTTTAGCAACAAATCAACGTTAAAGTTGAACAATTAATTGGTTACTCTTGGAGCAAAAACTACCCCGGATTGAAAATTTATTTTCTCAGCTTTGTATGGGCCGATAAGAAAACGGTTTACACTTGCAACAAGAAGAATTCACGTACGATTAGGTCCTGCTAAAATTATCATTTACATGATATAATTTGATGTAGAAATTAATTTTTGAAAATTTCGTGTTTTTTCAGAATACAGATTTTCCATCTGTACTTTGACTCAGTTCTGAGTCAAGATTCGCAAATCTTATGTAATTTAAAGTTTATTGTAAAATGAATTGTCAATTCGTGATTTTTACATTAATTTGGTCTATTCCTCCCCCACATACCCCTAAAAGTCTCTAAACTACCATGAAATAAGGTTAGTTTTGAATTCTGCAATATGAATATGTAGAAAACTACATAAAAAGTAGTTAAATAAGGATTAAACAAGCATGAAACCAATGCAACGAAGCAGAAAATTTCATTTTAACGATACATCTCCACGTTGTCAAGCGAGAAAACCACCCCTTTTGGAGCACGCGCTACGTGCACTTCATACGCAAACACGCGATGCGCAACTCTGAGCTGTCATTCGTTCACCTGCAAATGGATAGGTATGCGGATCTAGCTAAGCAAATATTACACTTGCAATTCATATAATTGTGAGTGCAATACGTGCTCGGCAAGCAAGGATACGTCATTGTAGCGCATCCATTGCAACCCTTACGATCTAATTCAGATCCTGCCGCTGCTCTAAATGCACACGTTGAGAAAGATAGATTCGTGTGCGATCATACACGTGATGTCAATTCATCGGGACAACAATGGTTCATGAAATATACGCCAACGCATAATTACATTAGCTAACAATGACTAGCTTTCTGCACCTGCATCTCACATGCCATTTCGTAATTAATAATTCATACTCATCTAACTTGCTTTACACATTGCAAAATGTCTTGGTAATGACAGTGTTTCAAAATAATGATTGTTCTTCTGTTTTATTAAAATATCTAAGTTAAAAGTCGGCCATTTTGCGAGTTATCAACCGTCGGCTTTCAGGCGACAATTCCCGAAGATGATCGGTAAAAACTCTCGACACCCATTTCTTGAAAGGCACTTGTACTCGGCGCCATATTGAAATATGATCCATACTTTTAATACTTTTAATTTTATCCTTTTGTGCAATTGTGTTAAATCTTTTGAAAATTAAGCCTTTCTCGCTGTAAAACAACACTAAAACAATTAAATAATGCAAGTGACAGTAAAGTAAAGTGAGTAAATTTGTTGTTAAGGAATTTAAAAGTTACTAATCGGATAATGTAAAAATAAACTGCAACATTCTTCTTTCAGATGTGGTCCTGCTGGACGATTTTCATTTCAATATGCAGACGAGGACGATATAGTGGAAAACATGACTAAGCCATTTACCAAGAAGCTTTGGCACTCATCACGAAGGGCGCTGTTGTCGTCGACGTCGTGGACGAGCGAGTTTTTGTGTATTATTCAATGTGTTGAGAGAGCTTTTGCTTCGAACATTGTTCTAGGACAACAACGACGACGACGGCGATGATGATGATGATGGCGTTTATTTCCTTCGTGCAAGTACCTACTCCTTGCTTACCGTAAATAAATAATAAAGCAATAAGAAGTACGCACACAAAAAGCACGAATATGAGCAAAGCGAACAAGAACTGATTACACATTATTGCAAAACGTTCTCGAACAATCTGAAAATCGTGTTTTCTAACCTCAAAATTGAATTTAAATTAAACTGTTGCGTGGCAAGCATCAACAAATCTTGGCATCGTTAAGAAGAACAAATGAAATAAACACAAAGCGGTGAGAGAAGAGGAAACTAACACGCGCGTTGGCAATGAAGAGGGAAAAGTAATGGCTCGGGGGTGGCTTTCACCGGCAGTTAAGTCCCTCGTTGGCGCGGTGAAAAACGAGAGCGCATCCTTAAACTATAATGCGCCATAAATACTGAGTGTTGCCAGGATAATTGGCCATTGAGGGTGAGTCTCCCCAACTCGTCGACCTTAAACCCTGTCTTCAATAATAAATTACTTTAGTGTTAATAATTAAAAAGCAAGCTCGCTTCTAATTAATGACCTTCTTGCGCAATCAATATCGGAATCAAACTAACGAGGGTTGAAAAATACCTGTAGGTCATTTGAAAATAGGGCATAAACAAAAACAACTGTCAGTTTTTTGCATAGAATTGAAATGTTTTCTTTTCATGAAATTGTTAGTAGTACATTATTCAAAATTTTTATCCTCAGTGTGCAGAATGTTAACAAAATAAATGAGTACTTTCCGGAATGTAAACAAGCAGGATGTTAATGTTCCTCGTGTGTTTTGTTATGTTACGTGCGGCTTGCGTGAAGAGTTGTCATGCAATGCTAATGACCATGAAATTCTTAATTAGAATAATACATTATTTTCACTTCTATTCTATCGTAACACATACTATGCGGTTAATGAAGTAATTTATTTGTAAATTAAGAAATTTCGGCAACCAAAGTTGAATAGCACTGGTTACAGTTGATTGATTAGGTACGATTAATCAGGCCTATAATTATTTTACCTTTTTTGATTAGTTTTTCTAAATTAAGCGGGGAAACAGGTTTACGACAGCGTTTTATTAGGGATTTTATATTTGGAAAAATATTTGGTAATTGCATTATAATTTTCGCCAAAACAACTAAAACATAAGGGATGAGTAAGATGGAAAATGCATAACAACTGTTTGGGTTTATGTCTGAACTCCACGCCAATTGTTAATTAAGTCTAGCCGCAATACATTTTCCACATTTTCTAGACGTTTCTTTTCTGGACGGGTAGCGACGGTTTATTGAGACGTTATCAGAAAAAACAAACCCTGATTGAAGTGTGGTTTACCGAAAATAGACTTGCTTTACTTACTCTTTTTTCTTGTTCTCATTCACCCTGAAAGCTATTCTATTTTCATCCGCTTTTGTTTGGTAACAATGTGTACTCGACGTAATAAAAGAAATTAATTTATCATTGCCTTAATGCCTTTGTAGTGAATAAAAAAAGTCCCTGTTAAATATTTATGAATCTCATCGGCATAAGCTGATAAGCAAATTGAGACTTCGTAAACATTATGAGTAACGAGAATGCGGTAATGGGGATCACCTAAGCGAGATTTCAAATAACAGCCTATTTAAAAAAAATATCTTTCTGGAAAGTTCGTGTAACTAAACTTTAGTTATCTATCTATGAATTGATATTATTTTAAATTATTTTGGTAATCAACTTTGGGCACAAATCAAGTTTTAAAAAAACAATTTTGCGGAATCGACAGGGTGATTCCCACTGCCCGCTCACTCCATTTAACTAACGAATACCTCGTTAAAACAGTTTCACTTCAATAATACATATTGATTTTTCGTTTGTCTTCTATGTTTCACTACAATAATATTTATGTACTATTTTATTATCCTCGTTGTGTGATTATTAAAAAGGCATAAAACCTGTCATAAGTAAATGTGCAAGAAAGGTAATAAATTATGAGTTTAAGTTCATTTAACTATTTCTTTTGATTAATAGCACAAATGCAATAAACGAAACTAATTATAACAAACTTTTAAGTGGTTACTTCTTAAACTCGTATGAATGGCGCGCCATGGGAAGAAAATGCATTTAGTGATTTGCATTTCGTGTTTCGCAATGCAATGCAATGCAACGTGGATATTTGAACAGAAAGCAAGCGATGCTATTAGCGAAAAGTAATGAGAACGTAATTTGAGTTGTGCGCGTTTGCATTGAACTGTACAAATTGAATCGCAAATGCTTGCTGCACTCATGCTCAATACTGAACTTATAACTTGAACAGGAGGTCAGTCCAAAGGGTAAAAGGTTATTTCACATGCCAACAATTTCTATCACCTATAAACTATTTCAGTGTCGATTTCATATACTCTAATATTACACGATATTAAATGTAAGTACCTCTTTTTTACATAGATAATGGACTCCAACTATTGGTGATTATTAGGGGGGAGTAGCCATATTTAGACCAGTTTTAAATAATTCAAAATAATGAGATACATAAGAAGTGTCAATAAAAATTAAGTGGTAGAAAAAAACTCACTATATGTACCTTCAAAATAATACCATTTATAAAATTTTAAAACACATTTTTAACGATGAAAAATCAATTCAAAAAATGTTTGATCTGTTCATACAAGGCAACCGGTTTCTTAAATTGCACTATTAGCTTTGTGAACGACAAAAATCACAATAATCACTGGAAAAAACGCTATCGTAAACCTGTTCCATCCCCCCTCACCCCATAAGTCGTTTCATTTTTCCAACGAGTAATAATTGCTTATTCTATGTTTTTATTTATGGAAGTCGTTTGGTAATAAATGTTTAAGTAATCTTAATTCATTTAACGTAAAGCTAGCTCATGATGAAAGTTATCCGGGTATTTATGAAAAAGCCATACAATTAGTTGATGGGTTTACGTTGCGGGCAAAGTTGTTTGCTCTCGACATTTTAGGCGAAGCCATCAATGTCCACGCGCGCCTCGAATTTCATCAAATATTTCATTTCCGATTTGATTAATTTAACTCCATGATGTTTTGCGCTCTGCGCGCCGGCTTTAATGAGCGGCAACTAACTAAACTCCACTTGTAATCCTCGCGCAGCAAGCGCACAACCAATTTTGTTGCGCCCTCGCGTCGAAGTCGGAGAGACAGATCGCTACCGAGCCACCCCTGCCGCCGCCTTCAGTATAGCACCGTACATAGTTTACAACATATTGCGTGGAGAATTTGATATTCTAGTTTACAATTTCAAGCAGCTTTTCAACTAATAACAATGTGTAATAACTATTAATAATTCTCAGTTGTGATTAAGCATATTACTCGAAAATACTATCATATTAATAAATTATTTAATTACCACTCTATCCTTCCTTAAATTGTAGGTTAAAAGTTGAGGTTATATCTTAATACCATTAAAATAATTTAATAATCAATTTCCCAACATTAAAAATGACTTAATAAAGAGGAAATGATAAAATTCCAAGGTAATTCTTCATGAAAATGAACAAAATAATAAATGTAATCTTAAAGTTAAAATTTTAAATTAGTTTCCTATTACCATAATTCAATTTTGTTACTTGTAAAATTGCTAATGGAAGTCTAAAGTCTATAAAGAATTACGTGCATGTTAATAAGGTAATATGATTTGCTTAGTTTGTTATTATTTGCATGCTTGGTTGCCTGCTTCCTTATGTTTCCCACTATTTAGCGAGACCATAACGCAGCGAAACTTTTCCTATTAGTTGTTGGGTTAGTTCATAATTCTAGCATGCGCTAAGTATAAATTTCCATTAAATATAGTTCAATAAGTTTAGAAATTCGTGTGGATAAAACCAGCAAACATTATTATATTACTGGACTATCAAAACTTTATAACATAATAAATTATTATTCCAAAAATCAATTTAGTCAGAACATAATTTAGCATAGCGAATGCATAATATTCTAGAAACCTGGACGCGAAAGTGTGTATTAGATAACAAAAGGGAGGAATTCTTCTAAAATACAACACCCCTTGAAATACCTCAACACAATACACACGCAAGTAATGCTAATTTCAAGGACGCGTTTAAACAAAGGAAGCGCACAACAAATGTGCCTTCCGTTTCGGGGCACAAAAGACGACCGCCCGTAATTATCCGAAAAGGAAAAAGTTGCGTTTGCATTCGCGTTTATCTTACTCATTGCGCGCGCGCGCACACCGACTTTGCGTGTATGAATTACGAGCATGGAACACATTAAAACTTTTAATGAACTTACAGTACGATTCCGCGCAAATTCAATGCTGGCGCGCTGAACGTGATTCTTTTTTATGCCTCGCGCACTTGCCGCGCGTATTTATGCCATAAAAAATGAAAAGTTTAAATGTAACTATTGTAGCATAGTTTCTTTTGATGATTATGGCGGCAATAGCGGCGTAGCTGCGTGCCACTTCTTGTTTGTTTGCCTTCTTTGTCAAGAATGTCGCTGTAGGCGAGGCATTCACAAGCAATCGTAAAGAAGGAATTTTTATCTTGCTTTTAATTAAGAATACTGAACATTGTTGTGTACAAAGTGTAAATTTAAATTAAAACAAACTTTGTTTTTCTGACTATAAAAACAATGCAAATTTTTTAACAAACAAATATTCGCAAGCTAAATGCCATACGATTAAAATCTTACATTTAAGATGGCGCTGCTGCCAAATTACAGATGGACATTTTTAAAATTCCCGCCAAACATAAAAGTCAACCAACTATATACATAACGAAAATGCTATGCTAAAATAGGCTGTATTGCTGATGTACATATAACATACATCTCATTACCATGCCCGAGCATTGACGAAAGACTGCGCTTTAAAGCCGATAGCTTCTGACGTCACAAAATGGCTACTCAAATTACAAAATGGACAATCATCTTCCATCCGCCCTTTCTTGATCGTCTTGATAACCTATAAACTATGCTTATCAAGATTTTTTATGAGAGATGAGAGAATTTATAAAATTTAACAAATTAAAATAAAGGCACGAAGATGTTTAAAGAAAAGTTTGAAATTTGTGAGAATGAATTAAATTAAACTCCAGCCAAGGTGGGAGTGAAACAAAGAGTGAAATTTCATTCCTCCGGCAAGCTTAGAACTCAACTCAACGGCAAAGTGTTTAGTCGTAAAGCCAGCAAATGCGTTACTGAAAGCGAACGAGTGTTTGAACAAAGTCGAATAATAAAATGGTGGATGCTGAAGAATGCGAATGAAAATAAAAACGCATAATGAAGATGAAGAGTGTGCAAAACCAGGACGGACGAAGGACGAATATTGACGAAGCGAAGCACGCACAGATTAAGTCTAAAGGACTGGCATGGCAGGAATTCAACAACAACTTGCACAATGCAATTCCTTTTCGTCCTCTTCGTTTTCGTTGTGCTACGCGAGCAGCATCTCTTTGCCAGGAAAAAGAACGTGAGTTAGTTTTGTACCTTGAGAAAGTTCATCGATTGGATAACTTGTAACATCTGCAGAGCACCGGAGCCAATCTCGCCATCGTTAACAGCATCTCTAAGTGGCAGATTCACGCATCGATTCCATTCTTTCGTTGATACTTCAAAGCATTTCTAATATTGCCGCCAGCGTGGGAAGAGTAAAGATAAAACTGAGTATGCATTCTATTCATGCTCGAGGATTATACGACTCTATAAAATGCGTCCCTGATTAGCGGGTTGGGTGCAAGAGTTTTTATCAAGGACGTTTTCCGCTCTCATACTGAAGCATACTTATTTCTATCTTAATTTAT
The DNA here is from genome assembly GCA_963978815.1 of Aleochara curtula. Taxonomy (NCBI): domain Eukaryota; kingdom Metazoa; phylum Arthropoda; class Insecta; order Coleoptera; family Staphylinidae; genus Aleochara; species Aleochara curtula. The sequence goes on from OZ022216.1 coordinate 5,374,700, forward strand.
TTGCAATAACCTACAGATTTGCACAGAGTTATTTAAATTTTCTTATAGCAAAACGACGTGGGTAAGTAAAATTTGCATAAGAATTTTTGTAATTCAATCCGATCTTAATGTATTTGCAATTTTCTTTGATGAGAAATTTCAAATTATTTGATTCAGAGGTAAGATGCAGTAGAGTATAATCCTGCCAGTTTTTGTTCCATTTAAACCCTGGAAATTCCATCTTTAAATTGAAATTACACCAGGAGTCAGTTCCTGTCAATCGAACTAGTATGGTTTGATCCGTGATCAATTTTTCTATCTACTAATAATGTTATTACTTGGATTTAAAGGATAAAAATTGCTTCGCTTAACAAACGTTCCCTAGAACGAGTAAGGCTCGTTGGTTATGCGAGGTTCCACTGTACATCAATTAACTATTTTCGGGATAGTATTACAACTGTCAAATAGATGTGAAATATTATTTGAATTATTGGTGTTAAAATAATAGTTATTTACAGGAATTATTCTTTGAAGATATTTTAAAATGATTAATTATAATTAATTGTACGAATGTGTTATTCTTACGTGTTTCAACTGTGCTTAATTAATTAATTAATTATTGATCAGTATTCTTCACGTTCAAACAAGCGCATTGAAACGAATTTCTATTAAAGCGCATTGTTTAAATTTAATTACCAATTATCACAATATTATTACTCAAATAAATATGCGAAATTTAATTGGTCAATTATTTAAACGTGAAATACATATAATGTATTTCAAAATTGTAAATGTATTTATTGCATTAAATAATTTGATAAGAAATCTTTGTTTTTAAAAGAAAAAGTTGGATTATTCCAAGCTAAAACAACTAACGTTCTTTGATTGATCAGAAACCTTTTTCCAGTACATAAACATCTATTGAGACAGTAATAAATCCCTTCAATTCCCTCGAAATTTCAGGGAATTTGCTTTACGAGTGCGAACCCGGCTGAAGATCTCGTGCAGCAAAACGTAATGAACCGTAAAATGCGATATACTGGGAAAGTGGCCGACCCAGGTTATTGACATTAATTAGGGATGTGGCAAAACTAAGGACACCCCAAGTGTTTATTTCAGTTGACTCCAACCAACCCCTTTATAACATGGACCTTGATATTTTTAGAAATTTTGTTTAGCACAAAGGGCAGTCAAAATATTCTTATTTTGTAAAAGAAACTTTCAAAATGTCGAGAACTCAAATGGCTATAACATTTAAATTAATTCGAATTTCATAAAATCCGCAGGGAGGAGATTATGTTGATTAAATTGAGGTATCACCCATCATCTATCTATATATATAAATTTCTCCAGTCACTGTGTTGGTGACCAAACTACTCGGAAACGGCTTGATAGATTTTTATGAAATTTTGGAAGTATAGTCGGTAGGTCTGAGAAGAACTGACTATCTATTTTAGATATCCGTAAGTGATAAGGATTATCCAATACAATCAAATGAAATAATTAAACAATGAGTTGACGCGGCGCGACATCTAGCTCGTGTGGCGGGCCGAAGCCGAACTTTCTCACACAATAAGCCAGCTATTCGGTGTGTTTAAAAACAGTAACGTGGTCTAATGTAATTGAAAAGTTGAACAATATAAGGAACAGAGCCAAATCAAATAAAATTTCAGCTAGGAGCATGTTGGAACGGGACCATTAATAAAACCGACAAACAGCAGACAGGAAGTCTGATTCTTATAAACAAAATACATTTAAAAAATTGCAAATCCTGAAAACAAATATCTACGTAAATCAAAATAAGGCAATCGGAGTTCGCCGGGCAGCTATATCAATACGAAACACCTTTTGGCGAAACGAAGTTCGCGGGTCCGCTAGTTTTTCTGTATAATTGTTAGTTGAATTGAAATTGAGCTAGAAGTATAAGTTTTAATTTTCAATAGGTGTGTTACTAAGTGGCTCAGGTGGTAGAGTGCTTGATTGTGACATGGGAGTCCTGGGTTCGAATCCCAGCCCCGGGCGGAGTTCTTTTTAAAAATAAATAACTTCATCAGATAGACATTCAATAGGGGCTTATATAGCACTTCAATGTAAAGTAATTCTAAGTCCCCACTTCTCACAGGGTGGCGGCGCCCCAGTCTCAAATGACGTCAGAATACGCGGTCTGTTGGTAACGAAAATCGGGAATGGGGAGGCAGTCTACTGCCGGGGAGCGAAGCGGCGGGGTGGGCCGTCACAAGACAATCTTAACGTACGGGATTCAAAAATTAAAAATGAGGCCTTTGTACGCTCCCGGGGCCCCCATTGGACATACAGCTAAGTCTATTGGGGCCCCCAGAGCGTACAAGTAATTTAAAACTTGGAAATTCGAGTTGCCGTTCTCAGGATTCGAACCTGAGTCACACAGATCACATTCATAGCCTTTACCACTAGACTATGGAGTGTTGTTGCTCGAGTTAAATTTGATCTTGCCCTTATAGACTCAAATATAGAATTTAAAACTTAAATATAAGTTGCCAGCCCCGGGATTCGAACCTGAGACACACAGATCACATTCATAGCCTTTACCACTAGGCCATGGAGTGTTGCTGCTCGAGTAAAATTTGATCTTGCCCTTATAGACTCAAATATAGAATTTAAAACTTAAATATAAGTTGCCAGCCCCGGGATTCGAACCTGAGACACACAGATCACATTCATAGCCTTTACCACTAGGCTATGGAGTGTTGCTGCTCGAGTAAAATTTGATCTTGCCCTTATAGACTCAAATATAGAATTTAAAACTTAAATATAAGTTGCCAGCCCCGGGATTCGAACCTGAGACACACAGATCACATTCATAGCCTTTACCACTAGGCCATGGAGTGTTGTTGCTCGAGTTAAATTTGATCTTGCCCTTATAGACTCAAATATAGAATTTAAAACTTAAATATAAGTCGTCAGCCCCGGGATTCGAACCTGAGACGCACAGATCACGTTCATAGCCTTTACCACTAGGCTATGGAGTGTTGTTGCTCGAGTAAAATTTGATCTTGCCCTTATAGACTCAAATATAGAATTTAAAACTTAAATATAAGTTGGCAGCCCCGGGATTCGAACCTGAGAAACACAGATCACACCCATGGCCTTTACCACTAGACTATGGAGTGTTGCTGCTCCAGTTAATTTTGATCTTGCCTTTCTAGACTCAAAAATAGAATTGAACACAATTCATTAAGTATTTTAACGTCGCTCCCCTAATTAAATGTACAATACGTTGCATATATGTTTAGTCATATTATAGGCAACACTTAGTACTTGCACCACAGCCTAGTTATAGTATAAAAAGTTGCATAATTATCTAATTTTCAAAATTTGAAACTAAATAGGAAGAAATAATTGTGACTTTATTTCAAAAACGTGTAACTTGGAAACTACCAAACCTATTGTCCTGAAAGTCAGTCATACGATAGGGGTGCTTATGCTGATTAAATCAAGATATTATACAGCTTTATAGCACGGTTGGTTGCATAGTTATTTTATTTTAAAAATTTGATATTCCTTTAAAACAGAACTTATGTTAATTTCAAAATTGAATAACTCGGAAACTTACTACCGCATATAGCCTAATCAGAGCTAAGGGAAAGTTGTCTTAATTAAAATATGATAACACGCATCCCTCACGCATGTATTAAGTTTAGAAATTTGAAATTTATTCCAAACAAGACTTTCATGATTCCAGCTTATTGTAAAATTGTTTTAAAAATGATTTATTATTGAATTATTTTAAAATTTACAACCCGATTTCAATTAAATTCGATACAGTTATAGGGGAGATTAACTAGATTATCACAAGAAATCAGTCACCCTTCTAGCGTAACTTTCCTCACCGATTTTCTAAAATTCTTTACATTTGTACCATTTAAACATTACATAAAACCTTCAATAAATTATCAACTAATAAATAAAAATATTTGATTAAAATTAATTAAATAATTACTTATTCATCTATAAATATTTATCTACAACATTTCAGATTATTTAATTCATTACATCGAAATGAAAATTATTTCCATTAACCTAAATAAACTCGATTTATTTAGTGTTCATAATAATCCATGGAAAATAAATTGAAAATATGAAAAGCGACCAACTAAAGCCAAAATCCATAAAGAAAATGAATTTTCAAATGCAGAGTATTCAACGAATTATAGAACGTAATAAGTAATGAATCCGTTTGGGAAATAGAGAAAACAGGAGCTGAAAGGGCAGCCCATTATTGACACTGGCATTTCACCCAAAATGTTGATAATACACTTTTTGATACATGTGCGTATACCCGACGAATATGAATATTGATTAGTCGCTCGACGATTTGAGCCGATTGCGTTCGAATAATTGCTTTGCAATGTAATCAAATTATGCATTATTAATTTTTCATGTAAAATCACAAGCTTTACTGGCAATTGTTAGATATTCAATAAAACGATGAATATTTGCATTCCAATTCAATTTTCTTTTATGTAATTTTGCTCCCCATCACATTTTTAAGATTTCTGTAAGAATGACTCACTTAACGAACGTCGTTTCGCATTACGAACGAATTTGGCGATTCCTATATCTGCACGACATCCCTGAATTCTGATTTTCAGCTTGGAACGCATTAAAGTATTTTACATGGATTTATATGATAAAAATTGCTTTGCATAACGAACGAATTAGATTCGTTATGTGATATTCCACTGTATTCAATAATAATTAAACAAGCAACAGATTGTAATCAAATTATAAAAGTAATTTATTAGAGTTTGTAAGAAAAGTGACAAAGGCGAGGCAAAGACAATCGTAATATAAAAGTTGGATAAAACTTGACTAATTGAATAATTGAATATTCGAATAGTTGAAACTTTGATTTGACGCCTGACAGACTGAATGGCACATTCGGCCACGCCGCGACGCAGGCAGCAGCGAAATCAAGTATTCATTACGTCCACCCAAGAAATGTAATTGAATCCAGATAATTAATTATTCAGACGCCAGTGCGCAGCAAATGGAGCGAAATACATACGATTTTAAATCATTTTCCGTCCACAGTTATTTCATCATAGTTTACGTCGTTGCAACATTATCATTTTCTGTCTTGCTCGTAATAAAACTCAGTGAGCTGTAGTTTTATTAATAATGGACATTTATTGACAAATACGGCTATAAGTATCAATAATATGAACATCAATAAAACATTAAGTAAGTAACCTTTTTTGATGCTTTTCGTTCTATTATTCTAAAAGTGCTTTTTAACTAATTTCATTTGTAAACAATTTCGTAATAGAATAAAGTCACGCTAATAATTTTGATAGCACCTTTAATTCTAACCTAAAATTCCGGAAAATTAACGCACTTTTTTTCCGCCAATTAAAAATCGGAAATTTTTCAAAAATTAATTTCTAATGGAAAATATAATATCTAAAAGACCATATTGAAACCATTCGAAAGATTATTAGTTGTACTTTATACACATCCAATGTATATTGATGTAGGATAACTACGAGCCTAGAAAATGAATTTTGAATATGAAGTTTACATGTGAAGCAAATCTCGACCCAGAAATTGTTCGACTTTGGCACTAAATTGCTGCTAAACTATTCATCGAATTTGAATCGTATTTTAACATTCGTAAAATTGAGTAAAGCTGAAAAATATTCAACATTTTTACATCAATTTATATCAATTTCTGTTAAGCATATCAAATACTTCACTAACAATATTTTGTTATCTCCTTAGATAATTCGAATATCTAACTTTCTACCTAACCTAACCTTCTTCCTCGTAATGATTTTTGGGCCTTTTAGTTCTATTGTTCTAAAAGTGGTGTTCGTCTAAAGCCATATGTAAATAATTCGTTAGCATAGCCGTGAGCAATCTAATTACTAGTCAACTTAGTATGGATGCAAGTTAATTAGGGAATGAAGATGATAATGAAGAAGTGAATGATGAACGAAGCGCTCTTCGTTCTCGCTCTAATTTCATACACGCTCCACCAGCGAACGTGCGAAAAGTTTTCAGTATGTTCGTGTTCCGTTCCGCTATCAGCTTCTGAACACGTTTTCAATGGCGTCGCGCTTCGCATATTCAAAACGCGATGCTTCGCATGAATAGTTCTGTAACAAAACAAACCGCCGCCACCGCCATTGCCGCCGCCTTGCGCCGTATGCCACCGCGAGTCCGATTGGCAAGCTAAAAAGCAAATTATTCATTAAACAAACACAGCCCAGCGTGTACTTGGCAGTAAATGCATGTCGTTTCATTAGTGGTGCTCTGCTGCTGGCGGTGGCGGTGTCTACGTCGACTGCAATTCTATTCGCAAATAGTTAACGATGCGCTAATTAATTGCGTTTTGCATCTAGCCTCATTAGCTGTTTACTTATTACGCAACGCAGTATAATTTTCCACATCGGCCAAATAAAAAATTACTTAATTAACTCAAATTTAATCTATTAGCTTAATTAAACTTCTATTTATTTTTACATTATCTACATTCAATCAATATTAATTTCATTACCAAATTATTCATTTTTTTTCCGTAATCAACTGAAATTTTAGTTTAAGTCATTATGTCTGAACTGTACTTTAAATAAACAGTTTCTGAAATTTAATTTATTAAGATATTAAATCTGCTCAAAAAAAGGTTTAAAAATTTTATTTGGTTTAAACCTGATTATCAAGAAAACTTTTTCTCGAATTCGCAATTCCTGTAATCAAGAATACTCAAAAACTATGAATCCTATCACAACCAAATTTTCACCAATTGTTTATAATAAGTGTATGAAGAATTTTTCATTTTCTGGAAAATGTTACTTCAAAAAAGAATAAAAACTAAGCAAAATGTGTAAGAAAAGTCAAATTTTGGGTTCACACCTTTGCCATTTCTTTCTGAATATAAACTTTGGAGAAATTCTTTATGCAACGATAAAATCAACTAATATACTAACAAAATCTTTTTGAAATTTAGAATTGCAATTTGTAGTTTTCAAATTATCGTAATTACCGCAAAACGTGCTATACGTGCTATTTCCTCATCACAGCAACAATAATTTTTTTTATTATTATTATTTAACGCTTAAAAATTAAAGTTTTAATTTAATGAATAACTTAAATTAACTCAGCATTTTTTCTAGAAAAATTTCTAGGTACTTACGTTAATTTCTTAAGGTTTTTTCTTCTTTGGTTGATTATTCAGCACTCTTAACTCAAAACACTAGAAACATCCAGAAGATAAGTAACAGTTATTGTGCTCACTGTTTAATGATTGTCTTTTGTACTCAGTATCACAAACTTATTTCCTATTAAATCTCGGACTAAAATGTTACGCGATCCGCCGTATGGTATGGTAAGTCAGGTACGGAATTTGAAAACTTGCTATTTTAACATTTCACCGCACGATTACGAATGCAGCAGTTGAAAAAGTTGAAATGCACCGAACGCGAGCATGCGATTAGTAACGCGTTGTCCACTAAAAATCATTGTCGCGCATACGAAACTGTTCGATTGATTGTTGGTTGTTGGTCGTTACGCGAAGCGAATACGGCGCTCCTATTGCAATAATCAACTGGTGTCAGTCGTCGGTCGGTCGCGCACTGCACGTACAAGCTGCCAGCTGGACTGCGCGAGCGACACACGGCGGCGGCAGAGGCAGCGGTGGCGGCGGCGGCGACAACACGCACACACAGAAATCAACCAGGAGCGCAAGACCCGGCCCGGACCAGGCGAGAGACTCCGGTGTAACAAGTAGGTACGGCGCGCGGTCCGGGCAAATGCGTGCGCACGATGATCCTCCTGCCGCCACCGTCGCCGCCACCGCTACCACCGCCGCTGATGTTGTTGCTGCGCTGTTGCACAGACTGTTTCGTGCTCATCGCACCACAATCGCGCATATTTACATGCAATGTGCTCTTGTTATTTGATATTTATACACTTTGCACTACAATTCGTCCTTTGTGAATCCTTGATTAGTTTGACTACATGTCATTTATACTCAAATTTAACCTCAATATTTTGCCTTTTATACATCGACCAATTTAAAACATGACTTGAGTTAATTAATTTAAACATGTCTTATTTTATTAATGTAACATTTATTATTACAACAAATTAAAATATTTAATTATTATAAGCAGTAAACTAAATCTACAATCATATAACGAGTTATCACATTGCTTACCATCAGCCCGGCTAGCTCAGTCGGTAGAGCATGAGACTCTTAATCTCAGGGTCGTGGGTTCGAGCCCCACGTTGGGCGCATCTTTTTAAAACATTTATTTATTAATTTCTTTTCCATTTCAATTATTAAACAATTATAACTAATTGAGTAATCTTAAACAAGTTTTGATTATAAATAATAAAAGAAATTTCTTTCAAGTATTATCCAATAGAAAATATTCCATCTAATCCTCTTTCATCTTGGTATTTCATTTAAATTTATTTCAACTCCCAAACATGTTTTCGCATGCGTATCATACGATATAAAAAACGCAAAACAAAAGAATGCGAGTAAAAATCAAATGTTTCCTGCTAAATTTAGATTTACGCTATGTTTTTTACCCTCGCATACGAAAACATAAAAAAGCCACCGAAATTCCTCTAAAATGCGTAAAATACCATTAGCGCTTTACGCAGTCGGCCAACTGAACGTACATTATACAATCATATCCCCTCGTGATAAACTCGCTTATTATTGTTCTTAATTGTGAATGATATAATCTGCATACAAACCGTGAACAAATTTTGTTCCACTTTTTCTCTGTTTTGTTTTTTAATCTAGATTAACTTTGTAAATATTTTAACCTATATTTTATCTTATTCTGAACACTCGAAAATGAATGTATTTATAAACTACGTACATGTATCTAATATTCAGTATGATGTAACAAAAATGGATTATGATTAAAATATTTCATCGCTTGTAGCTATTGCCGAGTCGACATATAAATTGTTTAACAAGTTGCCTATATTTCGCATTGCAAGCATTCTACGAAATGGAATACAGTGGAATCTCACATCACGAATCTAATTCGTTCCGAGACTCACTCGTTGAAGGAAACGTTCGTTAAGCGAAGCAATTATGCGAGGTTCCACTGTACAATTATGAATTCAGCAACAAGTACGTACAAGGCTGAAATATTTAATAAATTGCTTCATGTTCCGGAATATTTCATGAATAGCTGTATATATGCTAATATTTTCGACATTCCACTCACTCAATTTCTGATTGTCTTAAATTTGTGTTCTGGCATTGTTATTATTAGCATTTTTCCAATGAATGTAGTTGATTCTCATTGATCGCAAATTTTCCCCAGGTAAAAAAAAAGTGTTTGAATATCAGGACAACAAATTAATTACAGATTGATTTAGGTTTACTTAAAAAGTCGGTTCTTATGGCGTAAAATTACATCGGTGAAGGGTAAAAACAAAAAACTACTATAAATCACAAACTCGTGGCGACAGCAGGGTTTTTGTTCACACAAGACGAGGAGGGTACGGGGGGGCTGGAGAAGGCATTTTGGGTGATCGCCATTGTACCACTGATCCCCATTGCCTGTTTAACACGAAATTCTAAAGAAATTCTATTATTTAACAATTGCAATTTAGCACCAGAGTACAGTTTGTGAAATTCTCAGAAATAATAATTTTCGATTAGCTAGATGAGCATTTAGCAGGTTTTTCACGATTAAATGGAATTCACCGATAGCGTCGGATATCGTATGGCACTCGTTGAATAATAATTTTCGAACGCACCATACGCATGAGTGCAGCATGTATGCGAATGCAGTGAGCATCACAAATCCGAGATTACACATGAAAATCAATAATAAAACGACCATTCTCCAAATAAACGCCTCGCACGCATTTCGCATTTTATTTCATTTCATTCCATTTTACGTACATGACATCAAACACTGATTTTTCCATTTGAATTTCTATGTTATTAAAACAGCCATTGCGCGCCCCGTTTTGTAATTATGAAATGAACAGAGTCACAACGAATAAAACAAGCTGTCAGTTGAATTGAACTTTTTTGTGTGTTGAAGTACGAGTGTCCGAGTGAAATATAAAATATGGCGGCGCTGTTCAAGTAAAGTTTCATTAGCATTATTCATTATACATTTGTTTCCTCTTCATCACTCACCTTTTTGCGCCGCCATTTCAATTTGCCAAGCGAACGCTTAATGAATGAATATTCAATGGCGATGGCAATGATGATTGCTTATTGCGCGACCTCATATAATGAGATGCCGACTGACTGTGTAAATTATGCATTATTGAAGCTAATTGTCCTTCCGTAACGACTGAAGAAGTTGCGGAGCGCACACTTGAGCGTGAATTTCAACTCCCACGATTCTCATTACAAATTATGCTGGATCTGTTTACGTTTATCTCATTCGGAACAAACAAAGTTGCAGGACGAATGCAAGCGATACAGAAGGACGACGACAGCAATGCACAGTGGTTCTCTTTCACCCTCAAAAGTACCTTATATGAAACGTTTTATTATACGATCGTTGTAACACTGCTTGTTGGGGAGAATTTAAGACTCAAATTGAGTAATTAAAAAAAAACCTGAAATTTCAATCATTGTTGAAATTAATTAGCAGTAATATGTTAAATATGTCAGGAATTTTCTTTTAGGAGTGTTTTTGGCAATAAATGTACCTATAATATGTTGATTTAAATGTTATTTTTAGTAAATCGGAAATTAAATTATTTTATTGCAAATTGGGAAAAAGTACGCGTTGTGAGAAAATTCTTGTTATGGAACTTATACGATTTTAAAAAGACAAATGGGTTTAATATTTTCACGAAGTGGTCACTAAAATCAGCGATTATTTGCCACCTCCAGATCAATTTCAAGGTGAATATTTTAGTAGTTTTCGGTTAAATGTTTTAGTACACTTTTCTTTCATTCTTGTAACATTTGGAATGCATATTTTTAAAAATTTCTTTCTGGTAATTGCTATAGAATTAGTTGTAATATGTTAATTAAAAAGAATCAATCCGATACGACTCCCAGTTTGACCACAATTTAATGCCAAAGTTGAGCAATTTTCATGTCACAAAGAACACCGCAATGTTGATAAAGTTTATCAAATTATCTCAAACTGAAACTAAATACATGTATCGAAAGTACAATTATCATAGAACGTAATGATATTTTAAGATTAAACAAATTATCAATATTTTAATGATAAATTTGAACATCTGGACCAAATGCCAAATTCAAACTCGAAAAAATTTCTCCCAAATGCTTGTGATAATTAATTTCAAATTTATCTTTTTATCCATTGCATAACTTTAACGTGGAATTCTGTAAAAAATATAATTTTTCATTCACTATTCAATTTGCAAATGAAAATTTGCGAATATTTTAGATGTCAAAATAGATACAAGGGCACTGGACAGATAGAAACGGAACCACTGTGCAGCGGGACAATATTCAAGCGATTTCACAGTTGAGGCAATTCGGCGGCACACAAAGTTTCTTTCATGCATTATGCAATGCGAAACGTGCGCTGGCAAATCGCTTCGGATGAAAAATTCACGGCGATCGTGGAAAACGGAGTGGAACGAAGAAGAAGTGCAAGCACTCGCGGAAACTGCACGTACATCCGAACTAACGACCCTCAATCTGTGTGACCATATCGAATAAACAACAGCCTTCCGCTTCCATAATATGCTGCTATTTTATGAAATCAATACTTCCTGCAAATGAACTATACAATAACGAACGAACCACCATAATAATCTGATTATAATCTAGATTGAACAATATGATAACGACCACCCAAACAAAATTATTTCGTAACTTTGGCCAACGTCATTAATACCTACCTCTATCCACCACAAGTGCTAACAAAAAATTACAACATTATCGAGTAATAATTATACCCACTAAAATGTTTTTTTAAAACTATAAGTTATTAAGTTTTGCGGTTGGATTATGAGTTATCTCAAATTACACTCCTTGATGCAATTGCACCACATTAGAATCAATGCGTTCACTGTCTTAAAAATTGATATTTTTGAAAATTTCTTATTGTCAACTAGCTGTCTCGGCGAACTTCGTTTCGCCAAACGGTGTTTCGTATGGATATAGCCGTCCGGGCGATCTCTGATCTCGTTATTGTCACTTACGTAGATATTTGATTTTATGCTGTTTATAAGATTCGGACTCCCATTTTCTTGTGCTTATATTATGTTTTACCAATTTCTTTCAAGCCTTTCTGCCCGCTGTTTGTCGGTTTTATTAATTGTCCCTTTCCAATGTGCTGCTAGTTGAAATCTTTGTTCGTTATATTGTTCAATTTTTCTATCACAGTAGTTAACATTACTGTTTTGAAACAATACCAATTAATATTTTACTGTATGATTGATACAATTTAAACCTTCCCTATCCCGTTGTCTAACTGAATAAACCTAATTATATTGTTAAATCATTTAATATACGTCAAATTTCCCAGCAAACGTCGTATCGCCTTTGGATTGAACATTAATTTTTTTATAACCAACCCGCGTTCCATTATATAGTTTCAGTTGGTTTAGATTTGTAAGCGTGAAAATGAATTTAAACCGCAATATTTCAAAAATTTGGAAAATAGCGTAATGATACTGGTTAGAAATTAGTTTTGTTAATGAAATTTAGTCTCATATCTTTCTACGAAAATACCAATAAAAGTCGCTATAAAAGCCGTCCAGTAGTTTTCATGAATTTCTTAAACTTTAATATAGGAATTTGCTTTATACATATATAGATTAACAATTTCACTCAATTTCTAACATTTTCTACAAATGAAAACAATTTGCCTTAGTCTTACTTGCTACCTTTGCAAATCTTAAAATGTAAACGTAGTATTTAACTGATGAAATTATGACTAACACCTCCCGACCCTGTTGTCATTCTCTTTCTTTAATTTGGTAAAAATAACTTCCTTAGTTTACTTATTCAAGTTATATCATTTAAACGTGTTATATGCTTTCAAATATCGACAACCTTTCCGCTAAAACGGGTTATATGCTTTCAAATATCGACATGCACACATGCCAAGCAGGTCATACTATTATGAACTCGGGTGGTCGCTTTGGGTCGCTTTGAGAAAGGAAAACGTGGTGAATGAAGGCGTTGCTTTAAAATTTCGCATCTGTGGAATCACACCACTTTGAGCGTTAAGTCTTCGTCATCAGAGTGCGCCAGGGGTATTAGTGGCGACAAACACAAACATCGCAGCATTTTTATATATATAGATACATAAAGGGTTGTTTCTGGTATATGAATCTGAAAGAATCAACCCGATACGATAATTTGTTCAGTCGCAATTTATCTCTAAAGTTAAACAATTTTCGTGTCCAGGAGCGAGGCGAAAATTTGGTAAACTTTGATTAACTATTTTGATAACAAGACAAGAAAACCAAGTATAGATCCTGTATGTACAATTAACAGCAATTATGATAGTCTAATAAAACTTTAAAAATTAGTAACAATTAATTGATTTATACACAATTATAAATATTCCGTTTTTGCCAGCTTTTTCTATTGTGGTGTGAAATTTTGCAAAGTAGCGATCTATACCAATCGAAAGTTAAAGGCCTATATGATGCATACAGTTTAAATCTGCGGAATTATGTACTTTATGACCTGCGAGATTATATGAAGGAAGTTTCTATAATTTTTTTATTGAGATTACGTGACTTAATTCAATGAATTAAACAATAGATACGAATATGGAAATACAAAGACAATATGCATAAAGCAATGTCTGTACTAATGGAAAGACTGGCAGCTGCGGAAACTGATAGATGAATACGCTCTCGAAACCTTTTCATCATTTGACGCAATAGAATTGCCAGGCAGTTTCGAGAATCTGAAGATTACTGCAATCAGTTTAGTTTCATATCCAATTTACTGCGTCATTGGCAGAAATTCTATTATCACTGCCGTTCAAATTGAACACAATGCCTGAATGAATTGCAGCAGCAGGAACAGCAGCATATTATTAAGTTATTAAACCGAATAGTGCATTGCAAATTGTCCACAACAACAATAACAAAATTGTATTTGCTTGGCACCGGAGCGATGCAACCTACTCAATCATAACGCACAAAAGGTCAAGCATAAGGACGGAAACAACGCAATTGCGTTGTCATGCAGCCTGCCGGATAAATAGAGCAAGCAAGCAAGCAAGCACGCAAGAGTCCTTGAAGAAAACGACATGCCGCCGACGGCAAGACAACACGTCATCGACAGCCGCAACAATGCACGTGCTAGTGCAAAACAGACCTGTTTCCTGCTTTTAAATTTCCTCATATTCATCCTTTCTGCACATCCATGACAACCTCCTTTATCATTTCCATTACAGATTTCCATTATACCATTGCTAGATTAAGACTGATATTAAATCATTTATTTCAAGAAATCAAATAATAATTAAACTTCTACATAAATTGACATTATTTTAAAGCCACGAATAAATTGTTGTGATTCCTTTTTGTTTAATTAACGTGCAACAAAGCATTATCATAAATGTACGCCAAAATAATAATGCGCTGTTGATAGCTACACGTGCGAAAAGGTACGACGTGCGGGCGATGCGTGGCCTGCGTTTCGATCTCACTGCCAACGCGACCAGCCGCCTCCTTCGCGGTCGATAAACGTTCGCCTGCCGCCGCCACCGCCGCTTGCCATCCTATCTGCACACATTCAATCCGCGATTGCTGCTTACCAGACGCGCACGTGCCTGAATCTTGTTTGACTGTGTATGGATGTGTATACTTCGTGGGAATGCTATCCTCGTATTTGCCGCCTCCCGGGAGCAAATATTGCAGACGGAAAACCAAGGATAATTTACGCTCCTGCGGCGAAACACGAGCGATCAAAGTATAAATCATATTCGCATCGATATTTACCCTCATTTTCAATTTCATACATGTAAAATCTAAATATAATGAATTGGTTAATAAATATTTTAATATTTTAACAAAAAACAACAAATTATTCTTTCTAATCATCCTTTACAATTTAAGTAATTTTTTTCTTTATTGACGCGGTGTCGACATCTATCTTGAGAGCACATAAACAAATCGTAGACATCTGCATCATTTGAAAACCCAACTGAAAATTACTTCAAATACAAAAACATTGCTGAAAACAAAGGTTATAATTAAAGTAATGTTCATTTTTATACACGTATATTAATAATAATTAAATATATTCACAGACACAATAACAAAATAAATATAAAACTGCATGTATTTCTTCGCACCTCCGTCACATTTGAACTCAACAGTTCGTTTCAATCATTACTTCAATATAATTCATTACCACACATAATATACTTTTAAAACAATTTCTTTTTCGATAAAGTAAGTATGTATATTCATATAGTTATGTAGCATCCACAAACTTGAATTGCATTCAATTTGTTACTTTGTGTGTTGCAAATAAATTAAATTTATTTACGATACTTCATTTACAGATGTCTTTTTCGTAATGAAACAATACCGCTTCACGTGTACATTAATAATATGTCTATAGCCACAGTTAAATTTCTAAGTTTCTTACAATAACGCGCCTTGTCTATTGTCATACCTTGTAGTAGTGTTTCAATGTAATTAATTAAATAATTAGTTAGTCTGTCTAACCTAGAGCTCTGTACATTCAGTCTGCAAATGAAGAAAAACAATAAAAATCGTAAAATAAACAAATGATATGTAAATATAAAAATAAATGTAAACATGTATATTATATGAGCTATAAAAATGAGTTGTTGGAGTGGCATTTTTGTTTAAACATATTACGATTGTATCGTCACTGAACGTACATAAACCATAGCTTGCAATCTAAGCCAGTGACCGATTGGTGTTCAATATGGAATCTTTATTATTGTTATAAACTATCGTCACTATCCTCGTTCAGAAACAAATTGATGGGCACCAGCTCGTTGGGCGCCGACATGGGCGTAGGCGTGTGTGGCTCCTCGGCGGAAGAACAGCGGCCGATTGAAGGATCGAATACTTCCTTAATTTGACTGCTAGCACCTTTCGGGTCAAGGTCCGTGGCCCAGCTGAAGTGCATTAGCGCCAGATCGATATTGCCCAGCTTCTTGTGCACCTTGCCGAGGAGGTAGTACACCAGCGACTCTTTCGGCACAATCTCCCGCAACTCCTCCAACTCCTGTAGCGCCTCCGAGTGCTTGCCAATATTAAAATATATCGAACCGCGATGAAACTTGCATAGTGCATTCTTTGGATCATTTTCGATAGCTTCGTTGAGTGTCGCTAAAGCTTTCTCAGTCATTTTGAGTGCGTGTTGCACAACAGCAATATGGCATAAAATTACGGAACTACATGGATTAATGGAGAGTGCGCGATTGTAATTGATTTCGGCTAATTGAAAACGCTCCTGCTTCGAGTAGATAGTGCCGATGCCAAACCATGCATTATAGTGTCGCGGATCCAATCGTATCGCATTCCGATAACAGCTCATCGCCTGATCGAGCTCTTCGGTCACGATGTACTCGTGTCCGAGGATCGTATACGCATACGCATGATTAGGATCGACCTGTACGGCTCGATGCAGGAACTTGATCGCTGTGTCATGCTCTTTATGCAAGGAAAAGCAATTACCACTCACAATCCATGTAATTGCCGATTCTTTATTCGCCTGAATCAAATCCTGCGCCAGAGCGGAGAGCGCCACCTCCTTTTGCAGATGCCACAGCGCCGTTGAGTAGATATCCATATACTTTAACTGGCACGGTTCTCGATTGTGCACCTCTTCGAAATACTTAACACAATTTTCGTAGTCGGCGATTTCAAAGTGCGCCAAGCCCAGCATGCAGTACACCCATGACGTTTGCAGATGATGCGTTGCCAATTGATTAAACTCTTCGATTGCCAGCTTGCATTTGAACTGCGATAGATTTAGACACGCCTGGCCGAGTTCGCGCAGCAAGCACATCAGACCCTCGGCGCTCTGCTTCTGCAGTTGCGTGGCGGATATCGAGGAATTCGTCGTATTTATTGCACTATTGTTAGATTTACTCTCGTTACTCGTCACTGTCTCGGTGATCTCCTTCTTGAGGCTCTTCAGGTTTTTACTGTTCAGGTCCATGTAGTTGTTAAACTCGTTTATATTACACTTGGCAAGACGCTGCTTCGTCTTTCGACTGGGTGACTTTGGTGTGGCGAACTTATTACGATTCGGCGACTTGTTGTTCTCCTTTACCGAATAATTATTACTACTAAACAGCCGTGAACTGCGCCGCACGTTCTGGCCGGGCGCAATCGGCGCTGGAGTACTGGGTGTCACCGGAATCGAATTGTTAACGTTGCTCGTTTGACTGAAGACAGGCTTACTGTTCTGCTGCAGAATCGACTCCTTGCGATTGCTGCCCCATTGACTCATGTGTACGCGGCCCTTCTTCAAAAAGGGTTTGTACTCGTTCGCCATCTCCGAGGTCGGTGTGCTTATGAGACTAATATCTTCGGAACGGTCGATTAAGCAACCAAAACTAGGCGCTGACGCCGGACTAGACTAAAATCATTAGAATCTCAATAAATATGCTCGGCAATCATGAAAAATTAATCAGTTACGGTATTCAATGGATCCATTGTCCTTAATCTAACAGACTTTTTGCGTGTGGTTGGCAGTAGAGCGACGCCAGACATTGTAAGAGGATTCACAAGCGGACTTTCTTCTGGCGTACACAACTTGGGCGCATTTAAATTGTTTGCACTGGAATAGCCCAAAATTTGCTGCGGCGTGATGTATGATGTATCTTGATGTTGTACACTGCTATTGGAAAGCACTAAACTTTCAATATTACTTAGATTTGTACCATGGCAATGTGCTAAGCTATCCAAATCATTCAACTGAAAATACGTCGCCGGATTTGGCGATTCCCCCATAGCGCACATACTCTCAAAGGAAGACCATAAAAATGGATTCAGCTTCAACGCCCGTTTATACATGTCAATAGAGTGTTGCTTGCGTCCTGTTTTGTTTGCAATCTTTCCCAATAACAACAGCACAAATGCAGCCTGCTCATCAAAATCTATTATGAGATCATCTACATTCTTTGATAAATTATCCATCAAAGCAATTTCTGCCTCAGCATACCTAAAATACAAATGAAACAATTATAGCAGTTTGTTGATTGGCATGTTTCATAAACAAATGCTCACTTTTGCATTTGATAAGCACAATTTCCTAGTAGAAATCTACATTGTGTTGATGCTGTTGTTCTATCTTTGAGGATATGGTATGCATGATCTATTTGCCCATTTCGGTAGTATGCTGTCGCCAATAGAAATAAACTTTCATCACTTTTCACTGAAAACACAACATGGTATAAAGATGATGATGATGATGGCAAGTTCTTGAATTTGTACCTTCAGCATGAAGTCTTTCTGATAAGAATATAGCATCATTGTAATCATAATGGTTTAAACAATGCCAGATAGCAGCCTAAAATAAAATCATATTGGGGAAAAACATGAGTAATTCAGCATGCACATAAATAAAAACAAACCTGAACTGGTTCTTGTACAATCATCTTCTATACACTTATTCCTAATTCAGTAATCACTACACGTCCATATACATCACAGATAAGCTATATGCTGCGGGTACCAATAATCCAAAAGCGAATTTGTAGAATTATAATTAAATGTCGCAAATGTATAATGATTATTTAAATACAATGGTACCTAGCCAGTGACGAACTTTTGACAACTATCTGAGAAAGCTGGGTAACCAGCACCAACCATTTTGTTTTTACGCCAAGAATGTCAAGCCAATGTGAGGCTAGAATGCTAGTCATCTAATCTATTAATAATATTATTTCACCATTTAAGACAGCAGCGCCATATTTATTTTGTGTATACAGTTTTAGAAAATTACTTAAAAATGTATTTTATTAATTTATTACTCCACGCAACTTAAGCGTATTAATTTACGGAAGGATTTAATTAATGATATTATTATATGAAACATTTATTTAAATAGTATTTACTTTTAAGCATATGCAACAATTTTCAATGTTAGTTATGATGTAAACTGTTTGACAATTTATTGATCTTAAAACCCTAGAATGAAAACTTGAACTCAAATCAATTAAGTATAAATTCATATTATATCATTGTCTTTCTTGTATTGTATGAGATTAATGTTCACAACTTAACATAAATATTATACCACCCAAAAATCAATTGTTTTAAAGTAGTAGATGATAAACATACATATAAACTAATTTAACTAGTACAACCCCAAAGGTGGATCATTTCCATAAACAAATTCCCAAGATATTGGGAAAAGCATTTTATCTTCAGCTTTACTTAAATCAGAATGTATGATTACTAATTTCTTTAACATTTGCATTGCATCTGGTCTGTTATCACCCTCAGATACATATTTAGTCAAGCACACAGATGATAGCTTGGCTTCTTTCACGATGTTGTATAAAGTGATAGCAAATCCAATGCCTCCATATGATTCTTCATCATTGTATTTCATAATACCATATTCTGTTAACTTGTTGTCTATTGCTTGATTTGTTAAACACCTATAGCAGCTGGATTTAACATTGTGCATTTCATGTGCAAATGATGATCCAAGGATGACTGTCAATTTTATTTTCAAATCATTGATGGCTTTTACAAGCTTCTCAAAGAAATCTGACGCTTGCGGGTTTCCAATGCCAGAACGTATTTGAATCGTAGCAAGTTTTAGTTCTTCATTTATATATAAATCGCACCCGGTGCTCACATTGCCTGAATTTAGTTTGAATGGATCAGGTCCAATCGAAGGTATAATTGCTGGATGCCACAGTACACCAACATGGGTGAAATTATAACTTGCTATGAGTATGTCCACTGTTAACTGCGGCACATTACCGACGGATACACTAGGCACAATTAAAGTAAAATCTTCAAGATTTACTTTCTTAAAGAACTTGATCAAGTCAGTAGACATTTTTCAGGTTAACCGCTACTACAAAGAGTTCTGACCAGTTCTGACAATTGCAGCATAAACAATAATAAGCAACGTTGTATCAACTCGGCAACAACGCTTATAAATTGACAGCGAAGTCAACATACTGCCAAGGTTGCCAACGAGTCCAGGTGTTATTCTTTAAACATATGTTATGTTTGTGTAGTAAAGTGTCGTACCATGGATGAATCGCAAATTCCGATCGACATCAACAACAATAAGTTAATAGATTGGCTGATTAGTAGACGACATGTATCAAAGGACTGGCAGGAAAGTGTTATCAGTATACGTGAAAAAATCAACAATGCCATTCAGGATATGCCAGCCCATGAGGGAATTGTTACACTCCTGTCTGGGCAACACATTAATTATTTCCATTGCTTAAAAATTGTTGAAATACTCAAAGAAACCGAAGCGGATACGAAAAACTTGTTTGGAAGGTATGGTTCACAGCGAATGAAAGACTGGCAAGACATCATTGCCTGTTATCAACAAAACAACATTTATCTGGCTGAAGTGGCGCAAATCTTGGCGCGAAATGTCAGTTATGAAGTGCCCTATTTGAAGAAACAAATTGCCAAATTTGAACAAGCTCAACAAGATTGTGAAAAGAAGATTAAGGACTTCACAAGGGCTGAGACAATTGCATTAAATGACTTTTCATCAACATGTAAACATCTAGGAATAAATGGGGAAAACATCAAAGCTGAATTGTTGGATTTGCTGAAAGAACTGCCACTCATTTACAAAAAGATGGATTTTGCACCATTGCAAGATGCAGTTAATGTCTATAAAGCATTTGATGCATTCCACTCAGGTCGAGAAAGCAACAAACAAAATGTGCTTCCCATTTTGCAATATCTAATAACAAATGGCAATACAACTACTTATGAGTATACTTATGGGGAGAAACCAATAAGTATTGAGGTAATTGATGCTTTGAATGATGAACCAGTGGCTGATATTGGTGCAGGGGATATTGATTTTGGAGATAATGTTCAAATAGATTTCTCTTCCTTAAATACTGATAATAACATTGATTTTGGTGATGTTGCTGTAAATGAGGCTAATATTGATTGGGGTACACCATCAACCACGGAAGAGGAGTTTGAAATTGTTGACATGGATATCAATCTAGAAGAATCTGGAATTGTTGTAGAAAATTCTGGAAACGATGGCGGTATTGCCAAGGGCAGTGATGCATACTCAATTCTAGACAATCCAAAAACCCGTGATCAAATCATCAATGACTTAATGGAATTGAATGCATTTCTTAAAATGCGTTTGTATGAATTGTCCAGCTCCAATGATATTTTATCTATGCAACTTGATGGTCCAAACGTTCTTCAAATGCAAACGATTGAAGGCATTACTTCGTTGACAGACAGTGTTAGTATTGCGCTTGATGGACTAACAAATAAACGAATTTTGCATTTACATAACATAAAACATTCTTCCAAGTATGTTGATCTATTGTCAACTTCATTGAAACAAAAGCTAGAAGTCGCTGAGCGTATGAAAGCGAGCAAAGGACTTGTGGAGGAGAAAATTGTTCAAAATGCTAATCAAATCAAAAGCACAAATCCGCTAATCAAACAAGTTATAGAAAGGACGAAAATTTTGCAGAAACAGATAGAAGAAGATATTTCCAAAAAGTATAAGGGTCGTATTGTAAATATGGTAGGTGGAGTTAATCAAATGTAAAAAAATCTTCTCATTAAGTTATTGGTTTTGTTAACTTATTTAACATTAAAATTTAAATGAGAATGGTAATTATGTATTTCCTGAGGACTATAAATATACTGGTAACTTAAAACGTTTGTAGCCCAGTACATAAATAGCGGCATTTAAAGTAAGATAAGAGGGGACGAAAATTAATTTACTTGGGGGTAGAGAATGTTTAACTTCGTTAGGCGGGTTTTGGTGTATTTAAATTCTATATTAATCAAATAGTTGCACACATAGTCAATCTAGGCTGTGTCGCTCCGGATGACATACGTCTCTTAAGCATGGCTGGATGCAAAGATATGAATGTTTAAATAATTAAACTGAAAACGTTCTAGCGCGAAAACTAATTGACCGAATCAAAATCAAGTTTTTGATTTCTCAGCGCTGATAACATTGAAACTTTTCAATGACATATTGACTGGTTTACAAAGTACTTCATAACATCGAAACTACTAGACTGCATCGGCTGAAATTTGGTACACGGATAGAAGAGGCTGTGCCACTTCGGATGACCTCCGTCATATCTCTTCAGCACGCCTGGTTGCCGAGATATGAATGTTTAAATATTTAAATTAAAAATGTTATTCCGGGGAAACTAATTGACCGAATGGGTTGAGATTGAACACACTAATAGATGAGGCTGTGCCGCTTCTGATGACGCCAGTCTTATCTCTTCAGCACGCCTGGTTGTCGAGAGATGAATGCTTAAATCTTTAAATTAAAAACGCTATTCCGGGGAAACTAATTGACCGAATGAACTGAAATTTGGTACACGGAGAGAAGACATTATGTTGATTAAAATGAGATATCGAACAAATTTTTTGCATGTCTAGTTCTCGAGTTATTTATTTTTAAAAATTTATCATGCCGATTCACTTGAAACTTGGTAGTTGAAGTCAAGGTGATTAAAATATGGTAAATGCCACCCCCCTAGCACGTCTGGTAACCGAGTTAGTTAATTCTAGAAATTTGCTATACTTGGCGAAAAAGTTTTACCTTTATCAGTGCTGATAACATTGAAACTTTTCAATGACATTCACTGGTTTACAAAACACGTCATAACATCGAAACTACTGGACGGAATGGGCTGAAATTTGGTACGCGGGTAGAAGAGGCTGTGCCGCTTCTGATGACGCCGGTCTTATCTCTTCAGCACGCCTGGTTGCGGAGATATGAATGTTTAAATATTTAAATTAAAACCGTTATGCCGGGAAAACTAATTGACCGAATGGGTTGAGATTTGGTACACTGATAGAAGAGGCTGTGCCGCTTCGGATGACGCCGGTCTTATCTCTTCAGCACGCCTGGTTGTGGAGATATGAATGTTTAAATATTTAAATTAAAACCGTTATTCCGGGAAAACTAATTAACCGAATGGGTTGAGATTTGGTACACTGATAGAAGAGGCTGTGCCGCTTCTGATGACGCCAGTCTTATCACTTCAGCACGCCTGGTTGCCGAGAGATGAATGCTTAAATCTATAAATTAAAAACGCTATTCCGGGGAAACTAAATGACCGAATAAGCTGAAATTTGGTACACGGATAGAAGACATTATGCTGATTAAAACGAGATATAGAACAAATTTGTTGCATGTCTAGTTCTCGAGTTATAAATTTTTCAAAATTTATCATGCCGATTCACTTGAAACTTGGTAGTTGAAGTCAAGCTGAATAAAATAAGGTCTATGCCACCCTCCTAGTACGTCTGGTAACCGAGTTATTTAATTCTAGAAATTTGCTATACTTGGCGAAAAAGTTTTACCTTTATCAGTGCTGATAACATTGAAACTTTTCAATGACATTCACTGGTTTACAAAACACGTCATAACATCGAAACTACTCAACCGAATGGGCTGAAATTTGGTGCACAGATAGAAGAGGCTGTACCACTTCGGATGACACCGGTCTTATCTCTTCAGCACGCCTGGTTGCGGAGATATGAATGTTTAAATATTTAAATTAAAACCGTTATTCCGGGAAAACTAATTGACCGAATGGGTTGAGATTTGGTACACTGATAGAAGAGGCTGTGCCGCTTCGGATGACGCCGGTCTTATCTCTTCAGCACGCCTGGTTGCGGAGATATGAATGTTTAAATATTTAAATTAAAACCGTTATTCCGGAAAAACTAATTGACCGAATGGGTTGAGATTTGGTACACTGATAGAAGAGGCTGTGCCGCTTCGGATGACGCCGGTCTTATCTCTTCAGCACGCCTGGTTGCGGAGATATGAATGTTTAAATATTTAAATTAAAACCGTTATTCCGGGAAAACTAATTGACCGAATGGGTTGAGATTTGGTACACTGATAGAAGAGGCTGTGCCGCTTCTGATGACACCGGTCTTATCTCTTCAGCACGCCTGGTTGCGGAGATATGAATGTTTAAATATTTAAATTAAAACCGTTATTCCGGGAAAACTAATTGACCGAATGGGTTGAGATTTGGTACACTGATAGAAGAGGCTGTGCCGCTTCGGATGACGCCGGTCTTATCTCTTCAGCACGCCTGGTTGCGGAGATATGAATGTTTAAATATTTAAATTAAAACCGTTATTCCGGAAAAACTAATTGACCGAATGGGTTGAGATTTGGTACACTGATAGAAGAGGCTGTGCCGCTTCGGATGACGCCGGTCTTATCTCTTCAGCACGCCTGGTTGCGGAGATATGAATGTTTAAATATTTAAATTAAAACCGTTATTCCGGGAAAACTAATTGACCGAATGGGTTGAGATTTGGTACACTGATAGAAGAGGCTGTGCCGCTTCTGATGACACCGGTCTTATCTCTTCAGCACGCCTGGTTGCGGAGATATGAATGTTTAAATATTTAAATTAAAACCGTTATTCCGGGAAAACTAATTGACCGAATGGGTTGAGATTTGGTACACTGATAGAAGAGGCTGTGCCGCTTCGGATGACGCCGGTCTTATCTCTTCAGCACGCCTGGTTGCGGAGATATGAATGTTTAAATATTTAAATTAAAACCGTTATTCCGGAAAAACTAATTGACCGAATGGGTTGAGATTTGGTACACTGATAGAAGAGGCTGTGCCGCTTCGGATGACGCCGGTCTTATCTCTTCAGCACGCCTGGTTGCGGAGATATGAATGTTTAAATATTTAAATTAAAACCGTTATTCCGGGAAAACTAATTGACCGAATGGGTTGAGATTTGGTACACTGATAGAAGAGGCTGTGCCGCTTCTGATGACGCCAGTCTTATCACTTCAGCACGCCTGGTTGCCGAGAGATGAATGCTTAAATCTATAAATTAAAAACGCTATTCCGGGGAAACTAAATGACCGAATAAGCTGAAATTTGATACACGGATAGAAGACATTATGCTGATTAAAATGAGATATAGAACAAATTTGTTGCATGTCTAGTTCTCGAGTTATAAATTTTTCAAAATTTATCATGCCGATTCACTTGAAACTTGGTAGTTGAAGTCAAGCTGAATAAAATAAGGTCTATGCCACCCTCCTAGTACGTCTGGTAACCGAGTTATTTAATTCTAGAAATTTGCTATACTTGGCGAAAAAGTTTTACCTTTATCAGTGCTGATAACATTGAAACTTTTCAATGACATTCACTGGTTTACAAAACACGTCATAACATCGAAACTACTCAACCGAATGGGCTGAAATTTGGTGCACAGATAGAAGAGGCTGTACCACTTCGGATGACACCGGTCTTATCTCTTCAGCACGCCTGGTTGCGGAGATATGAATGTTTAAATATTTAAATTAAAACCGTTATTCCGGGAAAACTAATTGACCGAATGGGTTGAGATTTGGTACACTGATAGAAGAGGCTGTGCCGCTTCGGATGACGCCGGTCTTATCTCTTCAGCACGCCTGGTTGCGGAGATATGAATGTTTAAATATTTAAATTAAAACCGTTATTCCGGAAAAACTAATTGACCGAATGGGTTGAGATTTGGTACACTGATAGAAGAGGCTGTGCCGCTTCGGATGACGCCGGTCTTATCTCTTCAGCACGCCTGGTTGCGGAGATATGAATGTTTAAATATTTAAATTAAAACCGTTATTCCGGGAAAACTAATTGACCGAATGGGTTGAGATTTGGTACACTGATAGAAGAGGCTGTGCCGCTTCGGATGACGCCGGTCTTATCTCTTCAGCACGCCTGGTTGTGGAGATATGAATGTTTAAATATTTAAATTAAAACCGTTATTCCGGGAAAACTAATTAACCGAATGGGTTGAGATTTGGTACACTGATAGAAGAGGCTGTGCCGCTTCTGATGATGTCAGTCTTATCTCTTCAGCACGCCTGGTTGCCGAGAGATGAATGCTTAAATCTATAAATTAAAAACGCTATTCCGGGGAAACTAAATGACCGAATAAGCTGAAATTTGGTACACGGATAGAAGACATTATGCTGATTAAAATGAGATATAGAACAAATTTGTTGCATGTCTAGTTCTCGAGTTATAAATTTTTCAAAATTTATCATGCCGATTCACTTGAAACTTGGTAGTTGAAGTCAAGCTGAATAAAATAAGGTCTATGCCACCCTCCTAGTACGTCTGGTAACCGAGTTATTTAATTCTAGAAATTTGCTATACTTGGCGAAAAAGTTTTACCTTTATCAGTGCTGATAACATTGAAACTTTTCAATGACATTCACTGGTTTACAAAACACGTCATAACATCGAAACTACTCAACCGAATGGGCTGAAATTTGGTGCACAGATAGAAGAGGCTGTACCACTTCGGATGACACCGGTCTTATCTCTTCAGCACGTCTGGTTGCGGAGATATGAATGTTTAAATATTTAAATTAAAACCGTTATTCCGGGAAAACTAATTGACCGAATGGGTTGAGATTTGGTACACTGATAGAAGAGGCTGTGCCGCTTCTGATGATGTCAGTCTTATCTCTTCAGCACGCCTGGTTGCGGAGATATGAATGTTTAAATATTTAAATTAAAACCGTTATTCCGGGAAAACTAATTGACCGAATGGGTTGAGATTTGGTACACTGATAGAAGAGGCTGTGCCGCTTCGGATGACGCCAGTCTTATCACTTCAGCACGCCTGGTTGCCGAGAGATGAATGCTTAAATCTATAAATTAAAAACGCTATTCCGGGGAAACTAAATGACCGAATAAGCTGAAATTTGGTACACGGATAGAAGACATTATGCTGATTAAAACGAGATATAGAACAAATTTGTTGCATGTCTAGTTCTCGAGTTATAAATTTTTCAAAATTTATCATGCCGATTCACTTGAAACTTGGTAGTTGAAGTCAAGCTGAATAAAATAAGGTCTATGCCACCCTCCTAGTACGTCTGGTAACCGAGTTATTTAATTCTAGAAATTTGCTATACTTGGCGAAAAAGTTTTACCTTTATCAGTGCTGATAACATTGAAACTTTTCAATGACATTCACTGGTTTACAAAACACGTCATAACATCGAAACTACTCAACCGAATGGGCTGAAATTTGGTGCACAGATAGAAGAGGCTGTACCACTTCGGATGACACCGGTCTTATCTCTTCAGCACGCCTGGTTGCGGAGATATGAATGTTTAAATATTTAAATTAAAACCGTTATTCCGGGAAAACTAATTGACCGAATGGGTTGAGATTTGGTACACTGATAGAAGAGGCTGTGCCGCTTCGGATGACGCCGGTCTTATCTCTTCAGCACGCCTGGTTGCGGAGATATGAATGTTTAAATATTTAAATTAAAACCGTTATTCCGGAAAAACTAATTGACCGAATGGGTTGAGATTTGGTACACTGATAGAAGAGGCTGTGCCGCTTCGGATGACGCCGGTCTTATCTCTTCAGCACGCCTGGTTGCGGAGATATGAATGTTTAAATATTTAAATTAAAACCGTTATTCCGGGAAAACTAATTGACCGAATGGGTTGAGATTTGGTACACTGATAGAAGAGGCTGTGGCGCTTCTGATGACGCCAGTCTTATCACTTCAGCACGCCTGGTTGCCGAGAGATGAATGCTTAAATCTATAAATTAAAAACGCTATTCCGGGGAAACTAAATGACCGAATAAGCTGAAATTTGATACACGGATAGAAGACATTATGCTGATTAAAATGAGATATAGAACAAATTTGTTGCATGTCTAGTTCTCGAGTTATAAATTTTTCAAAATTTATCATGCCGATTCACTTGAAACTTGGTAGTTGAAGTCAAGCTGAATAAAATAAGGTCTATGCCACCCTCCTAGTACGTCTGGTAACCGAGTTATTTAATTCTAGAAATTTGCTATACTTGGCGAAAAAGTTTTACCTTTATCAGTGCTGATAACATTGAAACTTTTCAATGACATTCACTGGTTTACAAAACACGTCATAACATCGAAACTACTCAACCGAATGGGCTGAAATTTGGTGCACAGATAGAAGAGGCTGTACCACTTCGGATGACACCGGTCTTATCTCTTCAGCACGCCTGGTTGCGGAGATATGAATGTTTAAATATTTAAATTAAAACCGTTATTCCGGGAAAACTAATTGACCGAATGGGTTGAGATTTGGTACACTGATAGAAGAGGCTGTGCCGCTTCGGATGACGCCGGTCTTATCTCTTCAGCACGCCTGGTTGCGGAGATATGAATGTTTAAATATTTAAATTAAAACCGTTATTCCGGAAAAACTAATTGACCGAATGGGTTGAGATTTGGTACACTGATAGAAGAGGCTGTGCCGCTTCGGATGACGCCGGTCTTATCTCTTCAGCACGCCTGGTTGCGGAGATATGAATGTTTAAATATTTAAATTAAAACCGTTATTCCGGGAAAACTAATTGACCGAATGGGTTGAGATTTGGTACACTGATAGAAGAGGCTGTGCCGCTTCGGATGACGCCGGTCTTATCTCTTCAGCACGCCTGGTTGTGGAGATATGAATGTTTAAATATTTAAATTAAAACCGTTATTCCGGGAAAACTAATTAACCGAATGGGTTGAGATTTGGTACACTGATAGAAGAGGCTGTGCCGCTTCTGATGATGTCAGTCTTATCTCTTCAGCACGCCTGGTTGCCGAGAGATGAATGCTTAAATCTATAAATTAAAAACGCTATTCCGGGGAAACTAAATGACCGAATAAGCTGAAATTTGGTACACGGATAGAAGACATTATGCTGATTAAAATGAGATATAGAACAAATTTGTTGCATGTCTAGTTCTCGAGTTATAAATTTTTCAAAATTTATCATGCCGATTCACTTGAAACTTGGTAGTTGAAGTCAAGCTGAATAAAATAAGGTCTATGCCACCCTCCTAGTACGTCTGGTAACCGAGTTATTTAATTCTAGAAATTTGCTATACTTGGCGAAAAAGTTTTACGTTTATCAGTGCTGATAACATTGAAACTTTTCAATGACATTCACTGGTTTACAAAACACGTCATAACATCGAAACTACTCAACCGAATGGGCTGAAATTTGGTGCACGGATAGAAGAGGCTGTGCCGCTTCTGATGACGCCGGTCTTATCTCTTCAGCACGCCGGGTTGCGGAGATATGAATGTTTAAATATTTAAATTAAAACCGTTATTCCGGGAAAACTAATTGACCGAATGGGTTGAGATTTGGTACACTGATAGAAGAGGCTGTGCCGCTTCTGATGATGCCAGTCTTATCTCTTCAGCACGCCTGGTTGCCGAGAGATGAATGCTTAAATCTATAAATTAAAAACGCTATTCCGGGGAAACTAAATGACCGAATAAGCTGAAATTTGGTACACGGATAGAAGACATTATGCTGATTAAAATGAGATATAGAACAAATTTGTTGCATGTCTAGTTCTCGAGTTATTAATTTTTCAAAATTTATCATGCCGATTCATGTGAAACTTGGTAGTTGAAGTCAAGCTGAATAAAATAAGGTCTATGCCACCCTCCTAGTACGTCTGGTAACCGAGTTATTTAATTCTAGAAATTTGCTATACTTGGCGAAAAAGTTTTACCTTTATCAGTGCTGATAACATTGAAACTTTTCAATGACATTCACTGGTTTACAAAACACGTCATAACATCGAAACTACTCAACCGAATGGGCTGAAATTTGGTGCACAGATAGAAGAGGCTGTACCACTTCGGATGACACCGGTCTTATCTCTTCAGCACGCCTGGTTGCGGAGATATGAATGTTTAAATATTTAAATTAAAACCGTTATTCCGGGAAAACTAATTGACCGAATGGTTTGAGATTTGGTACACTGATAGAAGAGGCTCTGCCGCTTCGGATGACGCCGGTCTTATCTCTTCAGCACGCCTGGTTGCGGAGATATGAATGTTTAAATATTTAAATTAAAACCGTTATTCCGGAAAAACTAATTGACCGAATGGGTTGAGATTTGGTACACTGATAGAAGAGGCTGTGCCGCTTCGGATGACGCCGGTCTTATCTCTTCAGCACGCCTGGTTGTGGAGATATGAATGTTTAAATATTTAAATTAAAACCGTTATTCCGGGAAAACTAATTAACCGAATGGGTTGAGATTTGGTACACTGATAGAAGAGGCTGTGCCGCTTCTGATGACGCCAGTCTTATCACTTCAGCACGCCTGGTTGCCGAGAGATGAATGCTTAAATCTATAAATTAAAAACGCTATTCCGGGGAAACTAAATGACCGAATAAGCTGAAATTTGGTACACGGATAGAAGACATTATGCTGATTAAAACGAGATATAGAACAAATTTGTTGCATGTCTAGTTCTCGAGTTATAAATTTTTCAAAATTTATCATGCCGATTCACTTGAAACTTGGTAGTTGAAGTCAAGCTGAATAAAATAAGGTCTATGCCACTCTCCTAGTACGTCTGGTAACCGAGTTATTTAATTCTAGAAATTTGCTATACTTGGCGAAAAAGTTTTACCTTTATCAGTGCTGATAACATTGAAACTTTTCAATGACATTCACTGGTTTACAAAACACGTCATAACATCGAAACTACTCAACCGAATGGGCTGAAATTTGGTGCACAGATAGAAGAGGCTGTACCACTTCGGATGACACCGGTCTTATCTCTTCAGCACGCCTGGTTGCGGAGATATGAATGTTTAAATATTTAAATTAAAACCGTTATTCCGGGAAAACTAATTGACCGAATGGGTTGAGATTTGGTACACTGATAGAAGAGGCTGTGCCGCTTCGGATGACGCCGGTCTTATCTCTTCAGCACGCCTGGTTGCGGAGATATGAATGTTTAAATATTTAAATTAAAACCGTTATTCCGGAAAAACTAATTGACCGAATGGGTTGAGATTTGGTACACTGATAGAAGAGGCTGTGCCGCTTCGGATGACGCCGGTCTTATCTCTTCAGCACGCCTGGTTGCGGAGATATGAATGTTTAAATATTTAAATTAAAACCGTTATTCCGGAAAAACTAATTGACCGAATGGGTTGAGATTTGGTACACTGATAGAAGAGGCTGTGCCGCTTCGGATGACGCCGGTCTTATCTCTTCAGCACGCCTGGTTGCGGAGATATGAATGTTTAAATATTTAAATTAAAACCGTTATTCCGGGAAAACTAATTGACCGAATGGGTTGAGATTTGGTACACTGATAGAAGAGGCTGTGCCGCTTCGGATGACGCCGGTCTTATCTCTTCAGCACGCCTGGTTGTGGAGATATGAATGTTTAAATATTTAAATTAAAACCGTTATTCCGGGAAAACTAATTAACCGAATGGGTTGAGATTTGGTACACTGATAGAAGAGGCTGTGCCGCTTCTGATGATGTCAGTCTTATCTCTTCAGCACGCCTGGTTGCCGAGAGATGAATGCTTAAATCTATAAATTAAAAACGCTATTCCGGGGAAACTAAATGACCGAATAAGCTGAAATTTGGTACACGGATAGAAGACATTATGCTGATTAAAATGAGATATAGAACAAATTTGTTGCATGTCTAGTTCTCGAGTTATAAATTTTTCAAAATTTATCATGCCGATTCACTTGAAACTTGGTAGTTGAAGTCAAGCTGAATAAAATAAGGTCTATGCCACCCTCCTAGTACGTCTGGTAACCGAGTTATTTAATTCTAGAAATTTGCTATACTTGGCGAAAAAGTTTTACGTTTATCAGTGCTGATAACATTGAAACTTTTCAATGACATTCACTGGTTTACAAAACACGTCATAACATCGAAACTACTCAACCGAATGGGCTGAAATTTGGTGCACGGATAGAAGAGGCTGTGCCGCTTCTGATGACGCCGGTCTTATCTCTTCAGCACGCCGGGTTGCGGAGATATGAATGTTTAAATATTTAAATTAAAACCGTTATTCCGGGAAAACTAATTGACCGAATGGGTTGAGATTTGGTACACTGATAGAAGAGGCTGTGCCGCTTCTGATGATGCCAGTCTTATCTCTTCAGCACGCCTGGTTGCCGAGAGATGAATGCTTAAATCTATAAATTAAAAACGCTATTCCGGGGAAACTAAATGACCGAATAAGCTGAAATTTGGTACACGGATAGAAGACATTATGCTGATTAAAATGAGATATAGAACAAATTTGTTGCATGTCTAGTTCTCGAGTTATTAATTTTTCAAAATTTATCATGCCGATTCATGTGAAACTTGGTAGTTGAAGTCAAGCTGAATAAAATAAGGTCTATGCCACCCTCCTAGTACGTCTGGTAACCGAGTTATTTAATTCTAGAAATTTGCTATACTTGGCGAAAAAGTTTTACCTTTATCAGTGCTGATAACATTGAAACTTTTCAATGACATTCACTGGTTTACAAAACACGTCATAACATCGAAACTACTCAACCGAATGGGCTGAAATTTGGTGCACAGATAGAAGAGGCTGTACCACTTCGGATGACACCGGTCTTATCTCTTCAGCACGCCTGGTTGCGGAGATATGAATGTTTAAATATTTAAATTAAAACCGTTATTCCGGGAAAACTAATTGACCGAATGGTTTGAGATTTGGTACACTGATAGAAGAGGCTCTGCCGCTTCGGATGACGCCGGTCTTATCTCTTCAGCACGCCTGGTTGCGGAGATATGAATGTTTAAATATTTAAATTAAAACCGTTATTCCGGAAAAACTAATTGACCGAATGGGTTGAGATTTGGTACACTGATAGAAGAGGCTGTGCCGCTTCGGATGACGCCGGTCTTATCTCTTCAGCACGCCTGGTTGTGGAGATATGAATGTTTAAATATTTAAATTAAAACCGTTATTCCGGGAAAACTAATTAACCGAATGGGTTGAGATTTGGTACACTGATAGAAGAGGCTGTGCCGCTTCTGATGACGCCAGTCTTATCACTTCAGCACGCCTGGTTGCCGAGAGATGAATGCTTAAATCTATAAATTAAAAACGCTATTCCGGGGAAACTAAATGACCGAATAAGCTGAAATTTGGTACACGGATAGAAGACATTATGCTGATTAAAACGAGATATAGAACAAATTTGTTGCATGTCTAGTTCTCGAGTTATAAATTTTTCAAAATTTATCATGCCGATTCACTTGAAACTTGGTAGTTGAAGTCAAGCTGAATAAAATAAGGTCTATGCCACTCTCCTAGTACGTCTGGTAACCGAGTTATTTAATTCTAGAAATTTGCTATACTTGGCGAAAAAGTTTTACCTTTATCAGTGCTGATAACATTGAAACTTTTCAATGACATTCACTGGTTTACAAAACACGTCATAACATCGAAACTACTCAACCGAATGGGCTGAAATTTGGTGCACAGATAGAAGAGGCTGTACCACTTCGGATGACACCGGTCTTATCTCTTCAGCACGCCTGGTTGCGGAGATATGAATGTTTAAATATTTAAATTAAAACCGTTATTCCGGGAAAACTAATTGACCGAATGGGTTGAGATTTGGTACACTGATAGAAGAGGCTGTGCCGCTTCGGATGACGCCGGTCTTATCTCTTCAGCACGCCTGGTTGCGGAGATATGAATGTTTAAATATTTAAATTAAAACCGTTATTCCGGAAAAACTAATTGACCGAATGGGTTGAGATTTGGTACACTGATAGAAGAGGCTGTGCCGCTTCGGATGACGCCGGTCTTATCTCTTCAGCACGCCTGGTTGCGGAGATATGAATGTTTAAATATTTAAATTAAAACCGTTATTCCGGGAAAACTAATTGACCGAATGGGTTGAGATTTGGTACACTGATAGAAGAGGCTGTGCCGCTTCTGATGACGCCAGTCTTATCACTTCAGCACGCCTGGTTGCCGAGAGATGAATGCTTAAATCTATAAATTAAAAACGCTATTCCGGGGAAACTAAATGACCGAATAAGCTGAAATTTGGTACACGGATAGAAGACATTATGCTGATTAAAACGAGATATAGAACAAATTTGTTGCATGTCTAGTTCTCGAGTTATAAATTTTTCAAAATTTATCATGCCGATTCACTTGAAACTTGGTAGTTGAAGTCAAGCTGAATAAAATAAGGTCTATGCCACTCTCCTAGTACGTCTGGTAACCGAGTTATTTAATTCTAGAAATTTGCTATACTTGGCGAAAAAGTTTTACCTTTATCAGTGCTGATAACATTGAAACTTTTCAATGACATTCACTGGTTTACAAAACACGTCATAACATCGAAACTACTCAACCGAATGGGCTGAAATTTGGTGCACAGATAGAAGAGGCTGTACCACTTCGGATGACACCGGTCTTATCTCTTCAGCACGCCTGGTTGCGGAGATATGAATGTTTAAATATTTAAATTAAAACCGTTATTCCGGGAAAACTAATTGACCGAATGGGTTGAGATTTGGTACACTGATAGAAGAGGCTGTGCCGCTTCGGATGACGCCGGTCTTATCTCTTCAGCACGCCTGGTTGCGGAGATATGAATGTTTAAATATTTAAATTAAAACCGTTATTCCGGAAAAACTAATTGACCGAATGGGTTGAGATTTGGTACACTGATAGAAGAGGCTGTGCCGCTTCGGATGACGCCGGTCTTATCTCTTCAGCACGCCTGGTTGCGGAGATATGAATGTTTAAATATTTAAATTAAAACCGTTATTCCGGGAAAACTAATTGACCGAATGGGTTGAGATTTGGTACACTGATAGAAGAGGCTGTGCCGCTTCTGATGACGCCAGTCTTATCACTTCAGCACGCCTGGTTGCCGAGAGATGAATGCTTAAATCTATAAATTAAAAACGCTATTCCGGGGAAACTAAATGACCGAATAAGCTGAAATTTGATACACGGATAGAAGACATTATGCTGATTAAAATGAGATATAGAACAAATTTGTTGCATGTCTAGTTCTCGAGTTATAAATTTTTCAAAATTTATCATGCCGATTCACTTGAAACTTGGTAGTTGAAGTCAAGCTGAATAAAATAAGGTCTATGCCACCCTCCTAGTACGTCTGGTAACCGAGTTATTTAATTCTAGAAATTTGCTATACTTGGCGAAAAAGTTTTACCTTTATCAGTGCTGATAACATTGAAACTTTTCAATGACATTCACTGGTTTACAAAACACGTCATAACATCGAAACTACTCAACCGAATGGGCTGAAATTTGGTGCACAGATAGAAGAGGCTGTACCACTTCGGATGACACCGGTCTTATCTCTTCAGCACGCCTGGTTGCGGAGATATGAATGTTTAAATATTTAAATTAAAACCGTTATTCCGGGAAAACTAATTGACCGAATGGGTTGAGATTTGGTACACTGATAGAAGAGGCTGTGCCGCTTCGGATGACGCCGGTCTTATCTCTTCAGCACGCCTGGTTGCGGAGATATGAATGTTTAAATATTTAAATTAAAACCGTTATTCCGGAAAAACTAATTGACCGAATGGGTTGAGATTTGGTACACTGATAGAAGAGGCTGTGCCGCTTCGGATGACGCCGGTCTTATCTCTTCAGCACGCCTGGTTGCGGAGATATGAATGTTTAAATATTTAAATTAAAACCGTTATTCCGGGAAAACTAATTGACCGAATGGGTTGAGATTTGGTACACTGATAGAAGAGGCTGTGCCGCTTCTGATGATGTCAGTCTTATCTCTTCAGCACGCCTGGTTGCCGAGAGATGAATGCTTAAATCTATAAATTAAAAACGCTATACCGGGGAAACTAAATGACCGAATAAGCTGAAATTTGGTACACGGATAGAAGACATTATGCTGATTAAAATGAGATATAGAACAAATTTGTTGCATGTCGAGTTCTCGAGTTATAAATTTTTCAAAATTTATCATGCCGATTCACTTGAAACTTGGTAGTTGAAGTCAAGCTGAATAAAATAAGGTCTATGCCACCCTCCTAGTACGTCTGGTAACCGAGTTATTTAATTCTAGAAATTTGCTATACTTGGCGAAAAAGTTTTACGTTTATCAGTGCTGATAACATTGAAACTTTTCAATGACATTCACTGGTTTACAAAACACGTCATAACATCGAAACTACTCAACCGAATGGGCTGAAATTTGGTGCACGGATAGAAGAGGCTGTGCCGCTTCTGATGACGCCGGTCTTATCTCTTCAGCACGCCTGGTTGCGGAGATATGAATGTTTAAATATTTAAATTAAAACCGTTATTCCGGGAAAACTAATTGACCGAATGGGTTGAGATTTGGTACACTGATAGAAGAGGCTGTGCCGCTTCTGATGATGCCAGTCTTATCTCTTCAGCACGCCTGGTTGCCGAGAGATGAATGCTTAAATCTATAAATTAAAAACGCTATTCCGGGGAAACTAAATGACCGAATAAGCTGAAATTTGGTACACGGATAGAAGACATTATGCTGATTAAAATGAGATATAGAACAAATTTGTTGCATGTCTAGTTCTCGAGTTATTAATTTTTCAAAATTTATCATGCCGATTCATGTGAAACTTGGTAGTTGAAGTCAAGCTGAATAAAATAAGGTCTATGCCACCCTCCTAGTACGTCTGGTAACCGAGTTATTTAATTCTAGAAATTTGCTATACTTGGCGAAAAAGTTTTACGTTTATCAGTGCTGATAACATTGAAACTTTTCAATGACATTCACTGGTTTACAAAACACGTCATAACATCGAAACTACTCAACCGAATGGGCTGAAATTTGGTGCACGGATAGAAGAGGCTGTGCCGCTTCTGATGACGCCGGTCTTATCTCTTCAGCACGCCTGGTTGCGGAGATATGAATGTTTAAATATTTAAATTAAAACCGTTATTCCGGGAAAACTAATTGACCGAATGGGTTGAGATTTGGTACACTGATAGAAGAGGCTGTGCCGCTTCGGATGACGCCGGTCTTATCTCTTCAGCACGCCTGGTTGCGGAGATATGAATGTTTAAATATTTAAATTAAAACCGTTATTCCGGAAAAACTAATTGACCGAATGGGTTGAGATTTGGTACACTGATAGAAGAGGCTGTGCCGCTTCGGATGACGCCGGTCTTATCTCTTCAGCACGCCTGGTTGCGGAGATATGAATGTTTAAATATTTAAATTAAAACCGTTATTCCGGGAAAACTAATTGACCGAATGGGTTGAGATTTGGTACACTGATAGAAGAGGCTGTGCCGCTTCTGATGATGTCAGTCTTATCTCTTCAGCACGCCTGGTTGCCGAGAGATGAATGCTTAAATCTATAAATTAAAAACGCTATTCCGGGGAAACTAAATGACCGAATAAGCTGAAATTTGGTACACGGATAGAAGACATTATGCTGATTAAAATGAGATATAGAACAAATTTGTTGCATGTCGAGTTCTCGAGTTATAAATTTTTCAAAATTTATCATGCCGATTCACTTGAAACTTGGTAGTTGAAGTCAAGCTGAATAAAATAAGGTCTATGCCACCCTCCTAGTACGTCTGGTAACCGAGTTATTTAATTCTAGAAATTTGCTATACTTGGCGAAAAAGTTTTACGTTTATCAGTGCTGATAACATTGAAACTTTTCAATGACATTCACTGGTTTACAAAACACGTCATAACATCGAAACTACTCAACCGAATGGGCTGAAATTTGGTGCACGGATAGAAGAGGCTGTGCCGCTTCTGATGACGCCGGTCTTATCTCTTCAGCACGCCTGGTTGCGGAGATATGAATGTTTAAATATTTAAATTAAAACCGTTATTCCGGGAAAACTAATTGACCGAATGGGTTGAGATTTGGTACACTGATAGAAGAGGCTGTGCCGCTTCTGATGATGCCAGTCTTATCTCTTCAGCACGCCTGGTTGCCGAGAGATGAATGCTTAAATCTATAAATTAAAAACGCTATTCCGGGGAAACTAAATGACCGAATAAGCTGAAATTTGGTACACGGATAGAAGACATTATGCTGATTAAAATGAGATATAGAACAAATTTGTTGCATGTCTAGTTCTCGAGTTATTAATTTTTCAAAATTTATCATGCCGATTCATGTGAAACTTGGTAGTTGAAGTCAAGCTGAATAAAATAAGGTCTATGCCACCCTCCTAGTACGTCTGGTAACCGAGTTATTTAATTCTAGAAATTTGCTATACTTGGCGAAAAAGTTTTACCTTTATCAGTGCTGATAACATTGAAACTTTTCAATGACATTCACTGGTTTACAAAACACGTCATAACATCGAAACTACTCAACCGAATGGGCTGAAATTTGGTGCACAGATAGAAGAGGCTGTACCACTTCGGATGACACCGGTCTTATCTCTTCAGCACGCCTGGTTGCGGAGATATGAATGTTTAAATATTTAAATTAAAACCGTTATTCCGGGAAAACTAATTGACCGAATGGGTTGAGATTTGGTACACTGATAGAAGAGGCTGTGCCGCTTCGGATGACGCCGGTCTTATCTCTTCAGCACGCCTGGTTGCGGAGATATGAATGTTTAAATATTTAAATTAAAACCGTTATTCCGGGAAAACTAATTGACCGAATGGGTTGAGATTTGGTACACTGATAGAAGAGGCTGTGCCGCTTCGGATGACGCCGGTCTTATCTCTTCAGCACGCCTGGTTGTGGAGATATGAATGTTTAAATATTTAAATTAAAACCGTTATTCCGGGAAAACTAATTAACCGAATGGGTTGAGATTTGGTACACTGATAGAAGAGGCTGTGCCGCTTCTGATGATGTCAGTCTTATCTCTTCAGCACGCCTGGTTGCCGAGAGATGAATGCTTAAATCTATAAATTAAAAACGCTATTCCGGGGAAACTAAATGACCGAATAAGCTGAAATTTGGTACACGGATAGAAGACATTATGCTGATTAAAATGAGAT
Organism: Aleochara curtula; assembly: GCA_963978815.1. Classification (NCBI taxonomy): domain Eukaryota; kingdom Metazoa; phylum Arthropoda; class Insecta; order Coleoptera; family Staphylinidae; genus Aleochara; species Aleochara curtula. The sequence goes on from OZ022216.1 coordinate 5,413,665, forward strand.
ATAGAACAAATTTGTTGCATGTCTAGTTCTCGAGTTATAAATTTTTCAAAATTTATCATGCCGATTCACTTGAAACTTGGTAGTTGAAGTCAAGCTGAATAAAATAAGGTCTATGCCACCCTCCTAGTACGTCTGGTAACCGAGTTATTTAATTCTAGAAATTTGCTATACTTGGCGAAAAAGTTTTACGTTTATCAGTGCTGATAACATTGAAACTTTTCAATGACATTCACTGGTTTACAAAACACGTCATAACATCGAAACTACTCAACCGAATGGGCTGAAATTTGGTGCACGAATAGAAGAGGCTGTGCCGCTTCTGATGACGCCGGTCTTATCTCTTCAGCACGCCTGGTTGCGGAGATATGAATGTTTAAATATTTAAATTAAAACCGTTATTCCGGGAAAACTAATTGACCGAATGGGTTGAGATTTGGTACACTGATAGAAGAGGCTGTGCCGCTTCTGATGATGCCAGTCTTATCTCTTCAGCACGCCTGGTTGCCGAGAGATGAATGCTTAAATCTATAAATTAAAAACGCTATTCCGGGGAAACTAAATGACCGAATAAGCTGAAATTTGGTACACGGATAGAAGACATTATGCTGATTAAAATGAGATATAGAACAAATTTGTTGCATGTCTAGTTCTCGAGTTATTAATTTTTCAAAATTTATCATGCCGATTCATGTGAAACTTGGTAGTTGAAGTCAAGCTGAATAAAATAAGGTCTATGCCACCCTCCTAGTACGTCTGGTAACCGAGTTATTTAATTCTAGAAATTTGCTATACTTGGCGAAAAAGTTTTACCTTTATCAGTGCTGATAACATTGAAACTTTTCAATGACATTCACTGGTTTACAAAACACGTCATAACATCGAAACTACTCAACCGAATGGGCTGAAATTTGGTGCACAGATAGAAGAGGCTGTACCACTTCGGATGACACCGGTCTTATCTCTTCAGCACGCCTGGTTGCGGAGATATGAATGTTTAAATATCTAAATTAAAACCGTTATTCCGGGAAAACTAATTGACCGAATGGGTTGAGATTTGGTACACTGATAGAAGAGGCTGTGCCGCTTCGGATGGCGCCGGTCTTATCTCTTCAGCACGCCTGGTTGCGGAGATATGAATGTTTAAATATTTAAATTAAAACCGTTATTCCGGGAAAACTAATTGACCGAATGGGTTGAGATTTGGTACACTGATAGAAGAGGCTGTGCCGCTTCGGATGGCGCCGGTCTTATCTCTTCAGCACGCCTGGTTGCGGAGATATGAATGTTTAAATATTTAAATTAAAACCGTTATTCCGGGAAAACTAATTGACCGAATGGGTTGAGATTTGGTACACTGATAGAAGAGGCTGTGCCGCTTCGGATGACGCCGGTCTTATCTCTTCAGCACGCCTGGTTGTGGAGATATGAATGTTTAAATATTTAAATTAAAACCGTTATTCCGGGAAAACTAATTGACCGAATGGGTTGAGATTTGGTACACTGATAGAAGAGGCTGTGCCGCTTCTGATGATGCCAGTCTTATCTCTTCAGCACGCCTGGTTGCCGAGAGATGAATGGTTAAATCTATAAATTAAAAACGCTATTCCGGGGAAACTAAATGACCGAATAAGCTGAAATTTGGTACACGGATAGAAGACATTATGCTGATTAAAATGAGATATAGAACAAATTTGTTGCATGTCTAGTTCTCGAGTTATTAATTTTTCAAAATTTATCATGCCGATTCATGTGAAACTTGGTAGTTGAAGTCAAGCTGAATAAAATAAGGTCTATGCCACCCTCCTAGTACGTCTGGTAACCGAGTTATTTAATTCTAGAAATTTGCTATACTTGGCGAAAAAGTTTTACCTTTATCAGTGCTGATAACATTGAAACTTTTCAATGACATTCACTGGTTTACAAAACACGTCATAACATCGAAACTACTCAACCGAATGGGCTGAAATTTGGTGCACAGATAGAAGAGGCTGTACCACTTCGGAGGACACCGGTCTTATCTCTTCAGCACGCCTGGTTGCGGAGATATAAATGTTTAAATATTTGAATTAAAAACTTTATTCCGGGGAAACAAATTGACCGAATGGGTTGAGATTTGGTACACTGATAGAAGAGACTGTGCCGCTTCGGATGGCGCCGGTCTTATCTCTTCAGCACGCCTGGTTGCGGAGATATGAATGTTTAAATATTTAAATTAAAACCGTTATTCCGGGAAAACTAATTGACCGAATGGGTTGAGATTTGGTACACTGATAGAAGAGGCTGTGCCGCTTCGGATGACGCCGGTCTTATCTCTTCAGCACGCCTGGTTGCCGAGAGATGAATGCTTAAATCTATAAATTAAAAACGCTATTCCGGGGAAACTAAATGACCGAATAAGCTGAAATTTGGTACACGGATAGAAGACATTATGCTGATTAAAATGAGATATAGAACAAATTTGTTGCATGTCTAGTTCTCGAGTTATTAATTTTTCAAAATTTATCATGCCGATTCATGAGAAACTTGGTAGTTGAAGTCAAGCTGAATAAAATAAGGTCTATGCCACCCTCCTAGCACGTCTGGTAACCGAGTTATTTAATTCTAGAAATTTGCTATACTTGGCGAAAAAGTTTTACCTTTATCAGTGCTGATAACATTGAAACTTTTCAATGACATTCACTGGTTTACACAACACGTCATAACATCGAAACTACTCAACCGAATGGGCTGAAATTTGGTGCACAGATAGAAGAGGCTGTACCACTTCGGATGACACCGGTCTTATCCCTTCAGCACGCCTGGTTGCGGAGATATGAATGTTTAAATATTTGAATTAAAAACTTTATTCCGGGGAAACAAATTGACCGAATGGGTTGAGATTTGGTACACTGATAGAAGAGGCTGTGCCGCTTCGGATGGCGCCGGTCTTATCTCTTCAGCACGCCTGGTTGCGGAGATATGAATGTTTAAATATTTGAATTAAAACCGTTATTCCGGGAAAACTAATTGACCGAATGGGTTGAGATTTGGTACACTGATAGAAGAGGCTGTCCCGCTTCGGATGACGCCGGTCTTATCTCTTCAGCACGCCTGGTTGCGGAGATATGAATGTTTAAATATTTAAATTAAAACCGTTATTCCGGGAAAACTAATTGACCGAATGTGTTGAGATTTGGTACACTGATAGAAGAGGCTGTGCCCCTTAGGATGGCGCCGGTCTTATCTCTTCAGCACGCCTGGTTGCGGAGATATGAATGTTTAAATATTTAAATTAAAACCGGTATTCCGGGAAAACTAATTGACCGAATGGGTTGAGATTTGGTACACTGATAGAAGAGGCTGTGCCGCTTCGGATGGCGCCGGTCTTATCTCTTCAGCACGCCTGGTTGCGGAGATATGAATGTTTAAATATTTAAATTAAAACCGTTATTCCGGGAAAACTAATTGACCGAATGGGTTGAGATTTGGTACACTGATAGAAGAGGCTGTGCCGCTTCGGATGACGCCGGTCTTATCTCTTCAGCACGCCTGGTTGTGGAGATATGAATGTTTAAATATTTAAATTAAAACCGTTATTCCGGGAAAACTAATTGACCGAATGGGTTGAGATTTGGTACACTGATAGAAGAGGCTGTGCCGCTTCTGATGATGCCAGTCTTATCTCTTCAGCACGCCTGGTTGCCGAGAGATGAATCGTTAAATCTATAAATTAAAAACGCTATTCCGGGGAAACTAAATGACCGAATAAGCTGAAATTTGGTACACGGATAGAAGACATTATGCTGATTAAAATGAGATATAGAACAAATTTGTTGCATGTCTAGTTCTCGAGTTATTAATTTTTCAAAATTTATCATGCCGATTCATGTGAAACTTGGTAGTTGAAGTCAAGCTGAATAAAATAAGGTCTATGCCACCCTCCTAGTACGTCTGGTAACCGAGTTATTTAATTCTAGAAATTTGCTATACTTGGCGAAAAAGTTTTACCTTTATCAGTGCTGATAACATTGAAACTTTTCAATGACATTCACTGGTTTACAAAACACGTCATAACATCGAAACTACTCAACCGAATGGGCTGAAATTTGGTGCACAGATAGAAGAGGCTGTACCACTTCGGAGGACACCGGTCTTATCTCTTCAGCACGCCTGGTTGCGGAGATATAAATGTTTAAATATTTGAATTAAAAACTTTATTCCGGGGAAACAAATTGACCGAATGGGTTGAGATTTGGTACACTGATAGAAGAGACTGTGCCGCTTCGGATGGCGCCGGTCTTATCTCTTCAGCACGCCTGGTTGCGGAGATATGAATGTTTAAATATTTAAATTAAAACCGTTATTCCGGGAAAACTAATTGACCGAATGGGTTGAGATTTGGTACACTGATAGAAGAGGCTGTGCCGCTTCGGATGACGCCGGTCTTATCTCTTCAGCACGCCTGGTTGCCGAGAGATGAATGCTTAAATCTATAAATTAAAAACGCTATTCCGGGGAAACTAAATGACCGAATAAGCTGAAATTTGGTACACGGATAGAAGACATTATGCTGATTAAAATGAGATATAGAACAAATTTGTTGCATGTCTAGTTCTCGAGTTATTAATTTTTCAAAATTTATCATGCCGATTCATGAGAAACTTGGTAGTTGAAGTCAAGCTGAATAAAATAAGGTCTATGCCACCCTCCTAGCACGTCTGGTAACCGAGTTATTTAATTCTAGAAATTTGCTATACTTGGCGAAAAAGTTTTACCTTTATCAGTGCTGATAACATTGTAACTTTTCAATGACATTCACTGGTTTACACAACACGTCATAACATCGAAACTACTCAACCGAATGGGCTGAAATTTGGTGCACAGATAGAAGAGGCTGTACCACTTCGGATGACACCGGTCTTATCCCTTCAGCACGCCTGGTTGCGGAGATATGAATGTTTAAATATTTGAATTAAAAACTTTATTCCGGGGAAACAAATTGACCGAATGGGTTGAGATTTGGTACACTGATAGAAGAGGCTGTGCCGCTTCGGATGGCGCCGGTCTTATCTCTTCAGCACGCCTGGTTGCGGAGATATGAATGTTTAAATATTTGAATTAAAACCGTTATTCCGGGAAAACTAATTGACCGAATGGGTTGAGATTTGGTACACTGATAGAAGAGGCTGTCCCGCTTCGGATGACGCCGGTCTTATCTCTTCAGCACGCCTGGTTGCGGAGATATGAATGTTTAAATATTTAAATTAAAACCGTTATTCCGGGAAAACTAATTGACCGAATGTGTTGAGATTTGGTACACTGATAGAAGAGGCTGTGCCCCTTAGGATGGCGCCGGTCTTATCTCTTCAGCACGCCTGGTTGCGGAGATATGAATGTTTAAATATTTAAATTTAAACCGGTATTCCGGGAAAACTAATTGACCGAATGGGTTGAGATTTGGTACACTGATAGAAGAGGCTGTGCCGCTTCGGATGACGCCGGTCTTATCTCTTCAGCACGCCTGGTTGCCGAGAGACGAATGCTTAAATCTATAAATTAAAAACGCTATTCCGGGAAAACTAAATGACCGAATAAGCTGAAATTTGGTACACGGATAGAAGACATTATGCTGATTAAAATGAGATATAGAACAAATTTGTTGCATGTCTAGTTCTCGAGTTATTAATTTTTCAAAATTTATCATGCCGATTCATGTGAAACTTGGTAGTTGAAGTCAAGCTGAATAAAATAAGGTCTATGCCACCCTCCTAGTACGTCTGGTAACCGAGTTATTTAATTCTAGAAATTTGCTATACTTGGCGAAAAAGTTTTACCTTTATCAGTGCTGATAACATTGAAACTTTTCAATGACATTCACTGGTTTACAAAACACGTCATAACATCGAAACTACTCAACCGAATGGGCTGAAATTTGGTGCACAGATAGAAGAGGCTGTACCACTTCGGATGACACCGGTCTTATCTCTTCAGCACGCCTGGTTGCGGAGATATGAATGTTTAAATATTTGAATTAAAAACTTTATTCCGGGGAAACAAATTGACCGAATGGGTTGAGATTTGGTACACTGATAGAAGAGGCTGTGCCCCTTCGGATGGCGCCGGTCTTTTCTCTTCAGCACGCCTGGTTGCGGAGATATGAATGTTTAAATATTTAAATTAAAACCGTTATTCCGGGAAAACTAATTGACCGAATGGGTTGAGATTTGGTACACTGATAGAAGAGGCTGTGCCGCTTCTGATGATGCCAGTCTTATCTCTTCAGCACGCCTGGTTGCCGAGAGATGAATGCTTAAATCTATAAATTAAAAACGCTATTCCGGGGAAACTAAATGACCGAATAAGCTGAAATTTGGTACACGGATAGAAGACATTATGCTGATTAAAATGAGATATAGAACAAATTTGTTGCATGTCTAGTTCTCGAGTTATTAATTTTTCAAAATTTATCATGCCGATTCATGTGAAACTTGGTAGTTGAAATCAAGCTGAATAAAATAAGGTCTATGCCACCCTCCTAGTACGTCTGGTAACCGAGTTATTTAATTCTAGAAATTTGCTATACTTGGCGAAAAAGTTTTACCTTTATCAGTGCTGATAACATTGAAACTTTTCAATGACATTCACTGGTTTACAAAACACGTCATAACATCGAAACTACTCAACCGAATGGGCTGAAATTTGGTGCACAGATAGAAGAGGCTGTACCACTTCGGATGACACCGGTCTTATCTCTTCAGCACGCCTGGTTGCGGAGATATGAATGTTTAAATATTTGAATTAAAAACTTTATTCCGGGGAAACAAATTGACCGAATGGGTTGAGATTTGGTACACTGATAGAAGAGGCTGTGCCCCTTCGGATGGCGCCGGTCTTATCTCTTCAGCACGCCTGGTTGCGGAGATATGAATGTTTAAATATTTAAATTAAAACCGTTATTCCGGGAAAACTAATTGACCGAATGGGTTGAGATTTGGTACACTGATAGAAGAGGCTGTCCCGCTTCGGATGACGCCGGTCTTATCTCTTCAGCACGCCTGGTTGCGGAGATATGAATGTTTAAATATTTAAATTAAAACCGTTATTCCGGGAAAACTAATTGACCGAATGGGTTGAGATTTGGTACACTGATAGAAGAGGCTGTGCCGCTTCGGATGGCGCCGGTCTTATCTCTTCAGCACGCCTGGTTGCGGAGATATGAATGTTTAAATATTTAAATTAAAACCGTTATTCCGGGAAAACTAATTGACCGAATGGGTTGAGATTTGGTACACTGATAGAAGAGGCTGTGCCGCTTCGGATGACGCCGGTCTTATCTCTTCAGCACGCCTGGTTGCCGAGAGATGAATGCTTAAATCTATAAATTAAAAACGCTATTCCGGGGAAACTAAATGACCGAATAAGCTGAAATTTGGTACACGGATAGAAGACATTATGCTGATTAAAATGAGATATAGAACAAATTTGTTGCATGTCTAGTTCTCGAGTTATTAATTTTTCAAAATTTATCATGCCGATTCATGTGAAACTTGGTAGTTGAAGTCAAGCTGAATAAAATAAGGTCTATGCCACCCTCCTAGCACGTCTGGTAACCGAGTTATTTAATTCTAGAAATTTGCTATACTTGTCGAAAAAGTTTTACCTTTATCAGTGCTGATAACATTGAAACTTTTCAATGACATTCACTGGTTTACACAACACGTCATAACATCGAAACTACTCAACCGAATGGGCTGAAATTTGGTGCACAGATAGAAGAGGCTGTACCACTTCGGATGACACCGGTCTTATCTCTTCAGCACGCCTGGTTGCGGAGATATGAATGTTTAAATATTTGAATTAAAAACTTTATTCCGGGGAAACAAATTGACCGAATGGGTTGAGATTTGGTACACTGATAGAAGAGGCTGTGCCGCTTCGGATGGCGCCGGTCTTATCTCTTCAGCACGCCTGGTTGCGGAGATATGAATGTTTAAATATTTGAATTAAAACCGTTATTCCGGGAAAACTAATTGACCGAATGGGTTGAGATTTGGTACACTGATAGAAGAGGCTGTCCCGCTTCGGATGACGCCGGTCTTATCTCTTCAGCACGCCTGGTTGCGGAGATATGAATGTTTAAATATTTAAATTAAAACCGTTATTCCGGGAAAACTAATTGACCGAATGTGTTGAGATTTGGTACACTGATAGAAGAGGCTGTGCCCCTTAGGATGGCGCCGGTCTTATCTCTTCAGCACGCCTGGTTGCGGAGATATGAATGTTTAAATATTTAAATTAAAACCGGTATTCCGGGAAAACTAATTGACCGAATGGGTTGAGATTTGGTACACTGATAGAAGAGGCTGTGCCGCTTCGGATGGCGCCGGTCTTATCTCTTCAGCACGCCTGGTTGCGGAGATATGAATGTTTAAATATTTAAATTAAAACCGTTATTCCGGGAAAACTAATTGACCGAATGGGTTGAGATTTGGTACACTGATAGAAGAGGCTGTGCCGCTTCGGATGACGCCGGTCTTATCTCTTCAGCACGCCTGGTTGTGGAGATATGAATGTTTAAATATTTAAATTAAAACCGTTATTCCGGGAAAACTAATTGACCGAATGGGTTGAGATTTGGTACACTGATAGAAGAGGCTGTGCCGCTTCTGATGATGCCAGTCTTATCTCTTCAGCACGCCTGGTTGCCGAGAGATGAATGGTTAAATCTATAAATTAAAAACGCTATTCCGGGGAAACTAAATGACCGAATAAGCTGAAATTTGGTACACGGATAGAAGACATTATGCTGATTAAAATGAGATATAGAACAAATTTGTTGCATGTCTAGTTCTCGAGTTATTAATTTTTCAAAATTTATCATGCCGATTCATGTGAAACTTGGTAGTTGAAGTCAAGCTGAATAAAATAAGGTCTATGCCACCCTCCTAGTACGTCTGGTAACCGAGTTATTTAATTCTAGAAATTTGCTATACTTGGCGAAAAAGTTTTACCTTTATCAGTGCTGATAACATTGAAACTTTTCAATGACATTCACTGGTTTACAAAACACGTCATAACATCGAAACTACTCAACCGAATGGGCTGAAATTTGGTGCACAGATAGAAGAGGCTGTACCACTTCGGAGGACACCGGTCTTATCTCTTCAGCACGCCTGGTTGCGGAGATATAAATGTTTAAATATTTGAATTAAAAACTTTATTCCGGGGAAACAAATTGACCGAATGGGTTGAGATTTGGTACACTGATAGAAGAGACTGTGCCGCTTCGGATGGCGCCGGTCTTATCTCTTCAGCACGCCTGGTTGCGGAGATATGAATGTTTAAATATTTAAATTAAAACCGTTATTCCGGGAAAACTAATTGACCGAATGGGTTGAGATTTGGTACACTGATAGAAGAGGCTGTGCCGCTTCGGATGACGCCGGTCTTATCTCTTCAGCACGCCTGGTTGCCGAGAGATGAATGCTTAAATCTATAAATTAAAAACGCTATTCCGGGGAAACTAAATGACCGAATAAGCTGAAATTGGGTACACGGATAGAAGACATTATGCTGATTAAAATGAGATATAGAACAAATTTGTTGCATGTCTAGTTCTCGAGTTATTAATTTTTCAAAATTTATCATGCCGATTCATGAGAAACTTGGTAGTTGAAGTCAAGCTGAATAAAATAAGGTCTATGCCACCCTCCTAGCACGTCTGGTAACCGAGTTATTTAATTCTAGAAATTTGCTATACTTGGCGAAAAAGTTTTACCTTTATCAGTGCTGATAACATTGAAACTTTTCAATGACATTCACTGGTTTACACAACACGTCATAACATCGAAACTACTCAACCGAATGGGCTGAAATTTGGTGCACAGATAGAAGAGGCTGTACCACTTCGGATGACACCGGTCTTATCCCTTCAGCACGCCTGGTTGCGGAGATATGAATGTTTAAATATTTGAATTAAAAACTTTATTCCGGGGAAACAAATTGACCGAATGGGTTGAGATTTGGTACACTGATAGAAGAGGCTGTGCCGCTTCGGATGGCGCCGGTCTTATCTCTTCAGCACGCCTGGTTGCGGAGATATGAATGTTTAAATATTTGAATTAAAACCGTTATTCCGGGAAAACTAATTGACCGAATGGGTTGAGATTTGGTACACTGATAGAAGAGGCTGTCCCGCTTCGGATGACGCCGGTCTTATCTCTTCAGCACGCCTGGTTGCGGAGATATGAATGTTTAAATATTTAAATTAAAACCGTTATTCCGGGAAAACTAATTGACCGAATGTGTTGAGATTTGGTACACTGATAGAAGAGGCTGTGCCCCTTAGGATGGCGCCGGTCTTATCTCTTCAGCACGCCTGGTTGCGGAGATATGAATGTTTAAATATTTAAATTAAAACCGGTATTCCGGGAAAACTAATTGACCGAATGGGTTGAGATTTGGTACACTGATAGAAGAGGCTGTGCCGCTTCGGATGACGCCGGTCTTATCTCTTCAGCACGCCTGGTTGCCGAGAGACGAATGCTTAAATCTATAAATTAAAAACGCTATTCCGGGAAAACTAAATGACCGAATAAGCTGAAATTTGGTACACGGATAGAAGACATTATGCTGATTAAAATGAGATATAGAACAAATTTGTTGCATGTCTAGTTCTCGAGTTATTAATTTTTCAAAATTTATCATGCCGATTCATGTGAAACTTGGTAGTTGAAGTCAAGCTGAATAAAATAAGGTCTATGCCACCCTCCTAGTACGTCTGGTAACCGAGTTATTTAATTCTAGAAATTTGCTATACTTGGCGAAAAAGTTTTACCTTTATCAGTGCTGATAACATTGAAACTTTTCAATGACATTCACTGGTTTACAAAACACGTCATAACATCGAAACTACTCAACCGAATGGGCTGAAATTTGGTGCACAGATAGAAGAGGCTGTACCACTTCGGATGACACCGGTCTTATCTCTTCAGCACGCCTGGTTGCGGAGATATGAATGTTTAAATATTTGAATTAAAAACTTTATTCCGGGGAAACAAATTGACCGAATGGGTTGAGATTTGGTACACTGATAGAAGAGGCTGTGCCCCTTCGGATGGCGCCGGTCTTTTCTCTTCAGCACGCCTGGTTGCGGAGATATGAATGTTTAAATATTTAAATTAAAACCGTTATTCCGGGAAAACTAATTGACCGAATGGGTTGAGATTTGGTACACTGATAGAAGAGGCTGTGCCGCTTCTGATGATGCCAGTCTTATCTCTTCAGCACGCCTGGTTGCCGAGAGATGAATGCTTAAATCTATAAATTAAAAACGCTATTCCGGGGAAACTAAATGACCGAATAAGCTGAAATTTGGTACACGGATAGAAGACATTATGCTGATTAAAATGAGATATAGAACAAATTTGTTGCATGTCTAGTTCTCGAGTTATTAATTTTTCAAAATTTATCATGCCGATTCATGTGAAACTTGGTAGTTGAAATCAAGCTGAATAAAATAAGGTCTATGCCACCCTCCTAGTACGTCTGGTAACCGAGTTATTTAATTCTAGAAATTTGCTATACTTGGCGAAAAAGTTTTACCTTTATCAGTGCTGATAACATTGAAACTTTTCAATGACATTCACTGGTTTACAAAACACGTCATAACATCGAAACTACTCAACCGAATGGGCTGAAATTTGGTGCACAGATAGAAGAGGCTGTACCACTTCGGAGGACACCGGTCTTATCTCTTCAGCACGCCTGGTTGCGGAGATATAAATGTTTAAATATTTGAATTAAAAACTTTATTCCGGGGAAACAAATTGACCGAATGGGTTGAGATTTGGTACACTGATAGAAGAGACTGTGCCGCTTCGGATGGCGCCGGTCTTATCTCTTCAGCACGCCTGGTTGCGGAGATATGAATGTTTAAATATTTAAATTAAAACCGTTATTCCGGGAAAACTAATTGACCGAATGGGTTGAGATTTGGTACACTGATAGAAGAGGCTGTGCCGCTTCTGATGATGCCAGTCTTATCTCTTCAGCACGCCTGGTTGCCGAGAGATGAATGCTTAAATCTATAAATTAAAAACGCTATTCCGGGGAAACTAAATGACCGAATAAGCTGAAATTTGGTACACGGATAGAAGACATTATGCTGATTAAAATGAGATATAGAACAAATTTGTTGCATGTCTAGTTCTCGAGTTATTAATTTTTCAAAATTTATCATGCCGATTCATGTGAAACTTGGTAGTTGAAGTCAAGCTGAATAAAATAAGGTCTATGCCACCCTCCTAGTACGTCTGGTAACCGAGTTATTTAATTCTAGAAATTTGCTATACTTGGCGAAAAAGTTTTACCTTTATCAGTGCTGATAACATTGAAACTTTTCAATGACATTCACTGGTTTACAAAACACGTCATAACATCGAAACTACTCAACCGAATGGGCTGAAATTTGGTGCACAGATAGAAGAGGCTGTACCACTTCGGAGGACACCGGTCTTATCTCTTCAGCACGCCTGGTTGCGGAGATATAAATGTTTAAATATTTGAATTAAAAACTTTATTCCGGGGAAACAAATTGACCGAATGGGTTGAGATTTGGTACACTGATAGAAGAGACTGTGCCGCTTCGGATGGCGCCGGTCTTATCTCTTCAGCACGCCTGGTTGCGGAGATATGAATGTTTAAATATTTAAATTAAAACCGTTATTCCGGGAAAACTAATTGACCGAATGGGTTGAGATTTGGTACACTGATAGAAGAGGCTGTGCCGCTTCGGATGACGCCGGTCTTATCTCTTCAGCACGCCTGGTTGCCGAGAGATGAATGCTTAAATCTATAAATTAAAAACGCTATTCCGGGGAAACTAAATGACCGAATAAGCTGAAATTGGGTACACGGATAGAAGACATTATGCTGATTAAAATGAGATATAGAACAAATTTGTTGCATGTCTAGTTCTCGAGTTATTAATTTTTCAAAATTTATCATGCCGATTCATGAGAAACTTGGTAGTTGAAGTCAAGCTGAATAAAATAAGGTCTATGCCACCCTCCTAGCACGTCTGGTAACCGAGTTATTTAATTCTAGAAATTTGCTATACTTGGCGAAAAAGTTTTACCTTTATCAGTGCTGATAACATTGAAACTTTTCAATGACATTCACTGGTTTACACAACACGTCATAACATCGAAACTACTCAACCGAATGGGCTGAAATTTGGTGCACAGATAGAAGAGGCTGTACCACTTCGGATGACACCGGTCTTATCCCTTCAGCACGCCTGGTTGCGGAGATATGAATGTTTAAATATTTGAATTAAAAACTTTATTCCGGGGAAACAAATTGACCGAATGGGTTGAGATTTGGTACACTGATAGAAGAGGCTGTGCCGCTTCGGATGGCGCCGGTCTTATCTCTTCAGCACGCCTGGTTGCGGAGATATGAATGTTTAAATATTTGAATTAAAACCGTTATTCCGGGAAAACTAATTGACCGAATGGGTTGAGATTTGGTACACTGATAGAAGAGGCTGTCCCGCTTCGGATGACGCCGGTCTTATCTCTTCAGCACGCCTGGTTGCGGAGATATGAATGTTTAAATATTTAAATTAAAACCGTTATTCCGGGAAAACTAATTGACCGAATGTGTTGAGATTTGGTACACTGATAGAAGAGGCTGTGCCCCTTAGGATGGCGCCGGTCTTATCTCTTCAGCACGCCTGGTTGCGGAGATATGAATGTTTAAATATTTAAATTAAAACCGGTATTCCGGGAAAACTAATTGACCGAATGGGTTGAGATTTGGTACACTGATAGAAGAGGCTGTGCCGCTTCGGATGACGCCGGTCTTATCTCTTCAGCACGCCTGGTTGCCGAGAGACGAATGCTTAAATCTATAAATTAAAAACGCTATTCCGGGAAAACTAAATGACCGAATAAGCTGAAATTTGGTACACGGATAGAAGACATTATGCTGATTAAAATGAGATATAGAACAAATTTGTTGCATGTCTAGTTCTCGAGTTATTAATTTTTCAAAATTTATCATGCCGATTCATGTGAAACTTGGTAGTTGAAGTCAAGCTGAATAAAATAAGGTCTATGCCACCCTCCTAGTACGTCTGGTAACCGAGTTATTTAATTCTAGAAATTTGCTATACTTGGCGAAAAAGTTTTACCTTTATCAGTGCTGATAACATTGAAACTTTTCAATGACATTCACTGGTTTACAAAACACGTCATAACATCGAAACTACTCAACCGAATGGGCTGAAATTTGGTGCACAGATAGAAGAGGCTGTACCACTTCGGATGACACCGGTCTTATCTCTTCAGCACGCCTGGTTGCGGAGATATGAATGTTTAAATATTTGAATTAAAAACTTTATTCCGGGGAAACAAATTGACCGAATGGGTTGAGATTTGGTACACTGATAGAAGAGGCTGTGCCCCTTCGGATGGCGCCGGTCTTTTCTCTTCAGCACGCCTGGTTGCGGAGATATGAATGTTTAAATATTTAAATTAAAACCGTTATTCCGGGAAAACTAATTGACCGAATGGGTTGAGATTTGGTACACTGATAGAAGAGGCTGTGCCGCTTCTGATGATGCCAGTCTTATCTCTTCAGCACGCCTGGTTGCCGAGAGATGAATGCTTAAATCTATAAATTAAAAACGCTATTCCGGGGAAACTAAATGACCGAATAAGCTGAAATTTGGTACACGGATAGAAGACATTATGCTGATTAAAATGAGATATAGAACAAATTTGTTGCATGTCTAGTTCTCGAGTTATTAATTTTTCAAAATTTATCATGCCGATTCATGTGAAACTTGGTAGTTGAAATCAAGCTGAATAAAATAAGGTCTATGCCACCCTCCTAGTACGTCTGGTAACCGAGTTATTTAATTCTAGAAATTTGCTATACTTGGCGAAAAAGTTTTACCTTTATCAGTGCTGATAACATTGAAACTTTTCAATGACATTCACTGGTTTACAAAACACGTCATAACATCGAAACTACTCAACCGAATGGGCTGAAATTTGGTGCACAGATAGAAGAGGCTGTACCACTTCGGATGACACCGGTCTTATCTCTTCAGCACGCCTGGTTGCGGAGATATGAATGTTTAAATATTTGAATTAAAAACTTTATTCCGGGGAAACAAATTGACCGAATGGGTTGAGATTTGGTACACTGATAGAAGAGGCTGTGCCCCTTCGGATGGCGCCGGTCTTATCTCTTCAGCACGCCTGGTTGCGGAGATATGAATGTTTAAATATTTAAATTAAAACCGTTATTCCGGGAAAACTAATTGACCGAATGGGTTGAGATTTGGTACACTGATAGAAGAGGCTGTCCCGCTTCGGATGACGCCGGTCTTATCTCTTCAGCACGCCTGGTTGCGGAGATATGAATGTTTAAATATTTAAATTAAAACCGTTATTCCGGGAAAACTAATTGACCGAATGGGTTGAGATTTGGTACACTGATAGAAGAGGCTGTGCCGCTTCGGATGGCGCCGGTCTTATCTCTTCAGCACGCCTGGTTGCGGAGATATGAATGTTTAAATATTTAAATTAAAACCGTTATTCCGGGAAAACTAATTGACCGAATGGGTTGAGATTTGGTACACTGATAGAAGAGGCTGTGCCGCTTCGGATGACGCCGGTCTTATCTCTTCAGCACGCCTGGTTGCCGAGAGATGAATGCTTAAATCTATAAATTAAAAACGCTATTCCGGGGAAACTAAATGACCGAATAAGCTGAAATTTGGTACACGGATAGAAGACATTATGCTGATTAAAATGAGATATAGAACAAATTTGTTGCATGTCTAGTTCTCGAGTTATTAATTTTTCAAAATTTATCATGCCGATTCATGTGAAACTTGGTAGTTGAAGTCAAGCTGAATAAAATAAGGTCTATGCCACCCTCCTAGCACGTCTGGTAACCGAGTTATTTAATTCTAGAAATTTGCTATACTTGTCGAAAAAGTTTTACCTTTATCAGTGCTGATAACATTGAAACTTTTCAATGACATTCACTGGTTTACACAACACGTCATAACATCGAAACTACTCAACCGAATGGGCTGAAATTTGGTGCACAGATAGAAGAGGCTGTACCACTTCGGATGACACCGGTCTTATCTCTTCAGCACGCCTGGTTGCGGAGATATGAATGTTTAAATATTTGAATTAAAAACTTTATTCCGGGGAAACAAATTGACCGAATGGGTTGAGATTTGGTACAGTGATAGAAGAGGCTGTGCCGCTTCGGATGACGCCGGTCTTATCTCTTCAGCACGCCTGGTTGCGGAGATATAAATGTTTAAATATTTAAATTAAAACCGTTATTCCGGGAAAACAAATTGACCGAATGGGTTGAGATTTGGTACACTGATAGAAGAGGCTGTGCCGCTTCGGATGGCGCCGGTCTTATCTCTTCAGCACGCCTGGTTGCGGAGATATGAATGTTTAAATATTTGAATTAAAACCGTTATTCCGGGAAAACTAATTGACCGAATGGGTTGAGATTTGGTACACTGATAGAAGAGGCTGTCCCGCTTCGGATGACGCCGGTCTTATCTCTTCAGCACGCCTGGTTGCGGAGATATGAATGTTTAAATATTTAAATTAAAACCGTTATTCCGGGAAAACTAATTGACCGAATGTGTTGAGATTTGGTACACTGATAGAAGAGGCTGTGCCCCTTAGGATGGCGCCGGTCTTATCTCTTCAGCACGCCTGGTTGCGGAGATATGAATGTTTAAATATTTAAATTAAAACCGTTATTCCGGGAAAACTAATTGACCGAATGTGTTGAGATTTGGTACACTGATAGAAGAGGCTGTGCCCCTTAGGATGGCGCCGGTCTTATCTCTTCAGCACGCCTGGTTGCGGAGATATGAATGTTTAAATATTTAAATTAAAACCGGTATTCCGGGAAAACTAATTGACCGAATGGGTTGAGATTTGGTACACTGATAGAAGAGGCTGTGCCGCTTCGGATGACGCCGGTCTTATCTCTTCAGCACGCCTGGTTGCCGAGAGACGAATGCTTAAATCTATAAATTAAAAACGCTATTCCGGGAAAACTAAATGACCGAATAAGCTGAAATTTGGTACACGGATAGAAGACATTATGCTGATTAAAATGAGATATAGAACAAATTTGTTGCATGTCTAGTTCTCGAGTTATTAATTTTTCAAAATTTATCATGCCGATTCATGTGAAACTTGGTAGTTGAAGTCAAGCTGAATAAAATAAGGTCTATGCCACCCTCCTAGTACGTCTGGTAACCGAGTTATTTAATTCTAGAAATTTGCTATACTTGGCGAAAAAGTTTTACCTTTATCAGTGCTGATAACATTGAAACTTTTCAATGACATTCACTGGTTTACAAAACACGTCATAACATCGAAACTACTCAACCGAATGGGCTGAAATTTGGTGCACAGATAGAAGAGGCTGTACCACTTCGGATGACACCGGTCTTATCTCTTCAGCACGCCTGGTTGCGGAGATATGAATGTTTAAATATTTGAATTAAAAACTTTATTCCGGGGAAACAAATTGACCGAATGGGTTGAGATTTGGTACACTGATAGAAGAGGCTGTGCCCCTTCGGATGGCGCCGGTCTTTTCTCTTCAGCACGCCTGGTTGCGGAGATATGAATGTTTAAATATTTAAATTAAAACCGTTATTCCGGGAAAACTAATTGACCGAATGGGTTGAGATTTGGTACACTGATAGAAGAGGCTGTGCCGCTTCTGATGATGCCAGTCTTATCTCTTCAGCACGCCTGGTTGCCGAGAGATGAATGCTTAAATCTATAAATTAAAAACGCTATTCCGGGGAAACTAAATGACCGAATAAGCTGAAATTTGGTACACGGATAGAAGACATTATGCTGATTAAAATGAGATATAGAACAAATTTGTTGCATGTCTAGTTCTCGAGTTATTAATTTTTCAAAATTTATCATGCCGATTCATGTGAAACTTGGTAGTTGAAATCAAGCTGAATAAAATAAGGTCTATGCCACCCTCCTAGTACGTCTGGTAACCGAGTTATTTAATTCTAGAAATTTGCTATACTTGGCGAAAAAGTTTTACCTTTATCAGTGCTGATAACATTGAAACTTTTCAATGACATTCACTGGTTTACAAAACACGTCATAACATCGAAACTACTCAACCGAATGGGCTGAAATTTGGTGCACAGATAGAAGAGGCTGTACCACTTCGGATGACACCGGTCTTATCTCTTCAGCACGCCTGGTTGCGGAGATATGAATGTTTAAATATTTGAATTAAAAACTTTATTCCGGGGAAACAAATTGACCGAATGGGTTGAGATTTGGTACACTGATAGAAGAGGCTGTGCCCCTTCGGATGGCGCCGGTCTTATCTCTTCAGCACGCCTGGTTGCGGAGATATGAATGTTTAAATATTTAAATTAAAACCGTTATTCCGGGAAAACTAATTGACCGAATGGGTTGAGATTTGGTACACTGATAGAAGAGGCTGTCCCGCTTCGGATGACGCCGGTCTTATCTCTTCAGCACGCCTGGTTGCGGAGATATGAATGTTTAAATATTTAAATTAAAACCGTTATTCCGGGAAAACTAATTGACCGAATGGGTTGAGATTTGGTACACTGATAGAAGAGGCTGTGCCGCTTCGGATGGCGCCGGTCTTATCTCTTCAGCACGCCTGGTTGCGGAGATATGAATGTTTAAATATTTAAATTAAAACCGTTATTCCGGGAAAACTAATTGACCGAATGGGTTGAGATTTGGTACACTGATAGAAGAGGCTGTGCCGCTTCGGATGACGCCGGTCTTATCTCTTCAGCACGCCTGGTTGCCGAGAGATGAATGCTTAAATCTATAAATTAAAAACGCTATTCCGGGGAAACTAAATGACCGAATAAGCTGAAATTTGGTACACGGATAGAAGACATTATGCTGATTAAAATGAGATATAGAACAAATTTGTTGCATGTCTAGTTCTCGAGTTATTAATTTTTCAAAATTTATCATGCCGATTCATGTGAAACTTGGTAGTTGAAGTCAAGCTGAATAAAATAAGGTCTATGCCACCCTCCTAGCACGTCTGGTAACCGAGTTATTTAATTCTAGAAATTTGCTATACTTGTCGAAAAAGTTTTACCTTTATCAGTGCTGATAACATTGAAACTTTTCAATGACATTCACTGGTTTACACAACACGTCATAACATCGAAACTACTCAACCGAATGGGCTGAAATTTGGTGCACAGATAGAAGAGGCTGTACCACTTCGGATGACACCGGTCTTATCTCTTCAGCACGCCTGGTTGCGGAGATATGAATGTTTAAATATTTGAATTAAAAACTTTATTCCGGGGAAACAAATTGACCGAATGGGTTGAGATTTGGTACAGTGATAGAAGAGGCTGTGCCGCTTCGGATGACGCCGGTCTTATCTCTTCAGCACGCCTGGTTGCGGAGATATAAATGTTTAAATATTTAAATTAAAACCGTTATTCCGGGAAAACAAATTGACCGAATGGGTTGAGATTTGGTACACTGATAGAAGAGGCTGTGCCGCTTCGGATGGCGCCGGTCTTATCTCTTCAGCACGCCTGGTTGCGGAGATATGAATGTTTAAATATTTGAATTAAAACCGTTATTCCGGGAAAACTAATTGACCGAATGGGTTGAGATTTGGTACACTGATAGAAGAGGCTGTCCCGCTTCGGATGACGCCGGTCTTATCTCTTCAGCACGCCTGGTTGCGGAGATATGAATGTTTAAATATTTAAATTAAAACCGTTATTCCGGGAAAACTAATTGACCGAATGTGTTGAGATTTGGTACACTGATAGAAGAGGCTGTGCCCCTTAGGATGGCGCCGGTCTTATCTCTTCAGCACGCCTGGTTGCGGAGATATGAATGTTTAAATATTTAAATTAAAACCGGTATTCCGGGAAAACTAATTGACCGAATGGGTTGAGATTTGGTACACTGATAGAAGAGGCTGTGCCGCTTCGGATGACGCCGGTCTTATCTCTTCAGCACGCCTGGTTGCCGAGAGATGAATGCTTAAATCTATAAATTAAAAACGCTATTCCGGGAAAACTAAATGACGGAATAAGCTGAAATTTGGTACACGGATAGAAGACATTATGCTGATTAAAATGAGATATAGAACAAATTTGTTGCATGTCTAGTTCTCGAGTTATTAATTTTTCAAAATTTATCATGCCGATTCATGTGAAACTTGGTAGTTGAAGTCAAGCTGAATAAAATAAGGTCTATGCCACCCTCCTAGTACGTCTGGTAACCGAGTTATTTAATTCTAGAAATTTGCTATACTTGGCGAAAAAGTTTTACCTTTATCAGTGCTGATAACATTGAAACTTTTCAATGACATTCACTGGTTTACAAAACACGTCATAACATCGAAACTACTCAACCGAATGGGCTGAAATTTGGTGCACAGATAGAAGAGGCTGTACCACTTCGGATGACACCGGTCTTATCTCTTCAGCACGCCTGGTTGCGGAGATATGAATGTTTAAATATTTGAATTAAAAACTTTATTCCGGGGAAACAAATTGACCGAATGGGTTGAGATTTGGTACACTGATAGAAGAGGCTGTGCCCCTTCGGATGGCGCCGGTCTTATCTCTTCAGCACGCCTGGTTGCGGAGATATGAATGTTTAAATATTTAAATTAAAACCGTTATTCCGGGAAAACTAATTGACCGAATGGGTTGAGATTTGGTACACTGATAGAAGAGGCTGTCCCGCTTCGGATGACGCCGGTCTTATCTCTTCAGCACGCCTGGTTGCGGAGATATGAATGTTTAAATATTTAAATTAAAACCGTTATTCCGGGAAAACTAATTGACCGAATGGGTTGAGATTTGGTACACTGATAGAAGAGGCTGTGCCGCTTCTGATGATGCCAGTCTTATCTCTTCAGCACGCCTGGTTGCCAAGAGATGAATGCTTAAATCTATAAATTAAAAACGCTATTCCGGGGAAACTAAATGACCGAATAAGCTGAAATTTGGTACACGGATAGAAGACATTATGCTGATTAAAATGAGATATAGAACAAATTTGTTGCATGTCTAGTTCTCGAGTTATTAATTTTTCAAAATTTATCATGCCGATTCATGTGAAACTTGGTAGTTGAAATCAAGCTGAATAAAATAAGGTCTATGCCACCCTCCTAGTACGTCTGGTAACCGAGTTATTTAATTCTAGAAATTTGCTATACTTGGCGAAAAAGTTTTACCTTTATCAGTGCTGATAACATTGAAACTTTTCAATGACATTCACTGGTTTACAAAACACGTCATAACATCGAAACTACTCAACCGAATGGGCTGAAATTTGGTGCACAGATAGAAGAGGCTGTACCACTTCGGATGACACCGGTCTTATCTCCTCAGCACGCCTGGTTGCGGAGATATGAATGTTTAAATATTTGAATTAAAAACTTTATTCCGGGGAAACAAATTGACCGAATGGGTTGAGATTTGGTACACTGATAGAAGAGGCTGTGCCCCTTCGGATGGCGCCGGTCTTATCTCTTCAGCACGCCTGGTTGCGGAGATATGAATGTTTAAATATTTAAATTAAAACCGTTATTCCGGGAAAACAAATTGACCGAATGGGTTGAGATTTGGTACAGTGATAGAAGAGGCTGTGCCGCTTCGGATGACGCCGGTCTTATCTCTTCAGCACGCCTGGTTGCGGAGATATAAATGTTTAAATATTTAAATTAAAACCGTTATTCCGGGAAAACAAATTGACCGAATGGGTTGAGATTTGGTACACTGATAGAAGAGGCTGTGCCGCTTCGGATGGCGCCGGTCTTATCTCTTCAGCACGCCTGGTTGCGGAGATATGAATGTTTAAATATTTGAATTAAAACCGTTATTCCGGGAAAACTAATTGACCGAATGGGTTGAGATTTGGTACACTGATAGAAGAGGCTGTCCCGCTTCGGATGACGCCGGTCTTATCTCTTCAGCACGCCTGGTTGCGGAGATATGAATGTTTAAATATTTAAATTAAAACCGTTATTCCGGGAAAACTAATTGACCGAATGTGTTGAGATTTGGTACACTGATAGAAGAGGCTGTGCCCCTTAGGATGGCGCCGGTCTTATCTCTTCAGCACGCCTGGTTGCGGAGATATGAATGTTTAAATATTTAAATTAAAACCGGTATTCCGGGAAAACTAATTGACCGAATGGGTTGAGATTTGGTACACTGATAGAAGAGGCTGTGCCGCTTCGGATGACGCCGGTCTTATCTCTTCAGCACGCCTGGTTGCCGAGAGATGAATGCTTAAATCTATAAATTAAAAACGCTATTCCGGGAAAACTAAATGACGGAATAAGCTGAAATTTGGTACACGGATAGAAGACATTATGCTGATTAAAATGAGATATAGAACAAATTTGTTGCATGTCTAGTTCTCGAGTTATTAATTTTTCAAAATTTATCATGCCGATTCATGTGAAACTTGGTAGTTGAAGTCAAGCTGAATAAAATAAGGTCTATGCCACCCTCCTAGTACGTCTGGTAACCGAGTTATTTAATTCTAGAAATTTGCTATACTTGGCGAAAAAGTTTTACCTTTATCAGTGCTGATAACATTGAAACTTTTCAATGACATTCACTGGTTTACAAAACACGTCATAACATCGAAACTACTCAACCGAATGGGCTGAAATTTGGTGCACAGATAGAAGAGGCTGTACCACTTCGGATGACACCGGTCTTATCTCTTCAGCACGCCTGGTTGCGGAGATATGAATGTTTAAATATTTGAATTAAAAACTTTATTCCGGGGAAACAAATTGACCGAATGGGTTGAGATTTGGTACACTGATAGAAGAGGCTGTGCCCCTTCGGATGGCGCCGGTCTTATCTCTTCAGCACGCCTGGTTGCGGAGATATGAATGTTTAAATATTTAAATTAAAACCGTTATTCCGGGAAAACTAATTGACCGAATGGGTTGAGATTTGGTACACTGATAGAAGAGGCTGTCCCGCTTCGGATGACGCCGGTCTTATCTCTTCAGCACGCCTGGTTGCGGAGATATGAATGTTTAAATATTTAAATTAAAACCGTTATTCCGGGAAAACTAATTGACCGAATGGGTTGAGATTTGGTACACTGATAGAAGAGGCTGTGCCGCTTCTGATGATGCCAGTCTTATCTCTTCAGCACGCCTGGTTGCCAAGAGATGAATGCTTAAATCTATAAATTAAAAACGCTATTCCGGGGAAACTAAATGACCGAATAAGCTGAAATTTGGTACACGGATAGAAGACATTATGCTGATTAAAATGAGATATAGAACAAATTTGTTGCATGTCTAGTTCTCGAGTTATTAATTTTTCAAAATTTATCATGCCGATTCATGTGAAACTTGGTAGTTGAAATCAAGCTGAATAAAATAAGGTCTATGCCACCCTCCTAGTACGTCTGGTAACCGAGTTATTTAATTCTAGAAATTTGCTATACTTGGCGAAAAAGTTTTACCTTTATCAGTGCTGATAACATTGAAACTTTTCAATGACATTCACTGGTTTACAAAACACGTCATAACATCGAAACTACTCAACCGAATGGGCTGAAATTTGGTGCACAGATAGAAGAGGCTGTACCACTTCGGATGACACCGGTCTTATCTCCTCAGCACGCCTGGTTGCGGAGATATGAATGTTTAAATATTTGAATTAAAAACTTTATTCCGGGGAAACAAATTGACCGAATGGGTTGAGATTTGGTACACTGATAGAAGAGGCTGTGCCCCTTCGGATGGCGCCGGTCTTATCTCTTCAGCACGCCTGGTTGCGGAGATATGAATGTTTAAATATTTAAATTAAAACCGTTATTCCGGGAAAACTAATTGACCGAATGGGTTGAGATTTGGTACACTGATAGAAGAGGCTGTCCCGCTTCGGATGACGCCGGTCTTATCTCTTCAGCACGCCTGGTTGCGGAGATATGAATGTTTAAATATTTAAATTAAAACCGTTATTCCGGGAAAACTAATTGACCGAATGGGTTGAGATTTGGTACACTGATAGAAGAGGCTGTGCCGCTTCTGATGATGCCAGTCTTATCTCTTCAGCACGCCTGGTTGCCGAGAGATGAATGCTTAAATCTATAAATTAAAAACGCTATTCCGGGGAAACTAAATGACCGAATAAGCTGAAATTTGGTACACGGATAGAAGACATTATGCTGATTAAAATGAGATATAGAACAAATTTGTTGCATGTCTAGTTCTCGAGTTATTAATTTTTCAAAATTTATCATGCCGATTCATGTGAAACTTGGTAGTTGAAATCAAGCTGAATAAAATAAGGTCTATGCCACCCTCCTAGTACGTCTGGTAACCGAGTTATTTAATTCTAGAAATTTGCTATACTTGGCGAAAAAGTTTTACCTTTATCAGTGCTGATAACATTGAAACTTTTCAATGACATTCACTGGTTTACAAAACACGTCATAACATCGAAACTACTCAACCGAATGGGCTGAAATTTGGTGCACAGATAGAAGAGGCTGTACCACTTCGGATGACACCGGTCTTATCTCCTCAGCACGCCTGGTTGCGGAGATATGAATGTTTAAATATTTGAATTAAAAACTTTATTCCGGGGAAACAAATTGACCGAATGGGTTGAGATTTGGTACACTGATAGAAGAGGCTGTGCCCCTTCGGATGGCGCCGGTCTTTTCTCTTCAGCACGCCTGGTTGCGGAGATATGAATGTTTAAATATTTAAATTAAAACCGTTATTCCGGGAAAACTAATTGACCGAATGGGTTGAGATTTGGTACACTGATAGAAGAGGCTGTGCCGCTTCTGATGATGCCAGTCTTATCTCTTCAGCACGCCTGGTTGCCGAGAGATGAATGCTTAAATCTATAAATTAAAAACGCTATTCCGGGGAAACTAAATGACCGAATAAGCTGAAATTTGGTACACGGATAGAAGACATTATGCTGATTAAAATGAGATATAGAACAAATTTGTTGCATGTCTAGTTCTCGAGTTATTAATTTTTCAAAATTTATCATGCCGATTCATGTGAAACTTGGTAGTTGAAATCAAGCTGAATAAAATAAGGTCTATGCCACCCTCCTAGTACGTCTGGTAACCGAGTTATTTAATTCTAGAAATTTGCTATACTTGGCGAAAAAGTTTTACCTTTATCAGTGCTGATAACATTGAAACTTTTCAATGACATTCACTGGTTTACAAAACACGTCATAACATCGAAACTACTCAACCGAATGGGCTGAAATTTGGTGCACAGATAGAAGAGGCTGTACCACTTCGGATGACACCGGTCTTATCTCTTCAGCACGCCTGGTTGCGGAGATATGAATGTTTAAATATTTGAATTAAAAACTTTATTCCGGGGAAACAAATTGACCGAATGGGTTGAGATTTGGTACACTGATAGAAGAGGCTGTGCCCCTTCGGATGGCGCCGGTCTTATCTCTTCAGCACGCCTGGTTGCGGAGATATGAATGTTTAAATATTTAAATTAAAACCGTTATTCCGGGAAAACTAATTGACCGAATGGGTTGAGATTTGGTACACTGATAGAAGAGGCTGTCCCGCTTCGGATGACGCCGGTCTTATCTCTTCAGCACGCCTGGTTGCGGAGATATGAATGTTTAAATATTTAAATTAAAACCGTTATTCCGGGAAAACTAATTGACCGAATGGGTTGAGATTTGGTACACTGATAGAAGAGGCTGTGCCGCTTCTGATGATGCCAGTCTTATCTCTTCAGCACGCCTGGTTGCCAAGAGATGAATGCTTAAATCTATAAATTAAAAACGCTATTCCGGGGAAACTAAATGACCGAATAAGCTGAAATTTGGTACACGGATAGAAGACATTATGCTGATTAAAATGAGATATAGAACAAATTTGTTGCATGTCTAGTTCTCGAGTTATTAATTTTTCAAAATTTATCATGCCGATTCATGTGAAACTTGGTAGTTGAAATCAAGCTGAATAAAATAAGGTCTATGCCACCCTCCTAGTACGTCTGGTAACCGAGTTATTTAATTCTAGAAATTTGCTATACTTGGCGAAAAAGTTTTACCTTTATCAGTGCTGATAACATTGAAACTTTTCAATGACATTCACTGGTTTACAAAACACGTCATAACATCGAAACTACTCAACCGAATGGGCTGAAATTTGGTGCACAGATAGAAGAGGCTGTACCACTTCGGATGACACCGGTCTTATCTCCTCAGCACGCCTGGTTGCGGAGATATGAATGTTTAAATATTTGAATTAAAAACTTTATTCCGGGGAAACAAATTGACCGAATGGGTTGAGATTTGGTACACTGATAGAAGAGGCTGTGCCCCTTCGGATGGCGCCGGTCTTATCTCTTCAGCACGCCTGGTTGCGGAGATATGAATGTTTAAATATTTAAATTAAAACCGTTATTCCGGGAAAACTAATTGACCGAATGGGTTGAGATTTGGTACACTGATAGAAGAGGCTGTCCCGCTTCGGATGACGCCGGTCTTATCTCTTCAGCACGCCTGGTTGCGGAGATATGAATGTTTAAATATTTAAATTAAAACCGTTATTCCGGGAAAACTAATTGACCGAATGGGTTGAGATTTGGTACACTGATAGAAGAGGCTGTGCCGCTTCTGATGATGCCAGTCTTATCTCTTCAGCACGCCTGGTTGCCGAGAGATGAATGCTTAAATCTATAAATTAAAAACGCTATTCCGGGGAAACTAAATGACCGAATAAGCTGAAATTTGGTACACGGATAGAAGACATTATGCTGATTAAAATGAGATATAGAACAAATTTGTTGCATGTCTAGTTCTCGAGTTATTAATTTTTCAAAATTTATCATGCCGATTCATGTGAAACTTGGTAGTTGAAATCAAGCTGAATAAAATAAGGTCTATGCCACCCTCCTAGTACGTCTGGTAACCGAGTTATTTAATTCTAGAAATTTGCTATACTTGGCGAAAAAGTTTTACCTTTATCAGTGCTGATAACATTGAAACTTTTCAATGACATTCACTGGTTTACAAAACACGTCATAACATCGAAACTACTCAACCGAATGGGCTGAAATTTGGTGCACAGATAGAAGAGGCTGTACCACTTCGGATGACACCGGTCTTATCTCCTCAGCACGCCTGGTTGCGGAGATATGAATGTTTAAATATTTGAATTAAAAACTTTATTCCGGGGAAACAAATTGACCGAATGGGTTGAGATTTGGTACACTGATAGAAGAGGCTGTGCCCCTTCGGATGGCGCCGGTCTTTTCTCTTCAGCACGCCTGGTTGCGGAGATATGAATGTTTAAATATTTAAATTAAAACCGTTATTCCGGGAAAACTAATTGACCGAATGGGTTGAGATTTGGTACACTGATAGAAGAGGCTGTGCCGCTTCTGATGATGCCAGTCTTATCTCTTCAGCACGCCTGGTTGCCGAGAGATGAATGCTTAAATCTATAAATTAAAAACGCTATTCCGGGGAAACTAAATGACCGAATAAGCTGAAATTTGGTACACGGATAGAAGACATTATGCTGATTAAAATGAGATATAGAACAAATTTGTTGCATGTCTAGTTCTCGAGTTATTAATTTTTCAAAACTTATCATGCCGATTCATGTGAAACTTGGTAGTTGAAATCAAGCTGAATAAAATAAGGTCTATGCCACCCTCCTAGTACGTCTGGTAACCGAGTTATTTAATTCTAGAAATTTGCTATACTTGGCGAAAAAGTTTTACCTTTATCAGTGCTGATAACATTGAAACTTTTCAATGACATTCACTGGTTTACAAAACACGTCATAACATCGAAACTACTCAACCGAATGGGCTGAAATTTGGTGCACAGATAGAAGAGGCTGTACCACTTCGGATGACACCGGTCTTATCTCTTCAGCACGCCTGGTTGCGGAGATATGAATGTTTAAATATTTAAATTAAAACCGTTATTCCGGGAAAACTAATAGACCCAATGGGTTGAGATTTGGTACACTGATAGAAGAGGCTGTGCCGCTTCGGATGACACCGGTCTTATCTCTTCAACACGCCTGGTTGCCGAGATATGATATGATTGATTAACGGTTTTAAGTTAAATATTTAAACATTCATATCTCCGCAACCAGGCGTGCTGAAGAGATAAGACCGGCGTCATCCGAAGCGGCACAGCTTCTTCTATCAGTGTACCAAATCTCAACCCATTCGGTCAATTAGTTTTCCCGGAATAACGGTTTTAATTTAAATATTTAAACATTCATATCTCCGCAACCAGGCGTGCTGAAGAGATAAGACCGGTGTCATGCGAAGCGGCACAGCCTCTTCTACCCGCGCACCAAATTTCAACCCATTCGGTTGAGTAGTTTCGATGTTATGACGTGTTTTGTAAACCAGTGAATGTCATTGAAAAGTTTCAATGTTATCAGCACTGATAAAGGTAAAACTTTTTCGCCAAGTATAGCAAATTTCTAGAATTAAATAACTCGGTTACCAGACGTACTAGGAGGGTGGCATAGACCTTATTTTATTCAGCTTGACTTCAACTACCAAGTTTCACGTGAATCGGCATGATAAATTTTGAAAAATTAATAACTCGAGAACTAGACATGCAACAAATTTGTTTTATATCTCATTATAATCAGCATAATGTGTTCTATCAGTATGCCAAATTTCATCTCATTCGGTCAATTAGTTTCTCCGGAATAACGGTTTTAATTTAAATATTTAAACTTTCATATCTCGGTAACCAGGCCTGCTGAAGAGATAAGAAGGGTGTCATCCGAAGCGGCACAGCCTCTTCTATTCATGCACCAAATTTCAGCTAATTCGGTCAATTAGTTTCCCCGGAACAACGGTTTTAATTTAAATATTTAAACATTCATATCTCCGCAACCAGGCGTGCTGAAGAGATAAGAGCGGTGTCATCCGAAGCGGCACAGCCTCTTCTACCCGTGAACCAAATTTCAGCTCATTCGGTCAATTAGTTTCCCCGGAATAAAGTTTTTAATTCAAATATTTAAACATTCATATCTCGGCAACCAGGCGTGCTGAAGATATAAGACCGGCGTCATCCGAAGCGGCACAGCCTCTTCTACCCGTGAACCAAATTTCAACCCATTCGGTCAATTAGTTTTCCCGGAATAACGGTTTTAATTTAAATATTTAAACGTTCATATCTCCGCAACCAGGCGTGCTGAAGAGATAAGACCGGCGTCATCCGAAGCGGCACAGCCTCTTCTATCAGTGTACCAAATCTCAACCCATTCGGTCAATTAGTTTTCCCGGAATAACGGTTTTAATTTAAATATTTAAACATTCATATCTCCGCAACCAGGCGTGCTGAAGAGATAAGACCGGTGTCATCCGAAGCGGCACAGCCTCTTCTATCAGTGTACCAAATCTCAACCCATTCGGTCAATTAGTTTTCCCGGATTAACGGTTTTAATTTAAATATTTAAACATTCATATCTCCGCAACCAGGCGTGCTGAAGAGATAAGACCGGCGTCATCCGAAGCGGCACAGCCTCTTCTACCCGTGAACCAAATTTCAACCCATTCGGTCAATTAGTTTTCCCGGAATAACGGTTTTAATTTAAATATTTAAACATTCATATCTCCGCAACCAGGCGTGCTGAAGAGATAAGACCGGCGTCATCCGAAGCGGCACAGCCTTTTCTATCAGTGTACGAAATTTCAGCCCATTCGGTTGAGTAGTTTCGATGTTATGACGTGTTTTGTAAACCAGTGAATGTCATTGAAAAGTTTCAATGTTATCAGCACTGATAAAGGTAAAACTTTTTCGCCAAGTATAGCAAATTTCTAGAATTAAATAACTCAGTTACCAGACGTACTACGAGGGTGGCATAGACCTTATTTTATTCAGCTTGACTTCAACTACCAAGTTTCACGTGAATCGGCATGATAAATTTTGATAAATTAATAACTCGAGAACTAGACATGCAACAAATTTGTTTTATATCTCATTATAATCAGCATAATGTCTTCTATCAGTATGCCAAATTTCATCTCATTCGGTCAATTAGTTTTCCCGGAATAACGGTTTTAATTTAAATATTTAAACATTCATATCTCCGCAACCAGGCGTGCTGAAGAGATAAGACCGGCGTCATCCGAAGCGGCACAGCCTCTTCTACCCGTGAACCAAATTTCAACCCATTCGGTCAATTAGTTTTCCCGGAATAACGGTTTTAATTTAAATATTTAAACGTTCATATCTCCGCAACCAGGCGTGCTGAAGAGATAAGACCGGCGTCATCCGAAGCGGCACAGCCTCTTCTATCAGTGTACCAAATCTCAACCCATTCGGTCAATTAGTTTTCCCGGAATAACGGTTTTAATTTAAATATTTAAACATTCATATCTCCGCAACCAGGCGTGCTGAAGAGATAAGACCGGCGCCATCCGAAGGGGCACAGCCTCTTCTATCAGTGTACCAAATCTCAACCCATTCGGTCAATTTGTTTCCCCGGAATAAAGTTTTTAATTCAAATATTTAAACATTCATATCTCCGCAACCAGGCGTGCTGAAGAGATAAGACCGGTGTCATCCGAAGTGGTACAGCCTCTTCTACCCGCGCACCAAATTTCAACCCATTCGGTTGAGTAGTTTCGATGTTATGACGTGTTTTGTAAACCAGTGAATGTCATTGAAAAGTTTCAATGTTATCAGCACTGATAAAAGTAAAACTTTTTCGCCAAGTATAGCAAATTTCTAGAATTAAATAACTCGGTTACCAGACGTACTAGGAGGGTGGCATAGACCTTATTTTATTCAGCTTGACTTCAACTACCAAGTTTCACGTGAATCGGCATGATAAATTTTGAAAAATTAATAACTCGAGAACTAGACATGCAACAAATTTGTTTTATATCTCATTATAATCAGCATAATGTGTTCTATCAGTATGCCAAATTTCATCTCATTCGGTCAATTATTTTCTCCGGAATAACGGTTTTAATTTAAATATTTAAACTTTCATATCTCGGTAACCAGGCCTGCTGAAGAGATAAGAAGGGTGGCATCCGAAGCGGCACAGCCTCTTCTATTCATGCACCAAATTTCAGCTAATTCGGTCAATTAGTTTCCCCGGAACAACGGTTTTAATTTAAATATTTAAACATTCATATCTCCGCAACCAGGCGTGCTGAAGAGATAAGACCGGTGTCATGCGAAGCGGCACAGCCTCTTCTACCCGCGCACCAAATTTCAACCCATTCGGTTGAGTAGTTTCGATGTTATGACGTGTTTTGTAAACCAGTGAATGTCATTGAAAAGTTTCAATGTTATCAGCACTGATAAAGGTAAAACTTTTTCGCCAAGTATAGCAAATTTCTAGAATTAAATAACTCGGTTACCAGACGTACTAGGAGGGTGGCATAGACCTTATTTTATTCAGCTTGACTTCAACTACCAAGTTTCACGTGAATCGGCATGATAAATTTTGAAAAATTAATAACTCGAGAACTAGACATGCAACAAATTTGTTTTATATCTCATTATAATCAGCATAATGTGTTCTATCAGTATGCCAAATTTCATCTCATTCGGTCAATTAGTTTCTCCGGAATAACGGTTTTAATTTAAATATTTAAACTTTCATATCTCGGTAACCAGGCCTGCTGAAGAGATAAGAAGGGTGTCATCCGAAGCGGCACAGCCTCTTCTATTCATGCACCAAATTTCAGCTAATTCGGTCAATTAGTTTCCCCGGAACAACGGTTTTAATTTAAATATTTAAACATTCATATCTCCGCAACCAGGCGTGCTGAAGAGATAAGACCGGTGTCATCCGAAGCGGCACAGCCTCTTCTACCCGTGAACCAAATTTCAGCTCATTCGGTCAATTAGTTTCCCCGGAATAAAGTTTTTAATTCAAATATTTAAACATTCATATCTCGGCAACCAGGCGTGCTGAAGATATAAGACCGGCGTCATCCGAAGCGGCACAGCCTCTTCTACCCGTGAACCAAATTTCAACCCATTCGGTCAATTAGTTTTCCCGGAATAACGGTTTTAATTTAAATATTTAAACGTTCATATCTCCGCAACCAGGCGTGCTGAAGAGATAAGACCGGCGTCATCCGAAGCGGCACAGCCTCTTCTATCAGTGTACCAAATCTCAACCCATTCGGTCAATTAGTTTTCCCGGAATAACGGTTTTAATTTAAATATTTAAACATTCATATCTCCGCAACCAGGCGTGCTGAAGAGATAAGACCGGTGTCATCCGAAGCGGCACAGCCTCTTCTATCAGTGTACCAAATCTCAACCCATTCGGTCAATTAGTTTTCCCGGATTAACGGTTTTAATTTAAATATTTAAACATTCATATCTCCGCAACCAGGCGTGCTGAAGAGATAAGACCGGCGTCATCCGAAGCGGCACAGCCTCTTCTACCCGTGAACCAAATTTCAACCCATTCGGTCAATTAGTTTTCCCGGAATAACGGTTTTAATTTAAATATTTAAACATTCATATCTCCGCAACCAGGCGTGCTGAAGAGATAAGACCGGCGTCATCCGAAGCGGCACAGCCTTTTCTATCAGTGTACGAAATTTCAGCCCATTCGGTTGAGTAGTTTCGATGTTATGACGTGTTTTGTAAACCAGTGAATGTCATTGAAAAGTTTCAATGTTATCAGCACTGATAAAGGTAAAACTTTTTCGCCAAGTATAGCAAATTTCTAGAATTAAATAACTCAGTTACCAGACGTACTACGAGGGTGGCATAGACCTTATTTTATTCAGCTTGACTTCAACTACCAAGTTTCACGTGAATCGGCATGATAAATTTTGATAAATTAATAACTCGAGAACTAGACATGCAACAAATTTGTTTTATATCTCATTATAATCAGCATAATGTCTTCTATCAGTATGCCAAATTTCATCTCATTCGGTCAATTAGTTTTCCCGGAATAACGGTTTTAATTTAAATATTTAAACATTCATATCTCCGCAACCAGGCGTGCTGAAGAGATAAGACCGGCGTCATCCGAAGCGGCACAGCCTCTTCTACCCGTGAACCAAATTTCAACCCATTCGGTCAATTAGTTTTCCCGGAATAACGGTTTTAATTTAAATATTTAAACGTTCATATCTCCGCAACCAGGCGTGCTGAAGAGATAAGACCGGCGTCATCCGAAGCGGCACAGCCTCTTCTATCAGTGTACCAAATCTCAACCCATTCGGTCAATTAGTTTTCCCGGAATAACGGTTTTAATTTAAATATTTAAACATTCATATCTCCGCAACCAGGCGTGCTGAAGAGATAAGACCGGCGCCATCCGAAGGGGCACAGCCTCTTCTATCAGTGTACCAAATCTCAACCCATTCGGTCAATTTGTTTCCCCGGAATAAAGTTTTTAATTCAAATATTTAAACATTCATATCTCCGCAACCAGGCGTGCTGAAGAGATAAGACCGGTGTCATCCGAAGTGGTACAGCCTCTTCTACCCGCGCACCAAATTTCAACCCATTCGGTTGAGTAGTTTCGATGTTATGACGTGTTTTGTAAACCAGTGAATGTCATTGAAAAGTTTCAATGTTATCAGCACTGATAAAAGTAAAACTTTTTCGCCAAGTATAGCAAATTTCTAGAATTAAATAACTCGGTTACCAGACGTACTAGGAGGGTGGCATAGACCTTATTTTATTCAGCTTGACTTCAACTACCAAGTTTCACGTGAATCGGCATGATAAATTTTGAAAAATTAATAACTCGAGAACTAGACATGCAACAAATTTGTTTTATATCTCATTATAATCAGCATAATGTGTTCTATCAGTATGCCAAATTTCATCTCATTCGGTCAATTATTTTCTCCGGAATAACGGTTTTAATTTAAATATTTAAACTTTCATATCTCGGTAACCAGGCCTGCTGAAGAGATAAGAAGGGTGGCATCCGAAGCGGCACAGCCTCTTCTATTCATGCACCAAATTTCAGCTAATTCGGTCAATTAGTTTCCCCGGAACAACGGTTTTAATTTAAATATTTAAACATTCATATCTCCGCAACCAGGCGTGCTGAAGAGATAAGACCGGTGTCATCCGAAGCGGCACAGCCTCTTCTATCAGTGTACCAAATCTCAACCCATTCGGTCAATTAGTTTTCCCGGATTAACGGTTTTAATTTAAATATTTAAACATTCATATCTCCGCAACCAGGCGTGCTGAAGAGATAAGACCGGCGTCATCCGAAGCGGCACAGCCTCTTCTACCCGTGAACCAAATTTCAACCCATTCGGTCAATTAGTTTTCCCGGAATAACGGTTTTAATTTAAATATTTAAACATTCATATCTCCGCAACCAGGCGTGCTGAAGAGATAAGACCGGCGTCATCCGAAGCGGCACAGCCTTTTCTATCAGTGTACGAAATTTCAGCCCATTCGGTTGAGTAGTTTCGATGTTATGACGTGTTTTGTAAACCAGTGAATGTCATTGAAAAGTTTCAATGTTATCAGCACTGATAAAGGTAAAACTTTTTCGCCAAGTATAGCAAATTTCTAGAATTAAATAACTCAGTTACCAGACGTACTACGAGGGTGGCATAGACCTTATTTTATTCAGCTTGACTTCAACTACCAAGTTTCACGTGAATCGGCATGATAAATTTTGATAAATTAATAACTCGAGAACTAGACATGCAACAAATTTGTTTTATATCTCATTATAATCAGCATAATGTCTTCTATCAGTATGCCAAATTTCATCTCATTCGGTCAATTAGTTTTCCCGGAATAACGGTTTTAATTTAAATATTTAAACATTCATATCTCCGCAACCAGGCGTGCTGAAGAGATAAGACCGGTGTCATCCGAAGCGGCACAGCCTCTTCTATCAGTGTACCAAATCTCAACCCATTCGGTCAATTAGTTTTCCCGGAATAACGGTTTTAATTTAAATATTTAAACATTCATATCTCCGCAACCAGGCGTGCTGAAGAGATAAGACCGGCGCCATCCGAAGGGGCACAGCCTCTTCTATCAGTGTACCAAATCTCAACCCATTCGGTCAATTTGTTTCCCCGGAATAAAGTTTTTAAT
The DNA here is from genome assembly GCA_963978815.1 of Aleochara curtula. NCBI lineage: Eukaryota > Metazoa > Arthropoda > Insecta > Coleoptera > Staphylinidae > Aleochara > Aleochara curtula. The sequence goes on from OZ022216.1 coordinate 5,448,823, forward strand.
TCAAATATTTAAACATTCATATCTCCGCAACCAGGCGTGCTGAAGAGATAAGACCGGTGTCATCCGAAGTGGTACAGCCTCTTCTACCCGCGCACCAAATTTCAACCCATTCGGTTGAGTAGTTTCGATGTTATGACGTGTTTTGTAAACCAGTGAATGTCATTGAAAAGTTTCAATGTTATCAGCACTGATAAAAGTAAAACTTTTTCGCCAAGTATAGCAAATTTCTAGAATTAAATAACTCGGTTACCAGACGTACTAGGAGGGTGGCATAGACCTTATTTTATTCAGCTTGACTTCAACTACCAAGTTTCACGTGAATCGGCATGATAAATTTTGAAAAATTAATAACTCGAGAACTAGACATGCAACAAATTTGTTTTATATCTCATTATAATCAGCATAATGTGTTCTATCAGTATGCCAAATTTCATCTCATTCGGTCAATTATTTTCTCCGGAATAACGGTTTTAATTTAAATATTTAAACTTTCATATCTCGGTAACCAGGCCTGCTGAAGAGATAAGAAGGGTGGCATCCGAAGCGGCACAGCCTCTTCTATTCATGCACCAAATTTCAGCTAATTCGGTCAATTAGTTTCCCCGGAACAACGGTTTTAATTTAAATATTTAAACATTCATATCTCCGCAACCAGGCGTGCTGAAGAGATAAGACCGGTGTCATCCGAAGCGGCACAGCCTCTTCTATCAGTGTACCAAATCTCAACCCATTCGGTCAATTAGTTTTCCCGGATTAACGGTTTTAATTTAAATATTTAAACATTCATATCTCCGCAACCAGGCGTGCTGAAGAGATAAGACCGGCGTCATCCGAAGCGGCACAGCCTCTTCTACCCGTGAACCAAATTTCAACCCATTCGGTCAATTAGTTTTCCCGGAATAACGGTTTTAATTTAAATATTTAAACATTCATATCTCCGCAACCAGGCGTGCTGAAGAGATAAGACCGGCGTCATCCGAAGCGGCACAGCCTTTTCTATCAGTGTACGAAATTTCAGCCCATTCGGTTGAGTAGTTTCGATGTTATGACGTGTTTTGTAAACCAGTGAATGTCATTGAAAAGTTTCAATGTTATCAGCACTGATAAAGGTAAAACTTTTTCGCCAAGTATAGCAAATTTCTAGAATTAAATAACTCAGTTACCAGACGTACTACGAGGGTGGCATAGACCTTATTTTATTCAGCTTGACTTCAACTACCAAGTTTCACGTGAATCGGCATGATAAATTTTGATAAATTAATAACTCGAGAACTAGACATGCAACAAATTTGTTTTATATCTCATTATAATCAGCATAATGTCTTCTATCAGTATGCCAAATTTCATCTCATTCGGTCAATTAGTTTTCCCGGAATAACGGTTTTAATTTAAATATTTAAACATTCATATCTCCGCAACCAGGCGTGCTGAAGAGATAAGACCGGCGTCATCCGAAGCGGCACAGCCTCTTCTACCCGTGAACCAAATTTCAACCCATTCGGTCAATTAGTTTTCCCGGAATAACGGTTTTAATTTAAATATTTAAACGTTCATATCTCCGCAACCAGGCGTGCTGAAGAGATAAGACCGGCGTCATCCGAAGCGGCACAGCCTCTTCTATCAGTGTACCAAATCTCAACCCATTCGGTCAATTAGTTTTCCCGGAATAACGGTTTTAATTTAAATATTTAAACATTCATATCTCCGCAACCAGGCGTGCTGAAGAGATAAGACCGGCGCCATCCGAAGGGGCACAGCCTCTTCTATCAGTGTACCAAATCTCAACCCATTCGGTCAATTTGTTTCCCCGGAATAAAGTTTTTAATTCAAATATTTAAACATTCATATCTCCGCAACCAGGCGTGCTGAAGAGATAAGACCGGTGTCATCCGAAGTGGTACAGCCTCTTCTACCCGCGCACCAAATTTCAACCCATTCGGTTGAGTAGTTTCGATGTTATGACGTGTTTTGTAAACCAGTGAATGTCATTGAAAAGTTTCAATGTTATCAGCACTGATAAAAGTAAAACTTTTTCGCCAAGTATAGCAAATTTCTAGAATTAAATAACTCGGTTACCAGACGTACTAGGAGGGTGGCATAGACCTTATTTTATTCAGCTTGACTTCAACTACCAAGTTTCACGTGAATCGGCATGATAAATTTTGAAAAATTAATAACTCGAGAACTAGACATGCAACAAATTTGTTTTATATCTCATTATAATCAGCATAATGTGTTCTATCAGTATGCCAAATTTCATCTCATTCGGTCAATTAGTTTTCCCGGAATAACGGTTTTAATTTAAATATTTAAACATTCATATCTCCGCAACCAGGCGTGCTGAAGAGATAAGACCGGCGTCATCCGAAGCGGCACAGCCTCTTCTACCCGTGAACCAAATTTCAACCCATTCGGTCAATTAGTTTTCCCGGAATAACGGTTTTAATTTAAATATTTAAACGTTCATATCTCCGCAACCAGGCGTGCTGAAGAGATAAGACCGGCGTCATCCGAAGCGGCACAGCCTCTTCTATCAGTGTACCAAATCTCAACCCATTCGGTCAATTAGTTTTCCGGAATAACGGTTTTAATTTAAATATTTAAACGTTCATATCTCCGCAACCAGGCGTGCTGAAGAGATAAGACCGGCGTCATCCGAAGCGGCACAGCCTCTTCTATCAGTGTACCAAATCTCAACCCATTCGGTCAATTAGTTTTCCCGGATTAACGGTTTTAATTTAAATATTTAAACAATCATATCTCCGCAACCAGGCGTGCTGAAGAGATAAGACCGGCGTCATCCGAAGCGGCACAGCCTCTTCTATCAGTGTACGAAATTTCAGCCCATTCGGTTGAGTAGTTTCGATGTTATGACGTGTTTTGTAAACCAGTGAATGTCATTGAAAAGTTTCAATGTTATCAGCACTGATAAAGGTAAAACTTTTTCGCCAAGTATAGCAAATTTCTAGAATTAAATAACTCAGTTACCAGACGTACTATGAGGGTGGCATAGACCTTATTTTATTCAGCTTGACTTCAACTACCAAGTTTCACGTGAATCGGCATGATAAATTTTGAAAAATTAATAACTCGAGAACTAGACATGCAACAAATTTGTTTTATATCTCATTATAATCAGCATAATGTGTTCTATCAGTATGCCAAATTTCATCTCATTCGGTCAATTAGTTTCTCCGGAATAACGGTTTTAATTTAAATATTTAAACTTTCATATCTCGGCAACCAGGCGTGCTGAAGAGATAAGACCGGCGTCATCCGAAGCGGCACAGCCTCTTCTACCCGCGCACCAAATTTCAGCCCATTCGGTTAAATAGTTTCGATGTTATTACGTATTTTGTAAACCAGTCAATGTCATTGAAAAGTTTCAATGTTATCAGCACTGATAAAGGTAAAACTTTTTCGCCAAGTATAGCAAATTTCTAGAATTAAATAACTCAGTTACCAGACGTACTATGAGGGTGGCATAGACCTTATTTTATTCAGCTTGACTTCAACTACCAAGTTTCACGTGAATCGGCATGATAAATTTTGAAAAATTAATAACTCGAGAACTAGACATGCAACAAATTTGTTTTATATCTCATTATAATCAGCATAATGTGTTCTATCAGTATGCCAAATTTCATCTCATTCGGTCAATTAGTTTCCCCAGAATAAAGTTTTTAATTCAAATATTTAAACATTCATATCTCCGCAACCAGGCGTGCTGAAGAGATAAGAAAAGTGTCATCCGAAGCAGCACAGCCTCTTCTATTCATGCACCAAATTTCAGCTAATTCGGTCAATTAGTTTCCCCGGAACAACGGTTTTAATTTAAATATTTAAACATTCATATCTCCGCAACCAGGCGTGCTGAAGAGATAAGACCGGTGTCATCCGAAGCGGCACAGCCTCTTCTACCCGTGAACCAAATTTCAGCTCATTCGGTCAATTAGTTTCCCCGGAATAAAGTTTTTAATTCAAATATTTAAACATTCATATCTCGGCAACCAGGCGTGTTGAAGAGATAAGACCGGCGTCATCCGAAGCGGCACAGCCTCTTCTATCCGCGCACCAAATTTCAGCCCATTCGGTTGAGTAGTTTCGATGTTATGACGTGTTTTGTAAACCAGTGAATGTCATTGAAAAATTTCAATGTTATCAGCACTGATAAAGGTAAAACTTTTTCGCCAAGTATAGCAAATTTCTAGAATTAAATAACTCAGTTACCAGACGTACTACGAGGGTGGCATAGACCTTATTTTATTCAGCTTGACTTCAACTACCAAGTTTCACGTGAATCGGCATGATAAATTTTGAAAAATTAATAACTCGAGAACTAGACATGCAACAAATTTGTTTTATATCTCATTATAATCAGCATAATGTGTTCTATCAGTATGCCAAATTTCATCTCATTCGGTCAATTAGTTTCCCCAGAATAAAGTTTTTAATTCAAATATTTAAACATTCATATCTCCGCAACCAGGCGTGCTGAAGAGATAAGAAAAGTGTCATCCGAAGCAGCACAGCCTCTTCTATTCATGCACCAAATTTCAGCTAATTCGGTCAATTAGTTTCCCCGGAACAACGGTTTTAATTTAAATATTTAAACATTCATATCTCCGCAACCAGGCGTGCTGAAGAGATAAGACCGGTGTCATCCGAAGCGGCACAGCCTCTTCTACCCGTGAACCAAATTTCAGCTCATTCGGTCAATTAGTTTCCCCGGAATAAAGTTTTTAATTCAAATATTTAAACATTCATATCTCGGCAACCAGGCGTGCTGAAGATATAAGAAAAGTGTCATCCGAAGCGGCAGAGCCTCTTTTATTCATGCACCAAATTTTAGCTCATTCGGTCAATTAGTTTCCCCGGAATAAAGTTTTTAATTCAAATATTTAAACATTCATATCTCGGCAACCAGGCGTGCTGAAGAGATAGGACCGGTGTCATCCGAAGCGGCACAGCCTCTTCTACCCGCGCACCAAATTTCAGCCCATTCGGTTAAGTAGTTTCGATGTTATTACGTATTTTGTAAACCAGTCAATGTCATTGAAAAGTTTCAATGTTATCAGCACTGATAAAGGTAAAACTTTTTCGCCAAGTATAGCAAATTTCTAGAATTAAATAACTCAGTTACCAGACGTACTACGAGGGTGGCATAGACCTTATTTTATTCAGCTTGACTTCAACTACCAAGTTTCACGTGAATCGGCATGATAAATTTTGAAAAATTAATAACTCGAGAACTAGATATGCAACAAATTTGTTTTATATCTCATTATAATCAGAATAATGTCTTCTATCAGTATGCCAAATTTCATCTCATTCGGTCAATTAGTTTCCCCGGAATAAAGTTTTTAATTCAAATATTTTAACATTCATATCTCGGCAACCAGGCATGCTGAAGATATAAGAAAAGTGTCATCCGAAGCGGCAGAGCCTCTTTTATTCATGCACCAAATTTTAGCTCATTCGGTCAATTAGTTTCCCCGGAACAACGGTTTTAATTTTAATATGTAAACATTCATATCTCGGCAACCAGGCGTGCTGAAGAGATAGGACCGGTGTCATCCGAAGCGGCACAGCCTCTTCTACCCGCGCACCAAATTTCAGCCCATTCGGTTAAGTAGTTTCGATGTTATTACGTATTTTGTAAACCAGTCAATGTCATTGAAAAGTTTCAATGTTATCAGCACTGATAAAGGTAAAACTTTTTCGCCAAGTATAGCAAATTTCTAGAATTAAATAACTCAGTTACCAGAGGTACTACGAGGGTGGCATAGACCTTATTTTATTCAGCTTGACTTCAACTACCAAGTTTCACGTGAATCGGCATGATACATTTTGAAAAATTAATAACTCGAGAACTAAACATGCAACAAATTTGTTTTATATCTCATTATAATCAGCATAATGTCTTCTATCAGTATGCCAAATTTCATCTCATTCGGTCAATTAGTTTCCCCAGAATAAAGTTTTTAATTCAAATATTTAAACATTCATATCTCCGCAACCAGGCGTGCTGAAGAGATAAGCCCGATGTCATCCGAAGCGGCACAGGCTCTTCTACCCGTGAACCAAATTTCATCTCATTCGGTCAATTAGTTTCCCCAGAATAAAGTTTTTAATTCAAATATTTAAACATTCATATCTCCGCAACCAGGCGTGATGAAGAGATAAGCCCGATGTCATCCGAAGCGGCACAGGCTCTTCTACCCGTGAACCAAATTTCAACTCATTCGGTCAATTAGTTTCCCCAGAATAAAGTTTTTAATTTAAATATTTAAACATTCATATCTTCGCAACCAGGCGTGCTGAAGAGATAAGACCCCGCACACCAAATTTCAGCCCATTCGGTCTAGTAGCTTCGATGATATTACGTGTTTTGTAAACCAGTGAATGTCATTGAAAAGTTTCAATGTTATCAGCACTGATAAAGGTAAAACTTTTTCGCCAAGTATAGTAAATTTCTAGAATTAAATAACTCGGTTACCAGACGTGCTAGGGGGTGGCATATTGTACCTTATATTATTCAGCTTGCCTACAACTACCAAGTTTCAAGTGAATTAGGCATGATAAATTTTTAAAATTAATAACTCAAGAACTAGACATGCTAGAAAATTGCTGAAATTTGGTACACAGAAAGTAGAGGCTGTGCCGCTTCGGATGACATCCGTCTCACCTCTATAGCACGGCTGGTTGTCGAGATATTTATCCTTAAATATCGGCATGAAAAATGTGGTATGATAGAAAGAAGAGGCTGTGCCGCTTCGGATGACATGGGTCTCATCACTTCCGCACGGCTGGTTGCTGACATATGAATTTTTAAACAATTTTGTTTTAGCAAACTATGATAGAAGTTACATATGGCATTTATTTTGTTTTATTGTAGTTCCTCAGGTTGATTCTAAGTATTCTTATAAGGCGCACAGAATCTGAGAGGTCTTGAATTCGGTTGCTGAGGCTAAGAAACTCGATCAAGACACCAATAACCTGATAACTAAATCAAGCAACTAAATACATTCTGGTATTTATGGTGTCTGATTAGATGGATTCATAAACTACCGTGCAACACCGTTATTGGGCTAAGTTGTTTAGTGTAGATCAATGCAGATCTTAATGCACAAATTGTAAAAATGAAATGCTTCTTTATATAAATGTCAATCAGCTTAACGACTAATGCATTAATCTTAACCACTAAGGCGATTAATCACTATTAAGATCAATAATCAACAATTTTCCATATACTATGTTTAATTATAGCATAAACAATTGGCAATAATATTAAAATTTTCCATTTTCTCTTCCAAAATATGACATATCAAGAAATGTATTTGAATGTTAAAAAGCCCGCCGAACGTGCACTTTGCGAAGCACAGGATTCCCGACTTACGAGCCTGGCTCAAGCACTCATGTTCAATATTGATTAGAGGGTTGAACGCGTGGGGGGCTGCAAGTGTATAAAGCGCAGAGGGCGGAGGGTTAGTAAGCACCGACGGCAATAATATCGACTGGACATTTAGCAGCAAAGTGCACAGAGCGCCGAAGCGCTCATAACAGTAGTAAACAGTTCGGCGTCGCGGCACAGGATCGCGAATCCAAAGTGACGATACGAAACTTATCGGACGCGCTGGCACGCATTCTGCTACTGCAATTAATTAGACTGCTAACAATTTAAAACAATCAATTCGTGCGGCAATATCAATTACGCGTGCTAGTTTATTGTGATATGGCGTCCTGAAGTTGACAACCTGCAAACTGGTCCCGTTTGCAGCAACAACAAATAACAACAACAACAATAACAAACCGAGTGCGAGCATAAGACTAGGAAGGGTTACACGAGTGTGTAATGTCCTCGATATCCGCCCAAGGTGTTGTGGAGCGAGCGTCCGCCGAATTAACGAAACGCATCAATGGCCTTCGCGGAAACAAGCACCATTCGAACAAGGGCAGCGTCATGGAGCGCGTTACCAACGTGTTCTGCGGCAGCAGCAACAACGCGTCGGTGGCGGCGCCGCCAGAGAAACCGTCCCGTCTCTTGCCATCCAGGGGCAGTACGAAGAGTGCCCACCTGCACCATCAGCAGCATCTGGCCCTGCAGCACCAGCAGATGCACATGCAGCAGCAACTCCACCACAACCATCACCACCATCGGCGGGCGCCGCGCTGTCTGCCGCATCCAAAGTTGGTCACGTGGGAACAGCTGATAATGGATGACCGCTTCCTCATGCGTTTTTTTCTCTACTTTGGCGCCGTCGAACGTTGCACGCTGGCACAGGTGTGCTCCAGATGGAAGGACATCCTCTATAGATGTCCCCGATATTGGGCAGGTCTCATTCCCGTACTCCAATGTCGGGAATTACGAAGCGCACAAGGCTCGGAACGTGCCAGGCTTTATTCATCCCTAATTCGCCGTGGATTTCACAATCTATGCTTAATGGGTGCTTCTGATGAGGACGCCCTGGATTTAGTTAGTTCCTTCCCCTTAGCTTCCAAGCACGTGCACTCTCTCAGCTTAAGATGCTCGAGTGTTACGGATCGAGGATTAGAAACTCTTCTGGATCATCTTCAGGTATGTTCATTCCCTTTTTCCCTTATTTATATTCATGTTTTGTTATCTGAAACACTCAATCTTAAAACGTCAATTGCATTTCTATTTTTCCATATTACATGAATAAGGTTAGTGGGTAAATGCGTTTTTGGAACGGTTCCAAACAAACCCTTGAACATTTTTGGCAAACAAACAACAAGCAACCCACATTCCAAATGCGCAGTTATTGGATAATGGCTGATTTGCTTTTATTTCAGGCATTATTCGAATTAGAACTTGCTGGCTGTAATGAAATCACAGAGACTGGATTATGGGCATGTCTAAATCCGCGTATCGTCTCACTAACATTGACTGATTGCATCAACGTGGCCGATGAGGCGGTTGGAGCGGTAGCGCAATTATTACCGGCACTCTACGAGTTTTCACTGCAAGCGTACCACGTCACCGATGCAGCACTTTGCTATTTCTCACCAAAGCAAAGCAATTCACTTAATATACTCAGGTTGCATTCATGCTGGGAGCTAACCAATCACGGGGTTGTAAATATTGGTAATGACAATCACCGAAGAAAGCGATTGTAACGTGGCTGATTATTTCGATTGTTTGCTTACAGTTCACTCGTTACCGAATTTGACCGTACTTAGCTTGAGCGGATGCAGCAAAATCACCGATGATGGCGTTGAGTTGATCGCCGAAAATCTGCAAAAGCTGCGCTCGCTTGACCTGTCGTGGTGTCCGCGAATCACCGATGCTGCCTTGGAGTATATTGCCTGCGATCTCAATCAACTAGAGGAATTAACGTTAGATAGGTGAGTGCGCAATAAAATTTACCTATATTCCAAATGACCTGGATTCGTGCCTTTGATCAACCATTTCTTTTTGCCTTTACGTTTATCTTTCATTTCGAATAAAAACTGAGCAGCGCAATGACGTCAACCCAATTAATTACCCACATTGTCTGCAACGTGCATTCAACGTATTTTTAGAAATGCAATCATTAATTTACGGTAATCACAAATTCATTTTCAATCAACCACTTTCGACCGTTATGCAATCATTAATTTCACTGCTGCAGATTTTGATATTCAAATTCAGTTATTTTGATGAAGCTAATATTATTCTATTTTGCTGCTGTTATTTTAGTTTTAGAATTAAACTAATCCAATAACGAGTATGGAGCTAAAATTTACGTACACCAAGCACTAGCAACTCGTTTTTGAAATTAAAATGGCGTCTATGTCAGCTGTTTTTCAAATGGCGGGAACATAATTTTTTTTGAAATTATATATTTCATCACATATCCCGAAAATCAAAAATGGCGGTCAAAAAGTTAAACAGCCGGTAATACATTAAACGCCTATACCAATTTAAATATTCTTTATCTATGCTAAAAAGGTATTGGATAATCGATTGGTAATATCATGAATTATTCGATAGCACGTGGCTAACTTTTCAGTGGCAATTGATTTCAAGTCGTCGTTTACTGGCATTTTTTGCAGATGCGTCCATGTAACTGATATTGGCGTGGGATATATATCGACGATGCTATCCTTGTCAGCTCTGTATTTGCGTTGGTGTTCTCAACTGCGTGACTTTGGTTTGCAACACTTGTGTGGGATGCGCAATTTGCAAATACTTTCATTGGCAGGTTAGTTAATCGAGAGTGCCAGCCGCTCTTAAATGAATGTTTGATGATGAACTTGGACATTGTTTCAGGATGTCCGCTCCTCACATCGAGTGGTCTTTCTAGTCTTATTCAGTTGCGTCACATGCGCGAACTCGAATTAACAAATTGTCCAGGCGCATCGCGCGAACTCTTTGATTATTTGCGTGAGCACTTGCCCAAGTGTCTAGTAATTGAATAGAAACATGAATCAAATTGATTCATCTAGTGTATTGTTTTAATGTACCCCATCAAGAGAGAAATGAAATCATTGCACCATTGCAAAAACGAAAAATCATTATTACTGCAATAACACGAATGAACTCGACCCTTTTAAATTTTGTTGTTTTATCGCTCTACCATTTAAATAAAACGAAACATGCGCGCTCTTACTTTATATAACAATATACAAAAAAAAACACAATGCAACAAATATATTTGGTAAATAAATTCAACGCAATGTTAAACTATACAAGCTTTATAGACAAGTTGGAATTTATACTCCACGTACACAATATATACAAAATATTTTGAGTAGAACGATAAAATAAACGCGAAATAAACATAATAATTTAATATAATACAAAGAGCAAAACGTTCTGATCCGAAGGTATAACTAGGAGGTTAATTTAGGATCTGCTTAAATTTTAAAATGCAGCCATGGCAAAAATCCATGCCTTCTTTTAAAGGTGTTTCTAAAGAGTGATGCTTGAGATAGACGAATTTTTTGTCCCATTTTAAATAGGCCAATGGAAGATTTATCAGGGGTGGTTTCAAAAATAATGTTGGCATAGAAGTATCCGTCATTATCCAAAGACTGCTTCTTCACTATTATGGCCCACTTTGCTATTGGAGTAAGAACAATCCAAGAGTTTATCAGTCATCGAGAAATCAGGATGTTATTTTAATCCTGAAGTTTTTGAATGTTTTTATCGAAAGATTTGAAGTTCATGGCAGAGAAAATGTTGTATCACAACGAGACAGGTAAATCTAAAAACTATAGAGAAAGTGATTAACACAGAAATTCACCTTTAACTCCAAGAAATGCTCAAAATGATCAGGCAGACCGAAAAATTTCTTGTAGCTGTGTTTGGATAATGATGGCCACTACTATACCGATATCATTTTTAAAATTTAAATTTTGAATGCAAACAAAATATTCTTCTCTCTCGTATAATCTTCTTGAAATGCAGCTTTAAAAATAGGTATGCTGCTTTCCCAGAGCATGTATTTGATTTAATTAATAAATAGTTAAACCCTCAGCATACTACACGCTTCATGCTTTGAATAGTTGAAAAAAATTGAATGAAAAGCAATCCTAGATATCATTTATATTACTTATGGATCAGACAAATTGGCTTTGCGGAATATCCACGAATGAACACAAACAAATAAATACTCGATGCTGTTCTAACTGTTAATACTATTAGAAGAAGGTATTTGAAAAGTATATATTTTTATAGAATAGTTGAAAATACGCCACTAGCTAATCAATCCCTTCGAATCATACAAACACTACGTCAGGAGTAATAAACGTATTCCTAAATCATTGTTTAGTTTCAAAAAGCTCTAAGCTTGATTAGAATATATATAATGTTTATATATGATTGATTGACTGAATAATACACTAAGTTAAAGCAAAGTCATCAGTATAATAAACAACAAATTAAGCATATTTAAATGTAATGTAACAAGATTGAAATGTTTCAAAGAACGATTTGCTAAATTTAAATTTATTTGATAGTCTTTAGTGTCTTCCATTATTATTAAATATTATTTAACATTTTTACGTTATTTTCCAACAATGTATTTCCTGTTTAGTCGTAATTTGAAACATTTTCCTAAAACGTACCTAATTTTTGATACATTTCAACACTGTACCTTTCTCAAAACTAAATAATACTCTATACACACTAACTACTTGTGCAATACTTTGAAAAATCACTAAACAAAATAAAATTAAAAATATTACTTAAAATATACATTTAATCTACAATGCATTAAAGTACCAAATCAGTAATTCTTGCAGCAAAGACAAAAATTAAACAAAACGCTTATAAACCGTAAAATGAAAAACCAATACACTCCTCTAAATCTAAGCAATTCTAAGTATATATATATCGTAATGTTAGTTAATTTAGTTTAGATACATTTATCCTACCTTAAAAATCTGCTAAAGAAAATGTTGATTTAGTACAATTATCAGTAATTCTTTCTGCAAGTCAATTTATTTATATGTACATTTTATAATTATTTAACATAACAATCTCTTTTTACCTTGTAATTATGTTCTTAATGTATATAGTGAAATTTAAATGTGTTTCCATACAAGAGATGTGAAACAAAGAGACAAAAAGTGTAATATAGGTATTTTATAAAAAAAAAAGAAACAATAACAATTTATACACTTTCTTCAGTGTCTTCCCTGCTGGTTTCCCACCATGATAATAATCCAAGTCCTGGTTCATTTATACTTGCCTAAAAACCGTTAATAATTAACAAATTCAGTGATGTAAATTATTTAGAAAACTATGCATTTGATTAATACCAATTTTCAGATTTAAATAAATACTTACAGTTAAACTGTAAGGAACTTTTGCTTCCTTATTCCCATCTGTTTGCTCAACATTCATCATTGCTGGATTATTCTTTGTAGGACAAGTTTCCTTGAATGATTCAGATATCACACGAAAACGAATTGTTTCACCAGGATCCATGAATAAGTCATGTTCATCACCATCTCCTGTGATATATTTCCAAACCCAAGCCTGCTCAGTTTCATCAAATCGTGATGGATGCTGTAGTGATGTTGGTGGTATTAAGATATCATCAAAGAAACCCAAAGATACTAAAATTTGATGCCATTAATTTAAGTGTTTTGTATATTTAATGTGATCATTACCATGAACTCCTTCTTCACTGCAACTTCTGATTTTTCCTATTAATATTTCCTCCATGAATGGTCTAAATATGATATACCGAAATGTGACTCTTGTGTGTGAAGCTCCATCACCAGGAAAGATGAATGAATCTTGTAATTTTGTTATATCAAATAGTGATATACAAAGACCAACATCTAATACAACCTGGAAATGAAAAGATAACAAGAAATGAAATTAAATAATTTATAAATTGTGAAGCACACATACCTTGTTTGCTAATTTCTTGTTTAGTTCACTTGAAATAGCATCGCTTAATTTAATGTGAAACATTTCAGGTGGAATTCGAGTCACATTTTCTAACTCTGTCAAAATAAACATGATGTCTTGCAACTAATAATGTTTAAAAGGAAACTCAGTTGAAGCCAAAACCATCAACACCAAGCAACCGAGTTGGAAATTGTAAATTGTGTGGTTAGATTAATTTCACGTGTTGAATTGAAGTGACATCTATATTTACGTTTAGAAATAGTTTGAATCATTTTGAACTACTGTTTTGCAAAGCTTGAAATGATAATAATCCTTCCATTGACTAGGATCAAGATTAAGTGAAAGTCGTTTATGACTGACTAACCGTAAAAATGAGTAGTTAACTTAAATAAAGTTGTTCACAAATTTGTTATCATTTCAGATAATATTATATTATGTTAGATACAGAAATTAAAGGAATTAGAAATGAAAATTTGAATTTACATTCTATAAAAATATTTGTTAGTTATGTTAAGAACAATGCAATGACAGCAACATTAATAATGATAGCAACATTGCAACTGTTTTAGGGTTTGCAATGGTTCAAATATCTTGGATACAAACACACTTCACGAATATGATAACGGTTGACTAACCAACAAATGAAACGTTCCAAACCCAAACCATATCCACCATGTGGGCATGTTCCATACTTGCGTTGATCCGTGTACCAGAAATAAGGAGTAGGATCAATGTTTTCGCGCTTATAACCCGCAAGGAGTTCATCATAATCCCATATCCTCATGGAACCACCCACAATCTCGCCAACATTCGGCAATAGAACGTCAACGCTCTCCGTGAGGCGTTGATCCTCTGGACATTTCTGCATGTAGAATGATTTAATAGCAACCGGAAACCGGCATAACATAATTGGTTTGTTGATTTGGTCAGTCATTTTACGCTCCGGCATCTCCGGAATATCTTCTCCGAATTCATAAAAACTGCCATCTTCTTTAGTTATGTTATGCTTTCGCAAATATTCAATGGCATCAGCATAGTTCATCCTTAAAAAGGGTCGTTGGGGAGCTTTGAAGTTTGGGTTCAATTCACGGACTATTGAAGCATAAGGACCTTTTAGAATACGATCAACAACATCACAGATTAGATCTTCGAGCCGATCCAATAAGTCCTCATAAGAAATGAAGGGACATTCAGCTTCAACGTGCGTATATTCAGCTAAATGCCGTCGGGTACGACTTTGTTCCGCCCGGAAGCTCTCAGCAATACAGAAGACGTCACCCATTGACGGTAGGCAGGTCTCCAAGTACAATTGCGATGATTGCGTAAGATATGCTTCCTCGCCAAAGTAATCCAATTTAAAAAGTGTTGAACCACCTTCGCATTGCGTTTGAACGATTGATGGCGGTGTGACTTCGCAATATCCACGATCAATGTAATGATCACGGAATGCTTGCATCAATGCCGATCGCATCCTCAATACTTTGGAAGTATTCTCACCACGTATCATAATATGTCGGTTTTCAGCCTGGACGTCTGGTAATGCTTCCTCGTTGAGAATCGAATCAGCACCACCTGGTGGAGCTAAACCAACGACTTCCCAATAATCTACTTGCATTTCATGGCCACCTGGAGCCTAGAAATAGATTAGTTTAAACATTTTAAATACTCTCGCCTAAATATTTAAATAACTTACATTTTTGCCCTCTGGCACCATGTTTAAAATACCGTATAAACAAATAGTCGACTCTGTTGATAATACCAATGCGTTGTATGTCTGGCATAGTTTATCATTTAGCACACATTGCAAAAATCCGGTTCCATCGCGAAGAGTAATGAATATTAAATTCTTACCCTGACGACGAATTCTATGCGTCCAGCCATAAATCTTGACTCGTTTGCCACGGTGTTTTTCACCTGTAATAATCATCATTACCAATAAATTAGGAAAATAAATTAGGAAAAACAGGGAGAACCATACCTTGATATATTTTAATTTTTAGTGCTTTTGGCAGACTGGCATCTTCTTGAATTACAATCTTCTTTGCCTCCTCCAAGTTTTGCTTTCTCTTCTCTGCATCCTCAATTTCCTTCTGGCTCTTTCCAGCATTCTTCTCCTTCTCTTGTATCCAAAACTTAGTCAGCTTTTTCAATTGTGTTTTGGCAATCAGTTCAAACCTTGTACTTTCATCCTTGCCATCAACATAAATATTTGGGAATGGCTCTTCACCAGCTTTCCTTATGGCATGTAATGCTGTTTTGTATGGCTTTTCCTTTGTGCCATTTCCTGATTCATCTGATCCAGACTTCTCAGAAGTGAACACACCTATAAAATGTCAACAATGAGTAATGATAACTACATGTTTTATTATCAAAATGATTAAATACCTTCTAAATCTGCAGGCATTGCAACGCTCTATACCTTCGTTTAAATATTCATTTTGATGCAAGCTGATGCAATATTGAACGAAATTACCTCGAACGCGATTTTATATGAACACACTGATGAGTATTCTCCGGAGAATGGAGGGAATGGTTGCATGTATTGCTTGAGGAAACAAACAAAATTTATCTTATAATTTATCTTATCCGATTTTCAATTCTAAATTTATGCCACAACTTGGTTGATCATAGGAAATTCAAAATCTATAATAAATATTATAGAAAATATAAAACATTCGCAACAACAGTCGCGAATTATTATCGTATTAACTTAGCATGTAACATGTATTTAATTCATTATCTTCTTCTAGATATTATATAACGAGAAATATCTTTCAAAAATTCACTGTTGATGTAGCTTGCTATTTTTTATTTCCGATTAATTCTCTGGTTCTATCTACTGATTAG
Source organism: Aleochara curtula (assembly GCA_963978815.1). NCBI lineage: Eukaryota > Metazoa > Arthropoda > Insecta > Coleoptera > Staphylinidae > Aleochara > Aleochara curtula. Next base: position 5,465,039 of record OZ022216.1, read on the forward strand.
CCTAATCAAATGTGGGCTAAACATTCCCGAATTTTGCGTGAGTTGACTAAATACTACAATTAATATATATTTAAGTTAACACAACCTTAATATTGATTTCCAAACTCACAAGAAACAGTGAAAGTAATTTTGTACATGTGTTTAAAACGCACCCAGAAATGCGCATTAAAATGCACCAGTTCAAATTTTAATATGCAATGTTTACTTTTTTAAACATTTCTAAATGACGAAAAAGCAATAAACTTTGTATATGCCAATTACGATTCATAGGACTATTAATTGCCCTATGAATCGTAATTGGCGTAATACATTTTTGAAATCAAATTAGCAAACTTTGTCGACCACTTTCAATGTCTATTTCCCAACCAAAACTTTACCCAAGATGCATAATGAGTGTCTTAATGAGATGGCTGTCAAATAAAATAATAATCTCTGTTGAATTTTGTTAAAAAAAATTATTAAAATTGAAACTTGCATCCCTGAAATAATTTTAACCTCACTTGAGGATCAAAAGTAAAAAAGTGAACGAACGAACGAGAAAAAGTCTCATAAATATTATGTTATAGTGCCCAACAACTAATTATTAAACAAATTTTCAAAACGTAAACAAATATTTGTTAAGGTTGAAGAATTCGCTACTTGTTTAATAAACAGAGCAAACACCAAGTAAGTTTGTATTTTGCTTTTATATAATTTTGTTTATATACATTTAAGATAATTTATTGAAAAAATTCCACTGATAATACAATCGAATAAAATATTTATGTTAATAACAAGCTTGCGGGTTAACAATCATGAATATGTTGAATTATTTAGTTATAATAGTTACACATTTTATATTTACAAATTACAAAATATCCGAATTTACAAATTACCACAAAGGGAACCTTACTCACAGCTTTTTTCTGGTACTTTGAAAAAAGAAGGAAAAACAAATTAGGCGAATCAATAGTTGTTGTTTAAGAATCTGTAAATTTCATTTGAATATGACTGCTAGTTTAGCCTCAAAATTGAGCAATCTTAATATCCAATACAGATGTAAGAACTTTTCTAATTATTTAAAATTCATTATCTTGTAATTCTATAAACATTGAAGAAAACCTTTGAAAAGATTAGCTAATGCACATTAAAGATATGTAACTTCCAATACTTTCTGGTAATTAGAAATGTGAGTAATTAGTGTTTGAAGTGTTCCAAATCATTCGAGTAGAAGTGATTTTCAAATTAAGCTTGCATTGTCTTGCTGCATTTTGCTGTCCTAGACTATATCCCATTAGATAGGCAAAATAATAAGGAATCGAGTGCGATAAGTCTGATTTGAGGCAAATCCAGCCCAATGAAGTATTTTTCGGTTTAAAGGTAAAAAGCCTTTTAAATTTCATCATATAGACAAAGTGATACCTACATCCTTTACATAATTCATATAAATCGTAAAAAAATTCAACTTGTATTTTAAATTAATAAATAATGTATATTTATTCCAAACTTTAAACAATATTCTAATATTTGTGGAAAATGTAGCGAAGACCTTGGTTAGAACGTCGTTAAATTCCTCACTCTAACAATATTTTCCTACATAATTCACTCATTTTTTTACCCTTCATCCCCAGCATGGCAAGAGCCCTATTTTTGAGCTTGATTTATGATCTCAAACTAATAGAAACTGGTCTTGTTTACAAGGAAATAAACTTATTTCGCCTTTCTCTGCTTGACTAAAGATATTTCAAAACATAACCACTCACGAAAAAAATAAATTATTACAATATTTCCGCAACCATAAATTAAATGATAATACAAAGTACTAAACAAAATACAAATTAATTTAAATTTATGTATTTATGTGCAATATTTAACATTTGCCTTCAACTGATGTAATGCTAATGATTATTGAAAATAATTGCGCTAATGTTTGGACATGATTTAAATATTATCTAGGCTAAAAGTTGAATTAGTGCTAACTCAACTGTATTAATTCATTGACTAGTTGTGTGCGCGTTTGAAACAGTAAACTATGTACGGTGTAATAAACTATTTGCTGCAACTTATCGTTCTCAGTTGTTTTATCAATATTACTTTATCATCAAAACCACATATTGTGGTTATAATTGCTGACGATGTGGTAAAACCATAACTTTAATCTATTCAAAATAAGCAGGTTTTGTGTTTAAAAAAATCTAATTTTAGGGTTGGAATGATGTGAGTTTTCATGGTTCGGATCAAATTTCAACCCCAAACATTGATGCACTTGGATATAATGGATTATTCTTAAATAGGCATTACTCTTATGAAGTATGTACACCATCAAGAGCTGCATTTCTAACTGGAAAGTATCCACTGCGATTTGGTTATCAAGGATATCCGCTGGGTGTTGGGTTGCATAGCTTTGTACCGCATGATTTGGTTACATTGCCGAAAGCGTTGAAAACTTTAGGATATCATAATCATTTGATTGGCAAATGGCACTTGGGACATTCGAAAAAGAAGCATACACCCATCGGTTATGGATACGACACACATTTTGGCTATTGGAATGGGTACATTGGATATTTTGATCACGCCATTTCAAAGTTTGTATGATTAATTCAAATTATTCACAATTTCCCAATATAACCTTGTTACTTCTAGGATGTTTATAATGGTACAGATTTACATGATCAACTAAGACCGGTCACTGATAAAGCTGGTGAATACGCAACTGATTTGTTTACGAATCGTGCACTGGAAGTTATTGCGAATCATTCGGTTGAAGAACCACTGTTCATGGTCATGTCCCATCTTGCGGGGCACACAGGAAAAACGATAAGCGGCATAGATACTGTGTTAGAAGTACATAATATGACACAAACCAATTTAAAATATCATTACATCAATGGAACAGGACGTAGAATGTATGCGGAAATCATTGAGAGAATGGATGAATCCGTTGGTAAATTAATTGAAGCATTGAATGACAAACAAATGTTGAATAATAGCATAATTGTGTTCTTCTCTGATAACGGGGCGGCGACCTTTGATATGCATGCAAATTCAGGTTCAAATTATCCACTAAGAGGAGTAGGGTTATAAACTATAACTAATTAAATAATTAATTGCTATGCTTTTAGATTAAGATGACAATGTATGAAGGTGCTGTTAGAACACCAGCACTCTTATTTTCACCATTGATAAAACAACGAAATAGTGTTATTAATTCATTATTTCACATCACTGATTGGGTACCAACGTTATATACCGCAGCTGGTAATTAATAATGTTAATTATTATAAACGATTAATTGCTTATCTTATGTTTAAGGTGGAAATCCAAAAGATTTAGGTTATTTAGATGGAATTAATCAATGGGATTATTTGATGAGTAATGAAGAAAAAGAACATCCACGAAAAGAATTATTAGTTGATATTGATGATAAATTTAATTATTCAGCATTTATTGGACACAATGGACGTTATAAATTAGTGCAACGCAAGTTAATAACAAATGATTTCCACAGAGAATTAACCTATAATTTACTTTTAGATTCTGATTTTTTTTATTATTATTCTGGTCAAGAAGGATTCACTTCAACGGAAGATCACATAAATAAAGTATTAAGTAGCAAAACCAATTTGAACATTTTAAAGTTGGATGGTTATCAGAATATTAATGAATTTACCATATCAGAAATGAGGGATAGTTTGACAGTTAAATGCGGCAAGATGGCGGACGAAATAAGACGTGATATTAAACCATGCGAGGGAATTTGTTTGTTTGATTTATGGTCGGATCCTTGTGAATATTATAACATTGCTGATCATCGTAAGAAGATTGTGCAAGATTATTTAAACAAAATTGAGCACTTGCATAAATTTGCTGTTACGAAATCTGCTCCCGTTTTCGATGAACGTGCAGATCCACGACTGTGCAATAATACATGGTTTAATTGGATGGATACAGATGGATGTTGGTTTGATGAAAATAAATAAATAATTATATTTTTTTAACGAAAAACTATTTAGAGTAATAGAAATGTACTATATGTAATTTGTAATTTTTGATTGACAATAAATAGCGCAATTTAATAGTCAAATTTAAATTAAATAAATCAAGTATTTTCTTAATTAGTTAGATGAGAACTTGCAAATCAAAATTCGTAAGGTCTTTGTTTAGCGACTGACGAAATGAAAACTTCTGTTTTACAAAGAAATTAGTAAAGGTTTGAAAAAAAATCTAATCTTCAAACGAGAATTTCATTAAATGATACCAGATATGCTCTGATTTAGGTAAAAGACCAATTCTGTGGAAATCGACATAATAAAGTCGTTACTCTGGTTACAATAACCTTGTTACCAGGGTGGTAAAGTGGGGTGTGAGCTACTCAGGTAACAAAATTGCCTGAAAAGATTTCAAAATATTGAACGGATTAGTGTAACCTAAGCTGTTTTGAAATGAAATAAGTGAGTGTATTGTAAGCCATACAATACAATAAAAGATATAATATGCAGTGGTTTTTCCAGTGCTCGGCAAAATCCATAATACCTGCTTTCAAATTATACGCAATAAAGCTGTCAACATAATTATGGGTATCTACTATTTGAATATGCAAATTGATCAGCAGCTATACCGAAATTTACTCAGTATTATTGGATTATCAAAACAAAGATGTATAAAATCTTAATCAGATTTCAATTAAGCAGTTGTTATTAATATGCGAATGTTCTAAAGGTTTATTTGCAACTGAAATTGTTAGAAGTGTCCGAAATTTAGGCCCAGTATGCAACGTTCATAGCAGATTAGCAACATAAAGAACTGAAATGAACAGATTGGAGAGGGTGAAACTTCGCGCCTAATGAATTAGATAAGATCAACTCGTAAAGTTTGTCGTTTCAAAACCCACTTAACCATTGATTTACATGCACTTGAATCAAAGTAATTTATTCGTTTGTTTTGCTTTATCAAACAAATATTCAAATAAAAATTGAACATGGCAACAACACAAAAGATTTGAAGGAAATTAAGTAGCAGCAGATGTACTGTTCAACCATTACTAACTTTAAATACTTACTAAATTTAAAAGACTTAATCACTCAAACACTATGTTTGATATGAAACACTTGCCCATTAAGTATATGCAACTCACAATGTTAAAATGCTGGAAAGTCGCAATTTTAATAAATAAAACCCATAAAAAATCAGCGATCTGGAACGAACTGTACGTAGAGAGTAAAGGAATTATCAAAGGTTAGAAAGAACTGGCAGGAACTGACCACTTGTTAGGATCAGCGAACGATAGGATGAAAGAAATGAGGAGAGAATCACACATGAACAGGGAGAAAGGCATTGACGACATTGTGAGAAGAAAGATTATGCATACGATTAATAAATTAATAATAATACATGGTATTTTATCGTACCAACCAAGTTATATGAATTCAAATTTATTATCATCATTCAATTCAACATATAAAACCAGAAAATCTTATCATTTTGCTGAGTTGTTCAACATGTGCTCCTAAATTATAACTATAAAAAAACATTAAGATGCTTGATGCTGCTTGATGCATCTTAAGAATTATAACCTTAAAACATGAACCAGAAATCTAGAAATTTTTTATCATATTATGATTTATTCATAATACCGCGATACTTGTCCATTTCAATTTGTCATAAAAGTCGAATACATAAAAATATATGAAACACGAAATTTTACATATAACAATTGACATAACACAGTGTATCGAAACAAACGCATTGCTAGAACATACATTGATAACACACATGTACATTGACTGCAATGAAGATTGCGGATTCTTATTTTGGTTTGTTCTGTGAAACAAACCCCCGACTTGTGCTCGGTTCCGAACGGAATTGAGCCATTGAAGTTTGTGGTTGCCTTTGTTGAGGTTTTTTCACTTCTAATGGTTTCACGTTGTCCAATTCGTTGAAACGTTTGCGCTCCGCATTGCGATGCTGTCTGCGCTTTGATTTTGCTTCCACATCCATGCGACATAGAATAGGATTGGAAGCACAGTACTCTTCAGGATTGTACGACGGAACATCATCCTAGATTTGAATTTAGTTTGGTTTTAGTTCAGACGAACAAAGAGAGAAATACTTACGTCGTCCCAAATTTCCCCCTCGGTTATCGGATCATTCTCAAAGTTAGTTTGGTATTGAGGGGCACCAGGAGTCTGATGCAAGTAATCATCAATGTGTTTCCGATCTGGACAAGTTTTCATATGCTCCTGAACAGAAACAAAAGTGACACTTTCTCTTCATATCAGCAACGCAAATTGAAATCTTTTGAATTCGCACTTACAGATAAGTCGACCTTGCGTACAATATGCGTTGAATTGAATAAACATGCAGTCATTGGTACACCAACATAATTCTTACGGCAAGCATGGATATGCTTTTGAATATTTTGGCGCAAGAACTGATGCGCCGGATTGTATGGGCAAGTCACCATTTGCTCCCTGTAAAGTTCACTGGAAAGTTGGATAGTAGTTAGTGAATGATGTTTGTTATAACAATATATAAAACTTACTTATTCATATTGAAAGTTTGTTTCAATACACTTATGGGACGAACACAAAACGAGACAACTACCAGCTGACTGGTATCAACCGCTTCGACCACAGCCCTGATCACAACTCATTTCCAAATAATTTTTGAAGCAAATTGTTGCAAAATTTGAGCAGGTTGTTATCAAATTGAGTGGGGATAAATTGCAAGTCAGAGGTCGCTGTTCATATTTTAAAAATTGAAATAAATAGATCTTAAGACAAAGTAATGCAAGTATGTATTCCTACACGCCGGTAAATTCTATAATACCTTGCGTTTACGCATTAAAGATGTCAATATAGTTATGGAGATTCGTAAATATATTAAGGGTTTATATACAATTGCTATGGATAGTTAAATAATGCAATGCAACAGTTATAGTTTGCGGACTTTGAAATTGCAACGTATGAAAATCGGTATGACTTCGGATGCACAAATGATAAGATTTAATTGATTTTTATTGAGGTGATCCGCATTGCCCACTGACCGCCATTGTCTGGTTTTCCCCTAAAAAAAAGAAGCCATAACTACAATTATATGCGATTAGTCACTCGCCAAACAAATGGTTACCGTTGCAACGGTAACAATTTTTGGCAACAGTCGCGTTGCGTTGCCGATTGAATGCGACCAGGGCAAAACAAGTTTTAACGTTGAAAATTATAACTATTCATAATATACAGTGATAAACTTTCCCTTATCAGCTGTATATCTAACTTTATAATTTTTAAGAGCTTAAGCGACAAAGAACTGAATTGAACAGCTTTGACAGGGTGAAACTTCCCACCTAATTAGATTAGATCAACATAAAGTTTGTCGTTTCTTTTGTACCTTTTGTAAAGTCCACAAAAGTAATAAATCCTTCATATATTACCAAACCCTCGACAAAGAAGGGATTGGATACACAATGTAAATTTAACCGTGCCTCCAATGCACTTTGTAAAAATTAAATTAGTTGAAATCAACAATGAATAGTCAGCAAAATAACAAAATCAAAACCTACAAAATATTCAACATTATAAAAGATCACAGAGAAATTACGTTGCAGCGGATTTACTACTTGGTCCTTAATCACGTTCTCTAGAAAATTGTTTGCTTGTATTATTCACTTATAGAGATCAGAACAAACAAGAAGCGGAGGGCAGAGAATAAACAGGAAGCGCGGAGAGCTATGAATAAGGGGAATAACCACTTAATATGACCCGCGATCGATTACAGGAACAGGGAGATCAGATCTACGCAGGACACGGAAAGACATTTGCACAACTATGTTCCAGAGAATATTTATTTGATATTTTAATATTTCAACCAAGTGGCAATATTTATGAATTCAAAACATCTTTACATTTACCTACTAATGATCAACATGTGGTCCTACATTGTAATTAAAAAAAAAATTCTATAGTAATGACAAGCTCATTACAAGCCATATGACTTAAAAGCTCATAAAACATCCATCTTAAGAATAACTTATGTCTAATAATTCCAAGTGTAAAAATTAAATGATACTGAACAAATACTTTTCTGTGATTATTTTCCAGAAGGGAGACGAAACTTGTTCATGACAAGTTGTCATAAGAGTCAAATGAATAAAAAAACTATATGAAACAGGAAATTCCACATTTAAAAATTAATACAATATGGGATAACAACACAAACATATGGCATTGACATACATTCTTCTTACTTGTTGTTCTGTAAAACAACCACCTAACGTTTGCCAGGTCCCGAACGTAACTGATTAAGTGAAGTATGTGGTTGTCTTGAATGAAAGGTTCCAATCTCCACAGGTTTTACGCTGTCCAACTCACTGAAACGCTGACGCTCTGCATTGCGATGTTGCTTACGCTTTGATTTAGCTTCAGCGTCCAGACGACATAAAATCTGCTTGGAAGCGCAGTAGTCTTCAGGATTGTACGACGGAACATCATCCTTGAGTTGAATTTGGTTTAGTTTTAGTGCAGACAAACAAGAAAAGAAATACTCACGTCTTCCCAAAGTTCGCCTTCAGTTATAGGATCATTTTCCAAATTAGTTTTGTATTCTGGGGCATCAACAGTCTGATGTATGTAATTATCAATGTGCTTTCTATCTGGACAAGTTTTCATATGCTCCTGAAAAAAAAACAAAAGCTGAGCTTTCCTGTCATACCAACAACGCAAAAAGTAATCTTGCAACTTTGCACTTACAGATAAGTCAGCTTTGCGCACAATATGCGTCGAATTAAATAAGCAAGCAGTCATTGGTACACCAGTATAATTCTTACGGCAATGATGGATATGCTTTTGCATTTTATGTTTTAGAAATTGGTGCGCCGGATTGAACGGACAAACCGCATACTCTTCCCTGTAAAGTTGACTGAAAGGTTGGATAGCTAGTTAGTGATGTTCGATTCAACAACATATAAAACTTACGTATTCATATTGAAAGTTTGATTTAATACACTTATAGGATGACCGAAAAACGGGACAACACTACCAGCTGACTGGTAACAACCACCTCGAACACAGCTCCGACCGCAACTTGTTCACTTTTAGAAGCGTTTTGATGCTGAAGCTGGCTGGGTTGTTCTCCAGAGGAGTGGGGATAAACGCGAGGTAGATGTCGCGCTTTATATTTTAAAAATAAAAATAAATAGATCTTGAAGCAAAATAATATAAGCAATAATGGGCGCTAAACCAAACCCATTGTGGCACCAACAAAAATTCAAGTTCTGCATTGTTATTATTAACGAATCAGCGACGGGCAGATTCTGGTAACAAATGACAAATGGCGGGCAAAAAATAATAATACTAGCCTGCTTATTGTTTTATTACATTGGTTAGAAAATACTATTTAATATCCGTGTGAGTCAGTATGTAATATTAATTTATAAAATCCTATATTTATTTATATTATAAAGTTTGTTTAATTGTTATTATCTGTTGACTGCTACAATTATTTTAAAAAAAACTTTTTTGGTATACCGGTCCGAAAGAAAATTTTAGAGCTATCTTACCTAATAATATATTTCATTTAGTGAAAATCAGTGAAAATTAATCGAAATAAAAGCAGTTCTGAAACACTGTAACTTAATAAGGAATATTTAATAATTAACATACTTCAAGTGATGTCAATTGTTAATGTATAAATGTTTAAAATATATTTATTAGAAGATGCTAGATGGTTAACAAGTGACTGAGCCGAAGATTATGTTGTCCCCATTTTCAAGAAAGACGGTTCGATTTATCAAGTTCGATTTATCAATAACGGTTCGATTTATCAAGTTTCATTTGGGCTTTGTTTATTTAAATTGTATATTTCGAGCTCTTGTACATTGTGGGTTGCATATAGTTGTAAGCTAAATGTAATGGACAAGCGTTTAATAACATTCGTAGTTTTTGAGTGTGATTGACTGTACCTAGAATGTAATTATGATTACAGTACCAACAAAAAGCTAGTTTTAATTTACATGTACAAATCAAAGTGCAACGCGTGATATCCGTTGATTATCAAGAAGGAATGATTAGAAAGTGTAGCTAATGAAATAGTGAAACCAGTCTTGTCGTCAAAATGTTCTTTTTCTGGAGAAAAAATGAATGCATTTTCTGCCAAATTTGTAAGAAGCAAGCACCTGCTACAATCCTTTATGAAGACGAAGATGTGATAGTGTTTCGAGACATCAAACCAGCAGCTAAACATCATTATTTGTCAATTCCCAAAAGGCATATTGATAAAGTAACTAGTCTAAAGTCAGTGGATACAGAATTAGGTAATACTGCACTACGTTTAAGTTTTTGTAATTAATTCTAGTATTGCAGTTCAGAAATTGATAAGCATTGGAAAGCAGGTACTGTTGGACCAAGGTGGTGATATAAATGATGTACGTTTGGGATTCCATTGGCCCCCATTTAATTCAGTTAATCATTTACATCTTCATGTAATATCTCCAGAATCACAAATGTCTATGATAGGCAGACAAATTTTTAAAAGTAATTCAATGTGGTTTGCCACAGTAAGTACAAGTATTAAACTCAAACATGAACATGATGGTTTTACATGTATAATTTCAGGCTGACTATGTCCTCAATCATATTAGGAACAAACTTTAATATGTGTGGTGTCTATTGATTATTTTTTTAGTCCAATTTACTGTGAGATTATGGTTACACAAATGAACATTCAAGGTTATAGCAATTAATATATTTATATACTTCCAATATTAATAATGCCAATGCACAAATTTGCATTGAACAAAAATTCTGTTGTTCAATTTTGGGTTCCTCTCTTGAATTTGGGATTTTGGCAATTGATAAGAAATTAAGCATCCAGCTTATATTTTTATTCAGTTCCATCTTAATAGCACTATTGTGTATAAACATTATAAACAAAAATTGGAAATTTTCAATCTTATATACATTAAATCAAAAGGGGTTTTAATGAATTTAAAAATAAATGTACTCCTTATGTTACAAACTGAAATATTGTAACTTTTAATTGCTAAATGAATACAATGTTTGTTATTTTCTTGTGGCCCCATTGATTATATCAATCCTGTAATACATTTTTATGAATAAAGATTTACGCACTTTACCTAATGAAGGATATAAAATTAAATTGGACATCTAAAACATATCTTACAAATGTGTTTAAATATTTTGCAAAAAAATCTTGACTCTTCCTAAATTGGGGCTATAGATACTTATAGTTGAAATTTCAGTGGGCAAGTATTAATCGATCAACATTAATCAAATTTTCTTCAATTATTTACATCACGGCAAGCTAGTAGATAAACACAGGATAATCAATTTGCTAAATAACAACTGAAATTGTTTGTTCTCATAATTTCTTTTTGATTGTGAGTTTTGACAATTCCTTCGTTTAACGACGAAACCGTGTGCGAATTATCCTGCACACCGCAAACCATGTTTTAATAAACGCGCCTAGCCAAATCATATGTAGTTCGGCCATTTTTAATTATTTTTGAATGAAAGAAATATATAAAATAGATAGAGATGTACTTAACGACAGAAATAAAGAAATTTATAAAAATAACTACACGCAACTGCAAAAAATCATAAAGTTCTGACGATATTTTCCCTGCGTTACTGTCTATAACCCTTTGATTGATCAAAATTTATGAGACTTTTCTCAGAGAAGACAACTAAAGGATTGAATAATACGACGTTAGAAAATTGATGTGGTTACTAATATCGTAGATTTACTGGGTAACTCATACAGACTATTTAAGAAATATCCAAACCAAACGTATTATCCTAATTGATTAAATTTTTATATAATAAAAAATACTACAAGGATAATTCTATCACAAAATTTTTAAAGAACCAATTATACATAACAACAGCTTGTAAATGCGAAAATATTTTAGTACAATTTTGTTTTCATACAATTGGAGAAAGCAACAGTTATATTTACATATGTAATACATGTAAATGTTATCAATTAGTGATTTAACAAACAAAAAATGTGGATTATTTACACGTTTAAAGTATTATTGCTGTAACTATGAATGGAACTTATGGATTTCTCTTTTTTTATTATTCCATCTTGGATAAGTTAAGTAAAAATGCGCGCAGATATTTAACAAGCGCAATCGCAGTTGCAACGTTTGACGCGTTTTTGACCCTTGTTGAAAACGGCGTCAGTTGATCTTACGGAACGTGGATGCAAAACTAGAAACAAATTCGTATTACAAAATACAGATTAAACAAATCTTGAAGTTGCTTACGATGTAGACGTTCTTCGGTTGCTTGCGCTTGCGGTTCTTGTTCTTCGGTTGCGTGTTGCATCATGGGTACTGGAATATCAACGGGCAAACTTCTAGCATAAGATTGTCTTCCATTAAGACCTTGTGCACTTTGCCTTTGATGTTGTACCACTCTCACTTCAGGATTTTCAGTTTCATCGGATAGATCTTGATGGGACACCGCAACAATAACCTCACCACGGTTGGGTAAACGATTGATTTGTGTGAGGACCTCTTCAGGGATGGGTAAACGTGACATATCAACACCACGTTGTACTTCAATGCGATGCAGTGGTAATACTTGTTCCTGACGTAATTCATTACGTTGGACCTCATCTTGCATGACCTGTTGGAGTTTCTGGGCAATCACTTGCTGGAGAGTTGGATGGAATGCTTGATTCTGTGGGACTTCCGAACGGCTTTGTTGCTGATCTCTTTCGCGAGATGGGTGTTCAGGCATGAGCATTGGGTTTGGCATTGGTGGTCGCATTGTTTCCATTGGATGAATGGGGTAAGCTTGCATTGCCATATGGGTTTGGAATTGTGGTGGTGGAATTGGAATCATTACTGGTTGAATCATGATGGTTTCCTCTTGTTCTTGCTGCGCTTCTGGCTCTGACCTACAACATTTGAACAGTTTCAAATTTGAGCATGCGCCAATGGTTGGTTGCATTTATTACCTTTGTGGCTGCTGCTGATGTTGTTGCACGTTGCCGCTTTCACAGAAAATAGCAATCCTTTCACCGGTAACGCGTTCGTATCTAGGATCTGTTGTAAGATTTAAACCGAACGGCAGATTGACTGTTTTAGGTTGATGATCGACCACCTCTACGGCATGCTTCTTTTCCACGACGCAATTCATTTTCGAGCGTTGGTTATTCATCATGGCGCCTGCTAAATCCTCAAAGTCGAATGAGAGAGGCAATTTGATTTGTACATGATTTTCATCTTCATCTGATTCTTCACTGCTGCCATCAGATGATGAGGACGAGGATGAGGAAGATGATGAACTGCTGTCCGAAGAGTCATCCAACGATTTCGAATCGCTGTCATCATCTTTTGCTTCGATATTCTCCTTGACTGACTCTTTTGTCTCAGCTGTATTTATCGGATCTTTTTGTTCCAGTTGCTGGGGTTCCTCCTACGAAGCAAAGCATTGTTGTTTGTAATCAGGTTATTTCCACGGTGTTGCGAAGCATGCTTCAACACGTTGTAAATCAATTGCTTGCAAAAAGATTGAAATAATGAGCGTGCGCTCGACGTGCGCAAATGCATCTCTCAATGACCTCATTTTTCCGTAAAAAGAAGTAAAAACCTCTCGCTTTCACCAATGTATTCATCAGCTGAACACCAGGGAAAGGCGGTGTGGAATTATTTAAAATGATATTGCATTTGTCATACAATAAATTAGTTCAATCATTCTTTTTTCCGTACAATTAAAGTAGTGCTAGTTTTTGGTTTCAACATGGCTTCAGTTTCAGCTGTTTCTCGAGTTACACCAATAAAAACGAAAACCCCTATATCCCCGAAAAAACAATTACCCCTAAATCCAAAATGGCCGTTCGATACTATTTGAGAGATATCTACGCTTTTTTCATTATAGTATCCTTAAAACAATAATTGATTCTATTATTACCGCTGCTTTATAATGAGTATTTAACAATTTCCAGAATAGTTTTTGAAGGTCATTTGAACACTATTTCCGAACCGCAAGCACGTAGAAATCTCTACTTGTTTTATTATTTATAAAGCAATTATCATTGTCATTTACATGGGTCATGTCTACTTTTAATTATAATGTTTCCTTAGTTTCTCCCAGGCGTGGGATTTTTCTCTTGCACTTTAAAAAACCACGCATTATAAATGCATTGATTGACTTGCCTGTAAGTATGATTTAATGGACACAAACTGAGAATCGTTGTTGTTAAAATGCCACGAATAGATTGTAAGAAATTGTATTAAATACTGCAATTACTAGCTGTACCTAGAAGTTTAATTGTTCTCTTCTTAATGAACGCACATTGATGCTAAGAAATTGAATAACAATTATACTTGTATTAATGCTTCCGGTTGTAGCGGTTGATAATGATTCATTGTTTCCGTTAGTAATTCGAGTTCTTGTTCCAGATGTTTGCAAGATGCATTCGTCGTAATATAAGCAGAAGCGAGAATGCATCCGCCGAGAATCATTGAGACGAGGACAATGGTCACTCCAATAGTCCTGGCCACTTGAACAGACACAGCCTTCGGTCGTTGATAAGCCTGTAAAAATTTAAATAAATTTATTGCAAAACTCAATAAGTAAATGAAAGTCTTAGTGCAATATCAGCATTGTTTCTCTCTTTTTTTGTAAACAAACGCATTGGTATTGTTTAAACTGCGCACAATTGAGCATATTTCCGCTTCCTGTATACAAACACATTCACAGGTTAATTATAACATGCGTACTTACATTCCATAATTACATCAATTAAACATTTATAGATTGCCATCACCGCTCATCCATCGAACGAGAGCGCGATGACAAATTAAATTAAAATGAGGATGTTGCGGTTATGAGAACGATTTTATTAATGCGCGAAAGTGAAAACTTTGGCTGTAAAGAAGAAACCTGCTATGGCTTTCTACAGCCATCGTCTCTTCAAGCGATTACATTGTTCATTGTAAAGTTTAAATGTTTAAACACATTGTAGAATTGAGTAACGTAAGTGCAGAGAGAAGAAATACGTATTTAGGTGCTAGCTATTTATGAAACAACTTCTTTCCTAGAAACAACTAAATTCTGCGCAGTGTTCGACTTTTTTCGTCACGTTTAACATCGTGAACTGCTTTTTTTCGTTCAAAACGTATTTCTTTCAATGTGTTGCTCCAGATTAATAAGTATAACCGCTTGTTGCTGGTTTATATAAGTTCTAATGAATAACTCTTACATGACAACCATGTTTCATTCATCTATAAGACAAATGAAACTAATGAAAAACTATTCGTTTCTTCAAGTAGAAAGTACAGCAATTTTAAATAAACGAAGTACAATCACAAAATTTATCTCGATGGAGCATCAATTTCTCCAAGTTTCAAGATGGCGTCAATAACATATGTCATTCCAAACTTACTCGCCCAATAATAATTTGAGAATTGCATACATGCTATTAAAAGTTGTAGATAGTATGCTATACAAATATAATATGATATAATATCTCAGAGCATGAATAATATTCTGCGCATGTCAATATGTGACATCCCATCATCCACGATTAGATAATGAAAATTGGACAGACCAAGAATCAGAAATGGCGGGCGAGGAAAAAAAACAGCTGACATCAAACGAAGTACTTGTATTTATTTAAACCTTTTAAATAAGTGATGGTTTTGTAATTGTTCAAGTTGGATTGACAATAAACAAAGCAATAGATTTATAAGGAAATTTTCATCAGCGTGTAATGATGGTGCATCCAAAAAGGAAATCGTCAAGCATATGAAGAACTTGCATGTATTCCTGTCATGCGTTTAGTGAAAGTGTTAACGTAATGCACTCTTTGATTGCAATTGCAGTCCAAAGCGATTTCAACTTTTAAAAACTGTAGAAAATGTTAGCGTAAAACTCTTGAGTCATGTGTAAAAGATAATTAGGAAAAAGTTATAACTTTACACTTGATTATTATTCATTGTACTAGTCATAATTATGATTATTAAAAACCATTAACACTCTGTTTAAATTGCTTTACTTATTACCAGCACTCACTGGATAACAATTAATTAAATGCTATGAATAATTCATTAGAAATTTTAAATAAACTTGTGCAAGTTATAAAGTCATAAATAAATAAAGAACTATATAGATGTTTGGAACATAGTTTATTGTAATTGTATGAGTAATTCACAATTTCCTATGCATTTTCAATTTACCATTAGTGTGAGCAATGAGTTGACGCAAATTACACGCTTGTACGACACGCGCGCATGCATAAAATAAAATTATAGAGTTTTATTGAAGTGGAATGAAAAGAAATCACTACGCAGTAGTTCAAAGACGTTCCACGATTTGTTTATTGAAGCTTTCTTTCAAAGCAGGCGCGCGCGCGTGAGACTGACAACAATCAGGCATGTAACTGTAGAAAGTTGTTGCTGTGATATAGGCGTTCGAACAATTATTATTGTTCGCCCGCGTTTACTGTAAAATGTCGAATGTTAATTCAAATATCCGTAAATTAGTACAACATGATGCAGACATAAATAAAACTTATTTGTAGGTTATCTTAAGGGGCTTTAAGCACTTCTTTTTATTACATTTTCTCTTAGTATGCTTAATTAAGAATACCGTTAAAAAATTTCAGAACAAATAATGTAATAAAATCAAAGTAATTGCTAGTTTTAGAGCATACTCTGGATACAGCTAGCGCTCAACTTGAAACTTGAACGTGAAATTAAACGTGATTGTCTCGAAAACTTTTTTCAAATTTGCAATTTACTCAAAAACTATGACTTCGATCTACACCAAATGTTCAAGAATTATTTATCATAAAACGAGCTAACAGATGAATGAAGGATTTTGAATTTCTTTGGAAAATAGTAATTAAAAAAATTAAATTGAAGAAAAAATAGGTAAAAACTGAAATTTTGTGTTTTAACCTTCACCATTTCTTTTTGAATGTGACTTTTGGCAAATCCTTTGTCCAACGATAGAATAAGCTAATATACTAACAAATTCTGTTTGAAATTTTGAATTACACTGAATCGTTTGCAAATTATCGTGACCACACGCAAAACGTGTTTTGAAACACGCGCTTTGGCAAATAATGTGAAAATTTGGCCATTTATAATATTTTTAGATGAAAATATACACATAATAGATAAAAAGATATATCATTTATACTCTTAAAATTTGTTAAAAAAATATATATAACGCAACAGCAACAAATATAAAAAACGTCTTCTTAAAATATCTTTCATGCCAACTTCTAACGAAGAACTGTACCTTAAAATGCACGAAATTTCAAGGTTAATATAAATTTATTAATGTTATTCTTGGAATTAATAAAGTTGTTTTTCTTTTGGAAGACCAACCAGTTTATTGTTTAAATTAATGGTTAAAACATACAAAGTTTAAACATGTACTTACTACGCAGAAACATTAATCAAACAATAACATGTGGTTAACTTTGTTAATTGTTATTGTTATTACTTAGTTCTTTTTGTTTGCAAAAAAATAGTTTTTTTTTTTGAACTAATAATTGCTCATTTCTATTAATCCAGAAATTGTTAAATTCTTTTTGCTTAGATATGCAAATTAAATTTCTTTTCACCAAATAACATGGTGGAGAACCACAAATTATAGAAAAACAAACAAATAAAATAATAATAATCTCTGAAATCAAATGAATTTGATTGCATAAGCTGCAATCTAATGCAATGAAGTCAGAATTTTTACCTCAATATGCTGCTAGCAATTTGAGCAGCACAAATTGCATAATTGAATTTTATTACTTACGTAATATTAAACTCAATATCAGATTTCTTAATTACGCGATTACGTTGAATGTAAATCATCATCATCATATATAATTTGTTTATATTTTAATTATTATGAAATTATTCATAGAAATTCTGAAATGGTAGTTCATCAATTAACTTGTATTAAGGAAATTTATTTAAAAAATTAAAATATCTGAGTTTTGTGTTCAAACTTTTACAATTTCTTTCTGAATGTAAATTTTGACAAATCCTTGGTTCAACGATGGCATAAACTAATAGAATAACAAAATATTTAAGAAATTTTGAATGATGATGAGCCTTTTTCAAATTATCGTGTCCACACGCAAAACGTGTTTTAAAAACGCGCTTCAGTAAATCGCCTGTCATTCGGCCATTTTGAATAATTTTCAGATGACAAAAATTACAAAAAGTAGATAAAGAGATGCGCTAAACATTAGCGTATAAAACTTTAAACACAAAAAATGTGTAAAAATCCAAGAATTTTCCACCTGCGCAACTGCAACTCTTTAAATCTTGCGCAAAATCTTCAAGAGAAAAAGGCAAGAATTCCACTCCTCTGCACCTTCAGGAAATACCAACATAAACGCTTTGCTTACGTAATTTGCACACCATTTGCTTACTTACGCATAACCATAATGTAACTGCAATATTGTATAAACAATGAGTTATTAATCAAATAAATATAATATAAGTATCGCCTTATCACAATCGAGAGTGATTGATTCCAATACGGTTTAATCGCTCTACAAACCATTTAAAAAACAAACAACTATCATGATTATTCACGTAAAATAATTTTTTTTAATAAACTCCTCGCTTGCAATGTTACTTAATTATTTTCTGCTTCTCTGTAAATGGTGTCATTGTCGTTTAATAATACGAAGCCAGTTTGCCAATATGTTACAACAAACGTTATTAAGCGACAATAATTTCACCATTTAATTGTTCCAACGTGACTTCTTTATTAATTTTTCTTGAATTCAGAAAAAATATTACAATAATAACCTTAGAAAACAATAATCAGATGCTAACAAGTGATCAAAAGAAACCTTGAGAAACGTTTAACAGAATGCAGGTATTTTCTCTCTTACAATTACGATGTATAATTGAGTGGAATATAACAGTATTCTGCATTATCATTTCCAAGATGGTGAAATGTCAAAAAAAGTGCAATGATATTCTGTTTGTTTTTAGAGTAATTTGTCAAGAATTTCATCATTTAATTGGTTTAACGTGAGTTGAATTTAACAAAATATTTTATAATAACCTGAAAAAACCATAAACGGATACTAACAAGTGATCATAAGAAACCTTGAGAAACGTTTAGCAGAATGTATTTTCTCTAACAATTGCTATGCATAATTGAATAGAATATAACAGTATTCTGCATTACCATTTCCAATATGGCGAAATGTCAGAAAAAATTGCAATAATATTTTGTTTGTTTTAAGAGTATTTTTTAGTACGAATCACGCTGTTCAAATTAAAGTTGTTGGTTGAGGCATAAATGTTATTTCTTAGCATATAATTTTATAACACGTATTTCACCAACCAGAACCTCGACGGCAAATGTTAACGAACTTTACCATCCAACTTTCTATTTTGACTCTCATAGCGCGTTCGCGCGATGCTTGTGCATTCTACATTCATTATTTCGTCGAACATGCACATCTTTCGTGATGTACATTCGTGTCGAATACGGATGTGCAAAAAATTTAGAATTGCATTCAACGATATTATTCATCAACGATCTAAGCTCACTTTTTTGTATGCGCTATCCAGGAAGTGTGCATTAGTATCCGTCAGGTTTTACCTAAATGTCAAACACAAAATTTGCATAAATTGAAAAGCACAGATAATGGACGTTTACGTCATTCACTATTTGAAGTTGCCATTCAGGCAATATTTGCATTGCCGACAATTGCCGAAGAGAAACTCATTAAACGAGAAGAAAGAGCAATAAAAAATGTGTCAATATTCATATTCACTGAACGACGGCGCTAGAAATCCGCTCACAGGCTTATAATAAACTAGTACATCTGATTGCCTCTCGTTTTATTGCATATACCAAGTGATTATCATTATTATCATCATCACAAAAGTGCATTATTCGCTTCGTCTCGGTGTGCATTTCTTATTTCTACGCCATCTCATTACGGTTCACATTCAAATTAAGCCGCATCACAACCGAAGCGTTAATCAACTTTCGCATTATTGGAGCGTGATTGTTGATCATCGCTAAGCAAGTGTGTTTAAACAAACATTGCCGGTGACCATGCTACCGACGACAACTCAACCATGAGTTATTCGACTTCTTCGAATTGATTTTACAGCACGAATGTATTTAAACCATGCAATAAAATCATATTGCTTCTGATATTTTAAATTATACACACCGTTCGTGGATTTTTCTAAAAAAATATTCTACGCCCTTAAATAATAGGTTAATGACTAGTTAGAATTTAAAATCTTGAGGAATCCAGCGCCTTTTGAGATGGCGCCACTAGTAATTGATTTTGTTTAAAGTTATTATTAGCGTTTATTGTGCTAGTGTGCTAAACAAATAAACATTCTGAATAAAAAATAAATTTTAGAATATTATGATATGATATTCCAATCAACGTAACACTTTTAAAGTTTGTTTGTAGAAAGAAACACATATAATCTGTGGATTCGTAATTTAAGATGTGTAATATGGTAGTTTTATTATATTTAATGGTACGCTCAAGGAGTGCAAGTCAATTTATAACTCGTTGAAGGCCATACCATTAAAAACTATGTACAGTTCTACTAGCTCTCTGTGTGCTAATCACATGAAAGTACCCATAAACTAGTAAGCTGATTGCGCAAATATAAAATGTGTTTATGGTTTAAAGAAATAGCAATTACTCACCGGTGGCGGCTCGGAAGCGGCGTACGCTTCAGAGGGTGCATACTCCGGCTTAATATTAACGGTGGTAATTGAGTCCGGTGGCGGCAATTCTTTCTCCATGCCTGCGTTGATGTAGCGCTCCAGGGTGGTGTGCACCAAAGGTGAATTTCGTCAAATAAATATCAAGATTTCTTTGCTCGATTGGCGATTTGGCAGATCAAGCGAGTATTTTAGTTGGGTGTTTGTTGTTAGTGCAAGATTTGTTATTAAACTATTCAATGTTGTTTCACTGATCTCCAAAAGCGACTGACTGAGCGCAGAAGAGACCGCTACAACTATCCATCAGGTGTCTCTTCCCCCACTCCGGGTAAACCACTCACCTACTACCGATTTCAAGCAGATTATTCTCCCACGACGTGTTTATTGCCTAAATAACATTTAAGTACAATGCTACTCTTCCTGGTGGTATCAACTGTGGTTTTTCCGTCCAAATTTCAATTGGTGCAGACATGTTAACTGACATTAAATGCATAAAACCAGTTTGAACAGTTTTACTAGTTGTAATAATACTATATATAGAATAATTATTATTCAAACTGATAAACTAAGAATATCAATAAGTTTTTGTGACAGGTTTTTGTTACACTTATAATATTAACATTTAAACTGTTAAGTAAACAAATGCAAAGTACATATCCATTATTTCTATTTATAATTACTAAACGTATATACCTAATATTCCTTATTAATTTTAAATTTAAACATTACATACATTTAATATAAACTGCTGTTATTTATTATTTGTTTAAAGTTATAAAATAGAAAGAATTTCAAATTAAATCCCTGGTATATAAGTTGCCTAACTCAGAACTGTAACTAGATGATGCATTCAATAACAAATCCTGTTCCTAAATAAGGATATTCAATTAAATCTGACAAAATATTTTGTTTAATTACGAAAACGTAGGCAATAGAGTATTTTGTCTTATCATTTAATACAAATTACCATAAGATTTAATATGCTTTTCTTGATATGTTTTCATATGAAAATCCCCCAGATGGCAAAAACTTACTAATGTGATTGTCCGACGTTGGGTCGGTGTAATAAATTGCCAAAACAGTTTGATTTTATGGATTGTAATTTGTCGTCTTTATATATCATCAGTAAAAAGGTGAGTCGCAATGCGAGACGTAAATTATTATATTCTCCTCTGCAAGTACAATGCATGCTAACACCTCTATTATTGATCATACAAATTTAAGTAGGCCAAAGTCAATTCAGAGTGTAATTCAATCATTACTATTTGTTGAGTTATTTAAAGCTAATTTACATGTGGCTTGTTAAATTTGATTTGAATCTATTTGTAAAGTATTTCTTACTCGGTATATTTTCTAACTGAAAAGTATGGTATGTAAAACTGCTAAATTGTTACTGTTCATTCTATGTAGTTGAAGGGACTAAGTATTTTGCTGAAATGCACACATTAATTAATGATTCAGAAATTTATGGAATTTCAATTTGTAAAATCGCTTACCTTGCATGTGTTACTTGCCTTGCTAATGAATTAGTTTGCTTGTGGGCTTGGATGGATAATGTACTAGTTTAAACACCAACTAAAATTTATTAAATTGTGTGCAGAATGGCAGGTGAGGTGATGGCCAATGGGTCTAGGGAAAAGTGGGATCCTGGTAAGAGTTCCTTGCTCCTCATAAATCCACCTTAAAAACTGGCTTTAGAAATTGTTGATTTCTTTTCAGCCTTGTCGCGTTTATTTACCTCATTACAACAGGCCACAAATGATTTGGAATCATCAGAGGAAGATATTGGATTTTTAAGCAATTTACTGCAGTCTAAAGAATTACATGCGCTTGTTAATGTACATAATAAAATCCTTAGCAATGGATCAAGTGACAAATTCTTTCCAATGCTATCTACCTCAATGCATGTCATGTTTGATGTGCTTGAAGTATTGGCACATCGAACACATGCATCTGAAGACTGCAAGGAATTATTCTACTTATTACAAAGACCACATGTTCAGGTATGAATTACTTAAAATGATTGAATATCTTGTTAAAATGTGTGTTTTCTGTATCAAGGGACTGCTTTGTGCACACGACGCCGTAGCACAAAAAGATTACTATCCGCATTTGCCTGAAATACCAGTGGAAGCTGATGAAGATGAGGAAACGATAAAAATTGTTCAACTTGTCAAGAGCAATGAACCCTTGGTAAGCATTAATTGAAATATCTCATGAGATTGTATTAGATTCAAATGACAAGAAAACCATGAACAATACAGTATTTAATTGTATGCCAGAAGTACAATGAAAACACGATATTTGTTTGTTTGCTTGCAAAGTCGGGCGCTCAGAGTACTGAGCCGATAGTTGTAAGTACAATTCGAGTCGTAGCGAAACAGCTTTTCGGAATTATCATCACTTCCACTATTTGCTTCTACTAGTTGCAACTCTTTCTAAACATATGTATATAAATCGTTAATAATTGCACTCATGTAATGTTTCCATAAAAGTGCACACAATTATTCACCAGAACAAAGACACAACCAGCTCATACTCATTTATTACAAACAGGGTGCGACGATAAAGACTGATGAAGAAACAGGAAAAATTATCATTGCTCGAGTGATGCATGGTGGAGCTGCAGATAGGTCTGGGTTAATTCATGTTGGGGATGAAGTTGTTGAAGTCAACAATATCAATGTTGAGGGTAAAACGCCAAATGATGTATTATCAATTTTGGTACGTGTTGGACTATTGCTATTTAATTCTATAATTTAAGGCTCATTTTTGTTACAGCAAAACTCAGAAGGTACTATTACATTTAAATTAGTACCGGCTGATAGCAAAATTAACATTCGAGAAAGCAAAGTACGTGTTCGTGCCTATTTTGATTATGATTCATCTGTGGATCCATATATTCCTTGCAAAGAAGCTGGATTAGATTTTCAAAAAGGAGATGTATTGCATATTGTATCACAGGATGATGCATATTGGTAAGTTTAGACTATTCTAGATTAATAGCTGTGAACAAAATTGTTTTTGCTTGTTATAGGTGGCAAGCTAGGAAAGAATGTGATAGAAATATGCGAGCAGGACTTATACCCAGTCGCGCATTACAGGAACGTCGAATCATCTACGAGCGCACGCAAGTACCGAAAGATAATGAACTAGGTATTATTGCATCAATGATCTCTGTCAATTATCCAAATGCTTATTGCTTGCATGTCTAATGCGATAGGTTGCATATTTGTTGCTTTTCACCATTTCATACACATAATCACCAACAAAAACAATTAAAGACACAGTACATACTTGTTTCACACAGCAACTGTTAAACATTCACTAATTAACATTTCATCGATGTGCCCGTAGGGCTGTGCTCTGTTTCAGCAATACCCGTGCTATCATCCTGCAGCCAATTTCCCAAATCCCCCGCCTGTAAATTCAAATCATCCAAAACTAAAAAGATTATGTATGAAACAGCCGAAAACGATGATTTCGACAGAGAGAATATACCTACTTATGAAGAAGTTGCCAAATTGTATCCGAGGCCTGGCATTTATCGTCCAATTGTTTTAATTGGCGCGCCAGGCATTGGAAGAAATGAACTTCGTAGGCGGCTTATAGATACTGATCCAGACAAATACAAAAGTCCAATACCATGTAAGTTAGTCAAAAATTCATTAACGTTTGCTCTAATTATGTAAAATTCCAGATACAAGTAGAGCAATTAGACCTGGAGAAGTTAATGGCAAAGAGTACTACTTTGTCTCTCGTGAGAAAATGGAGGAAGACATAGTTGCTGGGAAATTTATTGAGTACGGCGAGTACAAAGGCAACCTATATGGAACTTCTTCGGAAAGTGTCAAATTGTTGATAACGTCTGGCCAAGTGTGTATTTTAAATCCGCATTATCAAGCATTGAAAATGCTTAGAACACCAGAACTGAAACCCTATATGATATACATCAAGCCACCAGCTTTAGAGATTTTGAAAGAAACCCGTCAAGCGTTACATGCCAGATCCACATTTGATGTAAACAATTCACGAGGATTTACGGTAATTATTGATTGATTATTGGTTGATTAAATACTGATTTTATTGTGAATTTTGAAGGATGAAGAGTTTAATGATATGCTAAAATCCTCAAGACGTATTGAATTCCTCTATGAACATTTATTCGATGAAGAAATAGTGAACGCAGATTTAGCAATTGCATTCAGCCAACTTACTTCAGCGATCAACAAAGTTGAGACGGAACCGCTTTGGGTACCTGCATCCTGGGTGCAATAGAAAATTACGTATGTAAACTAAAAAGAAATCGATATCTAATTCCTTTAGAAATTGACCACTGCTTCAGATTTGTTGATATTGATATTACGATGTATTATATATATATGTAAAGTATGTACATGTATATAGGAATTGTGAGATTTGCATCCTTTCTTAATGCTATATAGTTGCACAGTTAAATCAGACTTAAATTATTCAATAGTGCAATAATTTCGTACATTCTTCAAACGGCGGTTTAAAAGGACGCAAATCTCTGTCAAGAGCTGCCTATCATACTTATTACTTACTTATATGCTAATTGTTAACTTTAAACGTGCGTAGGGTGTAAGAGTTAGTTTTAAAAGAAAATTGTTAAAATTCTAGTAATCGTATTTATATAACTTGTGTTACCACTGCCAAAAACTAAAGATTTACTAATTAATGAACTAACCACTTACAACACTTATTTAACTCGCACATGTGCAAAACATAGATATACATTTCACAGCCACTTTATTTTATGATGTGCATTAAAATACATGTTTGTTTTATCAATCAAATTTACTAAAAAAAATAATGTAACAAGAAAATCATGATCTTGTACGACCTACAATTGTCAAGTGCCATCTCACAAGCAATATGAATATTTAATTTACATTTTGTTTGAGCCAAATAGATTACTGGCAAATATATTGCAGTAAATGAAGAAGAGATCATTTGTTTAATCTTCAAATTAAACACTCAAATTGTTTTAATGTTATCCCAAATGGAGGCATTTTTCAGGCCTTGACTGCTGGGCTTTGGTGTATGTTCTGCATCCTGCAATCTGCAATTTTGCAGAAACACTGCAAGAGAATGGTAATAACCTTGCACTGTCCATGTTTCATTATGGGTTCCTGAGGGTAGCTGCAGGAGTTGTTTTCTTGAACCGCCACATTTGTTATACAAGTCTGTCATCATCCTTGGAGGAACCAGCATATCCGCAAGGCCGGATATAAATAATGTTGGTACTCTCAAGTGCTGAATTTTATGTATTGATGTAAACTGCAAGAAGCCAACAAAATTTACTAGATATTTAGGTGAGGAATTCAATAATCACCTTGTTTTTGTAGCAGAATAATGGTAAATAGTTTAAAAGTCTCCATTGCAATAGAACTTTTGCAATATCTGGTATGCTAGTGAATGTATTTTCCACAACCAAGCACCAAATTTTATCAGCATATTCAGCTCTGCTGCATAAATCAATTGCAACAGCTCCACCTAAAACAAATTTGTTTGTTATAGAACAGTTCTACTTATGCAGGAATAAGATTTACCTAATGATCTTCCAAATATAATTATCTCATCATGATTAATATCAGTTCGTGTAAATAAATAATCAAGGCTGGCTCTGGCATCCATGTATAATCCTTCTTCACTGGGTGCTCCTTCTGACATACCATATCCTCTATACTCAACCAATAGTATATTACAGTGTAAATTATGATAAAGACCCACACAATTTTGAAGCCGATGTCCAATATTTCCTGCATTTCCATGGAAAAAGACTATTGTTGGAGAATGATGCTTTCTCTCCAGTGGCTGATGAATGAAAAACATCTCAATCAATGTTCCATCAATTGACTTTATTTGTAAATGTTCATATGGCAAATTATACATGGATGGCACTGGTATGAACACTCTTGAGTGACTTGGTAACTCCGGGTAAAATAAGAAATAGTCTTCAGCATGATATAATATCCCTGTAAGTAGTAGGCAGGTAATAATTTGATGTAAAGTGTAAATATGTCTTTAAATACCTGATGCTGCAAATAGTAATAATGCTGTCGCGACTATACCACCGTATAAATAATATAAAATAAAGCACAATAACAATACTAGTCCAGAATATGCCCAGATTTTCAGCATCACATTGCACATAACACTAAATATACGCCCAATATGCGCGTTGTGTGCCATTACGAATAATTTAAAACAGCTTAATACTATTATTTACATCCTGAGTGAAAACTCATTAGTATATGTCCAGACCATTATAGGTGCTATGCGGTAGACAGTCGTAGACAGTGGTAGATGATCGTAGGTTATATTGACTGCAGACTGCTGCAGACAAATTGTATATGCTTGTAAAGTTGCATATCCAACTGCAAACTTTAGTTATATTGTGCCATGACCCCAGCGATGCAGTGAATGCCAATTGGTGGTGGTTATTAGCAATGATTAGTGTAGAAGTTGTGTTTATCAAGGAGTTAATTAGTCCTTCAGGATAAAGTGGTTGCCTCTTGTAGTAATCAACAGGGAACACAATCATGTTGTAATCATTATCCAATAAAATTGACTGGTAACAACAAAGGAAGTCAAACAGTGCTACACAGTACCGCATGTGAATATTTGGAGTTCTTTTATACCTATGGACTGAAAAGATCCTATTAACGTTCTGATGGAAGTTTCATGTTAACAACAGGAAGGAAGTAATCATGTCCTCCTTAGGGTACATAAAGAATAGGGGATACAGCAATAACAATAAATAACACCATTTCCATAGAATGAGACAGTCTAGGGCAAAGACAAATTCTATCATCTGCAAGTAAGCTTTTGTTAATATAAGGTTCTTTATCACAGCCTCTTCTTTCTGTGTACCAAATTTCAGATCATTAGGACGATTAGTTTCGACGCTGTCGTGTATTTTGTAAATCAGTCAATGTCATTGAAAAGTTTCAATGTTATCAGCGCTGATAAACCAAAAACTTTTACCTGGCTGAATCGAAATTTCTAAAATTAAATAGCTCTGAATAACTCTGTTACCACATTTTTTATACCGATATTTAATCATTCATATCTCGCCAACCAGTTGTGCTGAAGAACTCAGGCAGGTGTCATCCGAAGCGCCACAGCCTCTTATTTCTGTGTGCCAAATTTCAGCCCATTTGGTCAATTAGTTTTTGCGATAGAGCATTTTTAATTTAAATATTTAAAAATCAATATCTCGGCAACCATTCGTGCTGAAGAGCTGAGGCGGGTATCATCTGAAGCGCCACAGCCTCTTCTTTCTGTGTACCTATTTTCAGCCCATTAGGACGAATAGTTTTTGCGCTACAGCATTTCTAATTTATTTATTTAAGAATCAATATCTCGGCAACCAGTCGTGCTGAAGAGCTAAGGCGGGTATCATCTGAAGCGCCACAGCCTCTTCTTTCTGTGAACCTAATTTCAGCCCATTAGGACGAATAGTTTCGGCGCTGTCGTGTATTTTGTAAATCAGTCAATGTCATTGAAAAGTTTCAATGTTATCAGCGCTGATAAACCAAAAACTTTTTCCTGGCTGAATCGAAATTTCTAAAATTAAATAACTCTGAATAACTCTGTTACCAGACATGCTAGAGGGGTCATATATACCTCATTTTAATCAGCTTTATATCTACTACCACATTTTTTATACCGATATTTAAACATTCATATCTCGCCAACCAATTGTGGTGAAGAGCTGAGGCGTATGTCGTCCGTAGGGCCACAGCCTCTTCTTTCCGTATGCCAAATTTCAGCCCATTAGGACGATTAGTTTTTGCGCTACAGCATTTCTAATTTATTTATTTAACAATCAATATTTCGGGAACCAGCCATGCTAACGAGCTGAGGCGGGTATCATCCGAAGCGGCACAGCCTCTTCTTTCTGTGTGCCAAATTTCAGCCCTTTAGGACGATTAGTTTTTGCGCTACAGCATTTCTAATTTATTTATTTAACAATCAATATTTCGGGAACCAGCCATGCTAACGAGCTGAGGCGGGTATCATCTGAAGCGCCACAGCCTCTTCTTTCTGTGTACCTATTTTCAGCCCATTAGGACGAATAGTTTTTGCGCTACAGCATTTCTAATTTATTTATTTAAGAATCAATATCTCGGCAACCAGTCGTGCTGAAGAGCTAAGGCGGGTATCATCTGAAGCGCCACAGCCTCTTCTTTCTGTGAACCTAATTTCAGCCCATTAGGACGAATAGTTTCGGCGCTGTCGTGTATTTTGTAAATCAGTCAATGTCATTGAAAAGTTTCAATGTTATCAGCGCTGATAAATCAAAAACTTTTTCCTGGCTGAATCGAAATTTCTAAAATTAAATAACTTTGTATAACTCTGTTACCAGACATGCTAGAGGGGTCATATATATTTCATTTTAATCAGCTTTATATCTACTACCACATTTTTTATACCGATATTTAAACATTCATATCTCGCCAACCAATTGTGGTGAAGAGCTGAGGCGTATGTCGTCCGTAGGGCCACAGCCTCTTCTTTCCGTATGCCAAATTTCAGCCCATTAGGACGATTAGTTTTTGCGCTACAGCATTTCTAATTTATTTATTTAACAATCAATATTTCGGGAACCAGCCATGCTAACGAGCTGAGGCGGGTATCATCCGAAGCGGCACAGCCTCTTCTTTCTGTGTGCCAAATTTCAGCCCTTTAGGACGATTAGTTTTTGCGCTACAGCATTTCTAATTTATTTATTTAACAATCAATATTTCGGGAACCAGCCATGCTAACGAGCTGAGGCGGGTATCATCCGAACCGGCACAGCCTCTTCTTTCTGTGTGCCAAATTTCAGCCCTTTAGGACGATTAGTTTTTGCGCTACAGCATTTCTAATTTAATTATTTAAAAATCAATATCTCGGCAACCAGCCGTGCTGAAGAGCTCAGGCGGGTGTCATCCGAAGCGGCACAGACTCTTCTTTCTGTGTGCCAAATTTCAGTCGTTTAGGACGATTAGTTTTTGCGCTACAGCATTTCTAATTTATTTATTTAAGAATCAATATCTCGGCAACCAGTCGTGCTGAAGAGCTGAGGCGGGTATCATCCGAAGCGCCACAGCCTCTTCCTTCTGTGTGCCAAATTTCAGTCCTTTAGGACGCTTAGTTTTTCCGCTACAGCATTTCTAATTTATTTATTTAAGAATCAATATCTCGGCAACCAGTCGTGCTGAAGAGCTGAGGCGGGTATCATCCGAAGCGGCACAGCCTCTTCTTTCTGTGTGCCAAATTTCAGCCCTTTAGGACGATTAGTTTTTGCGCTACAGCATTTCTAATTTAATTATTTAAAAATCAATATCTCGGCAACCAGCCGTGCTGAAGAGCTCAGGCGGGTGTCATCCGAAGCGGCACAGCCTCTTCTTTCTGTGTGCCAAATTTCAGCCCTTTAGGACGATTAGTTTTTGCGCTACAGCATTTCTAATTTAATTATTTAAAAATCAATATCTCGGCAACCAGCCGTGCTGAAGAGCTCAGGCGGGTGTCATCCGAAGCGGCACAGACTCTTCTTTCTGTGTGCTAAATTTCAGCCGTTTAGGACGATTAGTTTTTGCGCTACAGCATTTCTAATTTATTTATTTAAGAATCAATATCTCGGCAACCAGTCGTGCTGAAGAGCTGAGGCGGGTATCATCCGAAGCGCCACAGCCTCTTCCTTCTGTGTGCCAAATTTCAGCCCTTTAGGACGCTTAGTTTTTCCGCTACAGCATTTCTAATTTATTTATTTAAGAATCAATATCTCGGCAACCATTCGTGCTGAAGAGCTGAGGCGGGTATCATCCGAAGCGCCACAGCCTCTTCTTTGTGTGTGCCAAATTTCAGCCCATTAGGACGAATAGTTTCGGCGCTGTCGTGTATTTTGTAAATCAGTCAATGTCATTGAAAAGTTTCAATGTTATCAGCGCTGATAAACCAAAAACTTTTTCCTGGCTGAATCGAAATTTCTAAAATTAAATAACTCTGAATAACTCTGTTACCAGACATGCTAGAGGGGTCATATATACCTCATTTTAATCAGCTTTATATCTACTACCACATTTTTTATACCGATATTTAAACATTCATATCTCGCCAACCAATTGTGGTGAAGAGCTGAGGCGTATGTCGTCCGCCGGGCCACAGCCTCTTCTTTCCGTATGCCAAATTTCAGCCCATTAGGACGATTAGTTTTTGCGCTACAGCATTTCTAATTTAATTATTTAAAAATCAATATCTCGGCAACCAGCCGTGCTGAAGAGCTCAGGCGGGTGTCATCCGAAGCGGCACAGCCTCTTCTTTCTGTGTGCCAAATTTCAGCCGTTTAGGACGATTAGTTTTTGCGCTACAGCATTTCTAATTTAATTATTTAAAAATCAATATCTCGGCAACCAGCCGTGCTGAAGAGCTGAGGCGGTTATCGTCCGAAGCGTCACAGCCTCTTCTTTCTGTGTGCCAAATTTCAGCCCTTTAGGACGATTAGTTTTTGCGCTACAGCATTTCTAATTTAATTATTTAAAAATCAATATCTCGGCAACCAGCCGTGCTGAAGAGCTCAGGCGGGTGTCATCCGAAGCGGCACAGCCTCTTCTTCCTGTGTGCCAAATTTCAGCCCTTTAGGACGATTAGTTTTTACGCTACAGCATTTCTAATTTATTAATTTAAGAATTAATATCTCGGCAACCAGTCGTGCTGAAGAGCTGATGCGGGTATCATCCGAAGCGCCACAGCCTCTTCTTTCTGTGTGCCAAATTTCAGCCCTTTAGGACGATTAGTTTTTGCGCTACAGCATTTCTAATTTATTTATTTAAGAATCAATATCTCGGCAACCGGTCGTGCTGAAGAGCTGAGGCGGGTATCATCCGAAGCGCCACAGCCTCTTCCTTCTGTGTGCCAAATTTCAGCCCTTTAGGACGCTTAGTTTTTCCGCTACAGCATTTCTAATTTATTTATTTAAGAATCAATATCTCGGCAACCATTCGTGCTGAAGAGCTGAGGCGGGTATCATCCGAAGCGCCACAGCCTCTTCTTTGTGTGTGCCAAATTTCAGCCCATTAGGACGAATAGTTTCGGCGCTGTCGTGTATTTTGTAAATCAGTCAATGTCATTGAAAAGTTTCAATGTTATCAGCGCTGATAAACCAAAAACTTTTTCCTGGCTGAATCGAAATTTCTAAAATTAAATAACTCTGAATAACTCTGTTACCAGACATGCTAGAGGGGTCATATATACCTCATTTTAATCAGCTTTATATCTACTACCACATTTTTTATACCGATATTTAAACATTCATATCTCGCCAACCAATTGTGGTGAAGAGCTGAGGCGTATGTCGTCCGCCGGGCCACAGCCTCTTCTTTCCGTATGCCAAATTTCAGCCCATTAGGACGATTAGTTTTTGCGCTACAGCATTTCTAATTTAATTATTTAAAAATCAATATCTCGGCAACCAGCCGTGCTGAAGAGCTCAGGCGGGTGTCATCCGAAGCGGCACAGCCTCTTCTTTCTGTGTGCCAAATTTCAGCCGTTTAGGACGATTAGTTTTTGCGCTACAGCATTTCTAATTTAATTATTTAAAAATCAATATCTCGGCAACCAGCCGTGCTGAAGAGCTGAGGCGGTTATCATCCGAAGCGTCACAACCTCTTCTTTCTGTGTGCCAAATTTCAGCCCTTTAGGACGATTAGTTTTTGCGCTACAGCATTTCTAATTTAATTATTTAAAAATCAATATCTCGGCAACCAGCCGTGCTGAAGAGCTCAGGCGGGTGTCATCCGAAGCGGCACAGCCTCTTCTTCCTGTGTGCCAAATTTCAGCCCTTTAGGACGATTAGTTTTTACGCTACAGCATTTCTAATTTATTAATTTAAGAGTTAATATCTCGGCAACCAGTCGTGCTGAAGAGCTGATGCGGGTATCATCCAAAGCGCCACAGCCTCTTCTTTCTGTGTGCCAAATTTCAGCCCTTTAGGACGATTAGTTTTTGCGCTACAGCATTTCTAATTTATTTATTTAAGAATCAATATCTCGGCAACCGGTCGTGCTGAAGAGCTGAGGCGGGTATCATCCGAAGCGCCACAGCCTCTTCCTTCTGTGTGCCAAATTTCAGCCCTTTAGGACGCTTAGTTTTTCCGCTACAGCATTTCTAATTTATTTATTTAAGAATCAATATCTCGGCAACCATTCGTGCTGAAGAGCTGAGGCGGGTATCATCCGAAGCGCCACAGCCTCTTCTTTGTGTGTGCCAAATTTCAGCCCATTAGGACGAATAGTTTCGGCGCTGTCGTGTATTTTGTAAATCAGTCAATGTCATTGAAAAGTTTCAATGTTATCAGCGCTGATAAACCAAAAACTTTTTCCTGGCTGAATCGAAATTTCTAAAATTAAATAACTCTGAATAACTCTGTTACCAGACATGCTAGAGGGGTCATATATACCTCATTTTAATCAGCTTTATATCTACTACCACATTTTTTATACCGATATTTAAACATTCATATCTCGCCAACCAATTGTGGTGAAGAGCTGAGGCGTATGTCGTCCGCCGGGCCACAGCCTCTTCTTTCCGTATGCCAAATTTCAGCCCATTAGGACGATTAGTTTTTGCGCTACAGCATTTCTAATTTAATTATTTAAAAATCAATATCTCGGCAACCAGCCGTGCTGAAGAGCTCAGGCGGGTGTCATCCGAAGCGGCACAGCCTCTTCTTTCTGTGTGCCAAATTTCAGCCGTTTAGGACGATTAGTTTTTGCGCTACAGCATTTCTAATTTATTTATTTAAGAATCAATATCTCGGCAACCGGTCGTGCTGAAGAGCTGAGGCGGGTATCATCCGAAGCGCCACAGCCTCTTCTTTGTGTGTGCCAAATTTCAGCCCATTAGGACGAATAGTTTCGGCGCTGTCGTGTATTTTGTAAATCAGTCAATGTCATTGAAAAGTTTCAATGTTATCAGCGCTGATAAACCAAAAACTTTTTCCTGGCTGAATCGAAATTTCTAAAATTAAATAACTCTGAATAACTCTGTTACCAGACATGCTAGAGGGGTCATATATACCTCATTTTAATCAGCTTTATATCTACTACCACATTTTTTATACCGATATTTAAACATTCATATCTCGCCAACCAATTGTGGTGAAGAGCTGAGGCGTATGTCGTCCGCCGGGCCACAGCCTCTTCTTTCCGTATGCCAAATTTCAGCCCATTAGGACGATTAGTTTTTGCGCTACAGCATTTCTAATTTAATTATTTAAAAATCAATATCTCGGCAACCAGCCGTGCTGAAGAGCTCAGGCGGGTGTCATCCGAAGCGGCACAGCCTCTTCTTTCTGTGTGCCAAATTTCAGCCGTTTAGGACGATTAGTTTTTGCGCTACAGCATTTCTAATTTAATTATTTAAAAATCAATATCTCGGCAACCAGCCGTGCTGAAGAGCTGAGGCGGTTATCATCCGAAGCGTCACAACCTCTTCTTTCTGTGTGCCAAATTTCAGCCCTTTAGGACGATTAGTTTTTGCGCTACAGCATTTCTAATTTAATTATTTAAAAATCAATATCTCGGCAACCAGCCGTGCTGAAGAGCTCAGGCGGGTGTCATCCGAAGCGGCACAGCCTCTTCTTCCTGTGTGCCAAATTTCAGCCCTTTAGGACGATTAGTTTTTACGCTACAGCATTTCTAATTTATTAATTTAAGAATTAATATCTCGGCAACCAGTCGTGCTGAAGAGCTGATGCGGGTATCATCCGAAGCGCCACAGCCTCTTCTTTCTGTGTGCCAAATTTCAGCCCTTTAGGACGATTAGTTTTTGCGCTACAGCATTTCTAATTTATTTATTTAAGAATCAATATCTCGGCAACCGGTCGTGCTGAAGAGCTGAGGCGGGTATCATCCGAAGCGCCACAGCCTCTTCCTTCTGTGTGCCAAATTTCAGCCCTTTAGGACGCTTAGTTTTTCCGCTACAGCATTTCTAATTTATTTATTTAAGAATCAATATCTCGGCAACCATTCGTGCTGAAGAGCTGAGGCGGGTATCATCCGAAGCGCCACAGCCTCTTCTTTGTGTGTGCCAAATTTCAGCCCATTAGGACGAATAGTTTCGGCGCTGTCGTGTATTTTGTAAATCAGTCAATGTCATTGAAAAGTTTCAATGTTATCAGCGCTGATAAACCAAAAACTTTTTCCTGGCTGAATCGAAATTTCTAAAATTAAATAACTCTGAATAACTCTTTTACCAGACATGCTAGAGGGGTCATATATACCTCATTTTAATCAGCTTTATATCTACTACCACATTTTTTATACCGATATTTAAACATTCATATCTCGCCAACCAATTGTGGTGAAGAGCTGAGGCGTATGTCGTCCGCCGGGCCACAGCCTCTTCTTTCCGTATGCCAAATTTCAGCCCATTAGGACGATTAGTTTTTGCGCTACAGCATTTCTAATTTAATTATTTAAAAATCAATATCTCGGCAACCAGCCGTGCTGAAAAGCTCAGGCGGGTGTCATCCGAAGCGGCACAGCCTCTTCTTTCTGTGTGCCAAATTTCAGCCGTTTAGGACGATTAGTTTTTGCGCTACAGCATTTCTAATTTAATTATTTAAAAATCAATATCTCGGCAACCAGCCGTGCTGAAGAGCTGAGGCGGTTATCATCCGAAGCGTCACAACCTCTTCTTTCTGTGTGCCAAATTTCAGCCCTTTAGGACGATTAGTTTTTGCGCTACAGCATTTCTAATTTATTTATTTAAGAATCAATATCTCGGCAACCGGTCGTGCTGAAGAGCTGAGGCGGGTATCATCCGAAGCGCCACAGCCTCTTCCTTCTGTGTGCCAAATTTCAGCCCTTTAGGACGCTTAGTTTTTCCGCTACAGCATTTCTAATTTATTTATTTAAGAATCAATATCTCGGCAACCATTCGTGCTGAAGAGCTGAGGCGGGTATCATCCGAAGCGCCACAGCCTCTTCTTTGTTTGTGCCAAATTTCAGCCCATTAGGACGAATAGTTTCGGCGCTGTCGTGTATTTTGTAAATCAGTCAATGTCATTGAAAAGTTTCAATGTTATCAGCGCTGATAAACCAAAAACTTTTTCCTGGCTGAATCGAAATTTCTAAAATTAAATAACTCTGAATAACTCTGTTACCAGACATGCTAGAGGGGTCATATATACCTCATTTTAATCAGCTTTATATCTACTACCACATTTTTTATACCGATATTTAAACATTCATATCTCGCCAACCAATTGTGGTGAAGAGCTGAGGCGTATGTCGTCCGCCGGGCCACAGCCTCTTCTTTCCGTATGCCAAATTTCAGCCCATTAGGACGATTAGTTTTTGCGCTACAGCATTTCTAATTTAATTATTTAAAAATCAATATCTCGGCAACCAGCCGTGCTGAAAAGCTCAGGCGGGTGTCATCCGAAGCGGCACAGCCTCTTCTTTCTGTGTGCCAAATTTCAGCCGTTTAGGACGATTAGTTTTTGCGCTACAGCATTTCTAATTTAATTATTTAAAAATCAATATCTCGGCAACCAGCCGTGCTGAAGAGCTGAGGCGGTTATCATCCGAAGCGTCACAACCTCTTCTTTCTGTGTGCCAAATTTCAGCCCTTTAGGACGATTAGTTTTTGCGCTACAGCATTTCTAATTTAATTATTTAAAAATCAATATCTCGGCAACCAGCCGTGCTGAAGAGCTCAGGCGGGTGTCATCCGAAGCGGCACAGCCTCTGCTTCCTGTGTGCCAAATTTCAGCCCTTTAGGACGATTAGTTTTTACGCTACAGCATTTCTAATTTATTAATTTAAGAATTAATATCTCGGCAACCAGTCGTGCTGAAGAGCTGATGCGGGTATCATCCGAAGCGCCACAGCCTCTTCTTTCTGTGTGCCAAATTTCAGCCCTTTAGGACGATTAGTTTTTGCGCTACAGCATTTCTAATTTATTTATTTAAGAATCAATATCTCGGCAACCGGTCGTGCTGAAGAGCTGAGGCGGGTATCATCCGAAGCGCCACAGCCTCTTCCTTCTGTGTGCCAAATTTCAGCCCTTTAGGACGCTTAGTTTTTCCGCTACAGCATTTCTAATTTATTTATTTAAGAATCAATATCTCGGCAACCATTCGTGCTGAAGAGCTGAGGCGGGTATCATCCGAAGCGCCACAGCCTCTTCTTTGTGTGTGCCAAATTTCAGCCCATTAGGACGAATAGTTTCGGCGCTGTCGTGTATTTTGTAAATCAGTCAATGTCATTGAAAAGTTTCAATGTTATCAGCGCTGATTAACCAAAAACTTTTTCCTGGCTGAATCGAAATTTCTAAAATTAAATAACTCTGAATAACTCTGTTACCAGACATGCTAGAGGGGTCATATATACCTCATTTTAATCAGCTTTATATCTACTACCACATTTTTTATACCGATATTTAAACATTCATATCTCGCCAACCAATTGTGGTGAAGAGCTGAGGCGTATGTCGTCCGCCGGGCCACAGCCTCTTCTTTCCGTATGCCAAATTTCAGCCCATTAGGACGATTAGTTTTTGCGCTACAGCATTTCTAATTTAATTATTTAAAAATCAATATCTCGGCAACCAGCCGTGCTGAAAAGCTCAGGCGGGTGTCATCCGAAGCGGCACAGCCTCTTCTTTCTGTGTGCCAAATTTCAGCCGTTTAGGACGATTAGTTTTTGCGCTACAGCATTTCTAATTTAATTATTTAAAAATCAATATCTCGGCAACCAGCCGTGCTGAAGAGCTGAGGCGGTTATCATCCGAAGCGTCACAACCTCTTCTTTCTGTGTGCCAAATTTCAGCCCTTTAGGACGATTAGTTTTTGCGCTAAAGCATTTCTAATTTAAATATTAAAAAATCAATATCTCGGCAACCAGCCGTGCTGAAGAGCTCAGGCGGGTGTCATCCGAAGCGGCACAGCCTCTTCTTCCTGTGTGCCAAATTTCAGCCCTTTAGGACGATTAGTTTTTACGCTACAGCATTTCTAATTTATTAATTTAAGAATTAATATCTCGGCAACCAGTCGTGCTGAAGAGCTGATGCGGGTATCATCCGAAGCGCCACAGCCTCTTCTTTCTGTGTGCCAAATTTCAGCCCTTTAGGACGATTAGTTTTTGCGCTACAGCATTTCTAATTTATTTATTTAAGAATCAATATCTCGGCAACCGGTCGTGCTGAAGAGCTGAGGCGGGTATCATCCGAAGCGCCACAGCCTCTTCCTTCTGTGTGCCAAATTTCAGCCCTTTAGGACGCTTAGTTTTTCCGCTACAGCATTTCTAATTTATTTATTTAAGAATCAATATCTCGGCAACCATTCGTGCTGAAGAGCTGAGGCGGGTATCATCCGAAGCGCCACAGCCTCTTCTTTGTGTGTGCCAAATTTCAGCCCATTAGGACGAATAGTTTCGGCGCTGTCGTGTATTTTGTAAATCAGTCAATGTCATTGAAAAGTTTCAATGTTATCAGCGCTGATAAACCAAAAACTTTTTCCTGGCTGAATCGAAATTTCTAAAATTAAATAACTCTGAATAACTCTGTTACCAGACATGCTAGAGGGGTCATATATACCTCATTTTAATCAGCTTTATATCTACTACCACATTTTTTATACCGATATTTAAACATTCATATCTCGCCAACCAATTGTGGTGAAGAGCTGAGGCGTATGTCGTCCGCCGGGCCACAGCCTCTTCTTTCCGTATGCCAAATTTCAGCCCATTAGGACGATTAGTTTTTGCGCTACAGCATTTCTAATTTAATTATTTAAAAATCAATATCTCGGCAACCAGCCGTGCTGAAAAGCTCAGGCGGGTGTCATCCGAAGCGGCACAGCCTCTTCTTTCTGTGTGCCAAATTTCAGCCGTTTAGGACGATTAGTTTTTGCGCTACAGCATTTCTAATTTAATTATTTAAAAATCAATATCTCGGCAACCAGCCGTGCTGAAGAGCTGAGGCGGTTATCATCCGAAGCGTCACAACCTCTTCTTTCTGTGTGCCAAATTTCAGCCCTTTAGGACGATTAGTTTTTGCGCTACAGCATTTCTAATTTAAATATTTAAAAATCAATATCTCGGCAACCAGCCGTGCTGAAGAGCTCAGGCGGGTGTCATCCGAAGCGGCACAGCCTCTTCTTCCTGTGTGCCAAATTTCAGCCCTTTAGGACGATTAGTTTTTACGCTACAGCATTTCTAATTTATTAATTTAAGAATTAATATCTCGGCAACCAGTCGTGCTGAAGAGCTGATGCGGGTATCATCCGAAGCGCCACAGCCTCTTCTTTCTGTGTGCCAAATTTCAGCCCTTTAGGACGATTAGTTTTTGCGCTACAGCATTTCTAATTTATTTATTTAAGAATCAATATCTCGGCAACCGGTCGTGCTGAAGAGCTGAGGCGGGTATCATCCGAAGCGCCACAGCCTCTTCCTTCTGTGTGCCAAATTTCAGCCCTTTAGGACGCTTAGTTTTTCCGCTACAGCATTTCTAATTTATTTATTTAAGAATCAATATCTCGGCAACCATTCGTGCTGAAGAGCTGAGGCGGGTATCATCCGAAGCGCCACAGCCTCTTCTTTGTGTGTGCCAAATTTCAGCCCATTAGGACGAATAGTTTCGGCGCTGTCGTGTATTTTGTAAATCAGTCAATGTCATTGAAAAGTTTCAATGTTATCAGCGCTGATAAACCAAAAACTTTTTCCTGGCTGAATCGAAATTTCTAAAATTAAATAACTCTGAATAACTCTGTTACCAGACATGCTAGAGGGGTCATATATACCTCATTTTAATCAGCTTTATATCTACTACCACATTTTTTATACCGATATTTAAACATTCATATCTCGCCAACCAATTGTGGTGAAGAGCTGAGGCGTATGTCGTCCGCCGGGCCACAGCCTCTTCTTTCCGTATGCCAAATTTCAGCCCATTAGGACGATTAGTTTTTGCGCTACAGCATTTCTAATTTAATTATTTAAAAATCAATATCTCGGCAACCAGCCGTGCTGAAAAGCTCAGGCGGGTGTCATCCGAAGCGGCACAGCCTCTTCTTTCTGTGTGCCAAATTTCAGCCGTTTAGGACGATTAGTTTTTGCGCTACAGCATTTCTAATTTAATTATTTAAAAATCAATATCTCGGCAACCAGCCGTGCTGAAGAGCTGAGGCGGTTATCATCCGAAGCGTCACAACCTCTTCTTTCTGTGTGCCAAATTTCAGCCCTTTAGGACGATTAGTTTTTGCGCTACAGCATTTCTAATTTAATTATTTAAAAATCAATATCTCGGCAACCAGTCGTGCTGAAGAGCTGATGCGGGTATCATCCGAAGCGCCACAGCCTCTTCTTTCTGTGTGCCAAATTTCAGCCCTTTAGGACGATTAGTTTTTGCGCTACAGCATTTCTAATTTATTTATTTAAGAATCAATATCTCGGCAACCGGTCGTGCTGAAGAGCTGAGGCGGGTATCATCCGAAGCGCCACAGCCTCTTCCTTCTGTGTGCCAAATTTCAGCCCTTTAGGACGCTTAGTTTTTCCGCTACAGCATTTCTAATTTATTTATTTAAGAATCAATATCTCGGCAACCATTCGTGCTGAAGAGCTGAGGCGGGTATCATCCGAAGCGCCACAGCCTCTTCTTTGTGTGTGCCAAATTTCAGCCCATTAGGACGAATAGTTTCGGCGCTGTCGTGTATTTTGTAAATCAGTCAATGTCATTGAAAAGTTTCAATGTTATCAGCGCTGATAAACCAAAAACTTTTTCCTGGCTGAATCGAAATTTCTAAAATTAAATAACTCTGAATAACTCTGTTACCAGACATGCTAGAGGGGTCATATATACCTAATTTTAATCAGCTTTATATCTACTACCACATTTTTTATACCGATATTTAAACATTCATATCTCGCCAACCAATTGTGGTGAAGAGCTGAGGCGTATGTCGTCCGCCGGGCCACAGCCTCTTCTTTCCGTATGCCAAATTTCAGCCCATTAGGACGATTAGTTTTTGCGCTACAGCATTTCTAATTTAATTATTTAAAAATCAATATCTCGGCAACCAGCCGTGCTGAAAAGCTCAGGCGGGTGTCATCCGAAGCGGCACAGCCTCTTCTTTCTGTGTGCCAAATTTCAGCCGTTTAGGACGATTAGTTTTTGCGCTACAGCATTTCTAATTTATTTATTTAAGAATCAATATCTCGGCAACCGGTCGTGCTGAAGAGCTGAGGCGGGTATCATCCGAAGCGCCACAGCCTCTTCTTTGTGTGTGCCAAATTTCAGCCCATTAGGACGAATAGTTTCGGCGCTGTCGTGTATTTTGTAAATCAGTCAATGTCATTGAAAAGTTTCAATGTTATCAGCGCTGATAAACCAAAAACTTTTTCCTGGCTGAATCGAAATTTCTAAAATTAAATAACTCTGAATAACTCTGTTACCAGACATGCTAGAGGGGTCATATATACCTCATTTTAATCAGCTTTATATCTACTACCACATTTTTTATACCGATATTTAAACATTCATATCTCGCCAACCAATTGTGGTGAAGAGCTGAGGCGTATGTCGTCCGCCGGGCCACAGCCTCTTCTTTCCGTATGCCAAATTTCAGCCCATTAGGACGATTAGTTTTTGCGCTACAGCATTTCTAATTTAATTATTTAAAAATCAATATCTCGGCAACCAGCCGTGCTGAAGAGCTCAGGCGGGTGTCATCCGAAGCGGCACAGCCTCTTCTTCCTGTGTGCCAAATTTCAGCCCTTTAGGACGATTAGTTTTTACGCTACAGCATTTCTAATTTATTAATTTAAGAATTAATATCTCGGCAACCAGTCGTGCTGAAGAGCTGATGCGGGTATCATCCGAAGCGCCACAGCCTCTTCTTTCTGTGTGCCAAATTTCAGCCCTTTAGGACGATTAGTTTTTGCGCTACAGCATTTCTAATTTATTTATTTAAGAATCAATATCTCGGCAACCGGTCGTGCTGAAGAGCTGAGGCGGGTATCATCCGAAGCGCCACAGCCTCTTCCTTCTGTGTGCCAAATTTCAGCCCTTTAGGACGCTTAGTTTTTCCGCTACAGCATTTCTAATTTATTTATTTAAGAATCAATATCTCGGCAACCATTCGTGCTGAAGAGCTGAGGCGGGTATCATCCGAAGCGCCACAGCCTCTTCTTTGTGTGTGTCAAATTTCAGCCCATTAGGACGAATAGTTTCGGCGCTGTCGTGTATTTTGTAAATCAGTCAATGTCATTGAAAAGTTTCAATGTTATCAGCGCTGATAAACCAAAAACTTTTTCCTGGCTGAATCGAAATTTCTAAAATTAAATAACTCTGAATAACTCTGTTACCAGACATGCTAGAGGGGTCATATATACCTCATTTTAATCAGCTTTATATCTACTACCACATTTTTTATACCGATATTTAAACATTCATATCTCGCCAACCAATTGTGGTGAAGAGCTGAGGCGTATGTCGTCCGCCGGGCCACAGCCTCTTCTTTCCGTATGCCAAATTTCAGCCCATTAGGACGATTAGTTTTTGCGCTACAGCATTTCTAATTTAATTATTTAAAAATCAATATCTCGGCAACCAGCCGTGCTGAAAAGCTCAGGCGGGTGTCATCCGAAGCGGCACAGCCTCTTCTTTCTGTGTGCCAAATTTCAGCCGTTTAGGACGATTAGTTTTTGCGCTACAGCATTTCTAATTTAATTATTTAAAAATCAATATCTCGGCAACCAGCCGTGCTGAAGAGCTGAGGCGGTTATCATCCGAAGCGTCACAACCTCTTCTTTCTGTGTGCCAAATTTCAGCCCTTTAGGACGATTAGTTTTTGCGCTACAGCATTTCTAATTTAAATATTTAAAAATCAATATCTCGGCAACCAGCCGTGCTGAAGAGCTCAGGCGGGTGTCATCCGAAGCGGCACAGCCTCTTCTTCCTGTGTGCCAAATTTCAGCCCTTTAGGACGATTAGTTTTTACGCTACAGCATTTCTAATTTATTAATTTAAGAATTAATATCTCGGCAACCAGTCGTGCTGAAGAGCTGATGCGGGTATCATCCGAAGCGCCACAGCCTCTTCTTTCTGTGTGCCAAATTTCAGCCCTTTAGGACGATTAGTTTTTGCGCTACAGCATTTCTAATTTATTTATTTAAGAATCAATATCTCGGCAACCGGTCGTGCTGAAGAGCTGAGGCGGGTATCATCCGAAGCGCCACAGCCTCTTCCTTCTGTGTGCCAAATTTCAGCCCTTTAGGACGCTTAGTTTTTCCGCTACAGCATTTCTAATTTATTTATTTAAGAATCAATATCTCGGCAACCATTCGTGCTGAAGAGCTGAGGCGGGTATCATCCGAAGCGCCACAGCCTCTTCTTTGTGTGTGCCAAATTTCAGCCCATTAGGACGAATAGTTTCGGCGCTGTCGTGTATTTTGTAAATCAGTCAATGTCATTGAAAAGTTTCAATGTTATCAGCGCTGATAAACCAAAAACTTTTTCCTGGCTGAATCGAAATTTCTAAAATTAAATAACTCTGAATAACTCTGTTACCAGACATGCTAGAGGGGTCATATATACCTCATTTTAATCAGCTTTATATCTACTACCACATTTTTTATACCGATATTTAAACATTCATATCTCGCCAACCAATTGTGGTGAAGAGCTGAGGCGTATGTCGTCCGCCGGGCCACAGCCTCTTCTTTCCGTATGCCAAATTTCAGCCCA
This sequence comes from Aleochara curtula, assembly GCA_963978815.1. Classification (NCBI taxonomy): domain Eukaryota; kingdom Metazoa; phylum Arthropoda; class Insecta; order Coleoptera; family Staphylinidae; genus Aleochara; species Aleochara curtula. The sequence continues at coordinate 5,508,487 of OZ022216.1, forward strand.
TTAGGACGATTAGTTTTTGCGCTACAGCATTTCTAATTTAATTATTTAAAAATCAATATCTCGGCAACCAGCCGTGCTGAAAAGCTCAGGCGGGTGTCATCCGAAGCGGCACAGCCTCTTCTTTCTGTGTGCCAAATTTCAGCCGTTTAGGACGATTAGTTTTTGCGCTACAGCATTTCTAATTTAATTATTTAAAAATCAATATCTCGGCAACCAGCCGTGCTGAAGAGCTGAGGCGGTTATCATCCGAAGCGTCACAACCTCTTCTTTCTGTGTGCCAAATTTCAGCCCTTTAGGACGATTAGTTTTTCCGCTACAGCATTTCTAATTTAATTATTTAAAAATCAATATCTCGGCAACCAGCCGTGCTGAAGAGCTCAGGCGGGTGTCATCCGAAGCGGCACAGCCTCTTCTTCCTGTGTGCCAAATTTCAGCCCTTTAGGACGATTAGTTTTTACGCTACAGCATTTCTAATTTATTAATTTAAGAATTAATATCTCGGCAACCAGTCGTGCTGAAGAGCTGATGCGGGTATCATCCGAAGCGCCACAGCCTCTTCTTTCTGTGTGCCAAATTTCAGCCCTTTAGGACGATTAGTTTTTGCGCTACAGCATTTCTAATTTATTTATTTAAGAATCAATATCTCGGCAACCGGTCGTGCTGAAGAGCTGAGGCGGGTATCATCCGAAGCGCCACAGCCTCTTCCTTCTGTGTGCCAAATTTCAGCCCTTTAGGACGCTTAGTTTTTCCGCTACAGCATTTCTAATTTATTTATTTAAGAATCAATATCTCGGCAACCATTCGTGCTGAAGAGCTGAGGCGGGTATCATCCGAAGCGCCACAGCCTCTTCTTTGTGTGTGCCAAATTTCAGCCCATTAGGACGAATAGTTTCGGCGCTGTCGTGTATTTTGTAAATCAGTCAATGTCATTGAAAAGTTTCAATGTTATCAGCGCTGATAAACCAAAAACTTTTTCCTGGCTGAATCGAAATTTCTAAAATTAAATAACTCTGAATAACTCTGTTACCAGACATGCTAGAGGGGTCATATATACCTAATTTTAATCAGCTTTATATCTACTACCACATTTTTTATACCGATATTTAAACATTCATATCTCGCCAACCAATTGTGGTGAAGAGCTGAGGCGTATGTCGTCCGCCGGGCCACAGCCTCTTCTTTCCGTATGCCAAATTTCAGCCCATTAGGACGATTAGTTTTTGCGCTACAGCATTTCTAATTTAATTATTTAAAAATCAATATCTCGGCAACCAGCCGTGCTGAAAAGCTCAGGCGGGTGTCATCCGAAGCGGCACAGCCTCTTCTTTCTGTGTGCCAAATTTCAGCCGTTTAGGACGATTAGTTTTTGCGCTACAGCATTTCTAATTTATTTATTTAAGAATCAATATCTCGGCAACCGGTCGTGCTGAAGAGCTGAGGCGGGTATCATCCGAAGCGCCACAGCCTCTTCTTTGTGTGTGCCAAATTTCAGCCCATTAGGACGAATAGTTTCGGCGCTGTCGTGTATTTTGTAAATCAGTCAATGTCATTGAAAAGTTTCAATGTTATCAGCGCTGATAAACCAAAAACTTTTTCCTGGCTGAATCGAAATTTCTAAAATTAAATAACTCTGAATAACTCTGTTACCAGACATGCTAGAGGGGTCATATATACCTCATTTTAATCAGCTTTATATCTACTACCACATTTTTTATACCGATATTTAAACATTCATATCTCGCCAACCAATTGTGGTGAAGAGCTGAGGCGTATGTCGTCCGCCGGGCCACAGCCTCTTCTTTCCGTATGCCAAATTTCAGCCCATTAGGACGATTAGTTTTTGCGCTACAGCATTTCTAATTTAATTATTTAAAAATCAATATCTCGGCAACCAGCCGTGCTGAAGAGCTCAGGCGGGTGTCATCCGAAGCGGCACAGCCTCTTCTTTCTGTGTGCCAAATTTCAGCCGTTTAGGACGATTAGTTTTTGCGCTACAGCATTTCTAATTTAATTATTTAAAAATCAATATCTCGGCAACCAGCCGTGCTGAAGAGCTGAGGCGGTTATCATCCGAAGCGTCACAACCTCTTCTTTCTGTGTGCCAAATTTCAGCCCTTTAGGACGATTAGTTTTTGCGCTACAGCATTTCTAATTTAATTATTTAAAAATCAATATCTCGGCAACCAGCCGTGCTGAAGAGCTCAGGCGGGTGTCATCCGAAGCGGCACAGCCTCTTCTTCCTGTGTGCCAAATTTCAGCCCTTTAGGACGATTAGTTTTTACGCTACAGCATTTCTAATTTATTAATTTAAGAATTAATATCTCGGCAACCAGTCGTGCTGAAGAGCTGATGCGGGTATCATCCGAAGCGCCACAGCCTCTTCTTTCTGTGTGCCAAATTTCAGCCCTTTAGGACGATTAGTTTTTGCGCTACAGCATTTCTAATTTATTTATTTAAGAATCAATATCTCGGCAACCGGTCGTGCTGAAGAGCTGAGGCGGGTATCATCCGAAGCGCCACAGCCTCTTCCTTCTGTGTGCCAAATTTCAGCCCTTTAGGACGCTTAGTTTTTCCGCTACAGCATTTGTAATTTATTTATTTAAGAATCAATATCTCGGCAACCATTCGTGCTGAAGAGCTGAGGCGGGTATCATCCGAAGCGCCACAGCCTCTTCTTTGTGTGTGCCAAATTTCAGCCCATTAGGACGAATAGTTTCGGCGCTGTCGTGTATTTTGTAAATCAGTCAATGTCATTGAAAAGTTTCAATGTTATCAGCGCTGATAAACCAAAAACTTTTTCCTGGCTGAATCGAAATTTCTAAAATTAAATAACTCTGAATAACTCTGTTACCAGACATGCTAGAGGGGTCATATATACCTCATTTTAATCAGCTTTATATCTACTACCACATTTTTTATACCGATATTTAAACATTCATATCTCGCCAACCAATTGTGGTGAAGAGCTGAGGCGTATGTCGTCCGCCGGGCCACAGCCTCTTCTTTCCGTATGCCAAATTTCAGCCCATTAGGACGATTAGTTTTTGCGCTACAGCATTTCTAATTTAATTATTTAAAAATCAATATCTCGGCAACCAGCCGTGCTGAAAAGCTCAGGCGGGTGTCATCCGAAGCGGCACAGCCTCTTCTTTCAGTGTGCCAAATTTCAGCCGTTTAGGACGATTAGTTTTTGCGCTACAGCATTTCTAATTTAATTATTTAAAAATCAATATCTCGGCAACCAGCCGTGCTGAAGAGCTGAGGCGGTTATCATCCGAAGCGTCACAACCTCTTCTTTCTGTGTGCCAAATTTCAGCCCTTTAGGACGATTAGTTTTTGCGCTACAGCATTTCTAATTTAAATATTTAAAAATCAATATCTCGGCAACCAGCCGTGCTGAAGAGCTCAGGCGGGTGTCATCCGAAGCGGCACAGCCTCTTCTTCCTGTGTGCCAAATTTTAGCCCTTTAGGACGATTAGTTTTTACGCTACAGCATTTCTAATTTATTAATTTAAGAATTAATATCTCGGCAACCAGTCGTGCTGAAGAGCTGTTGCGGGTATCATCCGAAGCGCCACAGCCTCTTCTTTCTGTGTGCCAAATTTCAGCCCTTTAGGACGATTAGTTTTTGCGCTACAGCATTTCTAATTTATTTATTTAAGAATCAATATCTCGGCAACCGGTCGTGCTGAAGAGCTGAGGCGGGTATCATCCGAAGCGCCACAGCCTCTTCCTTCTGTGTGCCAAATTTCAGCCCTTTAGGACGCTTAGTTTTTCCGCTACAGCATTTCTAATTTATTTATTTAAGAATCAATATCTCGGCAACCATTCGTGCTGAAGAGCTGAGGCGGGTATCATCCGAAGCGCCACAGCCTCTTCTTTGTGTGTGCCAAATTTCAGCCCATTAGGACGAATAGTTTCGGCGCTGTCGTGTATTTTGTAAATCAGTCAATGTCATTGAAAAGTTTCAATGTTATCAGCGCTGATAAACCAAAAACTTTTTCCTGGCTGAATCGAAATTTCTAAAATTAAATAACTCTGAATAACTCTGTTACCAGACATGCTAGAGGGGTCATATATACCTCATTTTAATCAGCTTTATATCTACTACCACATTTTTTATACCGATATTTAAACATTCATATCTCGCCAACCAATTGTGGTGAAGAGCTGAGGCGTATGTCGTCCGCCGGGCCACAGCCTCTTCTTTCCGTATGCCAAATTTCAGCCCATTAGGACGATTAGTTTTTGCGCTACAGCATTTCTAATTTAATTATTTAAAAATCAATATCTCGGCAACCAGCCGTGCTGAAGAGCTCAGGCGGGTGTCATCCGAAGCGGCACAGCCTCTTCTTTCTGTGTGCCAAATTTCAGCCGTTTAGGACGATTAGTTTTTGCGCTACAGCATTTCTAATTTAATTATTTAAAAATCAATATCTCGGCAACCAGCCGTGCTGAAGAGCTGAGGCGGTTATCATCCGAAGCGTCACAGCCTCTTCTTTCTGTGTGCCAAATTTCAGCCCTTTAGGACGATTAGTTTTTGCGCTACAGCATTTCTAATTTAATTATTTAAAAATCAATATCTCGGCAACCAGCCGTGCTGAAGAGCTCAGGCGGGTGTCATCCGAAGCGGCACAGCCTCTTCTTCCTGTGTGCCAAATTTCAGCCCTTTAGGACGATTAGTTTTTGCGCTACAGCATTTCTAATTTATTTATATAAGAATTAATATCTCGGCAACCAGTCGTGCTGAAGAGCTGATGCGGGTATCATCCGAAGCGCCACAGCCTCTTCTTTCTGTGTGCCAAATTTCAGCCCTTTAGCACGATTAGTTTTTGCGCTACAGCATTTCTAATTTATTTATTTAAGAATCAATATTTCGGCAACCAGTCGTGCTGAAGAGCTGATGCGGGTATCATCCGAAGCGCCACAGCCTCTTCTTTCTGTGTGCCAAATTTCAGCCCATTAGGACGATTAGTTTTTGCGCTACAGCATTTCTAATTTATTTATTTAACAATCAATATTTCGGGAACCAGCCATGCTAACGAGCTGAGGCAAGTGTCATCCGAAACGCCACAGCCTCTTCTTTCTCTGTGCCAAATTTCAGCCCTTTAGGACGATTAGTTTTTGCGCTACAGCATTTCTAATTTATTTATTTAAGAATTAATATCTCGGCAACCAGTCGTGCTGAAGAGCTGAGGCGTATGTCGTCCGTAGGGCCACAGCCTCTTCTTTCCGTACGCCAAATTTCAGCCCATGAGGACGATTAGTTTTTGCGCTACAGCATTTCTAATTTATTTATTTAACAATCAATATTTCGGGAACCAGCCATGCTAACGAGCTGAGGCAGGTGTCATCCGAAGCGCCACAGCCTCTTTTTTCTCTGTGCCAAATTTCAGCCCTTTAGGATGATTAGTTTTTGCGCTACAGCATTTCTAATTTAATTATTTAAAAATCAATATCTCGGCAACCAGCCGTGCTGAAGAGCTCAGGCGGGTGTCATCCGAAGCGGCACAGCCTCTTCTTTCTGTGTGCCAAATTTCAGCCCATTAGGACGAATAGTTTCGGCGCTGTCGTGTATTTTGTAAATCAGTCAATGTCATTGAAAAGTTTCAATGTTATCAGCGCTGATAAATCAAAAACTTTTTCCTGGCTGAATCGAAATTTCTAAAATTAAATAACTTTGTATAACTCTGTTACCAGACATGCTAGAGGGGTCATATATATCTCATTTTAATCAGCTTTATATCTACTACCACATTTTTTATACCGATATTTAAACATTCATATCTCGCCAACCAATTGTGGTGAAGAGCTGAGGCGTACGTCGTCCGTAGGGCCACAGACTCTTCTTTCGGTATGCCAAATTTCAGCCCATTAGGACGATTAGTTTTTGCGCTACAGCATTTCTAATTTATTTATTTAACAATCAATATTTCGGGAACCAGCCATGCTAACGCGCTGAGGCACGTGTCATCCGAAGCGCCACAGCCTCTTCTTTCTGTGTGCCAAATTTCAGCCCATTAGGACGAATAGTTTTTGCGCTACAGCATTTCTAATTTATTTATTTAAGAATCAATATCTCGGCAACCAGTCGTGCTGAAGAGCTGAGGCGGGTATCATCCGAAGCGCCACAGCCTCTTCTTTCTGTGTGCCAAATTTCAGCCCTTTAGGACGATTAGTTTTTGCGCTACAGCATTTCTAATTTAATTATTTAAAAATCAATATCTCGGCAACCAGCCGTGCTGAAGAGCTCAGGCGGGTATCATCCGAAGCGCCACGACCTCTTCTTTCTGTGTGCCAAATTTCAGCCCTTTAGGACGATTAGTTTTTGCGCTACAGCATTTCTAATTTATTTATTTAAGAATTAATATCTCGGCAACCAGTCGTGCTGAAGAGCTGAGGCGTATGTCGTCCGTAGGGCCACAGCCTCTTCTTTCCGTACGCCAAATTTCAGCCCATGAGGACGATTAGTTTTTGCGCTACAGCATTTCTAATTTATTTATTTAACAATCAATATTTCGGGAACCAGCCATGCTAACGAGCTGAGGCAGGTGTCATCCGAAGCGCCACAGCCTCTTTTTTCTCTGTGCCAAATTTCAGCCCTTTAGGATGATTAGTTTTTGCGCTACAGCATTTCTAATTTAATTATTTAAAAATCAATATCTCGGCAACCAGCCGTGCTGAAGAGCTCAGGCGGGTGTCATCCGAAGCGGCACAGCCTCTTCTTTCTGTGTGCCAAATTTCAGCCCATTAGGACGAATAGTTTCGGCGCTGTCGTGTATTTTGTAAATCAGTCAATGTCATTGAAAAGTTTCAATGTTATCAGCGCTGATAAATCAAAAACTTTTTCCTGGCTGAATCGAAATTTCTAAAATTAAATAACTTTGTATAACTCTGTTACCAGACATGCTAGAGGGGTCATATATATCTCATTTTAATCAGCTTTATATCTACTACCACATTTTTTATACCGATATTTAAACATTCATATCTCGCCAACCAATTGTGGTGAAGAGCTGAGGCGTATGTCGTCCGTAGGGCCACAGCCTCTTCTTTCCGTATGCCAAATTTCAGCCCATTAGGACGATTAGTTTTTGCGCTACAGCATTTCTAATTTATTTATTTAACAATCAATATTTCGGGAACCAGCCATGCTAACGAGCTGAGGCAGGTGTCATCCGAAGCGCCACAGCCTCTTCTTTCTGTGTGCCAAATTTCAGCCCATTAGGACGAACAGTTTTTGCGCTACAGCATTTCTAATTTATTTATTTAAGAATCTATATCTCGGCAACCAGTCGTGCTGAAGAGCTGAGGCGGGTATCATCCGAAGCGCCACAGCCTCTTCTTTCTGTGTGCCAAATTTCAGCCCTTTAGGACGATTAGTTTTTGCGCTACAGCATTTCTAATTTATTTATTTAAGAATCAATATCTCGGCAACCAGTCGTGCTGAAGAGCTGAGGCGGGTATCATCCGAAGCGCCACAGCCTCTTCTTTCTGTGTGCCAAATTTCAGCCCTTTAGGACGCTTAGTTTTTCCGCTACAGCATTTCTAATTTATTTATTTAAGAATCAATATCTCGGCAACCAGTCGTGCTGAAGAGCTGAGGCGGGTATCATCCGAAGCGCCACAGCCTCTTCCTTCTGTGTGCCAAATTTCAGTCCTTTAGGACGCTTAGTTTTTCCGCTACAGCATTTCTAATTTATTTATTTAAGAATCAATATCTCGGCAACCAGTCGTGCTGAAGAGCTGAGGCGGGTATCATCCGAAGCGGCACAGCCTCTTCTTTCTGTGTGCCAAATTTCAGCCCTTTAGGACGATTAGTTTTTGCGCTACAGCATTTCTAATTTAATTATTTAAAAATCAATATCTCGGCAACCAGCCGTGCTGAAGAGCTCAGGCGGGTGTCATCCGAAGCGGCACAGCCTCTTCTTTCTGTGTGCCAAATTTCAGCCCTTTAGGACGATTAGTTTTTGCGCTACAGCATTTCTAATTTAATTATTTAAAAATCAATATCTCGGCAACCAGCCGTGCTGAAGAGCTCAGGCGGGTGTCATCCGAAGCGGCACAGACTCTTCTTTCTGTGTGCTAAATTTCAGCCGTTTAGGACGATTAGTTTTTGCGCTACAGCATTTCTAATTTATTTATTTAAGAATCAATATCTCGGCAACCAGTCGTGCTGAAGAGCTGAGGCGGGTATCATCCGAAGCGCCACAGCCTCTTCCTTCTGTGTGCCAAATTTCAGCCCTTTAGGACGCTTAGTTTTTCCGCTACAGCATTTCTAATTTATTTATTTAAGAATCAATATCTCGGCAACCATTCGTGCTGAAGAGCTGAGGCGGGTATCATCCGAAGCGCCACAGCCTCTTCTTTGTGTGTGCCAAATTTCAGCCCATTAGGACGAATAGTTTCGGCGCTGTCGTGTATTTTGTAAATCAGTCAATGTCATTGAAAAGTTTCAATGTTATCAGCGCTGATAAACCAAAAACTTTTTCCTGGCTGAATCGAAATTTCTAAAATTAAATAACTCTGAATAACTCTGTTACCAGACATGCTAGAGGGGTCATATATACCTCATTTTAATCAGCTTTATATCTACTACCACATTTTTTATACCGATATTTAAACATTCATATCTCGCCAACCAATTGTGGTGAAGAGCTGAGGCGTATGTCGTCCGCCGGGCCACAGCCTCTTCTTTCCGTATGCCAAATTTCAGCCCATTAGGACGATTAGTTTTTGCGCTACAGCATTTCTAATTTAATTATTTAAAAATCAATATCTCGGCAACCAGCCGTGCTGAAAAGCTCAGGCGGGTGTCATCCGAAGCGGCACAGCCTCTTCTTTCTGTGTGCCAAATTTCAGCCGTTTAGGACGATTAGTTTTTGCGCTACAGCATTTCTAATTTAATTATTTAAAAATCAATATCTCGGCAACCAGCCGTGCTGAAGAGCTGAGGCGGTTATCATCCGAAGCGTCACAACCTCTTCTTTCTGTGTGCCAAATTTCAGCCCTTTAGGACGATTAGTTTTTGCGCTACAGCATTTCTAATTTAATTATTTAAAAATCAATATCTCGGCAACCAGCCGTGCTGAAGAGCTCAGGCGGGTGTCATCCGAAGCGGCACAGCCTCTTCTTCCTGTGTGCCAAATTTCAGCCCTTTAGGACGATTAGTTTTTACGCTACAGCATTTCTAATTTATTAATTTAAGAATTAATATCTCGGCAACCAGTCGTGCTGAAGAGCTGATGCGGGTATCATCCGAAGCGCCACAGCCTCTTCTTTCTGTGTGCCAAATTTCAGCCCTTTAGGACGATTAGTTTTTGCGCTACAGCATTTCTAATTTATTTATTTAAGAATCAATATCTCGGCAACCGGTCGTGCTGAAGAGCTGAGGCGGGTATCATCCGAAGCGCCACAGCCTCTTCCTTCTGTGTGCCAAATTTCAGCCCTTTAGGACGCTTAGTTTTTCCGCTACAGCATTTCTAATTTATTTATTTAAGAATCAATATCTCGGCAACCATTCGTGCTGAAGAGCTGAGGCGGGTATCATCCGAAGCGCCACAGCCTCTTCTTTGTGTGTGCCAAATTTCAGCCCATTAGGACGAATAGTTTCGGCGCTGTCGTGTGTTTTGTAAATCAGTCAATGTCATTGAAAAGTTTCAATGTTATCAGCGCTGATAAACCAAAAACTTTTTCCTGGCTGAATCGAAATTTCTAAAATTAAATAACTCTGAATAACTCTGTTACCAGACATGCTAGAGGGGTCATATATACCTAATTTTAATCAGCTTTATATCTACTACCACATTTTTTATACCGATATTTAAACATTCATATCTCGCCAACCAATTGTGGTGAAGAGCTGAGGCGTATGTCGTCCGCCGGGCCACAGCCTCTTCTTTCCGTATGCCAAATTTCAGCCCATTAGGACGATTAGTTTTTGCGCTACAGCATTTCTAATTTAATTATTTAAAAATCAATATCTCGGCAACCAGCCGTGCTGAAAAGCTCAGGCGGGTGTCATCCGAAGCGGCACAGCCTCTTCTTCCTGTGTGCCAAATTTCAGCCCTTTAGGACGATTAGTTTTTACGCTACAGCATTTCTAATTTATTAATTTAAGAATTAATATCTCGGCAACCAGTCGTGCTGAAGAGCTGTTGCGGGTATCATCCGAAGCGCCACAGCCTCTTCTTTCTGTGTGCCAAATTTCAGCCCTTTAGGACGATTAGTTTTTGCGCTACAGCATTTCTAATTTATTTATTTAAGAATCAATATCTCGGCAACCGGTCGTGCTGAAGAGCTGAGGCGGGTATCATCCGAAGCGCCACAGCCTCTTCCTTCTGTGTGCCAAATTTCAGCCCTTTAGGACGCTTAGTTTTTCCGCTACAGCATTTCTAATTTATTTATTTAAGAATCAATATCTCGGCAACCATTCGTGCTGAAGAGCTGAGGCGGGTATCATCCGAAGCGCCACAGCCTCTTCTTTGTGTGTGCCAAATTTCAGCCCATTAGGACGAATAGTTTCGGCGCTGTCGTGTATTTTGTAAATCAGTCAATGTCATTGAAAAGTTTCAATGTTATCAGCGCTGATAAACCAAAAACTTTTTCCTGGCTGAATCGAAATTTCTAAAATTAAATAACTCTGAATAACTCTGTTACCAGACATGCTAGAGGGGTCATATATACCTCATTTTAATCAGCTTTATATCTACTACCACATTTTTTATACCGATATTTAAACATTCATATCTCGCCAACCAATTGTGGTGAAGAGCTGAGGCGTATGTCGTCCGCCGGGCCACAGCCTCTTCTTTCCGTATGCCAAATTTCAGCCCATTAGGACGATTAGTTTTTGCGCTACAGCATTTCTAATTTAATTATTTAAAAATCAATATCTCGGCAACCAGCCGTGCTGAAGAGCTCAGGCGGGTGTCATCCGAAGCGGCACAGCCTCTTCTTTCTGTGTGCCAAATTTCAGCCGTTTAGGACGATTAGTTTTTGCGCTACAGCATTTCTAATTTAATTATTTAAAAATCAATATCTCGGCAACCAGCCGTGCTGAAGAGCTGAGGCGGTTATCATCCGAAGCGTCACAGCCTCTTCTTTCTGTGTGCCAAATTTCAGCCCTTTAGGACGATTAGTTTTTGCGCTACAGCATTTCTAATTTAATTATTTAAAAATCAATATCTCGGCAACCAGCCGTGCTGAAGAGCTCAGGCGGGTGTCATCCGAAGCGGCACAGCCTCTTCTTCCTGTGTGCCAAATTTCAGCCCTTTAGGACGATTAGTTTTTGCGCTACAGCATTTCTAATTTATTTATTTAAGAATTAATATCTCGGCAACCAGTCGTGCTGAAGAGCTGATGCGGGTATCATCCGAAGCGCCACAGCCTCTTCTTTCTGTGTGCCAAATTTCAGCCCTTTAGCACGATTAGTTTTTGCGCTACAGCATTTCTAATTTATTTATTTAAGAATTAATATCTCGGCAACCAGTCGTGCTGAAGAGCTGAGGCGTATGTCGTCCGTAGGGCCACAGCCTCTTCTTTCCGTACGCCAAATTTCAGCCCATGAGGACGATTAGTTTTTGCGCTACAGCATTTCTAATTTATTTATTTAACAATCAATATTTCGGGAACCAGCCATGCTAACGAGCTGAGGCAGGTGTCATCCGAAGCGCCACAGCCTCTTTTTTCTCTGTGCCAAATTTCAGCCCTTTAGGATGATTAGTTTTTGCGCTACAGCATTTCTAATTTAATTATTTAAAAATCAATATCTCGGCAACCAGCCGTGCTGAAGAGCTCAGGCGGGTGTCATCCGAAGCGGCACAGCCTCTTCTTTCTGTGTGCCAAATTTCAGCCCATTAGGACGAATAGTTTCGGCGCTGTCGTGTATTTTGTAAATCAGTCAATGTCATTGAAAAGTTTCAATGTTATCAGCGCTGATAAATCAAAAACTTTTTCCTGGCTGAATCGAAATTTCTAAAATTAAATAACTTTGTATAACTCTGTTACCAGACATGCTAGAGGGGTCATATATATCTCATTTTAATCAGCTTTATATCTACTACCACATTTTTTATACCGATATTTAAACATTCATATCTCGCCAACCAATTGTGGTGAAGAGCTGAGGCGTACGTCGTCCGTAGGGCCACAGACTCTTCTTTCGGTATGCCAAATTTCAGCCCATTAGGACGATTAGTTTTTGCGCTACAGCATTTCTAATTTATTTATTTAACAATCAATATTTCGGGAACCAGCCATGCTAACGCGCTGAGGCACGTGTCATCCGAAGCGCCACAGCCTCTTCTTTCTGTGTGCCAAATTTCAGCCCATTAGGACGAATAGTTTTTGCGCTACAGCATTTCTAATTTATTTATTTAAGAATCAATATCTCGGCAACCAGTCGTGCTGAAGAGCTGAGGCGGGTATCATCCGAAGCGCCACAGCCTCTTCTTTCTGTGTGCCAAATTTCAGCCCTTTAGGACGATTAGTTTTTGCGCTACAGCATTTCTAATTTAATTATTTAAAAATCAATATCTCGGCAACCAGCCGTGCTGAAGAGCTCAGGCGGGTATCATCCGAAGCGCCACGACCTCTTCTTTCTGTGTGCCAAATTTCAGCCCTTTAGGACGATTAGTTTTTGCGCTACAGCATTTCTAATTTATTTATTTAAGAATTAATATCTCGGCAACCAGTCGTGCTGAAGAGCTGAGGCGTATGTCGTCCGTAGGGCCACAGCCTCTTCTTTCCGTACGCCAAATTTCAGCCCATGAGGACGATTAGTTTTTGCGCTACAGCATTTCTAATTTATTTATTTAACAATCAATATTTCGGGAACCAGCCATGCTAACGAGCTGAGGCAGGTGTCATCCGAAGCGCCACAGCCTCTTTTTTCTCTGTGCCAAATTTCAGCCCTTTAGGATGATTAGTTTTTGCGCTACAGCATTTCTAATTTAATTATTTAAAAATCAATATCTCGGCAACCAGCCGTGCTGAAGAGCTCAGGCGGGTGTCATCCGAAGCGGCATAGCCTCTTCTTTCTGTGTGCCAAATTTCAGCCCATTAGGACGAATAGTTTCGGCGCTGTCGTGTATTTTGTAAATCAGTCAATGTCATTGAAAAGTTTCAATGTTATCAGCGCTGATAAATCAAAAACTTTTTCCTGGCTGAATCGAAATTTCTAAAATTAAATAACTTTGTATAACTCTGTTACCAGACATGCTAGAGGGGTCATATATATCTCATTTTAATCAGCTTTATATCTACTACCACATTTTTTATACCGATATTTAAACATTCATATCTCGCCAACCAATTGTGGTGAAGAGCTGAGGCGTATGTCGTCCGTAGGGCCACAGCCTCTTCTTTCCGTATGCCAAATTTCAGCCCATTAGGACGATTAGTTTTTGCGCTACAGCATTTCTAATTTATTTATTTAACAATCAATATTTCGGGAACCAGCCATGCTAACGAGCTGAGGCAGGTGTCATCCGAAGCGCCACAGCCTCTTCTTTCTGTGTGCCAAATTTCAGCCCATTAGGACGAACAGTTTTTGCGCTACAGCATTTCTAATTTATTTATTTAAGAATCTATATCTCGGCAACCAGTCGTGCTGAAGAGCTGAGGCGGGTATCATCCGAAGCGCCACAGCCTCTTCTTTCTGTGTGCCAAATTTCAGTCCTTTAGGACGATTAGTTTTTGCGCTACAGCATTTCTAATTTATTTATTTAAGAATCAATATCTCGGCAACCAGTCGTGCTGAAGAGCTGAGGCGGGTATCATCCGAAGCGCCACAGCCTCTTCTTTCTGTGTGCCAAATTTCAGCCCTTTAGGACGCTTAGTTTTTCCGCTACAGCATTTCTAATTTATTTATTTAAGAATCAATATCTCGGCAACCAGTCGTGCTGAAGAGCTGAGGCGGGTATCATCCGAAGCGCCACAGCCTCTTCTTTCTGTGTACCAAATTTCAGCCCATTAGGACGAATAGTTTCGGCGCTGTCGTGTATTTTGTAAATCAGTCAATGTCATTGAAAAGTTTCAATGTTATCAGCGCTGATAAATCAAAAACTTTTTCCTGGCTGAATCGAAATTTCTAAAATTAAATAACTCTGAATAACTCTGTTACCAGACATGCTAGAGGGGTCATATATACCTCATTTTAATCAGCTTTATATCTACTACCACATTTTTTATACCGATATTTAAACATTCATATCTCGCCAACCAATTGTGGTGAAGAGCTGAGGCGTACGTCGTCCGTAGGGCCACAGACTCTTCTTTCGGTATGCCAAATTTCAGCCCATTAGGACGATTAGTTTTTGCGCTACAGCATTTCTAATTTATTTATTTAACAATCAATATTTCGGGAACCAGCCATGCTAACGCGCTGAGGCAGGTGTCATCCGAAGCGCCACAGCCTCTTCTTTCTGTGTGCCAAATTTCAGCCCTTTAGGACGCTTAGTTTTTCCGCTACAGCATTTCTAATTTATTTATTTAAGAATCAATATCTCGGCAACCAGTCGTGCTGAAGAGCTGAGGCGGGTATCATCCGAAGCGCCACAGCCTCTTCTTTCTGTGTACCAAATTTCAGCCCATTAGGACGAATAGTTTCGGCGCTGTCGTGTATTTTGTAAATCAGTCAATGTCATTGAAAAGTTTCAATGTTATCAGCGCTGATAAATCAAAAACTTTTTCCTGGCTGAATCGAAATTTCTAAAATTAAATAACTCTGAATAACTCTGTTACCAGACATGCTAGAGGGGTCATATATACCTCATTTTAATCAGCTTTATACTACCACATTTTTTATACCGATATTTAAACATTCATATCTCGCCAACCAATTGTGGTGAAGAGCTGAGGCGTACGTCGTCCGTAGGGCCACAGACTCTTCTTTCGGTATGCCAAATTTCAGCCCATTAGGACGATTAGTTTTTGCGCTACAGCATTTCTAATTTATTTATTTAACAATCAATATTTCGGGAACCAGCCATGCTAACGCGCTGAGGCAGGTGTCATCCGAAGCGCCACAGCCTCTTCTTTCTGTGTGCCAAATTTCAGCCCATTAGGACGAATAGTTTCGGCGCTGTCGTGTATTTTGTAAATCAGTCAATGTCATTGAAAAGTTTCAATGTTATCAGCGCTGATAAATCAAAAACTTTTTCCTGGCTGAATCGAAATTTCTAAAATTAAATAACTGAATAACTCTGTTACCAGACATACTAGAGGGGTCATATATACCTCATTTGAATCAGCTTTATCTCTACTACCACATTTTTCATACCGATATTTAAAAATTGATATCTCGGCAACCAGATGTGCGGAAGAACTGAGACGGGTGTCATCCGAAGCGGCACAGCCCCTTCTTCCTGTGTGCCAAATTTCAACCCATTCGCTCAATTAGTTTCCGCGCTAGAGCATTTTTAATTTTACTATTTAAACACTCATATCTCGGCAACTAGCCGTGCTGAAGAGTTGAGGTAACAAAAAAAACTTATCTCGAAAATGTACCCTCTGATTGTACCCTCTGGTTTGTGTGCAGGTGCGCGTGGCCAAGCAGAATAAAATGACATAAGCCCCATTGCACATCTGATTTCCGAGCCTTAGGGAAAGACATTGCCGATCCCCCCTTAGCTAGTGCATTGTGGTTCGCAAGGTAGAGAATAGATAAATAACTAAAGTTTAATTCTAAAAGGTTCCCAAAAACATTGTTATCTTTATAGTTTTTAAATAAGCTGTACAGAGCAATATAAAAATTTGACTGATATCAGATGCAAATATAAAGATCTAGCTAAGGAATACAGTGAAAACATATTATATAAATAATTGACAACGGAATACGGAAATGAAACATAGTTAGTTGAACAAAAAATAATACAACTATCACCTTAATTGTAAAAGTATGCGCACGCTTAAAGCGCGTTCCTCTTGATATCACATTAGTAACAATGGCACCAATCATTACAATTTGTTTTGTATGAACAATATTATACAGCACAAGTCAATACAGCTTTCTGACATTGTTCATTCCCTAATATCGATTGCTTGTTTGTTTGTTTGTCATAACTCTTTGTTCCTATTACTTCTATGCGTTGCTGTACATTAATTAAAGACGAGTTTAACAAAGTACAATTTACAAATAAGAAAGCATTTTCATTGGAAGTCAATGAATACCTAAATAGTAATAAACTTTGCCTTATATGAATAGACTTTTTATACAGGGTATGGCAAAACTCTTACTACTTTTGAAGATGAATTTAAAGAAAAATACTGGAGGTACTGTCCGCCATTGTCCGTCAGTGGTCGTCCATCAATTTACCATCACATCTGAGGGATGTTTCTGTATGATTCTGAATTTCTTGTTAGGTGGGCCTCACATACGGTTGCAAATTCGAAAAAATAATTTGAAGATAATCAGGATTAATGCTTAAAGCAAGTAACATACGATATAAATAGTAATTACCTTGATGATATTTCTGGTAATTTTCTGGCCAGATTTGCCGTCTTACGACTGTTTTACGAGATTAACGGATTATAAACATTGCCCAACAAACCTCGAGGAACTCTAAAGGAGAAACTTGTAAAATTAGGATGTGAAAGAGATTTTTTCTTCCTTGCAGAGTTTTCTTTAAACCACCACCAAACGTAAGAAAATAGTGTCGTCGTACCCTGTATTATAAAAGTAATAGCTTGTGAGTAATATAATAACAAAATAAGATATTCGCTTAGGTATCTTCAACATACTTAAACTTGAATTAGCATTTTACTTTCATCTTGCTCCATGAAAACAACACAAATGTTTTAATTGCATATGATTGTTTATATTTAATACCAGTATATTGTATCATGTTCTGCATGCAGAACTCATTACAGGTGACATTATGCTACTTACTTTCATTCCTGCGCCTGCTGCTCCAGCGTGAGTTTTCCAATGCTATAATTACCATTTTCAATCAGTTTCTTTTCCTTCCATCAAAGTATCTTTAATTAATAAGCAAAACACATGTGAATGTGCTTGATTTGTACATTAATGACGATAAGAGTGAAATAGTGCAATTCATGAGTCATTTAGTTAATTGGGCGCAGATTTAAACGCTAATTTGTCATTTCATTGCCATCCAATTTGCCAACTTCCTTTTGAATTTGAGACATTGTGCAAAGCAAGTCAACGATTCGCCAACTGATGACACATTTGGAGCAGTTATTATCGTTTCATCGTCTATTGCAGAAATGATTGCGATTTTTGTGGTTTCTTGCGTTTCGTTTGGAATCAAAGTGCAAACACGTTATGTACGTGACTTCCAACTCTTTCATTTCAAAGTGCTACTTTTACTCCTTGCCTGCTCGTTATTGCTTTACCCACATTCGCGCGAGTGAAATTATTTATCATACCAACGCTCTTCAAACTTAAAGAGCGATGTGGCTACTCTATACGTTTGCAAATGTTAAATTTTCAAACTCTTTTTGGACAAATTTTGTTATTCTAGAACAATTCCGGGAATACCTAAAATTTCGTTATCTCCTTGTACTTCAACTGAACAGATTTATAACAAAATTATTAGGATGCTTCGATCTTACCCTGAGTTCTGAAGTTCGATTTAGAACCTCTTAATTTACCATATATCACATGTTTTTATACAGAATTCTTTATTTGTATGACCTTGTGAGATACGTGGCAACATCGAAAAAACGGATCATTGATTAATCCGCCATATTGGAATTTGAAATTTCACAGCCCAACAAACTGAATTTACTAGGCTTTTAATTAAAGCTGAAATTGATTTTATGCATATCAGAGTATAAATCCTGTTAATGCAACTGGAAATGAATTTACATCTATCTCAACTCGACGTACATACAATTCATGTAAGTGCAATGGCGATTGCCAAATAGCCAAATAGATGACGAAACGGCAACCAAACAACAATGAACGCATACGCAATTTTGCCGACAACAGGCATGAAAGATAATTTCCGAACCTAAATACCTCATAAATACTCTTTTTCACTCACAAACAATTCTAATTATTATTCATTTGCATTGTTCCAGTGGATTGCAAGAAGTAATAAATTATTTGAGCAGCACTAGCCGCAACCAAACTTATGAAGAATTAATTGAATAACCCGCTCATTAATGACATATCATGTTTACAACTAGAAGTCTAATAGAATAACGTTTCTATCATTTACTTTGATTACTTCCCGAAAGTGCATAGACAATGGCATTTTATTAACCTGCAGCGAAGCAATTTTCATCGTTCATATACACATGCGCGTATGCTTCATGCTTCCTCGATGTGTTTGCACATATTTATATGGATGCACAAGCCGAAAAAAAGACAATAAAACGACAAAGAACCTCCAGAGACTTCCAACTCGGCATTGTAGTGGGAAAAGAAAGGTAAAAGCGAGCGATGCGAAAGAGTTTTCAACAAAAGCGCGTCGTCTGTGAACGAAACAAGAACGTTTGTGCATGCAACTCGAAATTTGCTTAAATCAACATGTTGGAGTTGTGTTTAATTATATTATAACTACTAAACGAGAATTTAATTAGAGGTAAGTGTTTGAAATAAAATCGTGATCGTGATTTAGTGATTATACCCACAATTCATCTAGCACTGCATTTAAATAGCCATAAGAGCTTAAGGGAAACTAAGAGTATGAATCAGACATCTACATTATCGATAACTACTAAACGAGAGAAACATTTACAGTAAAATCGTGATTTAGTGAGAGTTTTTCATATTTAAATTCACAACACACGATCATTAATACTCACACACGCTCTGTTTAATTATAACAATAAAGCCATCAGCAATTGAAGCGCGCCTGCGCGTTAAAGTAAAAAACACATACGAAGAAGAAAGCACACTGAATTTCTATATATTTTTTTGGTTAAGCTGTTTTAATTGGAATTTGAATTTATCACCAACAGACGAGTGCTCACGCGTTTCGCTAGGTTGTTAATTAAAGCGACAAGTGTAACTGGAACATACGGAAGAACGGCACACAACATATTAGAAAATTATTTTTGAACAACAGCCAACCATAAAGCAAATATCATCATGTATTTGACAAGTTGGATGCTCTTTCTACTCGCATTAAGCCGAACGGATTCTGTCTGTGGAATACTCGCCGAAGACACTGCTACGATTTTAGACGACGGTAAGTGTTGCAATTAATTACACTCAAATTTCTTTCGCCTCATTTTTTTCTGCTGCTTCTTCGCCGTGGATTCAAGCACACTTAGGAGCATCTTTATTCGTGTAGAACAGTCTAGAACTGGTACGACTTGTATATTTTTGATGACTTCGTCGTAGTTATTTGTTAAGGACTGTTATCTGCTATAATATTGTTATTGTTGTTCTATGCGTTTGCTCTATACGTTACGTTGTTGTTTCTTTAAGCCGTCTTACGTTGGGCGCGCTGCACATGTATTTTTTTTAATGCAAAGCGAACGAGTGAAAGAATTGCCTATTGTTTTGCGTTATTGATCCATGATACACGAGTAAAATTTTCGAAAATAACTGTACTTGAGCAAATATTTCTTATGCTTGTCTCTTCGGTATTATACAGTTTTCTCCAGATTTCCTTATGGCTAAATTAACATTTACTCAGCAATTAGTTAGTGATTCATTAACTTTCTGTGTTTAACATTTTCGCGTTAATATTATGACCGATAAATCCAATTAATAACCATAATTTACCTGCCCATCTTGGTTCTTGGTGTGTTCCATTTAGTAGTTGCTCTTGATTCGCCCGATTGATTTCGGTACTTTTATACGCACATAATAAATTAGTTTCTTTGTATGTTGAAATGTTTCCAACATGTAATTTCGCAATAAATAACGTGTAATTTTCACACCGCCTTTGAAAGAAAGTTTTATTGTATGTAATTTGCAAAATTTAATTTCGAGTTCAAATTTTGCGAAAGCACTAGAAAAATGGAAATAAAAGTCATAAATTCCCACGAATGATACAATCAGAACTACAATATAACTAAAAAGCCATAGAATAAATAGAAACAGAACTGAATTTCAATGGCTGGTTAACTGATTATTAGACATCTACATCGTCGATAGCGTAAACTAAATCGGGAATGTTCGTGCATAGCATTCGGCGCATACTCCAATCAGATTATAATTGCCCACATTGTATTTAAAATTTAAATTTTTAATCCTTTTGAACTCTATAGTTGTCGCACGACTTTGAGACCAGCATTAGCGTAAGACTATAGTAAAAAATAACCAGAGAATCATAAAAGTATAAATAGAAACTTAAACTATTGTACGAGATGCTGGTTGCTTTTTCAAATGTAAATAGCACACATAAATATGAAAGTCAATCAACACTATTAATGGCTATGAATATGAATATAATATATTGACTAGAATTTTTCTCCAATAGATTTTCCGGTGCGACAAAATGATAAGTTTGTAAATCCGGCGTATCCGTACGTTCGACATAACGGCAATAATATTGGCGCTGGTTACCCAGATGAACGCGGCACGGATTTCGGCCGGCGATGCTTCGATAAGTTGGAAACTGCGTTGGAGCACATTCGACGGCGGCAAGCCGCGAAGGAAAAAACGCTACACCTGAACGGATATTCAATGCATCAGCCATTGCGGACGATTCCTTACGATATGTATGTCACCGATATGAGAGTCCGTCTTCCATCATCAAGTAGTTGGGTTCGCGTTGACAATTGCAGGTAATCATTCACCGAAATAATCCTTGACACTCGTATATTTAAATTGAGTATGCAGGTATAACCCAAGGAATAACAGCTTGGAAACCCGCTTGCTCTTCAACGATCTCACGATAAGTGGGAAAGTAGCTCTCTTCAATGATGCAGAACTTCAACGGGAGCCATTAGGACCTAATCCTGAAGATACCTGTAATATGATCCTGAGACTACGTCGAGCGGGAATAGGGTATTATTTTTTAATCAAAACTTTAAGACCTAATCATAAGACATTAAATTCTAGATTTTTCACGGAACCAATTCGAAGGGAACGCGGACAATTCAATGTACGCACGGATAGTCACTTCCTGGAACCAGGATTCATTAGCGTGTATGCTTACGGGTGTGAGAGGAAACTACGGCACGGAAGGGAACGTGAACGGGAACACAGGCGGGATTATCGCGATGATGAGGAGGAAGAAGACGGGATTTCTCGTGAAATGGAGGATATTTTCCTCAAGGGTATTCGATCGTTGCTCACCACGTATATGCAAAAAGAGTTGCAACCGGCCATCAAGGAAACCCTTATGACTAACATGGGATACACACTCTCTTATGGTTGAAGTGCGAATAATTATTGCAAATAGCAACTTTATACCAAGAGCCAAAGACAATCATTTCACAAATTATTTAGACCCCTAAGTGAGTTAATGTAAGTCATCATTAATCAATAAATATTTTTGTACATCATTTACTTGTTTCCATGTCACTCTAATTAAGTGTATGCATTTAAACAAATTATATGTAGTTCAGAGATTAAGTATCATTTAAACTTGCATCAGAAGTAATTATGTTAACAAACACTAAAAATCATGAACAACAAACAGTTTAATCGATCAATTAACAGCAATTATATTCTACTAAGCTTCTAGTTTTACTTTTTAGGTGAGGGTGGGGGTGTCCTGAATTTGATAATCGCCTCGCAAATGCCTTCAAATACAGCAAAATTAATACCACTTGTTAATATTGCTTTCATCATACTCGGCACGCAGCCTTTAAACAATCCAGTCCATCCTTCGTATTGGTATATTTTAACTGTACAATTGAACAAATTAGTGCATATGAATTGTTTACCAAACGACTTGCGATATTTTTGAAATCCTTGAATTTGCATACGCTTTCTGGTCAAATCAAGTGGATAAATAATTAATTTGCTACCCAAACCAGCAAGACTACCAGCAATAACACTGCCCATTAATGAGTACGTAGTTTCATCCTTGATGCCAACAAATCTCTTATAATGCCTATCAATGAATTTATAAATCATAAATTGCAATCCTGCATTGGGCATGATGGAAATCAATGTCGGACTTAGACCCTTGTAGAGTGAAAAGAATCCTTCATGTGTTATCATATGCCTAAAGCCTTGTATCATATTTGGATATACTTGACTGCTTTGCGCAATTTGTCGAGTACGCATGATGTCAAAAGGAAATGTTGCCACTGAAGCAAACGCACCTGCAAAAACAAGAAAATATTTGAATAGCGTAAAGAGGTTTGCCTACGACACAAGCCCGCTATAGTCAGTCTAACCTAGAAGTCATGGAAGCCAACGGCAAAAACAATTTTACATCTAATGTGAACAATATTATAAGCCAATACGAATCAGAAAACAGTATTAGCTTTGAGGAAACTGTTAAACAAATTATCCATGAGCTTGTTTATAAAAAACTTCAAATCTATGGCTGTGACTTGGAACAATTTGCAAAACATGGAAAACGATCTACTGTCAATACAGATGATGTTAAACTGCTTTGTAGAAGAAATGAAGACTTATACAAATATCTAGAAAGCAAATTCAAAGGACAGCATCCACATCAGCAACAACAACCACAAAAGGGAAGAAAGAAACAAACAGTACTAACTAAGTCCACAACTGAGAAAGCAGCTGATGATGATATAATAGTGCTTGAATAAAAGTATTTTACCTGCAAGTGCACCACTTATGAAATGTATTGTTCCTTTATAGTTACCATTAACATCATATTTTTTTCCAAATTTTACAAATCTCTCAAACATCCCAAACTGCACAATGCCAAAAGTAATGCTCAACCATTGTGCAGCAGCATGTCCTTTCCAGAATGCTTTGATACCTTCCTCTAAATAAATAACTTTCGTTGCTTGAACCACAGACTGGTACTTTCCTGTACGGTTACCAGTAACAATTGGTTCAACTTGCAGTTGGAATCGTGTCTTAATAACATCCAATGGTTGGATAACAATACGTCCAATGAATCCAGACATGGCACCAGCAATTATGATATCCCTGTGTACAAGTTGCACTCGAGGACTTTCCGGAGGTGCTTTTTTCTTGGCCCAGAATAATAAAACACATAGGGTGCCATAATGTGTTACAAACTTGCTATTAATTGCTTGAATGTTACCATTACAATTCTTCATACTTCATAATTCATCATTGCGTTCAAACTCTACGCTACTTTGCGCTAATCGTATAGGATGATTTGTTTAACAATCACATAATCACATTTAAAATTTCATCACAACGTGTTCTATATAAAACTGATAATGACGATGGCAATACCACGGTATATTATTATCTCTCATAGGTTAGGTAATAACATTTGATTCTGGATTACTTGCAACCATTTTCATGGGGTTTTAAACTGTAGAGCGGGAAATGTTTAAATAGCCAAATTCTATTTAATACCTATTAGTTTGGTTTCATGTTGATTTAAATACTGTATACAAAAAATTTTGACATTTTATTACTGTAAATTCATTTAGTCATAATTTATGTCATAAAAATTAAATAATTAGAGATATTTAAAAGTATGTTTAACTATTGTACAAAATGCTTTAGGTTTCAACTTTTAAACGTTATCATTAATGTCATGATATATTGGAAAAGAACGTGTAACCTACTCGCATAGGGTTTTCCATCAATCTTAACTGGATGGTGTTAATATAAAGAAATTTATTTCGCCTTCCTCTGGAAGAGAATATAAGAATTCATTTACCAAAGATTTACGCAAATCTGTTAATGATCTTGTTTATTAATTAGTCTTGAAATACTTGCTTCATATGAAAATGCATCATACTAATAATGAGAAAATAACATTTATGGAAACTATAAAACGAGCTTCTAATAGACTATAGAATATTTACTAATCAATTTTAATTAAAATTCGACATTTTCTTGAAAATATTCCAAAACAGTGTTCGCTGACCCCGACGTGATTTGAACACGCAACCTTCTGATCTGGAGTCAGACGCGCTACCGTTGCGCCACGGAGTCATGTCGGCAATATCGGAAAAAATGGCATACTACCAGTAAACTTTTTAAACAAGATAGTTAATACTTAAAACAGTACTTATTTGATATTTATTACTTTTATTTAAACCATTATACATCTTGTTTAAAATATTTTACAACCATTAAATTGCAAATCTTCTTTAACAAGTAACTATGAATAAAACTCAATTGTCGCTCATGACCGTTGCGAATAAGTATGACATCATGACACTGAATTGTGTTGTTCTACACAGATTTCACAGAATATGAAGCCAAGATTTGTCACGCTCTAGAATTTTCGGGTCAGCAACAATATTGTGATGATTGATATAAAATTACTCATCCCACAAACAAATAAGCAAAGAGCAGGAAAAGAATCAATGCGCTAAAAATAGCCATGTCATAAGTCGATAGTCGCGTTATTCATTATAATAACAAAATGCAATGATTGTAGAAATCGTATGATTACTAATGCATAATGGCCTCGTCCATGATAATTTTTTATTGCTATAGCAAATGAAATCATCAATGCAGTAACATTCTAGATGTTCTTAACCTATTTAGAGAATATACGTATTTCTTTTTCTTTGCAGAATGCGCAACACACTGGAAATCTTCAGCGCCAGGATGTCGGTTAACATAGTGATCGAAACCCCGCCTTAATGTTAGTTGTTTTGATGAATTCCATTCAGCGGGGAACACGCACACAATTGCATTCCATTACATACCGGATAGTTTTATATTTATACTCCGCGGCTAGTCGCGGGCCGGTTAGTAAGTTTGCGTTCTGTTCAGAACTAGCCAAACCGTTCAAGTATTCGGTCGTGCAGATTGTGCTTGCTGTCCACGTCGACAATACGTACATTAATTGAAGAGGAAGCCAGTGGCATATTGAAACTTGGATAAATACATTAACAAAATGGCAGCTCCAACTGGTAAGTTTTAAAAGAATTATTTCGTAATCCAAGATAAGATTTGCAAGTTGGAGACGCAAAGTCTGCAGTCTGCAAGTCCGTCCTAAAATATTCGGTTGTAATCGATTGCTCGAAGGACGTTTTAATGTTAAAGAAAAAAGATTCACGATTCACTGCATTGAGTGATTCTATTTTTAAATGTGATCTAACATCATGAGCGAATATTCAATAGTGCATAAAAGTACAAAGTTGTTGACGTGGACGTTGTTTTCGCTTTTTATATCATACGGCTCATCGTTTAGCGCAATATCCTTAATTTTCTTACTTCAATCTTGCGCATTGTTCTCACAATAAATAGTAATTGAGGGCATACCCACGCGTAGCCACGTTACAAATGTGCATAACACGCCAAATTCTACAGGAATGCGGTAATATTTTTTTATTGCGACAATGATCTCATTACTTATGTGATGAAATATATCTTGTGTTTTACCGTTACCTGTAATTATGATAACAAAAATAATTTGAAAACCATTTGTTATATTTATTATCTAGTTAATGACTAGATAAATAACAGAATGAGCACGTTGTTTACTAATAATTATCACACTTATCGCTTTAGTCAAATCGGAATGACCTCACGTAAATGTGAATACAAAATGTCATTTAACACTCATCCTTTTAGAGAACATTCCGGTTTTGGAATTTGTTAATCGTTCCGCTATGTGAACGTAAACAATCACTTCACATTATTGTTATTTGGAATGAGACTGGTTCGATTTCATCATTGCGCAATCATTTTTAATTGCACCTACCTAAATCTATATATTGACTAATTTTGTACAAGATTACCAGAAAATAGCATATTAGGCAACCATTATGTCACATGAGTCATATGGTTAACTTAATATGGTAATTTGTATGTAAATAAGATGACGTAATATTACGGTAAATAAAGTGAATCAATCACAAATCACTAATGTATTGGCTTGTTTATAGAATTGTCTACTGGTGATAAATTGGAATACAACTTCCTGCCGAATAACAGCGGTTGCCAACAATTCCGTGTACGAGCTGCTAATGATGCGCATGTCGCACTCACCACTTCCGCTTCGGAAAGTGATCCAATGTATGAAATCTTCCTTGGCGGATGGGGCAATCAAAAATCTGTTATTCGCAAGAACCGTACCAAGCCGGACGTTGTTGAGGTGGATACCCCTGCAATCTTGAATGACGGTGAATTTCGTGGATTCTGGATCCGTTGGGAAAATGGTCACATTTCGGTTGGACGTGAAGGTGAATCTGCACCCTTCATGCAGTGGACGGACGGTGAGAATGTCCCAATTAGCTACATTGGTGTATGCACCGGCTGGGGAGCGACTGGCAACTGGATCATTGAACAACCCCAATCTTCTGGACGTGTTGGAGGTGGCAGTGGCGGCGTATGCTGGGTTGCTGCTGATGGCGGCAGTGTACCACCAAATGCATTCCCAGGCGGCGAAGATAACGGCGAACCAATCTACGTCGTTCGTGCCAACTTCCAGGGTGGATTAATTCCCGGCAAGTTGCTTGCTAGCCACGGTCAAGCTTACGTTCCATGGGGTGGCGCTGAAAATGGCTGCACTCAATACGAAGTACTCTGTGACTTCAACGGAACGTGGATGGCATGTTCAGGCGGCAGCATTCCAAGCAACGCTATTCCCGCTGGTCAATCCGAGGAAGGTGAACCACTCTTCATCGGCAGGGTTAACCACGAAGGTTCACTGACAGTTGGAAAGGTACAAGCGAGCCATGGCGTTGTCTACATCCCATATGGGGGTCAAGAACTTGGCTTCCCAGATTTCGAAATTCTCGTACAATAAAGCCTAACCCGCTAGTGCGCTTGCAGTGGTTAACTATAAACGCATTTGATGTTCAAAGGGATGAAAGTATAAAATACTTCAACAAGCTTCAGTCAATTGTTCAAAATATGTATACTGCTTCATTCTGCTAAAATCATAATTACCAAGGAATCTCCTGTTTATAGAATGATGTAATATTTATTCTGATATTATTAGTATTAATATGTAAGTTCAAACTTGTGGTTTATGAATGTTTTTTTTTGATTAGTCAAGTTTGATTTATAAAAGTAAATAAACTTTTAGTTCATTCGTTATTTTTGCCATTATTTACCACCATTCCTTTGTAAATTATAGTTAATTATTCAACGCTGTCTTTATTAATGAAATTTTAATTGTTTGATTCGCTTATAACATTATTGGGTTTGCCCGAGTTCAACGACTAACATCCTGCCGATTAATTAATTATGAGAAATCTTATTTAGCGCCACCTATAGAGTAAATTAATAACTCACATAGCTAGAAGCTCGATTATCAGATTCCTCATACAACTCCTAAAGTGAGAGACTATGCTAGCCAGACGTCAATTTTGCAGAGGTCGTTTCGTTACAGAACTTAGAAACAGCCCTGATGTAAACCCAGTGACAATAAACACTGAGCTCAGCAACAGTGTTGGCGTTTCTTACGACGAAAATGTTTATTCATGATTCATTTGTGCAATAATATTCATAAAAACTGTTGGTTTCATACACAAAGTTTATAATCAGCGACGAGCAAGCATACTGTTGACATGAACTCAGTTGGACTGCATTCACTGCTTTTATCATTGTCTGGTCAGTGCTGACCTTTATATACGCATTTAGGTCGTCGAGTGATATTTTAAAATAAATTATATAGTCTGTGTTAATTTACTTATACTGGAAATATACACAATTCAAGTAACAAAGTAAAGAGAGCTTACCGTCACTAAAATATTATAACTATATACAACTCTAGCTTCCCTGTTAAAAAAAAGCAACCAATATCAATATTATACAGCAAACAATTAAAAATTATTAAAAGTTCTCATAATTAATTTATTCATAATGGAACCATATGCAACCCAAGTCACAAAGAAAAAAAGAACTAAACCTGCACTAAAATATTAGAACTTTATTATTCAAACTCCAACTCCCCTTTTCAAAAGGCAACCAATGTAAATATTACACTACGGACACCTTGAGTAGAGTTAATTTCCATGTGACTTAAATTTAGTATCATTCAGATACTCAATCAATGGCAAGTACATCATTTACTGGTTGATTAAGAATCATAAAGTACAATAGTTAGTTATTCGCTGATTTATAATCACAAAAAATTACCGCCAATTTCTTTACGTTGGAGAAGACCACCCATAATATCACTAAATATAAATATGTGGTGTCGAGAACACATTAATCTTCCTAAAGCTTCCTTTTCTCCCTCCCTTTCTCTTGAAGTATCGTAATGATTTACATTAACAAATTATTTTATTCAAATTTGCACCAAATTATTTAAGGCGTGAATAATTAATATTACAGTCCCCCTATGATTAATTCAAAAGAAAAAATGACGGCGCATTTTATACACAGTATAATATAATCCAGCGCGATATGAAGAAAAAGTATAGAATGTTGAATGACAATAAATTCAAACATAAATTGCAAATTTTCTTCAAAACATAAGAACATTCCGCAGACATGTTATTAAACGCATATTCATTTTGCAGCAATCGAGTTTAAAACATAATTACTTATTCCGTGTGAGATAATTGATTAATATGAAGATTCTCTTTTAAATTCTTGATATAACCTATCCGTGTAAAGTATAAAAATTAAAATTACATTCTTAATTACGACTGGCAGTGTGCCCGCCATCTCATTTTTTGCATCTATTTTTGCTTTCTCTTCTTATTAAAATAAAATATTTATCACTTAAGGTACGATCATTTTGCATGCTCATCATCAACATTCGAATTTCAACCGCCCATTCCTCCATACTCTCTGCGTGTGAGCAATCACCACACGTGGACGAGGAATACGGCGAATTAACATCCATTTCACCAGCCAACTAGATTCCTATTCATATTAATACTGACACCGAATATAGTTTTACGTTGCCTTAAACCTTAATTGGTAGGTAGGTATAAATGAATTTATCAATTTCTTACAGACACACATGTAGTATATATTCATTGGTGAATTGAAGCACGAAAAATTAGATTAAGAATTATTTGGTCGCCGCGCATCTACTGTTGATTTTTTAATTACTACCATTAAAAAAACACCTCAGTTATCATCGCCCGCTTTCCGTTTGATTTCCTCCTTTAATCAATTGAAACAATAAATAACGAAAATAAATTTAGCCAATCAAACCCAATAATATGGAACCGTGAGAATCACAGTCGAATAAAAAGAAGTAAACTAAGAGGTCCACATCTGAATGATATCCGTCGGTGTCAGCATATCGCGTGCGTATTTTTCAGTTCTAAATTTGTTAATTTTACACTAGTATTAATTAGCGACGGGCGCCGTTTTCGTGACCGGTGCCACAACTACGGGTGTCATACTTGCTTCGGCAGCTGAAACGTTTGGACTCGTTACCGTGTCAGTCGCATTCGTTCTGGAAGCTTGCTGCTGGTCGCTGGACTCCTGGTGTTTTGGACCATTTTGCGGATTGTTCCTGTAACCGCCACGATAACCGCCTCTAAATCCACCTCGATAGCCACCACGACCACGGTAACTACCACAGAGACAAAACAATCAAATTAATCACAATTCAAGTCAGCAACAAGGAATGTTCAATTAATTACCTGCCACGTCTGGCGGAAGCAACACCGAATGTTTCCGAATTGAGTTTTCGTTCCGTACGCCAGTCGGTCCTCTGCGATCTGCCCTTGGATCGCTCAACAGCCTCACACGAAATGTTATCGAAGAACGACTTGTTCTTATCGTAGAACGTGGTATCGGTCTCCTCTTCCAATTCAGTATCACCGGCGCCAGTCTCATTGCCGGAATCATCTTTCTTCTCATTGTCTACAGGCGCAGCGCCGTTGACTTCTGGCTTGACGACGCCTTCGTCCAATTTCGTCTTGGCCAACTTGCCGCACATCTCCTCGAATTGGCTATTCGCCTGCTCAAAGTCATACTCCTTATCGAAGGTGATTTTTGGTTTGCCTCCTTGTCCAGTCTGACCTTGTGGATTTTGGCGGTTGTTCGGCTTATAGCCAGTGCCGCCTTGTGGGCCTGCAAAATTACCACCGCTTCCACGTGGCCGACCACGTGCACGCTGGCGCATCGGTCCGCGCTGAACCCAATTGCCTTGTCGATGTTGTTGTTGTTGATGTTGCTGCTGGTGGTGATGTTGCTGGAGCTGTCCCTGTCCTTGCCCCTGATGATACGCATGTTGATTATGGTTGCGATGCTTTTGATTCTTGCGGTCCTACAGAACCAATAATTTCCATTTAGTCAATGCACTATTTCCACATGAATTTACATTGAGCAATTCTATTAATTTGTCAGTAGCGCAATTATCCAACTCGATTGTTTCGGTCTACACCAAGTGACAATCAAGTTGCCGTAATACATTATGTACGGCTTCAGGACCCCTGCGCGTCTCATCAGCTCAACGTGCATGACCTGCGTACGAAGTGAATAAAAGATGAGCAATTAATTACCTGAGATTCTCCACGTGAATCACGCCGATCCTTCATGCCGCCTCGCGGAGGCTGAATGGGCCTAATCACCTTCTTGTCCTCCTTCTTGCCGCCGGCTTGAGTTCCCTGTTCGGTCGTTGAAGATTTTCGTGAGCCGATACTTGCAGGAGTCGTGCTCCGTGATCCACCACCTATCAAATCTAGAAATGCTAAACTCTGAGTTATTGTATTCAAACATGAGTAAAGAAGCAACAGCAAACATGACAAACAAATGTACAAATTTAGGAAGATTGCAGGATAGAGATAGGATGTCATGTGGAACCTTGCAATACTTTGCAATGAGCACTCATAACATGCAACGCATGTAGCAAGAAATACATTCCTGATATCAGAGCATGCTCTCTATGACGCAATTTACTGTTGAACCAAACCAAAATTGTACCAAAAGCTAAGCAATAATAATTTTGCGTAACAAATCAAACCAAATAATTTAGAAGAAAAAATAACTCTTTTACCGTTTTCGTTAGGTCTTGTAGGTTCCATAACAGCAGGGGACAGATGTGGAGGGGGCACAGGCCCAGGCATAGTTAACTCACTTTGCTTGTTATTGTTGACCATCGGACGCATTCCTGGTGCCAAAGCATCCATCGCATTGTAGCTGGCACCCGCAAATTGGCCCATTTGACTCAATCCGGGGTGCGAGAAACCCTGCGCCTGAAACGGCTTGCTGCTGAGCGGATTTGGCACAGACAATTGCATAATTGCCGGATCATTTGGCATCGACGTAACATTATTCACCACGCGAATATCTTTGATATCCGAGCCACGGAATAAAATGTAATCGTACACCTGGTTCTGCGGCGGCACCGGGTAGCTGGTTTCTCGATCTTCGGTTCCAAAAGAACGCACTATACAAAGTGGAAATTTTTATATTAGATTACACACATATTGACAAGCATAAACAAGCTCTTATCGTAAAAATGTTATATTGGGAGAATAAAGGGAGAATTTTATTCCGGGAGAATAAAATTCAACGTGAGAGCTACATAATTGTTAGCTTGATATCTTAAGATAGCGCTCTTGATAGGCGACACACCACAGAACAAATAACAAATTCACTTACCGGCAGCCAAAGCTATTGTACATTGTTGTGGATCCACAGTGAATAAGTGACCCTCATACCTAATATCGGCCTTAGATATTAGGCTTATTTTAGAGCCCAGCTCAGGCATTCCTGTACTCATGATGAATATTTCTCGAGAACTCTCGGATGCACCAGATTTAGATGGATTCCAATTGGGAACTAAGAAACTCTTTAAACGAATAATACACAAATGGCGCACTAATAACCCAACTAACAGCTGGAAGAAGTGACGTATCAACGCTACATAGGGGGCGCTGTTAAAGATGTATCGTGGAATTTCTTGCGCACAGGCTAGTTCTTTTGCAACTCAAATTGATTGTCCTGATTGTAGCATATGTATGCAAGAGTCACGGAGGGCGCTAACATTCAATCTTTGGATAACTACTATTTAACAAGAAAATAAGCAAATTTTCTCTACAAAACACTTTCAAGATATTATTTTGAAAATGACTATTAATTAAACTTCAAACTAATGCTGACAAAAATGAAGTATCGCAAATTTTATTTGTTAAGATTATCACATCAGCCACATACGAATTCCCTAGATACTATTACGTAAACTGTCAAAATATCTTATTTTCCCTTTCCTTCCCGATTGCGACGAATAGGGGCTCGTTAAGAGCG
Organism: Aleochara curtula; assembly: GCA_963978815.1. Lineage (NCBI taxonomy): Eukaryota > Metazoa > Arthropoda > Insecta > Coleoptera > Staphylinidae > Aleochara > Aleochara curtula. The sequence continues at coordinate 5,540,678 of OZ022216.1, forward strand.
TTTCAATATCCACAGCCCAAAGAAAAGTACTGCCGCGGATGCTGAAACCGAATAGAAAAAGGGAGACTTAATTTTAAAACGATTCGATAAAAAAACGTGATTGCCGGTATAGTGTAAAGTCGATCAGTCAGAGGTCATCGTCGACATCATGGCAGCAGTTAGTAGGATATGTGCGGGTGCAGGCTTCCTGAAGAACAATAATATAATAACTAACCAAGTAAGGGAATAATACTAATTATCATTGGCAATTGGTCATACATCATCTGGCTTCAGCATTTATGTGAAACCAAAGCTTAATGCGAATGCCATAACATGTAGTATGACAGTAGCATGTTTATGTAACCATACTTGATTGTTACAAGATTTAACTTTTTTGCAGTTTAATTCATTTTCGACGGCCCGAGAATGGTCGAAGGGACGGAAAGCCGTAAGTTTTATTTATGAAGGTTGAGGTGGTTTCTAAAGTGTAAATTTCAGTTCTTAACCACACTTGGTGTCCTCACTGGGGGTGCAGGTGCTTTGGCATTGGCATTGGATCAATCAGTGAAAGCATCTGATCTTGAGCTACATCCCCCTAAGAATCCATGGAGCCATAATGGTATTTTTAACTCATTGGATCATGCAAGTGTCCGCCGTGGTTATGAGGTGTACAAGCAAGTCTGTTCTGCATGCCACTCTCTGCGTTTCATTGCCTATCGCAATTTGATTGGTGTTAGCCACACTGAAGATGAGGCAAAGGCAGAAGCTGAGGAAGTGATGGTAACAGATGGCCCTGATGACACTGGTGCCATGTTCCAGAGACCTGGAAAGCTATCTGATTATATCCCTGGTCCATATCCTAATGAGGAAGCTGCCCGTGCTGCCAATAATGGTGCCTACCCACCAGATCTTAGCTACATTGTGTCTGCCCGACATGGAGGTAAGGATGGAATTGTTATTAAAAAATTATTTTGAGTAACATTTGTGATTTACAGGTGAGGATTACATCTTCTCTCTGTTGACTGGCTACTGCGATGCGCCAGCCGGCGTTGTCCTGCGTGAAGGACAAAACTACAATCCATACTTCCCTGGAGGTGCTATTTCAATGGCGCAAGTCATTTATAATGAAGTCATTGAGTATGCTGATGGCACACCAGCCAGTGCCAGTCAATTAGCAAAGGATGTGTCAACATTCCTCAAGTGGACTGCCGAACCGGAACATGACGACCGCAAGTTGATGACAGTTAGGGCGATTGGTATATTCACCTTCCTCGCCGTCATCTCGTACTACCTTAAGCGGCACAAGTGGTCTACGATCAAGACACGTAGAATTGAATTTTATCCCAAACGCAAATAAGCAAGCAACAATAATGCAATTATAATGGTTGGATCCCTACTGAGAAATGTGGATTGCTTTATACCCAAAATGAAACAATCCCTGGAGTGATCCATCATTCACCTAGATCAATATCCCCCCTAGTTTGGTATTATTATAAACTACTTTACTATTATTAAGAGAACAAAATAGTGCAGTAACGCATTAATTTGCCTCGTTGTACAATTTACCAATTGGTACGAATTTGATTTGTTAGTGTTTAATAATTACGTTTTCATGAATTGGCCCGCATGAAATTTAGCTCTTCACTTGTACATACAGGTGGATTACTTTTTAATTGTATCGTTCAGCCACAATACCACGGAGAAAAACGAGTCGTGTCATCATCGAGTACCTATTGATCGATCCTTAAATAAATGGTAGATAATTTATTACATTGATGTTGCTTTCTTTAAATTAAACAAATTAATAATACTGTTCCACAAGTGGGGTGTGTATTCACAAATGTTACAATAAAACTTATCGGTTCACGAAAGTTGAGGTGTTTGGTTTAAAACAGTGGCCAAAAAACTTTTTTATTACATTATTTTAAAGCATTTAATTAAGAATGCCATCTTTCTAAACGAAGTTTAAAACGAATAATGCAATTTGCTATTTAAAGAGTATTTATTTTATGTTATTTGCGCTAAAGTTGAAACTTTAAACTCGAAAGTTTGTGTTCAAACGTTCACCATTTCGATTTGAATATAACTTTTGACAAATCCTTCGTTCAGCAACGTAATAAACTAATCTACTAAAAAAATCCTTTTGAAATTTTGAATCACGATGAACCTTTTTCGAATTATCGTAGTCACTGCAAAACGTGTTTTAAAAACGCTCTTCTTCTGCAAAACACGTGTACTTTGGCCATATTTAATCATTTTTAGATGAAGAAACATTTGTGTTATGAATATTTTTCAAACAGATTTATGAGTATACTTGAGCATATCTTTTATCTACTTCGAGTAGATTAATCGGGTTTTGTGGGGTTTACACTACCCTAAAATAATGAAACGTGGAAAACACTGACGATTTAACACATAAAATCTATAAGATTTTGCGAATGGCCATTATTCGCAATAATTTTGCTTTTATCTCAATCGGGTTAAACGAATATTGTTTTTGACTAAGAAACATTAAATGTTTAATGAATGGAATCATATAATTTATTCCGCAAATTACATAAAATCATTCTAGAACATAAAAATGGAGAATTAATCATTTCAAAATACTTACAAAGGATAGGATTCAAGGATAACATCAGGGTTAGTTTGCTTGTAATGAATTTCTTTCCAATTTCATTGAACTAAAATAACAAAAAAGTACCTTAGATGGGATTTGCCATTGATAAGATTATAGTTACTGTCTCTTTTATTTCATAAATCCGGAACAAGTGAACAATTACTTATGTAAACACCATTGGGTGAGTGACCATAGCAGTCTGCAAAACTACCATCAATCCTCGTCGGGACATGCAAACCGAAATGAAAATCATTACCAAATGCGTACAACAAAAAGAAAGCAAACAGAAGCAGACATCGGCCTCGACCGGGCGGACGTCCACATTCACAACGGACAGCATCCCATTATAACAATTTATTGTTCGTAGCCATATAATCGTGATTCTCGTTTAGTGTTCTACTAAAAAACAAAGCGAAATGTTTAGCTTATAAAATATGTAATGTAATATGTTAATCGTTAATATATAGAGAATAGTTTTGTAAGTGTCAAGTGTTGCAACTGCTGACCAATTGATATCTCGTTAAGGATTCGAGTGTATCGGGTGTACATGTATGTGGAGTAAGAGGGGGTGTATTTTAAATGTTTTGCAATACGTTGCTTTCACTAAATGAGCGGCCGCTTCTGCTTCGTCGCATTTAGCAATTGTGAAACTAAATGAATAACAAACACAAGTGGTATGGCTCAATGATGCTTTCTGCAGCGACTGCTTCTACTGCTGCTGTTGTTGTTTCATGCTGTTTCACATAGAAATGTTGCCATGTGCGCTGGCATGACTCCCGTGCATTGCAATCATTAGATTTGTTATTATTTATCTGGTTGATGATGCTGTTCTGGTTGTTGTAAATATAATAGTTTAATTGTTGTTGGTGTGGTATAATATGCAAGAAGGTTAGCTAAAAACAACTGCCCTCGGGCGGTTGTGTCAATTTCATGTTCTCTTTTACAGTCATAAGTCGACGCAATTCTTGCAGAACAGTCTTGATTGTGTAATCACGTTGCCACCGTGCCAGCACGGGTACCTGCCTATTATCAACCTAAGCAAACAAACAAAACAAATTATATAAAAATTTGCGGAGAATAAGATGTATAAACAAAATATACTTACAACCCCAGTTTGAGAATTTATACAGTTCATGTTAATTCTAGAAACAAACTTAGCAGTTGGGGCATCATCTGGGTATCTTTGACCACATTCAATCTTTACTGAATACATTCGATTTTCGTAGGGAGTGCGAGGAGGACCAATTATCATACCATTCCAATGAGTTAGTGTCATATCATCATCATTTTCTAAGCCCCAGCTGATGGTGCCATCTCCAACACCTTTTTGACCAGCTTCAAGTTCTTCCAGTAAGCGAAAGTTACGTGGAACGACTGGAATGGGGAAAATTAGATCAATAAATGAGTGATACGACTGTATGCCAACGACATGCAATTACGGCAAATTAACGTAAATGTAAGCAAAAAAGAATCTTGTTGACCTACCCACACCGGTTGATGGAGTCGCCATTATATTCGGTAAATGCAAGTGTCACCTGGACACGATTCTTGCGGAAAGTCGTTCTCGAATCGGTCTCTAACACTTTTCGATATACGTAAAACCGCCGCTTTTTCGATGTATCGCACTTCTATAACATGCACGACTCTTAAATATCCGTATTAATTCAAGTTAAAACACTCGCTTGCGAGCCCCAGCACCTTTATCTGTCAATTCGGACACACACTAAGTCACCAAATACCCTGCCAGTGCTCAACAATACCAACTGTAAAAATTACTATTCCCGATTGAATTCAAATCTTTGGGAAAATATTTTTCTTATCAATACTGATTAAAACTGATTAAATATTTTAACCATTTTAATGAATTACATACAAATATTTTAATTATTCTAACATGGAGAATGGATCACAAAGGTGTTTTAAGAGATAGAACAGGGTACACATTCGCGATATAATTAATCCTTTCCAACTACAGAATTTTAGAAAATAAATTATAAATCATTAAGTTTCTTGATTATTTTAATATACTATACTGAAATGTATTATCATACAAATTATTAACAACACATTATAAAGTGATGCTCTGTATTTGATATATTCTAATTTTTTTATCTAATACGTTTAACACATTTATTTCAAAATACATTTCTAAAATACAGTATTCAAAAATAATTTTAAAAATTATATTAAAGTTGCTACGACTATATATTATTAGAATAATCCATGATTAAATTTTATATATTTTAGGTTTAAAGTTTTTCTAAAAATAATATAATTATGTACAATTTATTATCGACTATATTAATTAAGAATTAAAGAAATTAATTCTTCTGGATATTTAAATAATTAGTCATATGAAGATATTAGGCTACTCTTTTTGTAACAACTTGAGGCATAATCATTTGGTGATTTGCAAGTACGCAGGAATGAAATGGTGTGTGAAGTTCTAACCTGCAAAGTTAGTATTTTGTAAATTTTCTAATATTTATCAAAGATAAACACGTTGATTTAAAGATTAATAGTGATAATCATGTCTGCAGCTTTGGTGCGTAAAAGCTTAGCACTAGTAGATGAGGATTTCAAACCAACAGGTAAATGTGGATTAATTAAAGGAAACAAGAAAATAATACAGTCATTTCATTTAGGAAATTCCTTCAAAAGTGATAGTATTCTTACACAATTAATGCCAGACAATCATAAATTGAAAAGGCAGATTGTGAAGAAAGGACGCAAAAGTAAGTAGCGAAAATTAATATTAAATGTGTATTACAACCACTTATGTTACAGCACAAAAAGTCAATCTTCTACAAACAACTAAAAAGTACACAGTCTTAGAAGCACAGAAACTTCAAAAATCTCAACAAGCAATCTACGAAGGCAATATAGAAAAACTCCAGCATATCAGGGAAGCATGTAAAATTAATTTATCAGAAGATACAAAAGAGCAGGTAAGTTAATTCAAACATCTTACTGAATTATGTCTTAATTGCAATTGCTTTCAGTTATTAGAAAGAGCTATAACAAGACAAGTAATCAAGAAGAAACAGAAGCCTAAAGAAGAAGAAAAGACAGCATTCACAGAGGAAGACTTCAAGAAATTTGAGGAAGAATACTTTGATGATTAAACAAACCTGTGTTGCAAAAATGAATGATAGAAGTGTTGGATATGTGGGTCTCATGATATCAATGACTTTTATATTATATCTTTTCTTAAGAATAATATTAATACCAAACCTGCCTCTAAAATTAGAATATGCTGAATTTATGCAGCCTCCTGTATATTTATTAGTTACATTAGGAACATGTGGTCTAATATTTATAGGACTTACTATGTGTTTTACAATTTATACCTTATATTTAATTAAAACATGAAACCTTAAATATTGTTGTTTAACTTTTATTAATAAAAGAAGTTATAATTTATACTTTATTGTTGATACAACTTTTCCAGAAAGAATTTGAGTAAAGAAAACTTGTAAATTTCACTTTAATTCAAGTTTCTTCATATAAATCAAGCCATATATGCAACCCACTTTTACTCTACGCTGAATAATTATGACTTCAAATTTCTAGCTAAAATTTTAATAATTATTTAAATATTATATTGTAAACGGTTACAGTAGATATAAATTATTTATAAATGGTTTTGAACTTATTGCTAAAAATTGAATAAAAATTCTTCAAAACTCAAATAAATGTCACTTTAGTTCTTCTATGCTAATTTTGCTATCAGTTTGTTGCAACTCTAAGGACCCCTCAGATACTGCTGGATTACTGTCGTATAATGAATAGGAAACAAAATTATCGTAGTTAAAAAATGATAATTCGTTCTTGTTATTAACGATCTTGGTTACAAGCGCTTCGTGACATTCCATTTTCAACTTATGGGTTTCGCGGACAGCTCTCTCATATTCTTCCTTAAAATACAATTTATCACGTTGTACCTCAGCGTACTTAGAGTCTAGACTTTTTAAATCTGTTACCAAAGTATGTACTTTATCGTAGGGCAGTTGCAAACCATTATCCGTCTTAAACATCACTTCAAACTGTGCCAGCATATGGCACATTCTTTGAAAACTACTTTCCAGCTTGTCTACTTCATCAGCAATCTCACGGCTTTTTATTGATAGTCGATCGATGATAAGCTTACATTGCATAGGACTATCATCATAATCGTCAGTATCATTTTGTGACGCATCTAGGATAGTTTGATTTAAATTTACATCGTGCAGATCTTCGGTAATTGATCGTGCAGTATCCTTCAACTTATGTAGCATACAACGAACTGGTAATTCTTTCTCGTTTATGTATTCAAGCCAATCTGCATACATTTTCATGGTACGGTTTCTTCGCTCCTCAAGTAAGTCCGCTTCAAGACGGAACTTTCTGAGTTCAGTCCACTCTTCCAAGCTTCTCAAGTTTTGAACGATGCAACTATCGTCAAGCACGATTGGAAGTAGATCATGTCCGGTTTGGTCGAGTTTGGCTGTCAATGAATACTCCTTGGTCACAAGAGCCATTTGAGCATTGCATATACGACTACCGTCAAGCCCATACAGTTCAAATACAGATTTTCTGGGTGCCTTAAACAAGAGGTCCACTGGTTTAGAAATAGCTTGTTTTGTATCCGCATCAACTAGTTGAAAGGTGGGAGCAATACAAGTTAACAGATTATTCTCAGATCCAACTACTGAAATAAATATCATTCTGCATACAACATTTTGAAAGGGCACAGTCATCCCTAATACAGGATCCATCAAAGCTTTATACTTCCTTCTGGTCTTTTCTTTTGGATGTAAGAATATTATTGATATAGTTTTAGCATTGATAGCTTGCTTGAATTTTAAAAAATCCAAAGTAATTTTGGTTTCGAATTGCCGGTATGTATCACAATAAACCATTGGGGTCTTTGAGATATCCGCTTCATACGACTGATATAAGTAATTCGTATCACCCTCTAAATGTTGGTTCAATTCCAATTTAAGAGATGATAGACTTTGCAAAGGTGACGTGATTTTAATTGTATGCACTGGTGATTTTGGTTTAGGACGTGGGCTTTTAGTAGAGCGTCGAGGAGGTGACAATGGTTGGGGAATAGGTTGTTTGCATGGTGAAAAGGGTTGACGTGCCGAAGTAACTGGTGACGTGGGTGTAGATCGCACAGTTCGGGGTGTAACCGACTTGGCAGTTTTTGGTGAAGGTACAGATGAAGCAGAAGCAGAACGTGGTGTACGCTTTTGACGTAAACTAGTTGGGGTTAGTTGCTTTCCCTTTGGGGTAGCGGGTTTATCTTCTTCCTTTTGTGTAAGGATACATTCAACATAGATGCTAGCTATTCTCTCAGTATTTTTTCCCATTAATCGTGGTAGGTAGCTATCAAATATTGTTTCCTGCTCCATGATGATCGGAACACTTTTTCTAAGCCAATTCATCCTATCCATTTCCACCTTCGCACAACCCAGCAGCCACGTTTTATTGTAAAAGGAGATATTCATCATGGGAAATTGATCAAAATAGAGTTTTAATAGGTTATAAGATGTTCGTAAATTATATACGACATTTTCATTCAAAATTTCGAATTTTGGAAGTATCTCAGTAAATTGGCGCGTTTTAATTTCACTTTCAAACATTTCAAATACCAGATGAAAATCTTTAGAGTCCCTCAAAGGAACGAAATCAGGACAGAGCATTATATCCAACCCAGTGACATTTTTAACACACACTTTTAATTGGAAATTTTCTAAACTATCATCGTCATTGCCCAATTGAAGGTATCCCATTGCAGTGTATTTAACGGGCACTAAAAATGGCGGCTGCTCTAGGATTGTCTCAATTTGGTTCAGCTGCGCGGTGCTGGACTCCCTGATTGACAGAGCGACATTTAACTCGGGAACACCCCTCTTGAACTCAGAGGGTACGTTTACTAAACGGGTCCAGAAATAATTTAATTCCTCATTGTCATTAAGCACTTTCGCAGTGCGTAACCAAATCATTGCAAAGCCAATCAATTTAGATTCTGACGTGTAAGCTTCGATGCGTACGCATGTGTACGCACCGCGCGCTCTTCGCAATACTTTTTTCTCAGTTTCCCAAATCATTTCCGTATTAAAACTGGCTGCTGAGTGGACATCAACTTTTTCCGATTCCATTATGCGACCATTAAAGTTTGCTGTGACGTAGGTTGATGATCTCACCCCTTCAAACCCTCGTCCTTGACGAATATTCAAAACCACATTAACGTATAACCCTTTTAACTTATTCATAATGGTTAATTAAGGGTTGGAACGGAATATTAGTAGTGTAAAAATATAAAAAACTGTAAATGACGCTTATATATTTTGTGACACCTAATTGAGTAAACGTTGCTTTACTAACATTCAAACTTTCATGGTGATGAATTGTTTGATCAATAATATCACATGCTTGTCAAATGAGTGAAAATGGTTCGAAGTAAGTTCAAAGTAATAATAATGATACATTATGAGCTAATCGTTTAATAGTTACAGAAGATTTGATACGAAAGAAGGCTGAACATAATGAATGTATAATTGGAACACTTGAAGAATTATCATTGCATCAAGAGGACTTGGATAAGATTGATAATGTGCAGAATTGGTGTAGGCATTTGGAAATACTACTTTTGCAGTCCAATTTAATCAACAAGATTGGTAAAATTAAAAATATTAATGATGCGCATGTAAATAATTAATTAATTGCAGAAAATTTACACAAACTGAAAAAGTTGAAGTATCTAAATCTTGCACTCAACAACATTGAAGTAATAGAGAATTTAGAACGTTGTGAATCGCTTGAAAAACTGGATTTGACATTAAACTTTATTGGTGATTTGGAAAGTGTGAAGAGCTTAAAGCACAATATATTCCTAAAGGACTTATACTTGACGGGAAATCCTTGCGCAGATTTTTCCGGGTATAGACATTTTGTTATTGCTCATTTACCACAATTACAAAATTTTGATAGCGTTGAAATAAAACCCAGTGATCGCATACTTGCTCGACGAAATATAAACACTGTTGAACCAGATATTATTCAAGCACAGTGTAAATATGCAGAATTTCGGCGTAATCAACGACAGCGGCTAATGAACAAAGATCAAGATTTGGATGATGAAACTTATTGGCATTCCAAATCAGAGAATGCTCCAGAAACACGATGTGAAATGACGCGTCGCAGTAGAAAAGCACGTGGCAAGGATAAGGAAGACAAAGATAGTGTTGAGGAAATCAAAGAATTACCAATTTATGGCAAAAATGGTAAACCGCTAAACATTAATCAAGCGAAACTATCATTTACATTTGATGATAGTGATCCTTCAAAATTCATTCTGGATATCGCTATTTATAAGTAATCCCACTAATAAATCAACTTTTAACTCATTCATGAATTTATATTGTAGATATCTGGATACTGCTTATATTGAAGTTGACCTGCAACCATTTCATGCAAGAGTGTTGGTTAAGAAGAAAATATTTCAATACGCGCTCCCGGAGGAAATTTGCATTGATAAAAGTACTTGCGAGCGGTCACAAACAACTGGTCATTTGGTTTTAACAATGAGGCGCCTTAATTATACACCAAAACCCAAGAAATTAATTGAAGCTAAGAAATCTACAGAGGAAAAAGGGTAATGATAACTTAACGGGTTATATAGCGTTGAGCAGGTGAAAAATGGTCGTTGTTCTTCATAATTTCTCCTCGTGTATGTTTTATTTACATTTAATGTATGCCAAATAGGTTTAGGAAGAAATTAAAAACACGTGCTTTCGCAAATCGCGTGTAGTATAGTTATTTTTAATCATTTCTAGATGAAAAAACTACAAAGTGGATAAAAAGATATACTAAACGACAATGTTAAACATTAAAAAAGAAATGCACAACGCGTAAGAAGAAATCCAAAAATACAGGCGATTTTTCACCTGCACAACTGCATATAAACAACTAAACAAATAATTAGTACATTGCCCGTTTGTTTTCAAGAAATTACCTGGAAATAACACCTCAACCAGATTTGGATTTTAGTAAAATCATTGAAAACAAAATTCTGGAATCACATGTTGATTCTGAAATACCACCGTTAGAATACGCATAGTGAAGTGTACAGTAAAGTTATAATTTATTTGAAAAAGCATTTTCATACGCCAACGGTACACAAGTAAATGATTAGATGACTTTGTTTATCCAACTAAATGCTGGTTGGTGAGTTTTAAAAATTTATACATATTTTACCACTTCTATACACATTTCCTTTTGAGAATAGAACAGGAAACGTTTGGAGTATTTTAAATAATAAAATTGTAAAATTATGATTACTAATAATAATATATCAAGTATCAATATATCACTGCAAAGTCACAAGTATTTTATAATATGCCACATAATTTGTTTCTTTAGTAAGATTATCATATTAACATCGTACTTTAATGCCTATATATCTAATTCAAGTTTCGGTAAATTGCAAGAAATTTAAGCACTTCATACATGTTTTATACATTTTGGCTTTACACATCAATTATTACTTTGCGTTTTATATAGGTAAATAGAAAAACTCATTCAATTCAATACATTTTGATCAATTTGCATATCGCCGGGCATGCAATGTGTTTACTATTTTTCGTTTAAAAAAATTGTTTATATCAAAGATTGTATATGTATATATCATATTGATTCAAATATGTAAAGTACATACATCAAGGATTAACAATTGTGCATGCCTTGATTTACGCAATTACTTAAATTATTGATGAATTTTGCAGATTGTTACACATTACGTACGACTCTTAATCGCATTGAACAGTAAAGCAGTATTATTAAGGTTGTACGTTAAACAACCAATTCAGCAAGGGTTTCAGTTGGTCATTTATGCATTTAAATAATTAACAACCATGTAAGTAAAGTCTATTGGACCGTAAAAATGTCCATCCAATGTACTAAATAAAAACGTGTGGTGTCACTGGTTAATGGTGCGTTTCGCGCGGCAACATTTTGTTAATCCAATGTTTAATTCTGATTGGTTGAATCAGATCACGTTGACCAATTTGAATTGATCAGCACCAATTAGAATCATTGGGGACATTGGAATAAGCTAAATGTCACCCTGACGGAAACGCAGCTGTACAAGAAAAAAGAAAACAAAATAAAACCAAAAACAATGCCGTATTAAGATAAAACCAAGTCAATTGTTCTTAAAATTAGATGCGCCCCAATTCAGATGCTGATGGTACGTATGAATAAATATGCGTGTTTAGTATGAGAGGTGTGTGTGTGTCGCAGAAAAGCGTTTGCTAAGTTAATGACTGCAGCATTTTGATGAATTTGCCTGTTGCCTTCTGTCCACCATCACTCGGTCGATGTGCTCGCCCGGCTCCCGGCCGGCGGTTTTATCTAGGATCGCTTCCGCTAATTCACTAAATGCTTTTTCAATATTGATATTCGCTTTCGCCGACGTTTCCATAAATCTAATTCCATGCTCTCTGGCAATCTAAAAATAAATGCCACACATACTTAAGTCAAGTCTCCTCCTCTATTCATGTGCAGAATGTATATTCGCAACGTACCGCCTCTCCTCGGTCCTTACTCACTGTCCGTTTATCATCCATATCACATTTGTTGCCAAGGATCATCTTTTCTACATCTTCATTTGCATGCTAAATAAAATAAATTAAAGCATTAATACTCTACAGCTAAGACAACAAAAATATATACTTACTTCATCTATATTTCTTAACCATTTGACTATATTTTCAAAACTTTTCTCATTTGCTATATCATACACTAGCATTATTCCCATGGCACCTCGATAATACGATGTTGTGATTGTGTGAAATCTCTCTTGACCAGCAGTATCCCATATTTGGAGTTTGATTTTTTTACCTCGCAGCTCGACCGTTTTTATTTTAAAGTCTATGCCTGTAACAAAGAGATTACATAAATTGAAATTGGCGCCTATGACCTCACCCTCTATTTATAAATATCATGATCCACATTATCACATAATGAGGAAATCATTTGAGTTTACCCACACGCACACATGCGTCCGCACTCATTTTTTCCTATTTGCGAGGACGTTAGACTTTCGACTCCGTAAATAACAAATGCGGAATTCTAGCGTAAACTCCGCAAGCAAATTTATTAATGTATATAAAGGTTAACTCACCAATTGTGGATATAAATGTGGTTGTAAAGGCATCATCAGAGAAACGAAACAATATGCATGTTTTGCCAACACCAGAATCACCAATTAGTAATAGTTTGAACAGTAAATCATAAGTCTTTTTGGCCATTATTAGTAAACTTTACTGAAACACTTATAATACAATTAAATCTATTTGCCTTTGACGTCTGGAAGCTCCCGTACTCAAATTTGCAATACATACTCTGAATAACTCAGGGCATTTTAACGAATCCTCTTATTTATGTTGGTGCAACTGTATCGGTAACTTATTTCAACTTGCGATCATCTTTTCCACTGTCCACTTTATATATTGAAATTATCAAATTTCAGTATGTTTTTGTTTAGAAATAAGACTAATACTTAATATTATTATTATTTAATACTAAACTTATTAAACTCAATGCCACACGATATGTGTGGCGCTGTTATCGCATGGGTGTTCCATATCATATGTTTACAATCCACACGTCAAACGACGACTAGAAATTTCCAGTTGGAGTCGTCAAAATTGTCATAGAAGTCGGAGTTCCTTGCGAAGAAAATAAAAGTGTGTGAATATTATTATTGTTTGCTACTGAACCAGTTATTACCATCACCAGTGAGTACCATATTTGCAATAAATTTATTGGAAAACGTGCTGTAATTCTTAACTCTAGTGAGTATGAGCTAGCTAGGAAGCGATTTGAGGTGCATCGTAGTGTACTTATTATTTTTAGATTTAGCATATTTGTCTGAAGTACATGTGTTTATCGGTATGTTTATATCGTACGATACAAAATAGCATGCTTGGAATTCCGTGCAGAAATCAAGTTTATTATTAATTGATGTCGTAGCGTGCATGTAAATATTGATTTTCAAGCTTGCAAAAGTGTGACTCATTGTTGTGCAATAACAACATTCTCGAAATAATATGTTAATTTACTATTCGCAAAATTACTATAAATTCTTAATGGTCACGAATAAATACAATACATACATTAATTCAAGAATTGCGCAACATTTTTATGACCAACAATTTTCTTATTAAAGTATAATATTAAGGCTAATTTCGTTTGAAGGTATTCCCAAATTTACGCAAATGACACATTTCCGCAATAATAATGATAAATGTGCAATCATATAGCTAAATTTACAAAATGTTTTTATTTTATTCAGGCTAAAATCAAAGATGGCTTGGAATCAAGGTCCTTATCCAGGTAATAATATATCTGCATTAAATAAACTGAATAGTTTATTTGTACAGTTTTCTCTAATAGTTTATCATTTAGTTTATCTGAAAGTTACAAACTGAAAGTAAAATCGAGTTTAAATTGAATGCAGATCAAAATCAATATTATGGAGGTCAACCCCCACAGTATCCAGGCGTGTATCCACCTCCGCCCGGTGGTTACCAGCAGCCTCCTCCAGGAGGGTATCCACCGCCTGGTGGCGCATTTCCAGGACAAGGTTTCCCTGGGGGCATGCCGGGCGCGGGTTTTCATCCGCCACCACCACAACAGGGCATACCCTATGGTCAACCAGATGGTTACAATCAATCAGGTGAAAATACACCAATGTCTAACAATTACCGACCCGGTTCGTGAAAACATTACTTTAGCTTGCACTTGTTTGTGGGTTGAAAATGAACTAACAAATTGCGAATTTTGTATAGTATTTTTCTTCTATGAATGCGCTACTGCTGGCAATAATACGAATCGCTTTGCTGTGGGATTATTAATTGCACGGAAATATTTAGAGTTAAATGTAATTTCATATCTAATTGTTTGGTTTTCTTCATTTGCAGACATGTACGGAACTAATTACACTGGCGGCGAAGATCCTGAAGTGAAGGGATTCGACTTTAATGACAAAATCATTCGGCGGGGCTTTGTTCGCAAAGTTTATTCGATTTTGATGTGTCAATTGCTGATAACTCTTGCGTTCATTCTGACCTTCGTGTACCATGGGCCAACGCAGAAATTCGTAAGGTCGCATAACGAGCTCTTCATCGTCGCACTTATCGTATTCGTCGTATCGCTGATCGCATTGTCTTGCTGTGGAGAACTACGTCGCAAGTCACCGGCGAATTTCATATTTCTGGCATTGTTTACGCTCGCTGAAAGTTTCTTCCTAGCAACGACTGCTTCTCGCTATCACTCTGAAGAGGTCGTAATGGCTGTTGGAATAACAGCGGCAGTTTGTTTGGCACTCACTGTGTTTGCGTTCCAAACGAAAATTGATTTCACTGTAATGAGCGGCATCCTCTTTGTTGCCGTTATCATACTGCTCATTTTTGGAATTGTCGCCATATTTGTGCAAAACAAAATTGTAACGCTGGTGTACGCTTCGCTTGGCGCATTCCTATTTTCCGTGTATCTGGTTTACGATACACAGATGATGCTTGGTGGCAATCACAAATATTCAATATCACCTGAAGAATACATCTTTGCTGCTCTAAGTCTCTACTTGGACATGATCAACATCTTTATCTACATCCTTACCATCATTGGAGCATTGCGCGATTAAAGCTTTGTTGTTGAGTAATTATGCTAGTGACTGAATTTGTTCTTTTCAAGATATGTACGCTTAGTGGAGTAAATCGACTATTAATTATCAATAATTTGTTTGTCGTGTAATTATTACGAAATTTGATTTTAGTTCTTAAGACTTTCTCACTTGTTCTTGCGTATATTATAAGTAAATATTCAGTTTTCCCTTTTTCATGTTCTACACTATAAATCTGTCTAATTTATTCGTATTCAAACTAAATTATAACTAGGAATTCTATTCGTATTAATATAGAAACCGGCCTTTCACAGAGAAATTAAAAGGTATAATTACTGAATGAACACATTTGCAAACGTACAACAGAAAATATGCTATTATATTAATGCATTAGCTTTTATAAACTATTTTTGAAATGATAATGTATGTGCGGTTGATATAAACTGCGAATTTGTTTCATAAATGGTAGGAATATAATACCAAAAATCTAAAATAAAAATTATATACACTATTTAAACTTAAACACAATAGTTACAAGCTTTATAATCGCAACACACTATATAGTATTTAAGGATAATGTTTTCTTTAACAATGGATGTTGTTAGAATTTATCTGAAAGGTTAATAAAGTTAAACTGTAATATAGTAATCAAAATTTATTCATTAATTTAGATGAATTTAGGATGGATAACAATGGCAAATGATCAATTTTCAATAATTTAGTCTTATTTGATATAAAGAGGCGACATTCAGTTTGTTGCAATGTTGCTTCTAATTGGTTGTTACCAGACAATGTAATCTTGATTCAATCAATTTGAATCAAGTAACATTGGAGCTTACTGATGATTGATGATTGGATACATGTTAAATTATTAAACAATGTCATTTATCCTTTTTACAACTGCCATCTGCTGGTTTTTCATTTGCTGGAGGACTTTCAGTATCAGCATCTTCAGAATCAGAGCATTTGTTAAGAAATTTTCCACCAGCATATCCAACTACTCCACAGCCTATTGCAGCAGCTCCTCCAATTTTAAGACCAGCAACCATTCCAAGTGGACCACCAACCAATGAACCTAGTAATGCTCCAGTCAGTGGATAACTAGCTTTCTTTAGCCTGGATGCTGTGATTATGTGTTTCAATCCATTTGATACATTTTCCTGTGTTGCTTCAGCATTTTCCTCCACCTGATTAACCATCTCACCTTGTTCCTGTACCATGCCATTCAGATCCACATACATTCCATGCAAGTCTTGTATTTCATTTTCTAATGCAATGACATTGTTTAATTTGTTTGATTGTTCTTCAATTTTAAGCTCTGTAAAATCAGTCTGGAGTTGTAGTTGAGGTGCAGCATTGTTAAAGGGATTCTCATTTTCAATGTTTTCATTGATACTGTTCTCAGTCTCAGATAAAATCAATGCTTGTTTCTCAATGGCATTGTAGTCTTTGATCAATGAAGTGATTGTTTTGCGCAGTGAAAATGTTTTGTTGTCAAATTTATCCAGATCCTCATCATCCACCTGTGTTCGTAATGTGTCTAATTCATAGATGAGATCTTTTAATTGTTTAATGATTCGCTTCTTGTCCTTGACTTCTTTACTTAATTGTGCTACATTTCCAGCTGTTGCCAACTGATAAGGATTATCAATTAATTAATTGCACTTATTATCTGTTTAAGCTCACCTTATGTGTAGTTAGTTTATGGCACTCAAAAACGTTCTTGTGATGAGGAATAGCTTCGTCATAGAATTTGTTGATTGGAATTTCAATTAATTTAAATGGCTGCTTAGGTATTGTAGTCATTTTTGCGCATAATTTTATTGGTATCACAATAAAAACGACAATTTCTATCGAGTGTTTACAAAATATTACAAGGATTTGAGACTGACAGCTCTCCTAAGGAGGCTGTGTGTATGACAAAGAAAGAGTGCAGCCAAATGGTTGTTTTTCTTTTGTGCTTATTCGTAAATTTTCGCTAATTTAAACTTGCCGAATATTGCCGAATAGGATAAATGCAGTGATTCTCAACCAATTTTTTTGTAGTGGTACACTAGGATTTCAAAGTTTGACGGCATCCAAAGGGAAAAATGAGATTAAAAGTTGTTTACTTAGCTATAATACTGTGTAAAATAGTTTAAATTTTTATAAATCACTATGTAATCTTGTAATTAAAAGTGCTGCGACCCAATAATTGAGAATTACTGAGCTTTTCCACTCAGTCAGCCTATGCATGCCAATGCATGCTCTTAGATTCGCTTTTTTTAAATTTCATTCGGAAACGTTCGAATATTTAAATTAACCGAAATGGATAAATTACTGAAAACATCTTTTAAAAATCGCTCTTTTTACATTTTTATGTATTCAAAGCTTCTCTTGTTTAAGAGTCCAATGAATAAATTTAATAATTACTCATGTTCTCTTTAATTATAAAAGATATTCAGGCAAAAAATTATCATATTTTTAAAATCTGGTTGAACTGAAGCTCATCTTTAACTTATTTACAATAATCCTTTAAATATTGTATGACAATAAAATAACAGACTGATATTTGGGGTTATTACCATAAAATTGCAGTTTACCGGGTGACACCAGGTGACACCTTCAATATAAGTCATTTTATACAATAGCTTTTATACATGACAATATTATATTCCAATAATTTATTTCTTTAACACCAAGTGCAGATTACGCATGAATGCAATGAAAGATGGAGAATATAGGTAATTTTATGTATAAATTACGCATAGATTTTGTCATTCTTATGATAATTATATTTTAGACCTAGTTTCAAAAGCATATCCCAAATTACTCCCGATGCTAATTGTAAGCCAGGAGTCATAAAAATAAGTGACGGTAATTATTAATCGTGATTCAGTCATGCGCTTATCATTTACGAAAATCTTGTAGATCCGCGTTTTCGAAGACGACGAACTGATCTCCCACGGTCAAGATCAACGGATTGTAGAAATCGTGACGAGCGTCATCCGCAATTTGTGAAAATAGGTAGATCTGAATCTACACCTCCATCGAGCACTTCGACATTAAAGCACAAATTTCCTGCTCATCTTAAAGAGTACAATACCCTAATTTTTAATTATATCTAATAATTTAATTACCGTTAATAGCCCTGATAACCATTTTCTGAAGTTGCCACCCCGTCCGCCCCCTAGGTGCCCGAGGGATTATGAAAAACCCTTCCAAAGCGACATACGCCCAAAATATTCCTCGGGGAAATTCCATAATGATTCAAAAATGTCCAGTTTGATACATGTTCCTTGTTCTCATGAGGAAAAATGCAGTTCGGTACATATTGCTTGTGCCCGTGAGGACCAGTGTAGCCCGGCACATATTGCTTTGGGCTTTGACGATAAGTCCAGCTCCGAAGATCTAGATGTTAAGTCTAATTTTTCAACAACGACAACCATTGGAAGCTCTGGGACGCAATCACAGAGAACTGAAGATATAAAAGCCGAATTGAGACATATAGAAGCAAGAAATACGGAAAATTTTGTTAAAATGCAAAGGAATTTAATTCAGAGGAATGAACAACTTATGGCAGAACGCAGTCAGATATTTCAAAAACAAAAAGAGAAAAAGGCTCCAGCACCAAAGTTAAAGATAGAAACACAAACTAAATCAATTGAAAAAGAAGAATTGAAAGAAAAAGTAGAAACAGATACTAAACCGTTGCAAAATAAAGAAACGAAAGTAAAGGAAGAAACGAAAGAAAAAGGAGAAACGAAAGAAAAAGAAGAAACCAAACCATGTATAAAACCACTAGACAAACACGCAATTAGACATATAAAGGCATGTAAATCACCCAGTGATACAGTTTTGAACAGTACGAAGAAATTGAAGATACGCCACATGTTTAAAGATCCAACTGGGATTTGGACATGTAGGTATCGAAGAAACTATTATTTCTTGCATGGAAAACTTGAAATGAAAGGGAGATATGATTTGTGTCCATATTGCGTACATAAAAGCACATATTATGCACGTGCAATGAAACCTAAAACAGGTAAAACAATTGTTTTCAAAAATAATCAGAAATCCAAAGAGTTCTTTTTCAGTTTTTGAAAGAGTGGGACCCCAAGCATGGAGATATAGTTTACTTGCAATTTTCAGTATTTTTACCATAATCTTTATTTCTACTTTGTTTTGGGTGTTAACTAACGAAACGATTTGGTCATACATTAGTGCGCCGCTATGGCCGGAAATTGAGTACACGTCAATTATGTATTCTGTACTACACTATTTTGATGAATCTGGCAGGTGGATATGGAACAGTGCGGCAGAAATAGTTGGTTGGGCAGTTGCTTTACTTTTATTACCTGTAAGTTACATAACAATTTAGTTATTTATAGCCCTTTTGAAATGTTTTAGGATATTGGAAATTATTGGTGACACATGATATTAGCATAAATTGGTTTAAATTTAGTACTACATCTAGAGATATTGTAGATTGTGGTATTAAATCTATATACATAATGTATTATGCTTGAAATATAAGAATTAAATTTAAACTAATTTAATCCCAGAACAAGTTGTTACTGATGAACTGAGGGTTGTCTATATTAGCATTTTATGTTGAAAGTTGCAAAATAAGTCACGTACTTTGGTTAATTGACCGTCAATATTTCCTATGCACGTTAATAATGTTTGAACACACGTTAATACTGCAAAGCGATTCAATCAAAATGGTTATATGACTCATTACGCTCCCTCTTGTGGTTGGTCAATGCAATCAATTATGAAGAAGACTCACAATATTTTATCTTTGTCATCGCACTGTAATGGTTGTGTCATCACTTCTTACCCGCACACGAGGCGGTGATGATTGTGTTGGCTTGCTTATGGTTGAGCAAAATATAACCTTCAAAGTTTTTGGAAAATTAGCCAATGTGCTTTAGTGTCTCGTATCGGTGTGTTATTGTGTTGTAAATATAACATAAATGGCTAAATTGGGTTCATATTATGGACTATGTCCTATAATTGACCAACGAAGTTTATTAGGCATCAATAATGATGTGCAATTGGGACAGGTTTTGGTTACGCTGGGCAAGAATATTGCTATTAAGTACAAGGTAAACAAGTTTGTTTATACGTCTAAAAAAAGTGTTACAATAGATCAACAGTATTAACGACGTACACGTGCATATGGCTAATGCTAAATTTGTTTTAGCTCTCAAATCAAAAACAATTAACAAGTTGGCGTACAAAAGATAAGTTTACATCACCTGTGATCTATTATGATAAGGAAGACAAATATTGTGCTGTATTTGGCCAGACGTACATTCGCTTGTGGAATAATGAGGATGAGAATCTAGACAAACATAAGAAGTTTAGGGTATATGCTGATTTAACCAAATTTCCAGTTTATACAGTGTTGTTTACTTTCAGTTTGATAAACCTATACACACTTTGCATAAAAGTGAGAATGCATCCTACATCATTTTTCAATGTGGTGCAATAGTCTCACTGGAAAAGGCTTGGGATGAACGAAAAACATTTGTGCCAGAAGACATTCTTGGTATTGGTGAAAGTATTGTTGATACTCACATGATTGATCATGGCAATCAGACAGTTGTTGGATTATTGGTCAAAACTGGAGGGAAAGAAAATTGTTTTGAATATATTTATAGCATGCTGGATGCTGCTAACCCAAATAATTCTAAGAGAAATGTTACCAGGATTAAATTGCAAAAGGAGGGTGTTATCTTATCAGGAGTGGTCATGAATAAAACTAACAATCAAGAAATTGTGCTTTTGACTCTTTGTAAGTATTGATAAATTGATCTTATTTAACGTTTTGTTTTAATATTTCTCTTTTAGGGTCTGATGGTAAATTGTTTTCACACAATTTAACTGGATTTAGCAAGGAAGAAAGCTTTATTTCAACAATTGACTCAATAACTTGCAAAGGAGGTGCTTCAATTATTGCTCTTAGTGAAGACTACATTTGCATCTATGCTGCTGATAAGAATCAAGAAGGGGCATTGCTCATTATTTATAATATTCAGTTCAAAGTAACGCAGTGCAAACAACAGTTAAAAGTGTTTACAAATGAAGCTAAACTTTACGCCCTTCAAGACAATATCTTTTTCTGTATTGGTCAAAACTTGGCTGTTGTGCCATATCACTTGGACGCTGAACAGTTGGCTGCGTTAGTTGGCAGTCATCAAAGTATTGCCAATGATCCTGATATAAAGATTGTTCAGGAATTGGTCACAACGAAATGGGATAATACAAAAAGTTTGAAGAAAAGGAAACGATGCGTTGATGAAAGCATAAAGGCAATGAGTCGTCAAGGTTTACCTGAAGCACATATAATCGCAGAAGTCTTACCAGAATACATAGAAAATAACGACTTGGAACGCATTGAACAATGCATCGATTATTTCGTTGATATACCGGAACAGCATCGTGTAACTTTATTAAATTATTTACTTGCATTAGATAAAGAAGTGTTTCCACCATGTGAAACATTAAATGAGAATATTCCAGAAGCTTTAGCGCCTTTTGCCAGATGCTTATTAATCGATAAACTATTAATACCATCTTTCAATAATGTTCAATTATTGCCGCAATTGCGTGCGCATCTTTCTGTTTCAAATGCACTATTGTTCTTACGATATTTATGTTATTTGCTATCTGAGGAAGGACATGTCATTAATACGCAATTGAAAGTACCGCAGGTCGAACGGAAATTGATTGATTGGGGATGTATTCTTTTAGATGCACATTATTCAAAGTTTAGATGGACTGTTGATCAGAAAATCGTGGAAACTCTGACATACTTTAATGAATTAGTTAAAGCGCACTTGTGCTGTATAGATGAGTTCCAAAAAATTGCGCCTGTTGTACAAAGCATGAAGAGTGGTAGATATCAGAAAACAAAAGCGGCTGGAAATGTAATATATGAAATCGATGATATACAATTATGTTAAAGGATATTTATAAGATGCGATAAATGTTACTACGTAAGGAAGGTAGATGCGTTGAAATCCAAGACAGCTACTGACAAATTTGGATTTCTGACAGTAAATGTTATTTGTCAAATGATTACATATAAAATAGTTTGAATTTCATTTTTGTTTAAATTTCGCACAAAATTCTCCCGTTGATCCTTCAACTCATAAGACTCATGTACACAATGCAAATAGTCCGATCATGTCTATAGGCGCAACTTCATGTTTACTTCGAAATACCTTTCGGCACAAGTGTGTTTTGAACCAATCGTTTTCATTACTTACTAATCTGTTATTGTGCTATAATTTCAGCAATATAAGACTAATAGAGAATCCCTATATTTATAAGTTTTTTAAACATGCGTTTTCAACGAAATGGTAAGCATAGCATACCCTATGTAAAAGAATTTGTTTACAAATATCGTGATTGTAGTAAGTCAAAACCATTCATTATGGGTGTGGATTGTAAGGTAGCATTGGTAACGGGTGGTTCGGAAGGAATGGGATTCAGCATAGCAAATCATCTTCTCAAGGAGGGTGCGCGGGCGGTAGCCATTACCGGTTTGAATGTTTGCAACGGAAAAGAAGCAGTTAATTGTTTGAACAAAGCGTATGGTTATAATCGCGCCATGTTTATTAATTCAAATGTTAATTGTATGAATCAACTAGAGGAAACATTTAAAGTGGCTAAGGAGGCCTACGATTGCATTGATATTGTGGTCAATTGTGCGGCTTTGTGCGATGGCGTAAAATGGGAGCATGAAATCGTTACAAATGTTGTCGGAGCGATACGAACTACTTTATTATCATTTAAATACGTGGGAAAGGATGGACATGGAAGAGGTGGTGTCCTTGTAAATCTAGCTGGAACTGGAGGACTTTGTGCAATGCCGACTTTACCCACATTGAGTTGTTGCTACCATGGTATCATCGGTCTTTCAAAAAGCTTTGGTGACACTGTGCATTACGAAAGATCCAAATTACGCGTAGTTTGTTTATGTCCTGGACTCACAAGTACAAATTTCTTTAAAAAGCCGCAATGCGCTATGACGCACCACTTGGAGGAAGCATTTGAAATGGAAACGAGAAAGGGTATTCGTCAAATGCCCGATGTTGCTGGCCTAGCTGCGATTCATCTAATTAAACATGCGGTAAATGGCAGCGTTTGGGTGCTGGAAGGATCAAGATTATTTTTGGCTGATTTACCACATTGGGAAGAATATTCTTCGCTAGAAGCGCAATTTCTTTAATACATAGTCTAAGTACTATATCCGAGTAAATTATTCAAATAAATTGGGTGCTTGTATTCAAATGTTTATTTAAAACAATAGTATTGTAACCAATTGTAACCACCAGTTAACGTTTAACAGTTTTAAACGACTGTCACCTCGAAATTTCTAGTTTAAGCCTTCCAAATTTAGCGTTACATAAAGTTCTGACCTTATAATACGGGTATTTTTTAAGTTCATATGAATTCGTTATGATCATTTACGAGGAACAATACTTTCTAAATTAAAACGTATAATGCTCCCACGTACCATGTTTATTGTTCGAACTGGGGCACGTTTGCGATGCCAATGCAAAGGGAGTCGT
The DNA here is from genome assembly GCA_963978815.1 of Aleochara curtula. Classification (NCBI taxonomy): domain Eukaryota; kingdom Metazoa; phylum Arthropoda; class Insecta; order Coleoptera; family Staphylinidae; genus Aleochara; species Aleochara curtula. The sequence continues at coordinate 5,564,517 of OZ022216.1, forward strand.
AATTTCTTCACGACCAGCAATCTTCTACATGGTTCAGGTCGAGATGATGATACATTTTGTGGTAAAACGGCATTGGTAACTGGAGGAGCATCAGGAATTGGATTTCAGTGCTGCAAATTATTACTTGCCTGCGGTTGTCGTGGCTTAACCATCGTTGACCGCGACAACGAATGTGGGGAGGTAGCATTGCGGGAGTTGGCTGAAATTTATGGCAATGAAAAAGCTGTCTTTGTAAACTGTGATGTGGCAAAAAGCGAACATGTAGATTGTATTAATCCCCATATTCCCTTTGCAGGATACTAGTTAATTGTTTTTATGACTTTGCAGGGGCTTTTAAAACTACTATCAATGCATTTAATCGAATCGATATTGTTATTAACAATGCGGGTGTCTTAAACGATAAGAATTGGGAAAATGAAATTAATACCAACATAGTAAAGAATTTTATAAAATTAGTATTCATTTAATGTGATACGTTATATTACAGTGCGGTACTTTAGTAGGTAGTTTATTGGGACTTCAATACATGGCGGCACATTGTGTGGGTCATGGTGGTATTGTTGTTAATGTAGCCTCAACAATGGGTCTAACTCCATTCGCTGGTTGTCCCATTTATTCCATGACCCAATCTGGAATCATTGGATTATCCCGAGCGTTGGGTGCTGGTTGTCATTGCGAGCGCACTAAAGTTAAAGTTATAGGAATAGTGGCGGGATTGACTGAGACTCCATTAATGATGAATGCAATAAAACATACAATAAATAATAAATTTTCCAGCGAATTTAAGAATGAGTTAGAGTGCCATAAGTGGCAAAAGTCGGAAGTCGTTGCAGATGCAATTATAGATGCGATTCGAGATGGTGAATCAGGTGCTATTTGGGTGGTTGAATATGGCAAAGATCCATATAAAATATGTATACCATGTTATTATGATATGAAAGCTACGGGAAAACAATCGATAGTGGAGTGTGAAACTCCTGGGAAACGCAGTAAACCTAAGGTGATTTGTGATGAAGATGCCAAGAGTAAAGATGATCCAAAGAGCGATAAGAAAGCAGATGCAAAAAACGGAGATAAACCAGCACCCCTTGCATGTAAAATGCCTTGCCCAAAAGTAATGTGGGCGGGTGACCAAAGTTCGAAAGATGCGAAAACAAAGGACAAAAAAGGAGCTAAAACAGCACCAGCAAAAGGAACCAAAGCTAAAGGTAAAACACCAGCTGCTAAGGCGAAACCACTACCAGCTAAAACTAAAGCTGCACCTGTAAAGGGAAAGACGCCTCCGGCAAAAAGTAAAGCAGCTCCCCTAACAAAAAGTAAAGCTGTTAAAAGCAAGAAACCTGCAGCGAAATGTAAAACACCTTCGGCTAAAGATAACAAAGCCCAAACAAAAGCTAAAACACCTCCCGCAAAGAGCAAAGCATCCCCACCAAAAAGTAAAGCTTCTGCGGCAAAAAGCAAAAAAGCACCTGCCAAGAGTAAGAAGGCACCGCCAAAGGGTAAAAAACCAACCCCAAAAAGTAAAACCCCACCAGCAAAAAGTAAGGAATCTAAGGGAAAATCTAAAGCACCTCCAGCAAAAAGCAAAAAGACACCTCCAGCAAAAAGCAAGAAAGCACCAACCGTCAAAACTGCGGCCAAATCTAAACCAATGTCCAAAAAAATATGTGCAGGAGCTGAAAACAAGAAAGCGCGCACAATGAAACGTGATAATGATAGCGAGTGCGATGACGAATCGTACGTAGATATTTAAATTAAATAATATTCTTTACATTATTATACATTTTATTCAGGATGTCATCGAAATCCTCCTTTGATTGTACAAGATGTGATGATCGCTAAAGCTACTACATTTATGTGTAAATTTAATAAATTCATCTTATTGCAACACGAATAATATCGGAAGAAAGAACCATAACTAAATCGATTCATAGTTTTAAAATTGACATTGCCTTTGTTTAATAGTGTTCAACAAATAAATGAATAATTTATACTAATTTAATTTATACCATTTATACAGATTTATACTAATTGTCAGCATTTCCTTTCTGCTAGTTCAAGGACAACGTCTAATATAATCCTGTTCACATTTGATATGAAAATAACCTTACTTCAATTGTATACAAATTGATGCAAATGTACAACATTTTCTATTATTGTAGCATTTCTAATAGTTGTTAAATGGTCCCTCCACAAAATACACCCTTAACAACTGTGAAAGTAGATGTGGTATGTATTAATAAGTTTCAATCCATATAATTATTTTTAATATCACTTCTTTAGTCTATTATTATTCCAATTTATAATGGTTTCCAATGGATTGACAAATGTTTTTATTCAATCTTAAGGCAAGATTGTAGAAAATATCTGAATCTTCAAGTTTGTGTATGTAATGATGCATCAACAGATGGGACCAAGGATTCTTTACAACACTGGCATGATTTATTTAAACAAGAAAACATTGATTTTATAATTTTTAATAACAATGACAAATTGCCAAAGGGAGGTATGCAATTTATTGCATTTTTTACATTTATTTCTTATTAATTCAGAAATTTTAGTTGGATATTCTAAAAATCAGGCAGTGGATATTTCCTGTGGAGATTATCTCTGCTTTCAGGATATTGTAAAATGAAACATGTGTAGTGTCTGGACAACTAAATGGTGGTTTTTAGGATGATGTTATGCTCCCAACAAGAATTTCTTCACAACATAAGTTGGCACTAGCTATGCCAAATAATACAGTAAGAATAATTATTTTAAATTAGTTTAAAATTGAGTTTAAGCTTATAGGAAGCAAATTTCAAAGGGAACCTGTTGATTCTACTGTAAGATATACAAAATGGGCAAATGGATTAAGTGACACTCAATTAAGGCAACAAATTTATACTTCACATGGTCCTACTATTATTATGCCAACTTGGTTTTGTCATAAAGATGCTTATGACAAGTATGAATTATTAACATCTTGTGTCTTTATGGATAATGTAGTTACCTTGTTTCAGTGTTGGGGGTTTTGATGAAGGTGGAAAAGGAACACCAGAGGATTTAATATTTTTCTACAAGCATTTGGATAAAGGTGGACACATTGCACGGGTTGATGAGATATTATTAATATATACATATCATCAACAAGCAACAACATTTTCAATTACAGAGTGGATATTTATTATTAACTAATTAAGGTTTCATTTATATAAAGTATGTTTTAGGAACACGATATGGAATATTCGTTTAAGACAACTTGAAAACAATATTTTAAATAATTGGTCACAATTCACAATTTGGAATGCTGGTAAACAAGGAAGGAAATTTCTTAAATCCTTAACTTTATTGAATAGAGAAAAGGTAATTGCATTTTGTGATGTTGATATTAACAAAATTCAAAGACAGTATATGCCATATGATCCTCTTCAAAGAAAAGCTGGCAAACCTATAGATATTGTTCATTTTACGAATGCTCAAAAACCATTTGTAATTTGTATGAAACAGGTAATATTTAAAAAACGTATAGTTTCATAATTATATTGATTGTATTCTAGGATTTAACTGACGGTCAATTTGAGGATAATTTACGTTCGTTAAATTTAGAGGAAAATGTGGATTACGTTTATTTTAGTTAACGTGTTTGTATTTTTATCTCATTTTACTTGTTATTATTAGACGCATTGTATAATTTAATCTTTGTTATTAGCGGAAAGTTACAATAAATTTAGACCAGTGCTAGCAACTACATCAATTTAGTTGAAATTCCCCAGATACCCGGTTGTGGCCAACTGTCAGTGACAGTCGATGTCCAATTTTGCTAAATGAAAACGTGAATTCCTAACCCCCGTTCAGTGTTTTCAAATGCTATTAGGGAGAATGTGTGCGTAACATACAAAATTTATTCAGTGCATTATTTTCGTGTGAAATATGGATATAAAATAGGCTGTAAATTCGAAACCGCAACACCATGGCGTACTACGATACGGTAAGCAACCCAAATTGCTAAAGTTACATACAATTCATGCACGTCCAACACACCCAAAATGAAAACACTTGCATCACATACCATCAAGGCTGAAGTGGTTGATGTGGAATATGCCGGCATAATTTGGGCAATTTATTATCGTAATGAATATCACGTTGTTCCAATGAAAGCATGTTTTTGGCTTTGGCAAATGTGTATTGAAATGGGGTATTCACTAGGACAGCTATCAATAAGTTATAGAATTTCCTCTATCATGAATTCGTTTATCTTCAATTCTGCTTTGTTTCTTATTTAGTATAATGATGTACAATTTCTGGATCTAAGCGGTGTTGATGAAGATGAGAAAAAGTGGATCTTAACATCTTTGCAAACATGTGATACTTGCGTTGAGGGTCCATGGAGTAAGCTCCATGAGGAACATGATGAAATTATTGCACCACAACCAGGTACTTGTTGATGATGAGTTTTGTTGCTTGTAACATGTGAATGTTTTGATTATAACTAATTGTCTGGCTTTTTAGAGTGTCTGATACAAACTAACTTGAACAATGGTATGCAAGGATTATCTTTTGAGCAATATTCTGCTGCGCCTGTTCTAATTTCCAATCATGTCAGTCCAATATCTCCGCAAATATATCCACAAACATACCAGTCACCAATTCCTTTATATTCTCAAGCTTTTGTTCCACAAGTGCAATATGCAACACCTATTCCTGTTCTCCCTGGATCAATGGTTTCAGTCAATGGGCCACCAATGGTACCTGTACCTATCCAGAATGTTTCTTATGGTCCACCTGTCACTTATGCCACATACCCTCCAGCAGTACAGGCAAATCCAGTCTACAACATACCATCAAAGGAAGTGCCCATGAAGGTACAGACAGCACCAGTGAACAATCAACAACCACAACATCACAGTCAACAGTCACATTCAATACCGGTTCAACATTTAGTGCCAGCTCACGTAAAGTGCCCTAAAGCGACGGTGGTTGCCTCACCCGCTATGGTTGGTGATCACATAAACCCATCGTTTCAGCAGCATCCACCAAGTGGTGGAGTGCTAATGGAAGATACACTATTGTCATCTTCGCCAATGCATGTCAATGCAAGTATTCCAGATCAAGAATCTTGCTTGAATGGCGTTGATGGTCATATTAATGGTGAGACGCCAGAGGTATATGGTGAAACTAGCAGTTCAACTAAAATTTCTGATAATACATCGGATACTATTAAGACACCGCCGGGGGTTGATATCCCAAACACCGTGAGTGCTGGCGGTGCAGGTATGACATGGGCAAGTCTGTTCAATAAAAAGTCCAGCAATATTAACAGTATTGCTGACAGTATGGACGTTAAATCTACTTCAATTGTAATCTCTGCGGACACACCTATGACGCCTATTGATGATGCAAAGACAAATCAATCTAAAAAATCAACGTCTTACTTGGCTGAAATTGGTGATCCCAACTATTACCGCTTGGGAGGTAAGTCATTCATAGAAAGACGTCTTCATAAGTTTTACGTTTGTATCTCTATTTTGTAGAAGTCTTGATTAATTATGCTCCGGATAATAAAATAACAAGCTTACAACCCAGGGGCCTCATCAACCGAAGCAATTATTGCTATATTAATTCGATTTTACAGGCCATGCTTGCTTGTCCGCCAATGTATAATCTGCTTAATACATTGGGTCAAAATGTATCAGTTAAAGAATATAGAAAACATACCCAAATTATTGATAACATGTAAGTTGAATTGTCCTGGAAGGAATCGGAAATTAATCATGTACATTTCAGGATCAAATTTACAAATGAATTTCATCATTTGCCAGCTGCCCAGCGGGTTGGTCGCCGTACCAGTGATAAGGTACAAAAGAAGGAATCACCTGCTAATATTAACTATGATCGTCCGTTCGAACCAAATTGGATTTACAAAATGCTTAATGGAATTCGCAGCGATTCGTTTGTTGTTGAGGGTAGGCAAGAGGATGCAGAAGAGTTTTTGGGTTGCTTACTTAATGGACTAAATGATGAGATGCTCGAGGTAAAGATTATAATGATTCATGTGCGATTGTATCTCTATAATTGAAATTTCAGCTTATGAAATTGGTTGGTCCTAATGTGAAACGAGTCGAACCTGCCCAGACTGTGCCTCCTACTGATGATGGTTATAAGTCTGATAGTGATTGGCAATTAATTGGTCCTAAAAACAAAGGCTGTATCACTCGGCGAACAGAGATTGTTCGTACTCCTATTAGTGATATATTCGGTGGTCATATTCGTTCAAAACTCCATCGTGCCGGGGACCAGATTACAATTAATATTCAGCCGTTTTATACCTTGCAATTGAATATTGAAGTGAGTTAATTATGATCATCAACGCACAAGATATTAACATTTGCTTCTGTTATAGAAAGTGAACACAGTGAGAGAGGCTCTGGAAGCTTTGGTGTGTAAAAATCAATTGGAGGGTGTTACTTCGTCGAAAACGAATGAAGAGGTTGAAGCATGGCAACATACTACCATTGAAGAATTGCCACTCGTTTTGGTACTGCACCTGAAGTGTTTTGATTTTAAACTTGACGGGTGCACCAAGATAATGAAACAATTAGAGTTTCCTGTAGATTTAAAAATAGATACAAGTAAGTAGTTGATCAATTGCTAGAATCAATTCATTCACGGGTTTTTTTATTTTCTTGCAGAACTTTTATCGAAGACAAATTACCAACCGAAAGAGAAACAATACAAACTATTTGCAGTTGTTTATCATGAGGGCAAGGAAGCTTCAAAGGGCCATTATCTAACAGACGCCTATCATGTGGGTTACGCCAGTTGGTTGCGTTATGACGATGCGATAGTGAAAAGTATACAAGAAGAGCAAGTCTTGCAGCCGCAAGGTACACGTGTGCCGTATTTGTTATTTTATCGCCGAAGTGATACTGTGCGCAATAAGTGAATTGATTTGCTGTGGAAGATTCCATTACGTCGAAACAGGAAAAGTAACGTTTACACTATTGCCAGCATCGGTTTCGTGCCGGGAGGGTGTAAAACGAAAGATGATGGTGGTTATCACATGCGACCAATTTTTAGAACTCGTGAAAACGCGTGGGAATCGGTTTTCCGTAGTTGAACATGATTCATTCATATATTAAGCCGCAATTTTATTTGTTAATACTATGCAGAGAAAGACTTGAATTATTATAACTACATATGAATATTTCCATTTTATTAACACTGCTTTTGTATTTAGTATGAAACAGAAGAATATAGTATCGTGTTATGCATATTTGAACTATAAATGAAATGATTTGTTCAAGATTGAATGTGTTTGAAAAAATCTATTATGCAACTTTATAATTCATATACAATTATTGTAAATAATATTTTTATTTAGCTTTGCTTTCATTTTAAAATGTAGTCAATAATTGCAGCGTTGACGGTTTAAATTGTTATTCAAATGGATTTGTTTTCGGATTATTGCTTGTTTGTTATAATTGAGTTATAGTGGTAGTTGATTTGATTTAGTAATTATTATACGATTTGTAGCTGATTGTGATGAAACATTCAGTTATTATTTAGGTAGGTACGACTAGCGTGTTTGATAATGACATTTTTTAAGTTTAATTTGCCGAAATATTATAAGAGATAAATAGAAAGCAGCGATATTTAAAGTTAACATGGCCACCATCATTTTAAGATGTTAATCACAAAGAATTGAAAATCTATAACAAAATGGTTTTGATTTGTCTTATTCTGTAAAGTTTGCTGTATGAGAAATGAATATGAACATGTTCTCTATGTTATATTATTATTACTAACTTTGTTAAATAGATTAAATGCAAATAAATTGAAGTAATTTATATAAATACTGCTTGTTTCTCTTTGATGAGACTGAATTTGGTTGCTGGTACATAGGTATATATTTATTATTTTCGCCTTATGTATTTGTAAATACAATAAATATTCTTATTTCTAATATCATTATATCAAAAGATTTGATTCAGTATAATAGTTTTAGTGCGTCGAGGCATCTTATGTAAATCATTCCAAAAGGTTTCATTTCAAATATTTGTCTTAACGAGTATAGAAAAGCCCATTTTTCCAAATTAACAAATAACTTTTAGTCATTTTAGGCCTAACATTAGATTGTAAATACTCATAAATTTAATACGCATGAAAAACATGATCTTTTAGTATGTAAAAACAGGAAATGTTAAAACTTGTAAATAGCAAAAACAAATTGTTAAAGGTTAAGTGGTATGCTTAATCTTATTTTGGTTTACGAATATTCCTGAACTGATTATTCATAAAGTTTTAAGTACAACTTCTCGAAAAGTATGGGAATTGTTATTGTTCCTGTTACTAAAAAGCAAAATTTTTAGCATTCCATTTCAAATTTAAAGACTGCTTAAGTCTATTCATAATACAATTCTGATTCTTGCAGTTTGATTTTTAAATATTAAATAAACAGGGTCGTCTACTGCTTGAAGACATTTAAGAGATCGTCAGAGTTAAATTTATGATTAGTTAATAATTTTCTTATTTCATACATTGTTTATCATATTTTGAAAATGAAAGTTATAAAGCTTCAATTGATTAAATGTATACATTTAGTAAGCGTTTTTTTAACATTAATAATTTATACGTTGTATGATTCAAATGCATTAGATACTTATTCAAAATGAATCACTATAATACTGAACTTACTTAAAACATCAAAATGAATCTTTTTACTGGCTTGATTGATGTTGGCATAAAAAGATATGTTTGCTCTGTTTTTAGTGCATTTATGTTTTAGCTTGATGTTTGCATTTCAGTTCAGTTCTCTCTTACTTGCATTCCTGATTAGTATGCGTGCCATTATATGTTACTCGTTGGAAACATTTTGATTTCTGTTGGCGGTTTTGAATTTTCAACCAACCAGCAACTTCCACTAGATGCTTTTCGAATTAGTTCAATTAGTGCTTTAGCTGCATGTTCCGATCTAAAAAAAGAAGAATATTAAATTGTAGAAAGTATGTAAAATGCATTTGTTGTTTTAATGTAGTTTGATATACTTTAGTGATGTAGTATTTGACACATCCCGAAGCCATGTTTGTTCATATTCTCCACTAAGTAAGCGTTTTCTGGCATCTCCTTGAAGTGCAGCTGGGGTTGGTGCTGGACACATTGCTATGACCTATAATGTACACTTTGTAGTAGTTAAATGTTATAAACATATTTGTTATCAATTAAATACTTTTACTCCAGTTAAATTAACATGTGATGCATCACCATAACAACGGGTCATTGCTGCTACCGCATGTTTAGTACCAGTGAAAACAGGCAAGGATATTAGAGGATTTGCACAAGAACTGGACGCGACATTGATCACCATTCCTCCGGGACCACCACGATCCCGACCTAAGAATCTAAATGCTAAAAGAAGTCCTCTAATTACTCCATTCTAAAAATGCCAAACAAGGTATAAGATATTGATTGGATGAGAAACATATTATGATATTTACCAAATTTACATCAACTTCTAATTCCCAAAGACGATCATTCATCACAGACGCATTATTAACGACAATATCAATGCCTCCAAGTTTAGAGATTGCCGATTGAAAAGCTTCTTCAAATTGCATATAGTCCGTGACATCGCAGGGAGTAAAAATGACGGTAGTTGCATTACCCCCTTGTTTATTAAGTTCATGCAGCAAGTCTTCACCGGCATCAGTATTAATATCACATATGGCAATCTAGAACATATGTTTAGAGTAATAACAATATTGCAGAAATTGATTTAGATACCTTGCAGCCTTGCTTGAAAAGTTCAATGCAATATTCACGGCCGTGACCCGATGCACCACCGGTCACTAATGCTACCTTGCCCTTCAAATCCATGCTCATTGTTCAACGAGTCAGACTTTAGAGTTCAATGTTAAATGGTCAACCACAAGAGAAAGGTTCAATCGTGTACCAAATCGCATGCGAATTTGCAGGCAATGCGCGTGCGATGCACTTGTATGTGTTACGTGTGCCGCGCCCTAAAAGGCGTCGCGACGTCGCAATGAATTTATTTACTTTTGAACTATTGGCGGTAAAATTACTCTTGATTATAGGTTTATTATAATTCTAGAAGAAATAGCAGATTTGTAATATATTCGTCTAGTTAAGGTGTTGATTTATTGGAAAAATATACTAAATATAAAAGTAAAACATTATTTAATCTCAAAGTTTATCCCTAATATGTTTTTTGCCCTCAATATTCATTTATAGGGTTATATACAGCTGCTCACGTGAAAAACATCTTATATTAATTAATCTTACTTCGTATAATTTTTTATCCAAAAATGATTAAAAATAGCCGAACTACACGTGATCTGTCGAAGCGCGATTTTAATATCACGTTTTACGGTGCTAATAATAATTCAAAAACACTTGATCCTAATTGAAAATTTTAGAAAGATTAAGTTTATAAAAGTATAGTTTTCATATAGTTTTATATTCGATTTTATTATTAAAATAAATATTTTTTGCAAATTCATAATTCGTGGTTCATCTACCAGTTCGTTTGTTTATAAAAAATTGGTAAAAATTTGGTGTTGATTCGATCTCTACTTTTTGAGTAACCCTGATCGCTAATATTTCAAATTCGACAAAAAGTAACCATTTATATTTAAATTAAAATTAAGAATTATTATAGTTATAAACAAATGCATGCTATTACTACAAAAAAGTTTAAAGGCTGTTGTTTGAACGCTAGCAAATTAAAAAGGATAATGTACTAATCTCTGGATGTCCGGTGAAATGGCAATTAGTGCGTAACGATACTGGTAGAACGAACGATTTTTGTGAAATTACACTGTACTGTTATAATCAGATTTGTTTTCATCGAGTACACGCACGTGATTTGTTTTGCAAAAAAAGGACACCCATGCACAGAAAGGTTAAGGGATTTTAATATAAAACATATAATTGAACAGGTTATGTAACTTGAATAAAATACGATTAATTCAAGAAGATTCTAGATCTGTCTAGAAAGTATCAAAGATTTTCTATACACTTCATTATTGCGAAATTAATGTAACTCGATACTGACACCTGAGGTGTTACATCTTATTCTTTGCATCCTTCCTTATCCTTCTACGTAATTCTGCTTGTCGCTTATTCCATCGTTGCAATGATTACGGATCGAATAGTGGCTGCAGGTGTTGTGTCCACTGCAAGAGATGCTGCTTACTCTTCTTCCAATCCCCAATGATGCTTTAACGAAGGGTTGCTCTTAGCGACGACACTCATTATTCTAGAAGCAATCTAATGAAACATACGTAGGGATATGTACAAATTGATAATTAAGACTAATTAAATAGCAATATAAAATTGAAATTCTCGAAAAACAGAAAGTTTTTTTAACTCTGAATCCAATCAACACCAAATTTTCCAAACTTATTTATAATGAGTTAAGCTAATAGTTGAATGAAGGATTTTAAAGTTTCTTGGGAAATATTTATGTGAAATTATAAAATCGAAGAGAAAACTGAAATTCTGGGTTAAAACCGTCACCATTTCCTTAAGAACTTGAGTTTTGACAAATCCTTTTGTCCACGATGAAACAAACTATTCTACTTACAAAATCTTTTTGAAATTTTGAATTACAATGAACGGTCTTCAGGTTATTGTGATTTATTAAAGTCGCTTAAGATGAACAAATGTTGAGTAGGTAATTATTTTATACATCTGTCTCTGATATAATACAGTTGTGTTATTGACATAATTATTATGCATGCTTGTAATGCGCAGCCTGTTTATTCATATGAATCTCATGCGGTGATCATACAATAGGATGCCACTCATTGCTTAAATGCTGTCCATTAACCTGTCTCTTGCATTCTTGAATGATATTTCTACCCTTCGCGAATTACTTACGCACACAAATTTCAATTACTTGATGTAACAATAAACTTATTCAATTACAAATTATAATTGTTGTTATTTCACATTTTATATTGCATTTCTTAACCACTAAAACTTTTTAAACTCTCAATGATATTGGGAAAATCCAAATGGAAATGTGTTTTATGGGGTTTGAATGTAAATTATACGCGGTGCAAAAACACTAAGTGTATAAGCAGCAAGGGGTTGGAAAAACATGCGCGTTAATCTACGTCATTGGCTCCGGAGGAAGATTGCGCTTCAGTTGAACGCAGTGCAGTTTTCGCAAAAGAATTAAACCACGCGGAGGTCAACAGGTAGGTAGAGTACGCGCGTTTAGCGAAACGGTTTTACTATCATTTCAGGCATTTTTACGCGAAAATATTTTCTAACCAATTCGCCAATCAGCAGGCGGCAAATTAACGATCAGCAATCAGCGTTTAAAACTATGGTTGCGCGCAATTTCTCAGTACAAGAGTCGTACTCGCGACTGTTAGAAGTGCCTGACGACGAAGCGAGCTTCATGACACTCGAAGAACTCAAACCGGTGAACGTTGAACATATTCAGCTGCAGCACCAATCAAATTATCAACCAAGTTATTATGAATTGTCCACGATGGTGGAGTAAGTGGCGTTGGAAACTTGCGCATCATAAATCAACTTTGAACATCTTTTAGACATCCTTGTTCGTCAACGATTTACCATGGAGATCCGCACACAACTAATTTGGATACTGCGATTGAAAGTAACATTAATGAGATGCCAAATCATCAGAGTAATAATTTAGTAAATTCGTCGTGCAAGAAACGTAAATCATCATTCAAGTAAGTTGTCATTTCAATTTAATTCATAACCAATAAGCAATAACTAAGAAGGAAGCCGTTTGTCAAAGAGAGCAAATGTCTTAGAAGCAAGTCCAAGGGCTTGCAAGTTAATTAGTACTGGGAATAATCATATAGGTGCTTTGCACCCTTTGCCGCGTGACGAAAGGGATGTTGTACGAGTTCATGGCATTGCCGTCTTGATTTATAACTTTGTCAAACACGCGCAACAATTTCAAAGCATTCTTTCGCAATCAAGTGTTGAAACAATATGTAACATAATTGAGTTTAATTGTGTATATTAATTATGTCTTTTCTCACTTTCATTTCCATCAAATGTCAGCGATACGAGTGATTTTGAGGATGATGCAAATACTCGTGGTAAAAGTGTGAAAACATCTGATGAAAATAAAAAGTAAGTAGTCATTTGCAATTATAGTTATATAGATCAGCGTTACCCAAAAATTTCTTTTTTATGGTTAGAAAAAGTTTTGTTTGGGAAACGATAGGTAAATAGTGAAGACTAGACACATTTCATAATAGATTTAGAAGCCCTGCATATTTATGTACGTAATATTACGTAGTTATTGCTGTATTCAAGGCTATTGAAAGAAAATTTAGCGGTTAAAAAATAAATTGCCGTTGCATAGTGAAGGTAAAACGCATTGGAAAAACATTCTAAGCCGACGACGCGACGCACTTGCATTTTTTAATGCACACCCACAATGCGGCATGAATTTATTTATAATATCTAATTGAAAGCGGTAATTATGTAAATGCTAGTGTAACAGCTATATTATTACATGTGTTAATTCGCAAACCCGTTATACTTTGTTGATATTTCTATAACGCGATATCTATTTTAAAATTGTTAGTCAGACAAACGTTATTTTAATTTTAGTGACTAAAAACAAATCAAAAACATGAGATTATTATCTTTTTCTGCTTAATATTTTTCGGTCTTTGCCTTTATATCCTAAAGGGGTAAAAAAAGATTAATTAAAATAATAAGAAATAAAAAAAGGCGCAACTAAGAAGAAAGTTGCGTCTATGAAACATAGATGGATTCTTTAGACTTTTTTGTTATCAATATTTTTCCAAATATTTTATTACCATTGTTTAGAACAGCTTTTTATTTACTTTAAATAGTTTTTTCATGCAAAAATGATTAAAAATGGCGGAATTTCAAGTATAATTACTGGTTCATTATCAATTTCGTAGTGATATGTTTCATAGTTTTTGAGTTATTGTGACCACCCAAAATGCAAATTTATAAAACGGGAAAATTTTAGATGTGTACCACTCCTAATTATTCTATTTATGCATAGACAAAACCATAGTGAAATTGAGAAAAGACGCCGTGATAAAATGAACACGTACATTACGGAATTATCATCAATTGTACCAATGTGCAATGCAATGTCTCGAAAATTGGATAAACTCACTGTTTTACGAATGGCTGTACAACATTTGAAGACGATTCGGGGTGCTGTTAATTCATACACCGAAGGGCACTACAAACCCTCCTTTCTCTCCGATCAAGAATTAAAACATCTGATATTACAGGTAAATTTATTAAGTTGCATATTATTTAATTGGATATATTGCAAATGGAATGTAAAAATATGTACAATAACATTGAATGAAAGTACCGTTAGAAGCGAAATGACTTCTGACGTAAGTGCAATCATTTATGCCGCAGAAAAGAGTTTTACGCGTTTTGCAACAAGCTGAATTAATTATTCATATTATTTCTCTAGGCGGCTGATGGATTTCTTTTTGTTGTTGGATGTGACCGTGGAAGAATTTTATACGTTTCTGAATCAGTTACTAAAGTCCTCAACTACGCACAGGTAAACAATGTTATAATTTTTAAGATTCTTTGATATTAATAATAATATTGTTTAAAGGGTGATCTTCTGGGTCAAAGTCTTTTTGATATCCTTCATCCCAAAGATGTAGCCAAAGTGAAGGAGCAGCTGTCATCATCTGATTTAAATCCCAGAGAACGTCTTATTGATGCTAAAAGTAAGTTAATAAAACTTGAGTTTTAGAAATATTAATATTAATTATGAATATATAATAAATTTCACTTTCTTTCATAATTTTCTTTTGATTCTAGCAATGCTGCCAGTAAAAACTGATCTTCAACCTGGTGTATCACGATTGTGTCCAGGCGCACGACGCTCATTTTTCTGTCGTATGAAATGCAAGGTTTCAGCACAAATTAAAGAAGAAGCAGATACAACAACAGGTTCTCATCGACGTAAAAACAAACAAAATTCCGGTAGTTTATTATGTTTTAAAGCGATTTAATGTGACAATGTAATTAAAGAAATTGCAGATAAAAAATTCAATGTAATTCAATGTACTGGATATTTAAAATCATGGGCACCAGCAAAAATAGGCATTGAAGAGCAAGAAGGAGAAGGTGAATCTTTTAATTTATCCTGTTTGGTTGCGATTGGAAGAGTTTTGCCGAAAATCTCAACCGTTGCTTCACTGTCACAAGGACGCGCATTAGTGAAAAATCTTCAATTTATTTCTCGGCATGCTTTGGATGGAAAATTTATATTTGTTGATCAACGTGCAACTTTGATACTTGGATTTTTGCCGCAAGAATTGCTTGGTACGAGTATGTATGAATATTATCATAATGATGATATCAAAGCCCTTTCGGATTATCATAAAATTGCATTGCAAACTAACAAACGAGTTGCCACAAAAATCTACAGATTTCGCACGAAGGATGATGGTTTCGTGCGTTTGCAAAGTGAATGGATAGCATTTAAGAACCCATGGACTAAAGAAGTTGAATATATTATTGCAAAGAATAACTTAATCTTAACAGATCTCAGAACTGTGGAAAGTACCGGAGAACGCTCGGATAATATTCGAGAAAACATGGAATTCTTTTCGCAAAGTATGTAGTAATTAATCTAGTAATTAGTGTATTAGTTACTGGTAATTATTTGTAGATCCAGATAAAGAAATTCAGAGAATTATACATGATCATGTTGAAGCAAGTAACATTGGTCGTCAAATTGCCAAACAAGTAATGAATACTCAAAGACGTAATGGTGATTCGTCCATAGAAGGATCACCAAATTCAGAACCAGAATCATCGGTTCCAATTCAAACAGCTGAAGTATAAGTAAATATTGCTTTATTATCGATGTTTAAATTTTGTATTTCTAGTCTCAAATTTCAACAAGTGCAACAAATGATCATGTGGATATTTGCAATTCAGAACAGAATCAAACGTTGTTGTCATATTCTCAAGGAACATACAATAATCATTCCAGGAACATTTCTTTAACTAATCTGTCAGAAGCAGGTAAGATTATCATGATTAGAAACCCAGTGAATTTCATTTATAACAAATAGTTTGTTATATACATTGAACATTTAATTTTAAAATAATGCTTTAATACACTTAATTTTGCAATAACATTTAGTAAACAATTGCTTTAATTCAAGGGTAGCGACGACTAAACGGTTCATTTAGCGAAAATCTGTGATAACACATTTGGCGTTGGGAGTGAAAAACGTTGTGGGTCGCACAGGCAATATTCAAATCACTATACTAAAATAATATTCATTTGAAGATCTTTATTATTTCAACATGAATGAAAAGAATGATAAATTCAGCCGAAAATTAAATATTTCAATTGATTATAAATTAATTAACAAATTACGTTATGCAGGTGGAAATGTTATAACACTTCCAATTTCGGAAAGCCGTGTGATGGGTATTATGGACGATGCTATACGGGCATCGCCAACACACCATCCCACAACGGACGGTAATGATGAAGCAGCAATGGCTGTAATTATGAGTTTACTTGAAGCAGATGCTGGACTTGGTGGTCCTGTTGATTTCTCTGGTTTACCATGGCCTCTTCCGTAATAAGTAAGTATTCAGGTAAAACACTCGATATAAATTGGAATCAATGTACAAAACACGTAAAATTTTTACTTTAAGAGGTCGAATGTTTTCTTTTCTTTGCTTTCTTGGAAGAATTGTGCAAGTCTGAGTCATTTTCTACTTCTTCCAATTTTCGTTTTTTATGTTTTTTCGATACATGCAGTGAATTATCAGTTGTAGTATCCAAATTAGGTTCAGTTTTAATTTTAGCATCCAAAATAACGCAACTTTCATCCAATTTCTCTGAAGACTTGCGTTTTTTCTTTTTCTTTTTAAGAGGTTCTCCTGCATCATTATCAGTTTGTATCAATGATTTTAAATAATTTATTTTATCTAGATATTTACCTTCTAAGTCAGATAGCACCTCATTTTTAATTATAGCCTCTTCGGAGATACTAGTTTCTTCACTTGTTGACTTTTTACTTTTCTTGGATTTCTTTTTTGGTTTAGCTTCCTCAACTTCTATATTTTCTTCTTCTTCAACTACTTCTTTTTTGATCTTTTTGGACTTTTTCTTGGGACTTTCTTCATCAATGGGAGCTTGTTGCAAAATTTTACTTTTCTTGTGTTTCCTTTTAGGTGATTGCTGGACTTCTTCACTTGTGCTAATGCCACTGTCTTCATGCAAACTGGAACTGATAAAACATTATATTTCTATGTGAGTTTGATATTAGTTGATAGTCTTACATAATCTCCCCTCTGATATATGGTAATCTAGCATCTAAATTAGTAAATGTTATCCTAAATTGAATTTCTTGATTGATGTTCACTTTGTGTCCAAGCCAATCTGTGTCATCAGTTGGTTTTGGTAATGATACATTAAATAACTTGTGTACTAAGCAGCCTATGTGGTCATTGCTTTTCTTATTAACAATTCCCGTTAATGTTGATCCCACAGTTGGTTTAAATAAAAAGAAATCTGCCTCAATTGTACTATGCATGAAGCATGTATCGTCACTCATTGGTGCATCATATCCAAGTATTTTTACGTTTTGGTAGCCAAGCAATATGGACTTAAACCTGCAATAAAATGACGGGTCTTATAACAAGAAAATGTTTAATTTATAACTTACTCTTTATTATATTTAGAAATCCTGGAATTCAATATTTCTTTAATTGATTCCCCAACACTTGTTAGATGAAATGGGTGTAAGATGATATGGTGTTGCAACGTTTTCACTTTAACACAAGAACTAACATCACTGCGTAATGCTTCCAGTGTAGCATTATCCAAATGTATGCTGGATTTATTTTTATTATCCATATTTAACAATTATATTTAAGTGTTTATTTATTTTTCGAACACGTGAAACACAGTGAAACACTTACTTAACCTTCCAATGTTCGAATACTTTTGTTCTTAATTATACCATTAGGGGTGCTAGTATCTGTATTTTGATTTGTGGTTATGTCACGCAGTCCTTTTTGTGCCGGTCTGTTAACAGTTATTCTATGCTGTTCCCTATCCTTATGTTCATTATCAAGTGCGTAATTTGTATGTCAACCAATGCAAGTAAGTGTTATGTATAAGGAATTAATAGGAAGAGATATGGTCATTGAATTTCGTCGTCACTATCATGTCATAAGTGTATTAAATTGAGATGAGCCATAACAACTATGTAAGACAGGTAGTAAATTGCATTGATTATGAACTGAAGAAAGCGAATTTGAACCCTGATGGGGGTGGCATGATATCAATATAAAATCAACGTCCTCCATGGACGCAGGGAGTTCTTATATTCTTTGGCAATTGTTAATTAGTAAGCAGCAATTAGAATAACAAAACATGAAATGATAAGATGAGTTGCATCTATTACTGTTGTTGGAGACCATTACTAATTTAATGCATTTTGATACTTGTCTGTAGTGTGAAATACATACAAGTGTCAGGAATCTTCAAGCAAGACTGGGCCAGGCTAGTCTAATGTATTAAAAATCACTAATGTATTAAAAATCTCCCAAAATTCAAGCAAATAGATTTATCTATATTTCTTTTTAAAATATTTCATTCATAGCTATTTTCAATGTTAGAATATCTACAAAAATTTACATTTCACTATATGATCAAAATTTAAACACACATTTAACAGTTTTTTTTATATAACTTTACAAGTAATCAAGCTTAATACCCTTTTCTTCAGCTATGTCTTTTGATATTTGCCATAATTGTTGTCTTTCAATAGGTGTAAAATCAAACGTTGATATCATTTTACGACAATCTCTATACAATTGTCCACTTTCGTTGGATAACGAAGGTTCAGTTGCACAATAAATGATTGTTTGTGCACCCTGGAAGGATAGAAAATAATTAACAAATAATTCAAAGTTAAAAACTCGTAAAAATTACCTGGTTAACCGATCGCATGAAAAAGAATGCAATAGGAATTGCAAATAACATTTTCAAAATATTAGTTTTGCTATGCCTGAATAAATTTGTGTATACCCAGCCTGGACATAAATTATACACTTTGATATTGGTATCCGCTGTACGATTCGCTAACTCTTGGCCAAAATATATTTGTTGTAATTTTGAGTCAGCATATGGACGAACTGGAGATTGAGCATCATAATTAATGTCTGTTAGATTCACATGTCCTTTTTGATGTAACATTGATCCTATATTAATAACCCTTGCATCTTCCGATTCTTTCAAAACGGGAATCAACAAATTAGTCAGAACGAAATGGCTTAGATAATTTACACCAAAGTGTACTTCAAAGCCATCATCAGTGACTAATTTTTCTTTGACTGGGATTGATATGCCACCATTATTTATCAGCAGATCAACTGCTGGATACTTCTTACTGACAGCAGAACAAAATGAAACTACTGATTTTAAAGATGCTAAATTCAATTCAATAAAAACCTAAATTCAAACAAATTAACATCAAGAAACCATAGGATATAAAGCTAATTGATTACCAATTGACCCTTAATTTTGTTTGCAGTTTCAATTTTCTCTATTGCCTCCAAAGCAAGCTTCTTGCTTCTGCATGCCATTATGATATGTGCACCTCTAGCACTAAGGATTTTTGCTGTTTCAAATCCTAAGCCACTATTGGCTCCTGTAATAATTACAACTTTTCCATCTAGCTGAATATTGTTAGTACATTTCCCCCAATTACGAGCTCTGTATTTTCGTATGCCATATATAAATACGGCAGCAAAAACTACTGAGCCACTCCATGATAAAATATTGTTATACAGAATTGATGGCATGGTTTTGTCACTTTATGATACAAAGAAAATTGTACCTGGTTTGTTGAATTTTTGTAATGCAGTATGCCTTGAATGACATGCACAAAACACAGTCAATACTTTACGGATATTAGGTAAAATAATATACCGCAGTATCATGAATACTCATGAATTAATCAATAATTGTTCACTGTTTAAAATATTATACGCTTTCCTTTAAAAACAAATGAAACTAACCTATAACCTTAAGCCCAATTGTCATTACATTACAAAAACACGCAGCAGCTATTGGGTTGCCTATGTTAAGGTTTGATGTTTAATTAAAATATGTATGTACGTCCAAATTTTTGTTATAAATTTGTTTAAACTTTATTGCAACAGAAAATAAACAATTAAAGATTATTAAAAAACCAAATTCATATTTTCCGATACTTGCGCCAGCAAGAGTCTCTCGGAATTATTTCATGAATAATTTAAACCAGTTATCTTATTGATAAAAGTAATGAAATTTGAGGTACGAGCAAATACATTTGGATATCCTGGTCTGCATAATGGATGTGCAAAACTTACAACCCCAACATGAATTGGCTGTCCATCACTGTCAATTAGATAAACTGGGCTTCCACTATCCCCCTATTAAATAATATGAATTAAAATATTTTAAATTAAATGCATGTTTAAAATGTGTCTTACATTGCAAGCAGTTATACCAACATTATATGCACATAAATTGCTATTTAGTACCCATCCTTGCGCATAATAAAAATTGCACAGATTATTTGGAATTGTAAGTAAGGTTGTATGTCTCAATGGCATTGAGAGATTATTATGCGCTAAAAATAGAAAAATTAAAACAATTCCTTCATATTTTGGCGTTTAGTAGACTTACTTAAGTTGTATCTACCCCAACCACTAACAACAACTCTAGTTAACGTCCTTATTCGAATGTTGCTTTGGGCTAACCGAAGTGGTTTAATATTTTGTGTAAATTCAATTGGATTGGGTAATTTTACTAATCCAATATCATTATTTGCAAGCAATGGATTGTATTGGGGGTGTGGAAATGTATTCGAATCGGGTATGTTGAATTTTAATTGACCAGTTTCATTACTAAATAGGGTTGTTACTCCTAAAGTCACTTGAAAATCAGTAGCACTAAAATTTTGATTAGAAATAAGGAAATTAGTTTTTTTATTAACTTACTTAAGTAGACAATGTGCTGCTGTTAAAATCCATTGATTATTTATTAATGTACCACCACAAAGCGTTTTATTTCCACGAAGGGTGTATATGATTGCAGCTTGCCATGGAAATTGACCAATTGTAGCAAGCTCTCCTTTGATAACGTGGGGTTGCACTGCAATGAAATTGTTAGTCGTCTTTTAAATAATACTTATCAAGGAAATGCGATTCACCACTTATTTGCTGAGCTAAAGTAATTGTAAAGCAGGCACAAAATAGTAGTAAGAGCTTCATGATGAAAAACGAAAAATTATTGTGATATTTTTTATGAAAAAGTTTTCAACTATTTATAGGTCATGTATTGTGTAATACTTTTGTTATTTGTTATGATTATTTTATTGCCTGAGATGTTTTTATCTCGTGTTTTTGAGTGCTTGGACTTTATTTTCAATGCAACAAATATTTTCTAATTGTTTAGTTCTCAAGTTTAATCTGAATTGAATAAAATAGAACATGAAAATTTGATAATTACATAACATGAGATGTTTGATTGGAAATCAGTATTGATGATGTGATTTGAAGGAATTTTATTATCACCTCCTCTGCTCTTTAGGTGAGCTCTTCTGAGAGCCCCGTTATTCTAATGAATATCAAATTGTTGGAGCGTCTTAGAGAGCTTAGTCAGCCTTTTGATATGGAGTATCCTTCAAAGGTACTTGATCTCTGGCGGATTATGATCCTACATTCTTGAAGTCTTGGTGTTGAGGTGTCTCTGGGGATTCTTCATAGAATCTATATTTTCCTCTACCTCGTTTCCTATTTTTTTCCAGGTGTTTCCTGAGCTTATATTAGCCCGTCAGGATACTCGTGAGTACTCTCACTTGCTTACTCTTGAGGGATAATATTTTTTTTTGTCCCCTTTTGGTTGTAGTACCTATTTAGAAGTTGTTAGATCTTAATTTATCTACTATTTTCTGCAGTTCCCCTTTCATATACGGGGTGCTAGCCCTGTAAGTGGGGAGTCTGCTCCCCTTTTAGCAAGTTAGTAAGTAAGTAAGTAAGGTTCTTTTAGTAAGAGTTGCTGTATAATATGCTGAAATTACCATTTATTTCATTGGATTTTTACATTCTATTTCATGGAAAATTAAGTCCAGTAATTCTGTTAATATAGTCGATATAACTTGATGTGCGTGTAAATGCAGTTGGGAATCTCTCGTCTATGCCATAACTGACGATCCCAACATGCTCTAGTTGTCCATTACGAGCCGCTGTAAATAGCGGACCACCACTATCTCCCTGATACACAACAACAAATGGATTTTATTCATATTCGTTGTGTAGTGAAAAAGTCGTTATTACCTTGCTTGCAGAAGAATAGGGACTCGTTGCGCAAATTTGGCCCGCGTTAATTGGCAAATACTGACGACATTCGTTGTTTGTAATTGTCATCAAATCTGCATACATCAATTTCTCTGAAATAACTTGACTACCTAAAAAACATAAACTAAATTAAAAGTGTACTTAGAATTAAAATACTTTTACGTACTCGGGTCTAATCGACCCCATCCACTGACCATTACATTAACACCACCTTCTAGGTAGTCGTTGCTTGGGGCTAATTGAAGTGGACCAATATTTCTGGTGAAACTTACAGCAGTTGGCAATCTAAGAAGAGCTATATCATGGATACATGAACGGTCTGGTAGTTGCTTGTATTCTTCATGTATGAATCCATGATCTAAGGGAATGTCAAGTGGAATTGCTCCTTCATCTAAATCAGACACGTCAGTGGTTCCTAAAATCACCTGATAAGATGTTGCACTAAAACGATTTTTGTAGTAATTGTATGATGATAATTGTATATCAAATACCCATTGAGACAATGTGCTGCTGTTAATATCCATTCATTACTTATTAGTGTTCCACCACAATGCATTTTGATGCCATCGATATGACTGTAAACTACTACTTGCCATGGAAATAGACCAAGGGGCGCTTCTTGCCCACCAGCAACTCTATAACTAACTAAAAATAACTTATATTTAAGATATGTTTAATTTAATTTGCAGAAACATTGTATTTACCTTCAGCACGTGAAAGCGCAATGAAAGCAATTATGCTGAAAATTATAATCTTCATGATGATTGAACTACTTTCTGTGCTGTAGGTGATGTGAACTTAGGGTTTATATACATACTGTTTATCAAATAATTATTAAATTTTATTTGATTTTCGTGGTAATTGTAAATTATCGAAATTATGGGTATGAAAACTTTATTACCTTTTCATGATCTGTGTATTATGCTATTACAATAGTCTAATGAACATTTTAGTGGTAATCAAAGTTTAAATCAACTGAAAAATTAAAATGGCAAGTTACTTAAATTAATAAATTAATAAAATAGTATCATGGTTTAATTGTTTAATTAAGGAACAGTTTTGGATAAATTTGGATAAAATCCTATAAGATTCTAATAAACATCCAATAGAAATCAGATAAAAATAAAATAAGAAATATAATACAAATTTGAGATAAGAGTGTTAATTTGAGATAATAACACTCGATAAGAATCCAATTAGATTCGAGATATGACTGAATAAGCTGAAAATTCTCACCTCTTCAGCACGGTTGCCGAGATATTAATTTTTAAATATCGGTATGAAAAATGTGGTGGTAGAGATAAAGCTGATCAAAATGAGGTATATATCACCCCTCTGGTACTTCTGTTAACATAGTTATTCAGAGCTTTTCAACTTTATAAATTTCGATTCAGCCAGGAAAAAGTTTTTGATTTATCAGTGCTGATAACATTGAAACTTTTCAATGACATCCATCGACTGATTTACAAAATATACGATAACGCTTAAATTAATCGTCCTAATGGGCTGAAATTTGGTACACACAAAGCAGGGCTTGTGCCGCTTCGGATGACATATGTCTCACCTCTTCAGGGCGCTTGGTTGCCGAGATATTAATTTTTAAATATCTGGTATGAAGAATGTGGTAGTAGAGGTAAATGTGATTAAAATGAGGTATATATCACCCCTCCAGTACGTCAAGTAACAGAGTTATTGAGAGTTAATTAATCTTAGAAATTCCGATTCAGCTAGGAAAAAGTTTTTGATTTATCAGCGCTGATAACATTGAAACTTTTCAATGACATCCATCGACTAATTTACAAAATATACGATAACGCTGAAATTAATCGTCCTAATGGGCTGAAATTTGGTACACAGAAAGAAGAGGCTGTGTCGCTTCCGATGACACAGGTTTCAGCCCTTCAGCACGTCTGGTTGCCGAGATATTATTGTTTAAATAATTAAAATAAAAACGCTGTAGCGCAGAAACTAATTGACCCAATGGGCTAAAATTTGGTACACAGAAAGAAGATGATGTGCCGCTTCGGATGACGTATGTCTCACCTCTACAGGGCGCTTGGTTGCCGAGATATTATTGTTTAAATTTTTAAATTAAAAACGCTGTAGCGCAGAAACTAATTGACCGAATGGGCTAAAATTTGGTACACAGAAAGAGGAGGCTGTGTCGCTTCCGATGACAGAAGTTTCAGCCCTTCAGCACGTCTGGTTGCCGAGATATTATTGTTTAAATAATTAAAATAAAAACGCTGTAGCGCAGAAACTAATTGAACCAATGGGCTAAAATTTGGTACACAGAAAGAAGAGGCTGTGTCGCTTCCGATGACACAGGTTTCAGCCCTTCAGCACGTTTGGTTGCCGAGATATTATTGTTTAAATAATTAAATTAAAAACGCTGTAGCGCAGAAACTAATTGACCGAATCGGCTGAAATTTGGTACACAGAAAGAAGAGGCTGTGTCGCTTCCGATGACATAGGTTTCAGCCCTTCAGCACGTCTGGTTGCCGAGATATTATTGTTTAAATAATTAAATTAAAAACGCTGTAGCGCAGAAACTAATTGACCGAATGGGCTGAAATTTGGTACACAGAAAGAAGAGGCTGTGCCCCTTCGGATGACATCGTTCTCAGCCCTTCAGCAGGTCTGGTTGCCGAGATATGAATGTTTAAATAATTAAATTAAACACGCTTTAGCGTGAAAACTAATTGACCGAATGGGCTGAAATTTGGTACACAGAAAGAAGAGGCTGTGCCCCTTCGGATGACATCGTTCTCAGCCCTTCAGCAGGTCTGGTTGCCGAGATATGAATGTTTAAATAATTAAATTAAACACGCTTTAGCGTGAAAACTAATTGACCGAATGGGCTGAAATTTGGTACACAGAAAGAGGAGGCTGTGTCGCTTCCGATCACACAGGTTTCAGCCCTTCAGCACGTCTGGTTGCCGAGATATTATTGTTTAAATAATTAAATTAAAAACGCTGTAGCGCAGAAACTAATTGACCGAATGGGCTGAAATTTGGTACACAGAAAGAGGAGGCTGTGTCGCTTCCGATCACACAGGTTTCAGCCCTTCAGCACGTCTGGTTGCCGAGATATTATTGTTTAAATAATTAAATTAAAAACGCTGTAGCGCAGAAACTAATTGACCGAATGGGCTGAAATTTGGTACACAGAAAGAAGAGGCTGTGCCCCTTCGGATGACATCGTTCTCAGCCCTTCAGCAGGTCTGGTTGCCGAGATATGAATGTTTAAATAATTAAATTAAACACGCTTTAGCGTGAAAACTAATTGACCGAATGGGCTGAAATTTGGTACACAGAAAGAAGAGGCTGTGCCCCTTCGGATGACATCGTTCTCAGCCCTTCAGCAGGTCTGGTTGCCGAGATATGAATGTTTAAATAATTAGATTAAACACGCTTTAGCGTGAAAACTAATTGACCGAATGGGCTGAAATTTGGTACACAGAAAGAAGAGGCTGTGCCCCTTCGGATGACATCGTTCTCAGCCCTTCAGCACGTCTGGTTGCCGAGATATTATTGTTTAAATAATTAAATTAAAAACGCTGTAGCGCAGAAACAAATTGACCGAATGGGCTGAAATTTGGTACACAGAAAGAAGAGGCTGTGCCGCTTCGGATGACATATGTCTCACCTCCTCAGGACGCCTGATTGCCGAGATATTAATTTTTAAATATCTGGTATTAAGAATGTGGTAGTAGAGGTAAATGTGATTAAAATGAGCTTTATATCACCCCTCCAGTACGTCTAGTAACAGAGTTATTGAGAGTTAATTAATCTTAGAAATTCCGATTCAGCTAGGAAAAAGTTTTTGATTTATCAGCGCTGATAACATTGAAACTTTTCAATGACATCCATCGACTAATTTACAAAATATACGATAACGCTGAAATTAATCGTCCTAATGGGCTAAAATTTGGTACACAGAAAGAAGAGGCTGTGTCGCTTCCGATGACACAGGTTTCAGCCCTTCAGCACGTTTGGTTGCCGAGATATGAATGTTTAAATAATTAAATTAAAAACGCTTTAGCGTGAAAACTAATTGACCGAATGGGCTGAAATTTGGTACACAGAAAGAGGAGGCTGTGTCGCTTCCGATGACAGAAGTTTCAGCCCTTCAGCACGTCTGGTTGCCGAGATATTATTGTTTAAATAATTAAAATAAAAACGCTGTAGCGCAGAAACTAATTGAACCAATGGGCTAACATTTGGTACACAGAAAGAAGATGATGTGCCGCTTCGGATGACGTATGTCTCACCTCTTCAGGGCGCTTGGTTGCCGAGATATTATTGTTTAAATAATTAAATTAAAA
This sequence comes from Aleochara curtula, assembly GCA_963978815.1. Taxonomy (NCBI): domain Eukaryota; kingdom Metazoa; phylum Arthropoda; class Insecta; order Coleoptera; family Staphylinidae; genus Aleochara; species Aleochara curtula. Next base: position 5,591,243 of record OZ022216.1, read on the forward strand.
ACGCTGTAGCGCAGAAACTAATTGACCGAATGGGCTAAAATTTGGTACACAGAAAGAAGAGGCTGTGTCGCTTTCGATGACAGAAGTTTCAGCCCTTCAGCACGTCTGGTTGCCGAGATATTATTGTTTAAATAATTAAATTAAAAACGCTGTAGCGCAGAAACTAATTGACCGAATGGGCTGAAATTTGGTACACAGAAAGAAGAGGCTGTGCCCCTTCGGATGACATCGTTCTCAGCCCTTCAGCACGTCTGGTTGCCGAGATATTATTGTTTAAATAATTAAATTAAAAACGCTGTAGCGCAGAAACAAATTGACCGAATGGGCTGAAATTTGGTACACAGAAAGAAGAGGCTGTGCCGCTTCGGATGACATATGTCTCACCTCCTCAGGACGCCTGATTGCCGAGATATTAATTTTTAAATATCTGGTATTAAGAATGTGGTAGTAGAGGTAAATGTGATTAAAATGAGCTTTATATCACCCCTCCAGTACGTCTAGTAACAGAGTTATTGAGAGTTAATTAATCTTAGAAATTCCGATTCAGCTAGGAAAAAGTTTTTGATTTATCAGCGCTGATAACATTGAAACTTTTCAATGACATCCATCGACTAATTTACAAAATATACGATAACGCTGAAATTAATCGTCCTAATGGGCTAAAATTTGGTACACAGAAAGAAGAGGCTGTGTCGCTTCCGATGACACAGGTTTCAGCCCTTCAGCACGTTTGGTTGCCGAGATATGAATGTTTAAATAATTAAATTAAAAACGCTTTAGCGTGAAAACTAATTGACCGAATGGGCTGAAATTTGGTACACAGAAAGAGGAGGCTGTGTCGCTTCCGATGACAGAAGTTTCAGCCCTTCAGCACGTCTGGTTGCCGAGATATTATTGTTTAAATAATTAAAATAAAAACGCTGTAGCGCAGAAACTAATTGAACCAATGGGCTAACATTTGGTACACAGAAAGAAGATGATGTGCCGCTTCGGATGACGTATGTCTCACCTCTTCAGGGCGCTTGGTTGCCGAGATATTATTGTTTAAATAATTAAATTAAAAACGCTGTAGCGCAGAAACTAATTGACCGAATGGGCTAAAATTTGGTACACAGAAAGAAGAGGCTGTTCCGCTTCGGATGACATAAGTCTCACCTCCTCAGGACGCCTGATTGCCGAGATATTAATTTTTAAATATCTGGTATGAAGAATGTGGTAGTAGAGGTAAATGTGATTAAAATGAGGTATATATCTCCCCTCCAGTACGTCTAGTAACAGAGTTATTGAGAGTTAATTAAGTTTAGAAATTTCGATTCAGCCAGGAAAAAGTTTTTGATTTATCAGTGCTGATAACATTGAAACTTTTCAATGACATCCATCAACTGATTTAGAAAATATACGATAACCCTGAAATTAATCGTCCTAATGGGCTGAAATTTGGTACACACAAAGCAGGGCTTGTGCCGCTTCGGATGACGTATGTCTCACCTCTTCAGGGCGCTTGGTTGCCGAGATATTATTGTTTAAATAATTAAATTAAAAACGCTGTAGCGCAGAAACTAATTGACCGAATGGGCTGAAATTTGGTACACAGAAAGAAGAGGCTGTGTCGCTTCGGATGACATCGTTCTCAGCCCTTCAGCAGGTCTGGTTGCCGAGATATGAATGTTTAAATAATTAAATTAAACACGCTTTAGCGTGAAAACTAATTGACCGAATGGGCTGAAATTTGGTACACAGAAAGAAGAGGCTGTGTCGCTTCCGATCACACAGGTTTCAGCCCTTCAGCACGTCTGGTTGCCGAGATATTATTGTTTAAATAATTAAATTAAAAACGCTGTAGCGCAGAAACTAATTGACCGAATGGGCTGAAATTTGGTACACAGAAAGAAGAGGCTGTGTCGCTTCGGATGACATCGTTCTCAGCCCTTCAGCAGGTCTGGTTGCCGAGATATGAATGTTTAAATAATTAAATTAAACACGCTTTAGCGTGAAAACTAATTGACCGAATGGGCTGAAATTTGGTACACAGAAAGAAGAGGCTGTGTCGCTTCCGATCACACAGGTTTCAGCCCTTCAGCACGTCTGGTTGCCGAGATATTATTGTTTAAATAATTAAATTAAAAACGCTGTAGCGCAGAAACTAATTGACCGAATGGGCTGAAATTTGGTACACAGAAAGAGGAGGCTGTGTCGCTTCCGATCACACAGGTTTCAGCCCTTCAGCACGTCTGGTTGCCGAGATATTATTGTTTAAATAATTAAATTAAAAACGCTGTAGCGCAGAAACTAATTGACCGAATGGGCTGAAATTTGGTACACAGAAAGAGGAGGCTGTGTCGCTTCCGATCACACAGGTTTCAGCCCTTCAGCACGTCTGGTTGCCGAGATATTATTGTTTAAATAATTAAATTAAAAACGCTGTAGCGCAGAAACTAATTGACCGAATGGGCTGAAATTTGGTACACAGAAAGAAGAGGCTGTGTCGCTTCCGATCACACAGGTTTCAGCCCTTCAGCACGTCTGGTTGCCGAGATATTATTGTTTAAATAATTAAATTAAAAACGCTGTAGCGCAGAAACTAATTGACCGAATGGGCTGAAATTTGGTACACAGAAAGAGGAGGCTGTGTCGCTTCCGATCACACAGGTTTCAGCCCTTCAGCACGTCTGGTTGCCGAGATATTATTGTTTAAATAATTAAATTAAAAACGCTGTAGCGCAGAAACTAATTGACCGAATGGGCTGAAATTTGGTACACAGAAAGAAGAGGCTGTGCCCCTTCGGATGACATCGTTCTCAGCCCTTCAGCAGGTCTGGTTGCCGAGATATGAATGTTTAAATAATTAAATTAAAAACGCTGTAGCGCAGATACTAATTGACCGAATCGGCTGAAATTTGATACACAGAAAGAAGAGGCTGTGTCGCTTCCGATGACACAGGTTTCAGCCCTTCAGCACGTCTGGTTGCCGAGATATTATTGTTTAAATAATTAAATTAAAAACGCTGTAGCGCAGAAACTAATTGACCGAATGGGCTGAAATTTGGTACACAGAAAGAGGAGGCTGTGTCGCTTCCGATCACACAGGTTTCAGCCCTTCAGCACGTCTGGTTGCCGAGATATTATTGTTTAAATAATTAAATTAAAAACGCTGTAGCGCAGAAACTAATTGACCGAATGGGCTGAAATTTGGTGCACAGAAAGAAGAGGCTGTGCCCCTTCGGATGACATCGTTCTCAGCCCTTCAGCAGGTCTGGTTGCCGAGATATGAATGTTTAAATAATTAAATTAAACACGCTTTAGCGTGAAAACTAATTGACCGAATGGGCTGAAATTTGGTACACAGAAAGAAGAGGCTGTGCCCCTTCGGATGACATCGTTCTCAGCCCTTCAGCAGGTCTGGTTGCCGAGATATGAATGTTTAAATAATTAGATTAAACACGCTTTAGCGTGAAAACTAATTGACCGAATGGGCTGAAATTTGGTACACAGAAAGAAGAGGCTGTGTCGCTTCCGATCACACAGGTTTCAGCCCTTCAGCACGTCTGGTTGCCGAGATATTATTGTTTAAATAATTAAATTAGAAACGCTGTAGCGCAGAAACTAATTGACCGAATGGGCTGAAATTTGGTACACAGAAAGAAGAGGCTGTGTCGCTTCCGATGACACAGGTTTCAGCCCTTCAGCAAGTCTGGTTGCCGAGATATTATTGTTTAAATAATTAAATTAAAAACGCTGTAGCGCAGAAACTAATTGACCGAATGGGCTGAAATTTGGTACACAGAAAGAAGAGGCTGTGCCCCTTCGGATGACATCGTTCTCAGCCCTTCAGCAGGTCTGGTTGCCGAGATATGAATGTTTAAATAATTAAATTAAAAACGCTGTAGCGCAGATACTAATTGACCGAATGGGCTGAAATTTGGTACACAGAAAGAAGAGGCTGTGCCCCTTCGGATGACATCATTCTCAGCCCTTCAGCAGGTCTGGTTGCCGAGATATGAATGTTTAAATAATTAAATTAAACACGCTTTAGCGTGAAAACTAATTGACCGAATGGGCTGAAATTTGGTACACAGAAAGAAGAGGCTGTGCCGCTTCGGATGACATATGTCTCACCTCCTCAGGACGCCTGATTGCCGAGATATTAATTTTTAAATATCTGGTATTAAGAATGTGGTAGTAGAGGTAAATGTGATTAAAATGAGCTTTATATCACCCCTCCAGTACGTCTAGTAACAGAGTTATTGAGAGTTAATTAATCTTAGAAATTCCGATTCAGCTAGGAAAAAGTTTTTGATTTATCAGTGCTGATAACATTGAAACTTTTCAATGACATCCATCGACTAATTTACAAAATATACGATAACGCTGAAATTAATCGTCCTAATGGGCTGAATTTTGGTACACAGAAAGAAGAGACTGTGCCGCTTCGGATGACAGAAGTTTCAGCCCTTCAGCACTTCTGGTTGCCGAGATATTATTGTTTAAATAATTAAAATAAAAACGCTGTAGCGCAGAAACTAATTGACCCAATGGGCTGAAATTTGGTACACAGAAAGAAGAGGCTGTGTCGCTTCCGATGACACAGGTTTCAGCCCTTCAGCACGTCTTGTTGCCGAGATATTATTGTTTAAATAATTAAATTAAAAACGCTGTAGCGCAGAAACTAATTGACCGAATGGGCTGAAATTTGGTACACAGAAAGAAGAGGCTGTGCCCCTTCGGATGACATCGTTCTCAGCCCTTCAGCAGGTCTGGTTGCCGAGATATGAATGTTAAAATAATTAAATTAAAAACGCTGTAGCGCAGAAACTAATTGACCGAATGGGCTGAAATTTGGTACACAGAAAGAAGAGGCTGTGTCGCTTCCGATGACACAGGTTTCAGCCCTTTAGCAGGTCTGGTTGCCGAGATATGAATGTTTAAATAATTAGATTAAACACGCTTTAGCGTGAAAACTAATTGACCGAATGGGCTGAAATTTGGTACACAGAAAGAAGAGGCTGTGTCGCTTCCGATGACACAGGTTTCAGCCCTTCAGCACGTCTTGTTGCCGAGATATTATTGTTTAAATAATTAAATTAAAAACGCTGTAGCGCAGAAACTAATTGACCGAATGGGCTGAAATTTGGTACACAGAAAGAAGAGGCTGTGCCCCTTCGGATGACATCGTTCTCAGCCCTTCAGCAGGTCTGGTTGCCGAGATATGAATGTTAAAATAATTAAATTAAAAACGCTGTAGTGCAGAAACTAATTGACCGAATGGGCTGAAATTTGGTACACAGAAAGAAGAGGCTGTGTCGCTTCCGATGACACAGGTTTCAGCCCTTCAGCACGTCTGGTTGCCGAGATATTATTGTTTAAATAATTAAATTAAAAACGCTGTAGCGCAGAAACTAATTGACCGAATGGGCTGAAATTTGGTACACAGAAAGAAGAGGCTGTGCCCCTTCGGATGACATCGTTCTCAGCCCTTCAGCAGGTCTGGTTGCCGAGATATGAATGTTTAAATAATTAAATTAAACACGCTTTAGCGTGAAAACTAATTGACCGAATGGGCTGAAATTTGGTACACAGAAAGAAGAGGCTGTGCCGCTTCGGATGACATATGTCTCACCTCCTCAGGACGCCTGATTGCCGAGATATTAATTTTTAAATATCTGGTATTAAGAATGTGGTAGTAGAGGTAAATGTGATTAAAATGAGCTTTATATCACCCCTCCAGTACGTCTAGTAACAGAGTTATTGAGAGTTAATTAATCTTAGAAATTCCGATTCAGCTAGGAAAAAGTTTTTGATTTATCAGCGCTGATAACATTGAAACTTTTCAATGACATCAATCGACTAATTTACAAAATATACGATAACGCTGAAATTAATCGTCCTAATGGGCTGAATTTTGGTACACAGAAAGAAGAGGCTGTGCCGCTTCGGATGACAGAAGTTTCAGCCCTTCAGCACTTCTGGTTGCCGAGATATTATTGTTTAAATAATTAAAATAAAAACGCTGTAGCGCAGAAACTAATTGACCCAATGGGCTAAAATTTGGTACACAGAAAGAAGATGATGTGCCGCTTCGGATGACGTATGTCTCACCTCTTCAGGGCGCTTGGTTGCCGATATATTATTGTTTAAATAATTAAATTAAAAACGCTGTCGCGCAGAAACTAATTGACCGAATGGGCTAAAATTTGGTACACAGAAAGAAGAGGCTGTGTCGCTTCCGATGACACAGGTTTCAGCCCTTCAGCACGTTTGGTTGCCGAGATATGAATGTTTAAATAATTAAATTAAAAACGCTTTAGCGTGAAAACTAACTGACCGAATGGGCTGAAATTTGGTACACAGAAAGAGGAGGCTGTGTCGCTTCCGATGACAGAAGTTTCAGCCCTTCAGCACGTCTGGTTGCCGAGATATTATTGTTTAAATAATTAAAATAAAAACGCTGTAGCGCAGAAACTAATTGACCGAATGGGCTGAAATTTGGTACACAGAAAGAGGAGGCTGTGTCGCTTCCGATGACAGAAGTTTCAGCCCTTCAGCACGTCTGGTTGCCGAGATATTAATTTTTAAATATCTGGTATTAAGAATGTGGTAGTAGAGGTAAATGTGATTAAAATGAGCTTTATATCACCCATCCAGTACGTCTAGTAACAGAGTTATTGAGAGTTAATTAATCTTAGAAATTCCGATTCAGCTAGGAAAAAGTTTTTGATTTATCAGCGCTGATAACATTGAAACTTTTCAATGACATCCATCGACTAATTTACAAAATATACGATAACGCTGTAATTAATCGTCCTAATGGGCTAAAATTTGGTACACAGAAAGAAGAGGCTGTGTCGCTTCCGATGACACAGGTTTCAGCCCTTCAGCACGTTTGGTTGCCGAGATATGAATGTTTAAATAATTAAATTAAAAACGCTTTAGCGTGAAAACTAATTGACCGAATGGGCTGAAATTTGGTACACAGAAAGAGGAGGCTGTGTCGCTTCCGATGACAGAAGTTTCAGCCCTTCAGCACGTCTGGTTGCCGAGATATTATTGTTTAAATAATTAAAATAAAAACGCTGTAGCGCAGAAACTAATTGACCGAATGGGCTGAAATTTGGTACACAGAAAGAGGAGGCTGTGTCGCTTCCGATGACAGAAGTTTCAGCCCTTCAGCACGTCTGGTTGCCGAGATATTAATTTTTAAATATCTGGTATTAAGAATGTGGTAGTAGAGGTAAATGTGATTAAAATGAGCTTTATATCACCCATCCAGTACGTCTAGTAACAGAGTTATTGAGAGTTAATTAATCTTAGAAATTCCGATTCAGCTAGGAAAAAGTTTTTGATTTATCAGCGCTGATAACATTGAAACTTTTCAATGACATCCATCGACTAATTTACAAAATATACGATAACGCTGTAATTAATCGTCCTAATGGGCTAAAATTTGGTACACAGAAAGAAGAGGCTGTGTCGCTTCCGATGACACAGGTTTCAGCCCTTCAGCACGTTTGATTGCCGAGATATGAATGTTTAAATAATTAAATTAAAAACGCTTTAGCGTGAAAACTAACTGACCGAATGGGCTGAAATTTGGTACACAGAAAGAGGAGGCTGTGTCGCTTCCGATGACAGAAGTTTCAGCCCTTCAGCACGTCTGGTTGCCGAGATATTATTGTTTAAATAATTAAAATAAAAACGCTGTAGCGCAGAAACTAATTGACCGAATGGGCTGAAATTTGGTACACAGAAAGAGGAGGCTGTGTCGCTTCCGATGACAGAAGTTTCAGCCCTTCAGCACGTCTGGTTGCCGAGATATTAATTTTTAAATATCTGGTATTAAGAATGTGGTAGTAGAGGTAAATGTGATTAAAATGAGCTTTATATCACCCATCCAGTACGTCTAGTAACAGAGTTATTGAGAGTTAATTAATCTTAGAAATTCCGATTCAGCTAGGAAAAAGTTTTTGATTTATCAGCGCTGATAACATTGAAACTTTTCAATGACATCCATCGACTAATTTACAAAATATACGATAACGCTGTAATTAATCGTCCTAATGGGCTAAAATTTGGTACACAGAAAGAAGATGATGTGCCGCTTCGGATGACGTATGTCTCACCTCTTCAGGGCGCTTGGTTGCCGAGATATTATTGTTTAAATAATTAAATTAAAAACGCTGTAGCGCAGAAACTAATTGACCGAATGGGCTAAAATTTGGTACACAGAAAGAAGAGGCTGTGTCGCTTTCGATGACAGAAGTTTCAGCCCTTCAGCACGTCTGGTTGCCGAGATATTATTGTTTAAATAATTAAATTAAAAACGCTGTAGCGCAGAAACTAATTGACCGAATGGGCTGAAATTTGGTACACAGAAAGAAGAGGCTGTGCCGCTTCGGATGACATAAGTCTCACCTCCTCAGGACGCCTGATTGCCGAGATATTAATTTTTAAATATCTGGTATGAAGAATGTGGTAGTAGAGGTAAATGTGATTAAAATGAGGTATATATCACCCCTCCAGTACGTCTAGTAACAGAGTTATTGAGAGTTAATTAAGTTTAGAAATTTCGATTCAGCCAGGAAAAAGTTTTTGATTTATCAGTGCTGATAACATTGAAACTTTTCAATGACATCCATCAACTGATTTAGAAAATATACGATAACCCTGAAATTAATCGTCCTAATGGGCTGAAATTTGGTACACACAAAGCAGGGCTGGTGCCGCTTCGGATGACGTATGTCTCACCTCTTCAGCACGCCTCGTTGCCGAGATATTATTGTTTAAATAATTAAATTAAACACGCTTTAGCGTGAAAACTAATTGACCGAATGGGCTGAAATTTGGAAGACACAAAGAAGGGCCTGTGCCGCTTCGGATGACATATGTCTCACCTCTTCAGGGCGCTTGGTTGCCGAGATATTATTGTTTAAATAATTAAATTAAACACGCTTTAGCGTGAAAACTAATTCACCGAATGGGCTGAAATTTGGTACACAGAAAGAAGATGATGTGCCGCTTCGGATGACATATGTCTCACCTCTTCAGCACGCCTCGTTGCTGAGATATTATTGTTTAAATAATTAAATTAAACACGCACTAGCTCGGAAACTAATTGACAGAATAGGCTGAAATTTGGAACACACAAAGAAGGGCCTGTGCCGCTTCGGATGACATATGTCTCACCTCCTCAGGACGCCTGATTGCCGAGATATTAATTTTTAAGTATCTGGTATGAAGAATGTGGTAGTAGAGGTAAATGTGATTAAAATGAGGTATATATCACCCCTCCAGTACGTCTAGTAACAGAGTTATTGAGAGTTAATTAAGTTTAGAAATTTCGATTCAGCCAGGAAAAAGTTTTTGATTTATCAGTGCTGATAACATTGAAACTTTTCAATGACATCCATCAACTGATTTAGAAAATATACGATAACCCTGAAATTAATCGTCCTAATGGGCTGAAATTTGGTACACACAAAGCAGGGCTGGTGCCGCTTCGGATGACGTATGTCTCACCTCTTCAGCACGCCTCGTTGCCGAGATATTATTGTTTAAATAATTAAATTAAACACGCTTTAGCGTGAAAACTAATTGACCGAATGGGCTGAAATTTGGAAGACACAAAGAAGGGCCTGTGCCGCTTCGGATGACATATGTCTCACCTCTTCAGGGCGCTTGGTTGCCGAGATATTATTGTTTAAATAATTAAATTAAAAACGCTGTAGCGCAGAAACTAATTGACCGAATGGGCTGAAATTTGGTACACAGAAAGAGGAGGCTGTGTCGCTTCCGATGACAGAAGTTTCAGCCCTTCAGCACGTCTGGTTGCCGAGATATTATTGTTTAAATAATTAAAATAAAAACGCTGTAGCGCAGAAACTAATTGACCGAATGGGCTGAAATTTGGTACACAGAAAGAGGAGGCTGTGTCGCTTCCGATGACAGAAGTTTCAGCCCTTCAGCACGTCTGGTTGCAGAGATATTAATTTTTAAATATCTGGTATTAAGAATGTGGTAGTAGAGGTAAATGTGATTAAAATGAGCTTTATATCACCCATCCAGTACGTCTAGTAACAGAGTTATTGAGAGTTAATTAATCTTAGAAATTCCGATTCAGCTAGGAAAAAGTTTTTGATTTATCAGCGCTGATAACATTGAAACTTTTCAATGACATCCATCGACTAATTTACAAAATATACGATAACGCTGAAATTAATCGTCCTAATGGGCTAAAATTTGGTACACAGAAAGAAGAGGCTGTGTCGCTTCCGATGACACAGGTTTCAGCCCTTCAGCACGTTTGGTTGCCGAGATATGAATGTTTAAATAATTAAATTAAAAACGCTTTAGCGTGAAAACTAATTGACCGAATGGGCTGAAATTTGGTACACAGAAAGAGGAGGCTGTGTCGCTTCCGATGACAGAAGTTTCAGCCCTTCAGCACGTCTGGTTGCCGAGATATTATTGTTTAAATAATTAAAATAAAAACGCTGTAGCGCAGAAACTAATTGAACCAATGGGCTAACATTTGGTACACAGAAAGAAGATGATGTGCCGCTTCGGATGACGTATGTCTCACCTCTTCAGGGCGCTTGGTTGCCGAGATATTATTGTTTAAATAATTAAATTAAAAACGCTGTAGCGCAGAAACTAATTGACCGAATGGGCTAAAATTTGGTACACAGAAAGAAGAGGCTGTGTCGCTTTCGATGACAGAAGTTTCAGCCCTTCAGCACGTCTGGTTGCCGAGATATTATTGTTTAAATAATTAAATTAAAAACGCTGTAGCGCAGAAACTAATTGACCGAATGGGCTGAAATTTGGTACACAGAAAGAAGAGGCTGTGCCGCTTCGGATGACATAAGTCTCACCTCCTCAGGACGCCTGATTGCCGAGATATTAATTTTTAAATATCTGGTATGAAGAATGTGGTAGTAGAGGTAAATGTGATTAAAATGAGGTATATATCTCCCCTCCAGTACGTCTAGTAACAGAGTTATTGAGAGTTAATTAAGTTTAGAAATTTCGATTCAGCCAGGAAAAAGTTTTTGATTTATCAGTGCTGATAACATTGAAACTTTTCAATGACATCCATCAACTGATTTAGAAAATATACGATAACCCTGAAATTAATCGTCCTAATGGGCTGAAATTTGGTACACACAAAGCAGGGCTGGTGCCGCTTCGGATGACATATGTCTCACCTCTTCAGGGCGCTTGGTTGCCGAGATATTATTGTTTAAATAATTAAATTAAAAACGCTGTAGCGCAGAAACTAATTGACCGAATGGGCTGAAATTTGGTACACAGAAAGAAGAGGCTGTGTCGCTTCCGATGACACAGGTTTCAGCCCTTCAGCACGTCTGGTTGCCGAGATATTATTGTTTAAATAATTAAATTAAACACGCTTTAGCGTGAAAACTAATTGACCGAATGGGCTGAAATTTGGAAGACACAAAGAAGGGCCTGTGCCGCTTCGGATGACATATGTCTCACCTCTTCAGGGCGCTTGGTTGCCGAGATATTATTGTTTAAATAATTAAATTAAAAACGCTGTAGCGCAGAAACTAATTGACCGAATGGGCTGAAATTTGGTACACAGAAAGAAGAGGCTGTGTCGCTTCCGATGACACAGGTTTCAGCCCTTCAGCACGTCTGGTTGCCGAGATATTATTGTTTAAATAATTAAATTAAAAACGTTCTAGAGCGCTCTAGACTAGAGCGTTAATCTAGCTAACTAGAGCGTTGTTAATTTAATTATTTAAACATTAATATCTCGGCAACGAGGCGTGCTGAAGGGCTGAAACTTCTTGCATCGGAAGCGACACAGCCTCTTCATTCTGTGTACCAAATTTCAGCCCATTCGGTCAATTAGTTTCTGCGCTACAGCGTTTTTAATTTAATTATTTAAACAATAATATCTCGGCAACCAGACGTGCTGAAGGGCTGAAACCTGTGTCATCCGAAGCGGCACAGCCTCTTCTTTCTGTGTACCAAATTTCAGCCTATTCTGTCAATTAGTTTCCGAGCTAGAGAGTTGTTAATTTAATTATTTAAACATTCATGTCTCGGCAACCAGACGTGCTGAAGGGCTGAAACCTGTGTCATCCGAAGCGGCACAGCCTCTTCTTTCTGTGTACCAAATTTCAGCCCATTCGGTCAATTAGTTTCTGCGCTACAGCGTTTTTAATTTTATTATTTAAACAATAATATCTCGGCAACCAGACGTGCTGAAGAGCTGAAACCTGTGTCATCGGAAGCGACACAGCCTCTTCATTCTGTGTACAAAATTTCAGCCCATTCGGTCAATTAGTTTCTGCGCTACAGCGTTTTTAATTTAATTATTTAAACAATAATATCTCGGCAACCAGACGTGCTGAAGGGCTGAAACCTGTGTCATCCGAAGCGGCACAGCCTCTTCTTTCTGTGTACCAAATTTCAGCCTATTCTGTCAATTAGTTTCCGAGCTAGAGAGTTGTTAATTTAATTATTTAAACATTCATATCTCGGCAACCAGACCTGCTGAAGGGCTGAGAACGATGTCATCCGAAGGGGCACAGCCTCTTCTTTCTGTGTACCAAATTTCAGCCCATTCGGTTAATTAGTTTCTGCGCTACAGCGTTTTTAATTTAATTATTTAAACAATAATATCTCGGCAACCAGACGTGCTGAAGGGCTGAAACTTCTGTCATCGGAAGCGACACAGCCTCCTCTTTCTGTGTACCAAATTTCAGCCCATTCGGTCAATTAGTTTCTGCGCTACAGCGTTTTTAATTTAATTATTTAAACAATAATATCTCGGCAACCAGACGTGCTGAAGGGCTGAAACCTGTGTCATCCGAAGCGGCACAAGCCCTGCTTTGTGTGTACCAAATTTCAGCCCATTAGGACGATTAATTTCAGCGTTATCGTATATTTTCTAAATCAGTTGATGGATGTCATTGAAAAGTTTCAATGTTATCAGCACTGATAAATCAAAAACTTTTTCTTGGCTGAATCGAAATTTCTAAACTTAATTAACTCTCAATAACTCTGTTACTAGACGTACTGGAGGGGTGATATATACCTCATTTTAATCACATTTACCTCTACTACCACATTCTTCATACCAGATACTTAAAAATTAATATCTCGGCAATCAGGCGTCCTGAGGAGGTGAGACATATGTCATCGGAAGCGACACAGCCTCTTCTTTCTGTGTACCAAATTTCAGCACATTCGGTCAATTAGTTTCTGCGCTACAGCGTTTTTAATTTAATTATTTAAACAATAATATCTCGGCAACCAAGCGCCCTGAAGAGGTGAGACATATGTCATCCGAAGCGGCACAGGCCCTTCTTTGTGTGTTCCAAATTTCAGCCCATTCGGTCAATTAGTTTTCACGCTAAAGCGTGTTTAATTTAATTATTTAAACAATAATATCTCGGCAACGAGGCGTGCTGAAGAGGTGAGACATACGTCATCCGAAGCGGCACATCATCTTCTTTCTGTGTACCAAATTTTAGCCCATTAGGTCAATTAGTTTCTGCGCTACAGCGGTTTTAATTTAATTATTTAAACAATAATATCTCGGCAACTAAGCGCCCTGAAGAGGTGAGACATATGTCATCCGAAGCGGCACAGGCCCTTCTTTGTGTGTTCCAAATTTCACCCTATTCTGTCAATTAGTTTCCGAGCTAGAGCGTTGTTAATTTAATTATTTAAACATTAATATCTCGGCAACGAGGCGTGCTGAAGGGCTGAAACTTCTGTCATCGGAAGCGACACAGCCTCTTCTTTCTGTGTACCAAATTTCAGCCTATTCTGTCAATTAGTTTCCGAGCTAGAGAGTTGTTAATTTAATTATTTAAACATTCATATCTCGGCAACCAGACGTGCTGAAGGGCTGAAACCTGTGTCATCGGAAGCGACACAGCCTCTTCATTCTGTGTACAAAATTTCAGCCCATTCGGTCAATTAGTTTCTGCGCTACAGCGTTTTTAATTTAATTATTTAAACAATAATATCTCGGCAACCAGACGTGCTGAAGGGCTGAAACATGTATCATCGGAAGCGACACAGCCTCTTCTTTCTGTGTACCAAATTTCAGCCCATTCGGTCAATTAGTTTCTGCGCTACAGCGTTTTTAATTTAATTATTTAAACAATAATATCTCGGCAACCAGACCTGCTGAAGGGCTGAGAACGATGTCATCCGAAGGGGCACAGCCTCTTCTTTCTGTGTACCAAATTTCAGCCCATTCGGTTAATTAGTTTCTGCGCTACAGCGTTTTTACTTTAATTATTTAAACAATAATATCTCGGCAACCAAGCGCCCTGAAGAGGTGAGACATACGTCATCCGAAGCGGCACAAGCCCTGCTTTGTGTGTACCAAATTTCAGCCCATTAGGACGATTAATTTCAGCGTTATCGTATATTTTCTAAATCAGTTGATGGATGTCATTGAAAAGTTTCAATGTTATCAGCACTGATAAATCAAAAACTTTTTCCTGGCTGAATCGAAATTTCTAAACTTAATTAACTCTCAATAACTCTGTTACTAGACGTACTGGAGGGGTGATATATACCTCATTTTAATCACATTTACCTCTACTACCACATTCTTCATACCAGATACTTAAAAATTAATATCTCGGCAATCAGGCGTCCTGAGGAGGTGAGACATATGTCATCGGAAGCGACACAGCCTCTTCTTTCTGTGTACCAAATTTCAGCACATTCGGTCAATTAGTTTCTGCGCTACAGCGTTTTTAATTTAATTATTTAAACAATAATATCTCGGCAACCAAGCGCCCTGAAGAGGTGAGACATATGTCATCCGAAGCGGCACAGGCCCTTCTTTGTGTCTTCCAAATTTCAGCCCATTCGGTCAATTAGTTTTCACGCTAAAGCGTGTTTAATTTAATTATTTAAACAATAATATCTCGGCAACGAGGCGTGCTGAAGAGGTGAGACATACGTCATCCGAAGCGGCACATCATCTTCTTTCTGTGTACCAAATTTTAGCCCATTAGGTCAATTAGTTTCTGCGCTACAGCGTTTTTAATTTAATTATTTAAACAATAATATCTCGGCAACTAAGCGCCCTGAAGAGGTGAGACATATGTCATCCGAAGCGGCACAGGCCCTTCTTTGTGTGTTCCAAATTTCAGCCTATTCTGTCAATTAGTTTCCGAGCTAGAGCGTTGTTAATTTAATTATTTAAACATTAATATCTCGGCAACGAGGCGTGCTGAAGGGCTGAAACTTCTGTCATCGGAAGCGACACAGCCTCTTCTTTCTGTGTACCAAATTTCAGCCCATTCGGTCAATTAGTTTCTGCGCTACAGCGTTTTTAATTTAATTATTTAAACAATAATATCTCGGCAACCAGACGTGCTGAAGGGCTGAAACCTGTGTCATCCGAAGCGGCACAGCCTCTTCTTTCTGTGTACCAAATTTCAGCCTATTCTGTCAATTAGTTTCCGAGCTAGAGAGTTGTTAATTTAATTATTTAAACATTCATATCTCGGCAACCAGACGTGCTGAAGGGCTGAAACCTGTGTCATCCGAAGCGGCACAGCCTCTTCTTTCTGTGTACCAAATTTCAGCCCATTCGGTCAATTAGTTTCTGCGCTACAGCGTTTTTAATTTTATTATTTAAACAATAATATCTCGGCAACCAGACGTGCTGAAGAGCTGAAACCTGTGTCATCGGAAGCGACACAGCCTCTTCATTCTGTGTACAAAATTTCAGCCCATTCGGTCAATTAGTTTCTGCGCTACAGCGTTTTTAATTTAATTATTTAAACAATAATATCTCGGCAACCAGACGTGCTGAAGGGCTGAAACATGTATCATCGGAAGCGACACAGCCTCTTCTTTCTGTGTACCAAATTTCAGCCCATTCGGTCAATTAGTTTCTGCGCTACAGCGTTTTTAATTTAATTATTTAAACAATAATATCTCGGCAACCAGACGTGCTGAAGGGCTGAAACATGTATCATCGGAAGCGACACAGCCTCTTCTTTCTGTGTACCAAATTTCAGCACATTCGGTCAATTAGTTTCTGCGCTACAGCGTTTTTAATTTAATTATTTAAACAATAATATCTCGGCAACCAAGCGCCCTGAAGAGGTGAGACATATGTCCTCCGAAGCGGCACAGGCCCTTCTTTGTGTGTTCCAAATTTCAGCCCATTCGGTCAATTAGTTTTCACGCTAAAGCGTGTTTAATTTAATTATTTAAACAATAATATCTCGGCAACGAGGCGTGCTGAAGAGGTGAGACATACGTCATCCGAAGCGGCACATCATCTTCTTTCTGTGTACCAAATTTTAGCCCATTAGGTCAATTAGTTTCTGCGCTACAGCGTTTTTAATTTAATTATTTAAACAATAATATCTCGGCAACTAAGCGCCCTGAAGAGGTGAGACATATGTCATCCGAAGCGGCACAGGCCCTTCTTTGTGTGTTCCAAATTTCACCCTATTCTGTCAATTAGTTTCCGAGCTAGAGCGTTGTTAATTTAATTATTTAAACATTAATATCTCGGCAACGAGGCGTGCTGAAGGGCTGAAACTTCTGTCATCGGAAGCGACACAGCCTCTTCTTTCTGTGTACCAAATTTCAGCCTATTCTGTCAATTAGTTTCCGAGCTAGAGAGTTGTTAATTTAATTATTTAAACATTCATATCTCGGCAACCAGACGTGCTGAAGGGCTGAAACCTGTGTCATCCGAAGCGGCACAGCCTCTTCTTTCTGTGTACCAAATTTCAGCCCATTCGGTCAATTAGTTTCTGCGCTACAGCGTTTTTAATTTTATTATTTAAACAATAATATCTCGGCAACCAGACGTGCTGAAGAGCTGAAACCTGTGTCATCGGAAGCGACACAGCCTCTTCATTCTGTGTACAAAATTTCAGCCCATTCGGTCAATTAGTTTCTGCGCTACAGCGTTTTTAATTTAATTATTTAAACAATAATATCTCGGCAACCAGACGTGCTGAAGGGCTGAAACATGTATCATCGGAAGCGACACAGCCTCTTCTTTCTGTGTACCAAATTTCAGCCCATTCGGTCAATTAGTTTCTGCGCTACAGCGTTTTTAATTTAATTATTTAAACAATAATATCTCGGCAACCAGACCTGCTGAAGGGCTGAGAACGATGTCATCCGAAGGGGCACAGCCTCTTCTTTCTGTGTACCAAATTTCAGCCCATTCGGTTAATTAGTTTCTGCGCTACAGCGTTTTTAATTTAATTATTTAAACAATAATATCTCGGCAACCAAGCGCCCTGAAGAGGTGAGACATACGTCATCCGAAGCGGCACAAGCCCTGCTTTGTGTGTACCAAATTTCAGCCCATTAGGACGATTAATTTCAGCGTTATCGTATATTTTCTAAATCAGTTGATGGATGTCATTGAAAAGTTTCAATGTTATCAGCACTGATAAATCAAAAACTTTTTCTTGGCTGAATCGAAATTTCTAAACTTAATTAACTCTCAATAACTCTGTTACTAGACGTACTGGAGGGGTGATATATACCTCATTTTAATCACATTTACCTCTACTACCACATTCTTCATACCAGATACTTAAAAATTAATATCTCGGCAATCAGGCGTCCTGAGGAGGTGAGACATATGTCATCGGAAGCGACACAGCCTCTTCTTTCTGTGTACCAAATTTCAGCACATTCGGTCAATTAGTTTCTGCGCTACAGCGTTTTTAATTTAATTATTTAAACAATAATATCTCGGCAACGAGGCGTGCTGAAGAGGTGAGACATACGTCATCCGAAGCGGCACATCATCTTCTTTCTGTGTACCAAATTTTAGCCCATTAGGTCAATTAGTTTCTGCGCTACAGCGTTTTTAATTTAATTATTTAAACAATAATATCTCGGCAACTAAGCGCCCTGAAGAGGTGAGACATATGTCATCCGAAGCGGCACAGGCCCTTCTTTGTGTGTTCCAAATTTCACCCTATTCTGTCAATTAGTTTCCGAGCTAGAGCGTTGTTAATTTAATTATTTAAACATTAATATCTCGGCAACGAGGCGTGCTGAAGGGCTGAAACTTCTGTCATCGGAAGCGACACAGCCTCTTCTTTCTGTGTACCAAATTTCAGCCTATTCTGTCAATTAGTTTCCGAGCTAGAGAGTTGTTAATTTAATTATTTAAACATTCATATCTCGGCAACCAGACGTGCTGAAGGGCTGAAACCTGTGTCATCGGAAGCGACACAGCCTCTTCATTCTGTGTACAAAATTTCAGCCCATTCGGTCAATTAGTTTCTGCGCTACAGCGTTTTTAATTTAATTATTTAAACAATAATATCTCGGCAACCAGACCTGCTGAAGGGCTGAGAACGATGTCATCCGAAGGGGCACAGCCTCTTCTTTCTGTGTACCAAATTTCAGCCCATTCGGTTAATTAGTTTCTGCGCTACAGCGTTTTTACTTTAATTATTTAAACAATAATATCTCGGCAACCAAGCGCCCTGAAGAGGTGAGACATACGTCATCCGAAGCGGCACAAGCCCTGCTTTGTGTGTACCAAATTTCAGCCCATTAGGACGATTAATTTCAGCGTTATCGTATATTTTCTAAATCAGTTGATGGATGTCATTGAAAAGTTTCAATGTTATCAGCACTGATAAATCAAAAACTTTTTCCTGGCTGAATCGAAATTTCTAAACTTAATTAACTCTCAATAACTCTGTTACTAGACGTACTGGAGGGGTTATATGTACCTCATTTTAATCACATTTAACTCTACTACCACATTCTTCATACCAGATACTTAAAAATTAATATCTCGGCAATCAGGCGTCCTGAGGAGGTGAGACATATGTCATCGGAAGCGACACAGCCTCTTCTTTCTGTGTACCAAATTTCAGCACATTCGGTCAATTAGTTTCTGCGCTACAGCGTTTTTAATTTAATTATTTAAACAATATTATCTCGGCAACCAAGCGCCCTGAAGAGGTGAGACATATGTCATCCGAAGCGGCACAGGCCCTTCTTTGTGTGTTCCAAATTTCAGCACATTCGGTCAATTAGTTTCTGCGCTACAGCGTTTTTAATTTAATTATTTAAACAATAATATCTCGGCAACGAGGCGTGCTGAAGAGGTGAGACATACGTCATCCGAAGCGGCACATCATCTTCTTTCTGTGTACCAAATTTTAGCCCATTAGGTCAATTAGTTTCTGCGCTACAGCGTTTTTAATTTAATTATTTAAACAATAATATCTCGGCAACTAAGCGCCCTGAAGAGGTGAGACATATGTCATCCGAAGCGGCACAGGCCCTTCTTTGTGTGTTCCAAATTTCAGCCTATTCTGTCAATTAGTTTCCGAGCTAGAGCGTTGTTAATTTAATTATTTAAACATTAATATCTCGGCAACGAGGCGTGCTGAAGGGCTGAAACTTCTGTCATCGGAAGCGACACAGCCTCTTCTTTCTGTGTACCAAATTTCAGCCCATTCGGTCAATTAGTTTCTGCGCTACAGCGTTTTTAATTTAATTATTTAAACAATAATATCTCGGCAACCAGACGTGCTGAAGGGCTGAAACCTGTGTCATCCGAAGCGGCACAGCCTCTTCTTTCTGTGTACCAAATTTCAGCCTATTCTGTCAATTAGTTTCCGAGCTAGAGAGTTGTTAATTTAATTATTTAAACATTCATATCTCGGCAACCAGACGTGCTGAAGGGCTGAAACCTGTGTCATCCGAAGCGGCACAGCCTCTTCTTTCTGTGTACCAAATTTCAGCCCATTCGGTCAATTAGTTTCTGCGCTACAGCGTTTTTAATTTTATTATTTAAACAATAATATCTCGGCAACCAGACGTGCTGAAGAGCTGAAACCTGTGTCATCGGAAGCGACACAGCCTCTTCATTCTGTGTACAAAATTTCAGCCCATTCGGTCAATTAGTTTCTGCGCTACAGCGTTTTTAATTTAATTATTTAAACAATAATATCTCGGCAACCAGACGTGCTGAAGGGCTGAAACATGTATCATCGGAAGCGACACAGCCTCTTCTTTCTGTGTACCAAATTTCAGCCCATTCGGTCAATTAGTTTCTGCGCTACAGCGTTTTTAATTTAATTATTTAAACAATAATATCTCGGCAACCAGACCTGCTGAAGGGCTGAGAACGATGTCATCCGAAGGGGCACAGCCTCTTCTTTCTGTGTACCAAATTTCAGCCCATTCGGTTAATTAGTTTCTGCGCTACAGCGTTTTTAATTTAATTATTTAAACAATAATATCTCGGCAACCAAGCGCCCTGAAGAGGTGAGACATACGTCATCCGAAGCGGCACAAGCCCTGCTTTGTGTGTACCAAATTTCAGCCCATTAGGACGATTAATTTCAGCGTTATCGTATATTTTCTAAATCAGTTGATGGATGTCATTGAAAAGTTTCAATGTTATCAGCACTGATAAATCAAAAACTTTTTCTTGGCTGAATCGAAATTTCTAAACTTAATTAACTCTCAATAACTCTGTTACTAGACGTACTGGAGGGGTGATATATACCTCATTTTAATCACATTTACCTCTACTACCACATTCTTCATACCAGATACTTAAAAATTAATATCTCGGCAATCAGGCGTCCTGAGGAGGTGAGACATATGTCATCGGAAGCGACACAGCCTCTTCTTTCTGTGTACCAAATTTCAGCACATTCGGTCAATTAGTTTCTGCGCTACAGCGTTTTTAATTTAATTATTTAAACAATAATATCTCGGCAACCAAGCGCCCTGAAGAGGTGAGACATATGTCCTCCGAAGTGGCACAGGCCCTTCTTTGTGTGTTCCAAATTTCAGCCCATTCGGTCAATTAGTTTTCACGCTAAAGCGTGTTTAATTTAATTATTTAAACAATAATATCTCGGCAACGAGGCGTGCTGAAGAGGTGAGACATACGTCATCCGAAGCGGCACATCATCTTCTTTCTGTGTACCAAATTTTAGCCCATTAGGTCAATTAGTTTCTGCGCTACAGCGTTTTTAATTTAATTATTTAAACAATAATATCTCGGCAACTAAGCGCCCTGAAGAGGTGAGACATATGTCATCCGAAGCGGCACAGGCCCTTCTTTGTGTGTTCCAAATTTCACCCTATTCTGTCAATTAGTTTCCGAGCTAGAGCGTTGTTAATTTAATTATTTAAACATTAATATCTCGGCAACGAGGCGTGCTGAAGGGCTGAAACTTCTGTCATCGGAAGCGACACAGCCTCTTCTTTCTGTGTACCAAATTTCAGCCTATTCTGTCAATTAGTTTCCGAGCTAGAGAGTTGTTAATTTAATTATTTAAACATTCATATCTCGGCAACCAGACGTGCTGAAGGGCTGAAACCTGTGTCATCGGAAGCGACA
Source organism: Aleochara curtula (assembly GCA_963978815.1). NCBI lineage: Eukaryota > Metazoa > Arthropoda > Insecta > Coleoptera > Staphylinidae > Aleochara > Aleochara curtula. The sequence goes on from OZ022216.1 coordinate 5,612,616, forward strand.
CAGCCTCTTCATTCTGTGTACAAAATTTCAGCCCATTCGGTCAATTAGTTTCTGCGCTACAGCGTTTTTAATTTAATTATTTAAACAATAATATCTCGGCAACCAGACGTGCTGAAGGGCTGAAACATGTATCATCGGAAGCGACACAGCCTCTTCTTTCTGTGTACCAAATTTCAGCCCATTCGGTCAATTAGTTTCTGCGCTACAGCGTTTTTAATTTAATTATTTAAACAATAATATCTCGGCAACCAGACCTGCTGAAGGGCTGAGAACGATGTCATCCGAAGGGGCACAGCCTCTTCTTTCTGTGTACCAAATTTCAGCCCATTCGGTTAATTAGTTTCTGCGCTACAGCGTTTTTAATTTAATTATTTAAACAATAATATCTCGGCAACCAGACCTGCTGAAGGGCTGAGAACGATGTCATCCGAAGGGGCACAGCCTCTTCTTTCTGTGTACCAAATTTCAGCCCATTCGGTTAATTAGTTTCTGCGCTACAGCGTTTTTAATTTAATTATTTAAACAATAATATCTCGGCAACCAAGCGCCCTGAAGAGGTGAGACATATGTCCTCCGAAGCGGCACAGGCCCTTCTTTGTGTGTTCCAAATTTCAGCCCATTCGGTCAATTAGTTTTCACGCTAAAGCGTGTTTAATTTAATTATTTAAACAATAATATCTCGGCAACGAGGCGTGCTGAAGAGGTGAGACATACGTCATCCGAAGCGGCACATCATCTTCTTTCTGTGTACCAAATTTTAGCCCATTAGGTCAATTAGTTTCTGCGCTACAGCGTTTTTAATTTAATTATTTAAACAATAATATCTCGGCAACTAAGCGCCCTGAAGAGGTGAGACATATGTCATCCGAAGCGGCACAGGCCCTTCTTTGTGTGTTCCAAATTTCACCCTATTCTGTCAATTAGTTTCCGAGCTAGAGCGTTGTTAATTTAATTATTTAAACATTCATATCTCGGCAACCAGACGTGCTGAAGGGCTGAAACCTGTGTCATCGGAAGCGACACAGCCTCTTCATTCTGTGTACAAAATTTCAGCCCATTAGGACGATTAATTTCAGCGTTATCGTATATTTTCTAAATCAGTTGATGGATGTCATTGAAAAGTTTCAATGTTATCAGCACTGATAAATCAAAAACTTTTTCTTGGCTGAATCGAAATTTCTAAACTTAATTAACTCTCAATAACTCTGTTACTAGACGTACTGGAGGGGTGATATATACCTCATTTTAATCACATTTACCTCTACTACCACATTCTTCATACCAGATACTTAAAAATTAATATCTCGGCAATCAGGCGTCCTGAGGAGGTGAGACATATGTCATCGGAAGCGACACAGCCTCTTCTTTCTGTGTACCAAATTTCAGCACATTCGGTCAATTAGTTTCTGCGCTACAGCGTTTTTAATTTAATTATTTAAACAATAATATCTCGGCAACCAGACATGCTGAAGGGCTGAGAACGATGTCATCCGAAGGGGCACAGCCTCTTCTTTCTGTGTACCAAATTTCAGCCCATTCGGTCAATTAGTTTCTGCGCTACAGCGTTTTTAATTTAATTATTTAAACAATAATATCTCGGCAACCAAGCGCCCTGAAGAGGTGAGACATACGTCATCCGAAGCGGCACAAGCCCTGCTTTGTGTGTACCAAATTTCAGCCCATTAGGACGATTAATTTCAGCGTTATCGTATATTTTCTAAATCAGTTGATGGATGTCATTGAAAAGTTTCAATGTTATCAGCACTGATAAATCAAAAACTTTTTCTTGGCTGAATCGAAATTTCTAAACTTAATTAACTCTCAATAACTCTGTTACTAGACGTACTGGAGGGGTGATATATACCTCATTTTAATCACATTTACCTCTACTACCACATTCTTCATACCAGATACTTAAAAATTAATATCTCGGCAATCAGGCGTCCTGAGGAGGTGAGACATATGTCATCGGAAGCGACACAGCCTCTTCTTTCTGTGTACCAAATTTCAGCACATTCGGTCAATTAGTTTCTGCGCTACAGCGTTTTTAATTTAATTATTTAAACAATAATATCTCGGCAACCAAGCGCCCTGAAGAGGTGAGACATATGTCATCCGAAGCGGCACAGGCCCTTCTTTGTGTGTTCCAAATTTCAGCCCATTCGGTCAATTAGTTTTCACGCTAAAGCGTGTTTAATTTAATTATTTAAACAATAATATCTCGGCAACGAGGCGTGCTGAAGAGGTGAGACATACGTCATCCGAAGCGGCACATCATCTTCTTTCTGTGTACCAAATTTTAGCACATTCGGTCAATTAGTTTCTGCGCTACAGCGTTTTTAATTTAATTATTTAAACAATAATATCTCAGCAACGAGGCGTGCTGAAGAGGTGAGACATATGTCATCCGAAGCGGCACATCATCTTCTTTCTGTGTACCAAATTTCAGCCCATTCGGTCAATTAGTTTCTGCGCTACAGCGTTTTTAATTTAATTATTTAAACAATAATATCTCGGCAACCAAGCGCCCTGAAGAGGTGAGACATACGTCATCCGAAGCGGCACAAGCCCTGCTTTGTGTGTACCAAATTTCAGCCCATTCGATGAATTAGTTTTCACGCTAAAGCGTGTTTAATTTAATTATTTAAACAATAATATCTCGGCAACGAGGCGTGCTGAAGAGGTGAGACATACGTCATCCGAAGCGGCACATCATCTTCTTTCTGTGTACCAAATTTTAGCCCATTAGGTCAATTAGTTTCTGCGCTACAGCGTTTTTAATTTAATTATTTAAACAATAATATCTCGGCAACCAAGCGCCCTGAAAAGGTGAGACATATGTTATCCGAAGCGGCACATCATCTTCTTTCTGTGTACCAAATTTCAGCCCATTCGGTCAATTAGTTTCTGCGCTACAACGTTTTTAATTTAATTATTTAAACAATAATATCTCGGCAACCAAGCGCCCTGAAGAGGTGAGACATACGTCATCCGAAGCGGCACAAGCCCTGCTTTGTGTGTACCAAATTTCAGCCCATTAGGACGATTAATTTCAGCGTTATCGTATATTTTCTAAATCAGTTGATGGATGTCATTGAAAAGTTTCAATGTTATCAGCACTGATAAATCAAAAACTTTTTCCTGGCTGAATCGAAATTTCTAAACTTAATTAACTCTCAATAACTCTGTTACTAGACGTACTGGAGGGGTGATATATACCTCATTTTAATCACATTTACCTCTACTACCACATTCTTCATACCAGATACTTAAAAATTAATATCTCGGCAATCAGGCGTCCTGAGGAGGTGAGACATATGTCATCCGAAGCGGCACAGGCCCTTCTTTGTGTGTTCCAAATTTCAGCCTATTCTGTCAATTAGTTTCCGAGCTAGTGCGTGTTTAATTTAATTATTTAAACAATAATATCTCAGCAACGAGGCGTGCTGAAGAGGTGAGACATATGTCATCCGAAGCGGCACATCATCTTCTTTCTGTGTACCAAATTTCAGCCCATTCGGTGAATTAGTTTTCACGCTAAAGCGTGTTTAATTTAATTATTTAAACAATAATATCTCGGCAACGAGGCGTGCTGAAGAGGTGAGACATACGTCATCCGAAGCGGCACATCATCTTCTTTCTGTGTACCAAATTTTAGCCCATTAGGTCAATTTGTTTCTGCGCTACAGCGTTTTTAATTTAATTATTTAAACAATAATATCTCAGCAACGAGGCGTGCTGAAGAGGTGAGACATATGTCATCCGAAGCGGCACATCATCTTCTTTCTGTGTACCAAATTTCAGCCCATTCGGTCAATTAGTTTCTGCGCTACAGCGTTTTTAATTTAATTATTTAAACAATAATATCTCGGCAACCAAGCGCCCTGAAGAGGTGAGACATACGTCATCCGAAGCGGCACAAGCCCTGCTTTGTGTGTACCAAATTTCAGCCCATTAGGACGATTAATTTCAGCGTTATCGTATATTTTCTAAATCAGTTGATGGATGTCATTGAAAAGTTTCAATGTTATCAGCACTGATAAATCAAAAACTTTTTCCTGGCTGAATCGAGTAGTCTGCATTTAAGCAACTCTCAGTAACTCCGTTACCAGGCGTGCTAGAGGGGTGATATATACCTCATTTTAATCACCCTCTACTATCACATTTTTCATACCAGATATTTAAAAATTGATATCTCGGCGCATATATTTTAATATATTTAAAATACAATATCTCGAATTTTAACTGAATTATTTAACAATTCAGATCTTGACAACCAGCCGTGCTGAGGAGCTGGGACGGGTGTAATGCGAAGCGGCACAGTAATTTGAAGCGGCGCAAATACAAAATTTCACACTCTCCAAGAGTTTGTAGCACACTAGTTACATCAGCGTAACAAATGAGGCAGAATTTAGAGGGCTAAAGTTGATAAATATCTAGAGCTAAATAATTAATCATTGAGCTGTCACAGTGATATTGAGTCATCTGTTGTATGGCTTGGAAAATTTGTCAACTGTTGAATGGTTCAACTCTATTAAACATGTTACTGAAACATGTACCCCCTGATAACATTACTGCTAAGATCTCCAAGAGCTTCTTTAATGATTAATTCACATCTTGGTTCAATCCAAGTGAATCCAAGCATTTAAATCTTGCTTTTTGTGTAGAACACCTACAGTGGTTGATTGATAAAACAGTAGTTTACATATTTGCGAATCTTTTTTACATCAACGGTTGTCACCTCACGTTGAACAGAAATCGGCTGGCTTGTCTTAACCTAACAGTTTGTCTCACTTTCAGCAATTTTGAGACTAAACTTTTATTATTAATAATGAAGTTTAGGTATTTAAGTAATGGATTGAAGCGCAAATATTATTGCTCAGTTGCTTCAAAGAATGTATATACAAGTACAGTTAATTTACCATCTACAAAAATGCCATTAAGACTGGCTGGTGATAAACTTCTCAAGAGAGATTTCCAGTTTAATGTATGTTATCTTGTGATGAATTAAACATTATTTAATTTATATCAAAGCCGACACCTTAAGGTATAAGGTTATTGATAAATATACATAATTTATATTGGTTATAGATATGCAATGCTCAGCTGTATGAGTGGCAGACCAGCAATTTACCCTCAACCAATATTTTTGTATTGCATGATGGGCCTCCCTATGCAAATGGATCTCCACATATGGGCCATGCTATAAATAAAGTAATTTGATTCATTTTTAGATTGTAAAACTACAGCATATTGTATGTCTATGAAATATTACAGATATTGAAAGATACAATTTTAAGAACAAAACTCCTGAATGGTACACAAATTCATTATGTACCTGGCTGGGATTGTCATGGTTTACCTATTGAGCTAAAGGCAGTAAAACAATCTAAGGACTCACTTACTCCACTAGAAATTCGTCACAAAGGTATTGGGAATTAAGTCAATAATTGTAATATCAAGGGATACTAATTTTAGCAAAGAATTTTGCAAAGCAAACAATTGAAATCCAAAAATCTGCATTTCAATCATGGGGAGTTATTGGTAATTGGGATAAACCATATAAAACATACAATAAGCACTACATCAAAAATCAATTTCAAAAATTTTATGAATTATATGACAAGAAATTAATTTATAGAGGTGTTAAGCCTGTTTATTGGTCGCCATCTTCAAGGTAGATTTTATTATTTTCAATTGACGTTAATTACATATAAATTTTATAAAAATTTTGTAGAACTGCATTAGCTGAAGCTGAATTGGAGTACAATGCAGATCATGTGAGTTTAGCAATTACAGTCCAATTAAAAACTATACGACTTCCAGATGCATTAAAGCAATTTGATAAGTATGATCACTAATTATTAATTTTTATTTGATTATTCATTTGAAATTCCTTCAGTGTGCATTTATTAATTTGGACTACAACACCATGGTCATTGCCAGGAAATCAAACTGTGTGTTACAACAGAAATCTCAATTACAGCGTAATAAAAGCTGCTAATTCAAATACATCTTACATTATAGCAACAGAATTAATTGAAAATCATTCAAAAATGCTGGATACAAATTTTGAAGTGTTACATAATTTTAATGGAGATATATTAAAAGATGTAACATATACACATCCAGTATTTGGAAATGAAATGCCAGTTATTCATTCATCACATGCTACAAGTTCAAAGGGTACAGGATTGGTACATACTGCACCTGCTCATGGTCCTGAGGACTTCTTAGTTGCTTTGGATAATGGTATTAATGTTGTATGTGTCAATGACATAAAGATTATATGATGAGAAATGTCACTTATGTTATATTCATTCTTCTAGAAATGCCTAGTTGATGAAGATGGTACATATACTGAAGAAGCTGGAGAGAAATTGGTTGGATTAGATGTATTGGGTTCAGGATCCCAAAAATTAATTGAACTTATTGAACCAAATATTGTAAATAAAGCTAAGTTTACCCACAGCTATCCGTATGACTGGCGTACCAAAAAACCAGTTATACTTCGAGCAAGTCACCAATGGTTTATAGATATGGAACCAATAAAACAATTGGCAATAGTATGTATTATAAAAAAAAACTGTAAATGTTTATTGCATGATAACATTTTAGGAAGAAATTTCAAGAATAGAGATTATGCCTGCAATGAGTGCTGAAAAACATAGAAAGCATCTTATAGATCAAGTGAGAAAACGGCCTTATTGGTGCATATCAAGACAACGATGCTGGGGAGTACCAATACCAGTTTTTTATGATGATAGAACTGATAAGGATATAATTAATAAGTATGTGATTGAATATAGTATCAAGTTGTTATTAACTGGCATATATTTCCAGAGATCTTGTAAATAATTTATGTGAAATACTTGATACAAATGACGCAGATTTTTGGTGGAAATTACCGCCCGAGCAATTGATTCCCAAATCAATTTTAAATGGATTGGAAGTACCACTAGAAAATATTAGAAAAGGTCAGGATATTTTAGATATTTGGTTTGATAGTGGAATATCTTGGTCAAGTGTTTTGCCAGATAAGCAAGTAGCTGATTTATATTTGGAAGGTGGTGACCAATTTACTGGATGGTTTCAATCATCCTTAATCACATCGACCGCCTTAAGAAATATTGCTCCTTACAAAGCTATATATGTACATGGATTTGCCTTGGACGAATATGGTAATAAAATGTCAAAATCATTAGGAAATGTTGTTGATCCTCAGATTATTATGAAAGGATCAAAGAAAACTAAACCCTTTGGAGTGGATACTTTAAGGTGGTGGGTTGCGTGTCATGCAAATTTAGACGTGCCGTCTCATGTTAGCGATAATGTTTTAAAAGCGAGTGCGGATGAAGTGCAAAAAATACGAAGCACTATCCGTTTTGCACTTGGATGTTTAAATGATTATAAAGGAAACGAACCTAAGTACGAAGATATGCCTTTGATAGATCAGTATATGTTGCATTTACTATGTTCATTTGATAATATCGCGCGTACTCATTTGAAAGAATATCGGTTTAACAAACTATCTACACTAATAATTAATTTAGCCGCAAATGAAATATCAGCTTTATATTATGTTGCAATTAAAGATAGATTATATTGTGATGAGCGAAATAGTACAAGTCGTATATCTGCTCAGTATGTGTTGTTACAAATTGTAAATATTTTAACCCGTAATATTGCACCAATTGTACCACATTTAGCGGAAGAGATTTATTATTATTTACCAGATAGTCTAATTGACACGCGGCAAGAATCATTTTTCATGAAAGATAATTCTGATCAAGGACCGGAGAAGTGGAGAAATGAACAAGCGTCGCAAGTATTGGAAGCGTTACTTGAAATTAGAAAAGACATTTTTAAAGTCACAGCAAATGCGGCTGAAGTTCTTGAAAGTCAAGTAGATATTCACTTGAATGAAGAATATTACCAACTATTGAAAGATTGCCAAGCTACTGAACTATGTGATATATTTCAAGCCGCAGAAGTTAAGTTAGTACTAAACGAGGGTAGCGAAAATAAATATATGTTGGAAATAAAGAAAACTGAACAATTCAAGTGTCCTAGGTGTAGAAAATGTAGCACCTTGGTGGAAAACACTTTATGTATGAGGTGTTTTTCAATAGTTAATGCCTCAGAATGTAAACAAGTTGTAATTAATTAATATGTATTGACATCCATAATTAAAGGAATCGCGTAATAATTCATACATCATATGCTTGCGGGTAAAATATTCTAATCCCTGCATCTACGCAATACCATGTAGTGGTTCCGCGGGAGCGGAGAGTGACCGAACTGGTATTGCCGGTCTTCTCTTGCCTATCCTCTATGGATGTTTGCTATTACATTTGGTCCATTTTATTTTGTTGGTGGTTAATCTAAACAATTCCATTGAAGTCATTCAAGTCCAAGCTCCTAGGTTCCGCAACCAGGACATTCTGCGTCATCCTGCAGATCTTCAACCCTCTATTTTCCCCTGCAGTATCAATTGTCCGGGTAACATTTCGGAACCCTGATTCTGATTCTTCTGCTCTGAGTATCTGAGGTTGTTTATACCTTCACCGTTTATTGTCATGCCTTCGTTAATATTCTCTAAATAGTTGTTCTGAGTACCCTATTTTCGGGACAGGAGGAACTGATTTTGACTCTAATTTTTGAGAAATTTGACTCACTACGTGCTGTACTCGCCATGGGACAAAGAACGAGTGAGGTTTAATGAGACATAATAATATTTGTACAAAATATTTATTTATATTTTTTTTATAAAAGCGTATTATACAGAATATATATTATTATACAGAATACAAACTACAGAAAATCAATAATTTACATAGAACAAATAATTTATTATTGTAGGTGACATTGTCGTACTTAATGTCCGTACTACCACAATTCATTTACCATACTTTCCAAAATCATGGCGTGATGAATTAGAATTTGCTCCGTGTTATTGTAATCAATCTCGATCAATCTATCCCATACATCATTATCGTCGTACAACAATTTCTGCCGAATAATTTCCTTTATTATATTATCTTCTTGTTGGTCTTCGAATGGAGCATAGAAACAATATTCTTGGTGTCCGTTGACTTCATGACTCGGTATCCATTCACTACAACCGCGGTCACTGTGTTTGCACGGAAACGAGAAATTTGCGTGCTTTTCTTCAATATTACGCGAACGGTACACCGTTGTTAAAGGTACCCGACACATCGCACAGGTTTCCAACTCCCACAAACATTCGAAGCACGTTTTATGACCATTTATGCAGGCAAAAATTGGCGGATGCATATATTGGCAACATATAATACATTCAAATGGATCAATGTCGTCCAACTTCTTCTGCATTTCTTCGCTAAGAGTCAATTCAACAATTCCCAAGCTGGCCATCTTTGATATTTAAAATCAAAATGAGTGCAAACTTTTAAAAAAGGAGTGAGGTCTTTATGTCGAAATAGATTATGTGAGAATATTCTTAATCAGATGAGTTGTTGTTATTTATACATATATAGCTATGTGTCATAATTCTAATTAAGTTCAATTAGTAATTATAATTAGTATAATTAGTTTAAGAATTGAATTATGCGCGCGATCAGGTAATTTTGCAAGTATGATCACCACAAAATACCTATATCTTCTTAGCCTTTAAGCTATTTTTTAGCTGTATCCAAGTTTAATAAAACCATTAGAAAATTTAGATATAGAAATTTTACATACCTTTACTGGAGGTTTACAAATCCATTTGCTTGTATGGGCATCTCCAATCTAAATTGCGTTAAAATCAGTCAATTCGACGAAGTAACAAAATAATTATAAGTCACTTACAAAGAAAGATCGACTGTTGATGTCCGTAAGCCCCATGTGTGATAGTAGGTTAAATGACTTGGTAGGTAGACCCCTGAAAAATGTACCCAGGTTGCTTTTTGAATCTCAAGTAGAGGTTGCTAGATGCAGCCTATGAGTGGTGGAGATTTAGTTGTTCTCGCCGCCTAACGTTGTGGATTCGGGTACGGTGGAAAGGCCCGTATTACCTAAGTATGGCTACAGAAAAGCGGGTGAGGCCTGGTGGCCCGTGCCCGGAGGCTACACATGCCTGTAGTCACGCTTTGGCTTTTGCTGTTCCAACGTAGATTGGGATTATTCTTACGTAGGTTTCCTTACTGCCTTGATCCGAACGTATAAGCAAAGATCCCAATTGGTGTGAGGACTACCGTGGGACATGACTGTATCAGCACCATAAACAAGAGCCAGCATCGTTTGTGGCAGTGCATTCTTATTAGCCACGAGTTGATATACAATACAAAGGATCTTTGCGATATTTTTCTATGATTTCTTGCATTTGAATTACTTGTTGTCTTGATAAATAATTGTTTAGTTTCAAAGCTGATGATCAACGTTGTTAGTAGCGAAAAATAATTAAGAGAAACTAACTTAATGTGATTTATTTTTGGAGATTAATAGGATAGCCGAGTACCTTAAAATTGAACCTATTATTCTTTATTCGAAATGAAATAGAATTTTCTTACTGCATTCTTTCATTTACCAATTAATTATACATGATTTTGTAAATTTTAGCTAAAGAATAGGATGTACAATATTTTTTACATCATAATACGTCTGACAAATATTACATATTCCACTATATAGTACAAGAATATATCTATAGATTACAAAATGTTTGTCATTTTAGCATTTTTATATTACATATTTCCGATATCACATTGATGACACGTCTTTTATGCAAAACAATGATAGGATTTCATGACACATTAACTACCCACTTATTCCTTTGGAAACCTCGTGACTTCTTCTAAAATACCTATTATCTGAACATCAAGTACCATGTCTACTTTTAATTCTTCTGTTTGTCCATCTAGTAATTACAAGCATTGTTAACTTGCATGTTTCACACACATTATTAAATGTAGAGGTGATCAACTTTAAATTATTGTCTAAACGATTGGTATTTGTTTCATAAATTTATATGGTTCGTTCCATGGATTGCGTCATTGTGAACATTTTTTTTTCAATAAAAGGTGTAGTATATATAATTATATCAAAATGTGTTACATTAGTAATTAATATTTATGGTTTTACCTAATTATTTTTCTATCATCAGTAATTCAAATGTACGATATGATTTTTACTTTATTTTGTAGTTTATATCATTCATACTAATATAAGTTGCAATTGAAGTCTTACAGTGTTCCGCTGTTTTCTTGAGTAAGTCTGGCATTGATTACATCAATATAAAATCTTAAAGACCTGTCATGACAGACAAAATGTGCAAAAAACATGATATAAATTTAAATATAGCACACAAGTTCGTGTATAAGCACATTTGAAATTTTTTCCATAATAATTATATCCCATACATAAATAATCTCTTCGTACCGAAAGTTAATGGAACAGCAGCGATTGCTGGCCAATTGCATGATTATTTGGTGGTTGTGATGCACCCATTGGCGGTATCATATTATTGGCTACCATTGGACGCATTCCCTAAAAGTAATATAATTTATTAACAGTTGAGAACAATGGCAAACATTATGTACCATAATTGGTTGAATATGTCCAGTAAACACAGGTGTTTGCAATGGTTGCGACATTGATTGGTTCATGGGTTTATAACCAGCCCCTCCAGTCGGACCTGATACTGGCGCTGGCGTCCAACTACTGCCCACTTTTGAGCCATTTTTCGGCGAATTCCACTGAATTTCCCTATAGATAAGAATCAATTAATATTATGTACATGTTTAAAATTTGTACAGGTACTCACTTTACAGGTGGTGGTCGACTGTTAATTGATAAGTTTTCAGCTAGAGACGCCAAACTGGATTCTAAATCTCCAGTCAATAAGGCACTGCTATTCTGCGGCTGTGTTTGCGATTGCTGATTATTGTTATTTTGAATGTGCTGATTGCCTTGTAAGGTGGTGGGTTGTAAAACACCACCAAGCACATCAAAGCCTGAATCTGTAATCATCAAGTATGAATAAAATGGTCCGTAATAAAGCTGAGTATGAAATAATTACCAATATGAGTATTTGAAAAATTAGAGAAACAAGAAAAATATTTAACAGTCTTAGAGAAAGAAGAAGTAGTATATGTTTAATGATATTTTATCGTTTACCGATGCTTTGCGAGCAATGCGGTTGCTCATCTGCGGCAGCAGTGAAAACATTTTCTTTTGAATCGGAATTGGGATGATGATGTGAGAATAGACAGGGACTTGTTGGCGTCGGCAAATTCGACGGACGACGTGATGGAGGCGGTGGCCTCGGTGGCTTATTGCATTTCATGTTATTGTCATTTTTACTAATAAGTGCACTGTTTGATATGCTACTAATGCCCGCCGTCGTTGAGGCACTTGCAAATGCGACATTCGAGGAAAAATTGAGCGTTAAACTCTGGTCGAAACTTAATTTATGGTCAGCCTTATCCGCGTCAGTCAATTTCGCTTCGTTCAAATTTGTCTCTAAAATATTGTCTTTCTGGAAGTAATTGAGTACATCTTGAATGGGTTTTGCACACGCGTGCGTAGGTGTCGAGGCATCAAGGAGTAGTGATGGTTCTTTGTCTTCGACAAGAAAGGGATTAAAGGACTGCAATTCGGGTGTGTTGGTGCCGTCGGCAGCTTGCACAGAAAAGAACGATACACATATAGATGCCGGTCACAGAGAGATATAAATAATCACAGTTAAATTGAACATGTAATTTGCATTCACTCGCTGTATGAATTATTAATCAGTCAACAGTTTCTTCTATAACAAGAAACTTCGAAAACGCAATTAATGGAAATAATTTTATTAAATTATAGCTTCCAGAATTAATTCTCCAGTAAACTGATTATGTTCATACATTGTAATGAATGCAAATTGACATAATAAGCACATAAAGCATGCAGCTTTGTATGAAATGAATCATGATTTTTAAGCGTTGATTATAGAGTAAATTCATTGAAAATCCTTACTTTTGACTTCGGTATGCCCGAACACAGATTGAAAGTTTGATTCCGAGACAAACGCGCCCGTATTGGCTGTAGGGGTTGTATATCCTAGAAAATTATTCTGGTAAGCAATGCATTTCTTGGGTAAGACAAATGATTACCATTGCCATTTGCCATCCATGCATTAATATTGTTTGGCTGCTGCAAAATTGGCAATTGCGGTGAGCCAAATGCATTGGAAGCAACGGCTGTGCTGGGGGCGGCGGCGGCGGCTGGTTGAGCGAATGCGTCCGCAAACGGATTATTTAATTGTAGCAGATCATCGGACGGTCTCAATTGATTGCTCGCTGATAAAGTGGTATTATTAGCACGCGAACTCTCTACGGCGAATAAATCATGCGGATGGCTTGTTGCTGCTGCAGCGAAGAACGGATTATTTCCGGTCGGCGGCGAATTCTGTACCTTGGTCTACAAAGCATCAATCATATTATTAGCAAACACAGTGTGGGTGGCGTGTTAAGCATAATGGCATTTTACCTTGAATTGATTCATGGCTGCTTCTTCTTCGGCTAAAATTTGCATCTTCAAATTTTCATCAATACCATTAGCATGCTGATCAATACGGCCATTAGCAACGACCGATCCAAAGCTGGAGCTGGTGGAAGATAATGCGTTTACAGCTGATCGCAAATTCTTCTGATTACTACATTGCATTACGATACAATGCAACAAAAAGGCGGTAGTTGAAAGGCGCAAAACATGTGCATAAAATAAAAATAATCAGACTACTTGGCATCTCCGTCATACACAAATACAATATATTCGCAATAAGTATGCTTACTCGCAACTGACGCTATGCGCTCAACCTTTTCTACAATTACCTTGCGTTCTGAGACGGAGTGCTGCCCCCCGAGGACTTTTTACCCTCCATGTGGGCCAAGTGCTCCTCGAGCGCTTCGAGTAAACTGCTCGGCGCCTTGGTGAGATCGGGAATTTCCCCTTTGTTAATACCCACATTCTAAAACATCACAATTTAATCACAATTACTCGACACGCGAGTGTAGGAAGTAAACTCACTTCGGCAACTTTTAAGAATTCGCCGACACGATCCATTCTTGTAAGGAACTTCTTGTAAATGTCAAGCGCCTCTTTGCACTGCTTCTTGTTCATATCAAAGAACTTCTCGAGCAAGTTGATAATGCCGCTATTGTAGCACGCGAACAGTCGAATCAGATCGCCAAAGAGGTACATGAAACACTTATTGATGACGCCATTCGTGAGGTCATTCGAGGTGCAATCGAATTCTAGCAGTGCGTCCAATTGGTTTTGAAGTACAGGCAGCGTTTTAAGAAGTTTGTCTGTGTGCATTGTGCGCAAAACTCCATCATCATTACTGCAACAATCAAACGCACAATAATTAATCGAGCAATTTGCATACGTTTCGCTAGCTTACCTTCGCTTTTTGCAAAAATCAAATGCAACCGTCCGATATGATAACGCCTTCTCATTAATATAATGTGCATATCGCCTGATAAATGGCGACATGTCGTAACCTAAAGCATATAATTAATTATCACCTAAATTCCATCACTTGAACAACACTAATTCTTTTTTTTTTGCAAAGCAACAACAGCAACTACAGTTGAAATAATATTGAACTATTGATAAACAAAGTTAATATTGATATGAACTTTAAACATTATTAATAATTGTTTTACAATGTGTGTTAATTAAGCTCACACATTCGTTCAAGTGTTGTTAATTTTCAAATGCAAATTAAAATGTATTTCACACAGGCATCGCCACTTACCAGTCTTAACATTCAGTATCCCTTTGAAACAAAAGAAAAGTAGTATTAGATTCTCAAGAACTATGTACATAATGTTAATTATGATCTATGGCAAAGACGTAGGAATGTCATTAGTATTGGAAAAAGCAATAACCTAATATTTGAATTTAATAGCTACATTTCAGTGTTAATACAACTAATTGCAGCAATTTTAATGGAAATTTTAAATAACAAAAGAAATTACCTTGTACTCCACCTTTGTCTAGGAAATTACTCAATTGAAAACTGCTATTGCTGGATGCCAAATATTGTGTAAATCTCTGAAAGTACAAAAATGATATTAGATTACTTGGAATGTGTAAATTTAATGGGATAAAATATTAATTACACATTCTCCTAGAACATTTAGCAAATTTCATCAGGAATATTGCAATATAATCAAGCATGAGGGTAGTACTAATAGCGAATTTGTAATTTCGGTAGTCAAAATTATCTTTCGGTTAATTTAAGCTACGAATTCATCAATCAATTTTGTTACTTAATAATAACCAAGAGACAAGCAATTATGTCACTGTAATATGCGTCGTTCTTATTATGCAAAAGCACTTTCTCCAAGACGCTGCAATTCAATTCGAGCGCTTGCAGTACAAAGAGCAATTCAAAAGCTTGTCTAGGTGCCAGTGAACTCAATCCTTTTACTGTCGACGGTGGTATCTATCCACGCTTGATTTGCATATTATAGAACGGTGTACAAGATTATTGATCAAGTCACATTTTAGCGTCGATGGCATTTAAAATGGATTTTATGCAATCTTAATTAAAATATCCATTTAAATCGATAATGAATACTCTCTGACATATTCTGAACTACATATTTATGATAATTTCACTAATTTTTCTAGTGTTAAAAAATTAGTTTAATAAAATATTTAGAGTAAATCCTTTTAATTCTTTCAAATGGAAAAAAATAATAAGTATCGACATTTTTGAGTGTCTTTTCTCTTTTTATATGGATTTTGCTCATAATTTAAAACTAATAATCTAATTTTCTTGATAAAGTTCAACATAATTATGAAATAGATTAATGGGTAGCTTGTTTAATAAGTGAAGAGTATCCATATGCTTAAGATGCATATGAACACAATTGCAAATTACACGGCATTGTCTAGACGAGCAATTGAGCTGCTACGTGAAGCGAAGAGTGCGCTCGCTCTCCACTTCAGAAATTGTTGTGCACCACGTCTCGTTTCTATTATCATAGCAACAAAAAACAGCAGCAGCAGCAGCAGCAGCAGCAGCTTCTTTTGTACGGTAGGTATGTGCATTGCGATGAGAGACACGAAATGAATAATTTCTTCGCGGAATGCACAGAAGGAAATAGATCTCGTGCTGCGGTTTTAAAGTAATGAATGGATCTTTCACACTGTTTACAGCCGCAACAAGAAATTAGATGAGATGAGATGAGATGAGACGTGAAGTGATATGCGGAAAATTGCAATTTCTGAAGGAGAAATGCGGCGTAATGTAATTGCGAATTGCGAATATGCACTTACTTCATTCCCATGGCACATTATATGATGGACTGTTGTTAATGCTTTGTACACTACGACCCAGTTTGTGTTTTGTGAGCGTTCAATGAGCAAATTTGCTAGCTGTGGTATTGAGACGTTTGGTTCATTTGTACATTGTACCAAATCTGTAATAAACAAAAATATTATTATTAGTTTCACAATAAAAAAATATATATATCAATACAACGCACCACATGGTTAATTTTTCTAAAAAAAAAAAAAATTTTGAAAATTTAATTTCTAAAAAGACCTAATCCCCGAAAACATTTTCCAGCTATAATTCTTTTCATCCCTGTCGAGTAAAGAAAATCCTCAACTATCTTATTTCATCAGCTATGTAGTCTCATTACTACCTTTTTTGATTTTTTCCTTCTTAATAAAAATTCCCCTGTTGCAGACTAGTTTTATCTACAACACAATAACTAACGTAACGTAACTACACACTTTACAAATCCGAATTTTTAAACCTATTTAACAATTAAAATAAGATAATGTCAACAAGTTAAATTTATATTTAGCTTTTTGTGTTTTATTTCACACGTGATGATTCAAGAATGAATTACATTCAAACGATTTAACCACCCACTGTAATAAAACAGAATGGTGACTGATGATAGTTTATCATTTTGCTGGCTCGCCTCTTCGTCTGTTTCCTATTATATTTCGTTGATAATGCCGTAATATCAACAACACCGAGCCCAACAGGCATGCGTTCAGTCGGCAAAGCCTCGCAAAGTTTTAATCTCGAATTAGCTGCAACAGCTTGGAGAGGAATTAAAAACGACAAGGAACGCGCGTCTTTGACTGCAATTTTACAAAGGTTAGAGTTCATACACCACTAACAACGATGGAGTACAATCGTTCAATGCACGAATTGAAAATATCGTAAAAATCTAGGACATGACTCACGATTTGCTTTAATAGTTAAGTTCGCTGTAACAAAATGTTTTGCTGTTTCAAATATTGCAAGCTTTAGTAAATAGATAACTTATATTTGCCAATGATAATACTTCGGCAAGAGAAACTTACTTAAAATGCTACGCTGAATTGCTACAAAATCAACCAATTTCTAAAGCCGTTGCTGACAGGTAATGAAAAGTGGTTCACGTAGGACAATGTCAAGAAACAATGGTTGCGGTCGAACCACGGTGGGCCCAGAAAAACGGTGATAAAACCAGGATTGATAACTAAGATGGTATGGCTGGGTTCGTCAGGATTTTCCAAGGAATTGGCTAGAATGAGCTAGTTCTCTATGGTAAAACGCCAAACCACACAAATTTTGAGACAAGCGCCGGAAAGTCCGGGAGCTTGATTCTGACGTTTTTATGCATCCACCTTATAGTTCGGACCTGCATAAAGTGATTACCCTCAGTTCCTGTCCATGGGGAATAATTGTGCCGGTAAAAAAGTCGTTTCTGGAACGGCATGTCAAAATCGACTTTTTGAGTGTTTTGAAAATAGAGACGAAGACTTCTATGAGACAGCATCTGATTATTAACCTTTTTGTTTAAAGATATAAAATTTTAAACAAAAGTTTTAATTGGCCTAATTCCTTCTAACAATGAAACTTAATACACATTTCATTATAATTATATCCAAATTCGAACAGTTGTCAGACTACTTACTGTATTAGAATGGTAAAAGAACAAGCAGGAAAGTATTCATTAGACCGGTTTATAAATCGATGATTAGGTGTCACAAAAATTGATAAGGTCATATAGTGTGCATAAATATCTCGTCTTATTCAACAACTTGTTTAACGTAATGAGCGTGCAAAATTTATTCTTGGTGTGCGATTAAATAAATTCTTGTGGGAAACGATTGCAAAAGAGGTCACGGTTACAGTTATGCATTTATCAAGATATTTGATGAATTTTTAAAACAATTATGAATTATTGTTTAACCATTAACGAATGAATTATCTGTTGTTATCAAATGCGGCAGGCGGCGAATAGTGTTTGATGAGAAATAATATTATAATGAGTACATATATAGTGCATATGAGCTATGCAGTATCAATCAATCGATACATTTGTGTGACCTAAAACACAAATAATTGATGGCTGATGTTAAATGAATGAATGAATAACTCGCACTGCCGTCTCTTCGAATACAATAAATAAATTACATTCGGCTGCTAGTGTTCTATTTTCGTTTTTGAACTTTAATAATGTGTCACTTTCGAATAGTTCAATTGTATTTATGACACGTCTCAACGCAGGTAGTGTTAACTAACATTATGCAGGCTAAAACTGATTTCTGTGTTTGCTGAACTATTCCTAGTATTTTTAATCAATTATTTTCAATTATATTTCTGTCATATAAAATCTTCCATACAAGAAGAGAATTCAAAATCGGATGATTCGTTTAAACGTTACAAACGATTGTTCCTGTCTTTTCACGGATTGATCACAGATTGACAATTTTAGAATATTTCCATTTTAGTTTAACAAATTTCGGTTTTTCTACAATCGATAAAAGCAAAACTATTGATATGTTGCTTCCCATTTTTTTATCACCAATCTATTCATTATTCAAGAATACATAACAAAAATTTCATTAAAAAAATTAAATGTCCGGAAGTTAAGCATTAGTAGTAGTTCTCTGAATTAGAAGAGAAAAATAAAACACACGTCCATTTTGTCACGATTCCGGCCAACAAGAAACAATATTCTTGCAAAATGGCAGATACTCAAATAAAAAGTTAATTTTTTCAGTCATTTAGTAACTTTCCAGAATTGTTTAAACGTAGTAAAAAATGGAAAGATGTGTGTTAGTCGGTTCCTACCATCAAGAGAATCGGCCGATTAGAACTTGTGATTTTATGACAAACGTTGCGAAAAAAAGTAGTTTCGAGAAAAACGCGTTTAAAGTTTTCGTGTTACTCCAACAGCTCGAGTTGCTACTGCACTAAAATGACTATAACTTTTAAAATAATTCGAATTTCACAAAATCCCTTTAGGAAAATATTTTTCAATAACTAAACTATCCAAATATATGAAAAAATTTTCGATTATTTTAAAATTCTAGACTAGAATACCCCCTCCCTTAAAAGCTTTGATTTCAATGAAAACAAAATTAATCAGGGTATCAAAATGTACTCATTACGTAAAAGTTTTGTATCTAAATATGGAAGCTTCCCAGCGTCATTAAAATCAATACTTTTAACACATTTTTACTTTAGGTTAATTTTCAATCCGAAATTTACTATGAGTTTGAGAGTTCATATCTCTAAAACGCGTCGATAGAAAATTATAAAATTTATGGAAGCATTAGTATAACTATCTATCAATAAACCTTCACAAATTGAAACAAATTCCTATGAAGGAATCGGAATTATTCATGTTTTGCTGGAGCGTGTTGTGTACCACTCGAGAATCCATGTATTTCAGGACAAAATCCGAATGAAAATTACAAAATTTAATAGAATAAAATGAAAAAAATTAAAATCTGATAAAACGAGTAATTCAACGAGTAATACATTAAGTAACTAAATTTCAGTACAAATTGTTTAAACTAATGTTGTCCTTCCAAACTCAAAAATAGATAAAAACAAATAAATTTCATAGTTAATTACAGTCAATTCTGTTAAAAACTTTATGTGTAAAAAAATCTACACCATATTCATCACTTTCGCATATCCACAAGGCATAATAGCACATCTCATCACAACATTGCGATAAGGCAATAATTGTCAGCTAGTGAGTAAAATATGTCGAGTACATTTCTATCGATTACGTTACGTTACAATCGCTTGCATTTTCATTGAAACTAGGTGAACAATTCACTGTAATTCTAGTTGAGAATATTATAAATTATTCAAACAGCTTGAGCCTGTGAACCACAAAGATACGATACGAGTGAGTACGTACTTGAGTGACATTTAATTTTAAAATTGCATTTAAGTTTACAATGTTATCAATGAAATTAACCTTGGTAAATAAAAAAGTAAACTCGACACTTATGCGATACATGGTTATACCTACGTTATAATCATGACGAGCCATATTACAGTAAAAAATTCGACGCACTAATTTAGGTACATCTTTTGGAATTGATCTCCCATTTCTTTCGTTTTCATTTCATAAAATTAAAAAAAGACTTTTATCCCGTTATCAAAATTTCTCTATTTCTCTATTAAGTACTCGAATTTTGCATGTAGCATATCCTAAATGATAATTCCATATAAAACAGCCCATTATTAACTTTTGATACCATCCTAAACAAGATGAATAAAAGCATCACTTATGCAATGCGCATCTCCGTCACTCAAGTGAGTAGCACGTTTTCACTTTCGGCATCTTTCACTCGACTTTTACATAATAAAATGTAAAAGTTCTCAACGGAACTTCACTAAGTAATTTTCATACACCAACATGCAGCAGATTTCACTTATAGCAATGCTTTTTATAAACACTTTGTGTCTATGCCAACGTATCTAACGTGATAACACCCTGGTTTAATGTTTATTTTTATGAGAAAATTCACATAGTTTTAACGATTGCAAAATCAATTATTTGGTCAATTACAGGTAAAACAATGGATATTATAGCTGCTATTATAGGTAGGTAAATGGCTACTGCGTGGAACCTCGCAAGAACCAGATTTCAAGTTCAAACGACGTGCCGCGCGCTCTTTTCTAAATGTTTATAAGTGTTCGAAAAATGTCGCCGAAGAAGAATCCGCAAGAAAGCACCTCGAAAAGACTAAAAATGTTCGCACAAATTTAATCAGACATTATTGCAAAGAGCTAATTTAGTACAATGTACTTTTTTCAGCATGGAACGCATTAATATATTTTACATGGATTTATATGCTAAAAATTGCTTCACTTAACGAACGTTTGTTTTAATGAGTAAGGCTCGGAACGAATTAGATTCGTTATGCGAGGTTCCACTGTAGCTAAATCTATAAATAGTCAATCATATCTCTACTTTTTATTTCTAGAAATGATCTCGCTAGTTTAATATTTCACATGTAGCAACGAAACTGCAGTGTACCAACATTTATTTAAGTTGTCTACAGACGGGATGTCTCTCTCGCAACGTTTGTTATCATACATACAACAATGCATGTTATTTTTATGACGTATGCGTTTCACAACGTTTAACATCATAATAATGAGACCTGATAATGAGTTAGTTGTTCATATAATTATCAAGAGTATACTCCTTGCTTTGATGTTTTATTTAAATGAATAAAACGTTGTTGTTGTTTTTTTTGCAAAACGTGGAAACTAGGTTTTTACGCAATATGGTTATCTATTGGATTACAGTATTCTCCTTGCTGGTTTTCTAGTAATGCAATGCCGATGAATGTATTAGTCCGGTTTTGTTTCAAAGAGAAAATACAGTAAGAGGACCTTGAGAGTTCATATACCTACAATGAGTATGCGTACTTGGTAGATACGTGAAAGAACCAACTTAAACTCATCTTCGAATTGCTGATTCAAAGCTCTCCATCGGCATTTTTATGCGTACTTTAATTAAAAGATGCGGAACAGTACGATATTCAGTTTTTGCTTAAAACTACTTTGTAATAAAAATGGAATTGAGTATTGTCCATCTGTTACTAATTTAGTTAACGAATGATAAAAACTCCAAACAAAACAGCACTTTGCTTTTATTATTAATCTTTTTCCCTCATTCTTTTATTGAAGGAATTATTTTCTATTTTGATAAGGTGACCGAACTTGTTTTTCACAATATCAAGCCTGGAGTATTGTAATGGGCAAGGCAAAGTTGTTTTATGTTTTGATAATGCTCTTTTTTAATTTAGCAACAAAAAATGGAGTAATAATACATTGAGGTGATTTGAGACAATGGTTAAGACCCTGAGTAATTAAAGGAAGCAAAAATGGACAATCTGAAAAGCTTCTGTATAGAAATCGGGATGTTGCCTGAATCTTAAAGAAATAGCATAAAGATAGGACCACAGTAATGACCCTTGAGCGCTCGTGGGCAAAAGCACTCTTTGTGAAATATATTAACCCTTAACACTCCGTGGGTTTTGCTACTGCGACATCAGACAATTATTCAGCAACTCCGAAACGTAGCCAAATACATTTGGAATAGCAAAATAAGAATTTCGTTATCTCAGGCGCTCAACAAAAAAATTTCGCAAATTTCGCAAGAGAGCTAAGGGTTAAAAATAAAGATCAACCAGAAGATGATCCAGAAAAACTATTCATGAAATACAGAAGCCGTAAATACAAGACAAATGTGCAAAAAAAATAGCAAAATTATATTGCTTTCTTAAAAATCCTTCAAAAATTAGACAAATTCTTCATTTGTGCTTAATTTTGAATCATGTATCGACTTATTATGTTTAACTCCAAACTTATCACATTGTTAAGAACTATGTACGATTACGATAAATGCAACAAAAACAATTTAATTAATGTTACACAATTAACAACTAATCGTAATTGAATTGTGCAAGTTTTAAGTGGTTTGCGGTGTTGGAGTTCTTCTTCCGATAGCAAACTGCGCTTTCGCACGAGATTAATACAACAACAAAAAGCACGTTCTCACCGAACGCGCACGAAATCTAATAGAAGAACTCACACAATTGCAAAATGCTCAAATACGTTAAGAACTTGTGCAAACTTTTCGAGTTTACGAATTCATTCTCCTTTTTTGCTAAATCTAAAAACACACAGAAATCACTTGACTACTTTTAGTTTCTATTCGCACAGCAATGGCACAAAATTAAATTTAATTATCCTTCATGTTTTCTCATTAAGAAAATGCACAAGTGGCAAAAACTTTGATTTTTAAAAATTTTATTTTACGCGCATTTAAATTAATGTACTTTTTTTCCGCGTGGAACGCATTAATGCATTTTACATGGATTTATATGCTAAAAATTGCATCGCTTAACGAACGTTTCCTTCATCGAGTAAGGCGCGGAACGAATTAGATTCGTTATGTGAGGTTCTACTGTACTTCGTTATCAATATTAACTCATAATTTATTCACGCTGTAAATAGCAATGTAAAAAACGCCAAAGATATCTAAATTATTTCCAATTTATAAAGTTTGAAAATATGCAATTGCACTTGAAAATGTAAAGTCATTAAAATTTAGTTGACACTTCATCAACGGCAAAGCAACAAATTGTCAATGCTCGTTAACATAATTGCGTTTCGCTCTTCGAACACGTCCGCCGCTCTTCAATTACGCGAACAACTGAACTGAATCGCAATTGCAATGTGCTTAAAAGACAAATAACCTACATTCATTAAAGTATTTTTAGCATTTCTGGAAATATCTGAATACTAATGCTAATTGTATAATATTTTACACTTAGTTGTGCGTTTAAACGAGCCGTACCTTACTTATATGAGTGGCAATGCAAATTTGTAGAGCGATCAATTTTATCGGATGAAAACTCGCATAGGAGCGATTAAGAGGTTATTTATATGCATAGAAAATGAATCAGAGGTAAAAGAGACTGCGATTGCGAGTGCGTTGCATTTTGCACGACCTGTAACGAGGTTAAATGTTTTAATAGGATACGAGACTAAATCAATTACGATTGCATTTAAATTACGCAAAAGCTACACTTGTCAAATTTTTAACAATTTATGATAAAGTCAGCTTTTTCATAATAATACAAAATTTCTTCTTCTTACGTAATAAAGACGGGTTAATCGCCACGAAATCGTAATTCATGGTGTATGTGGCTGCCCAAAAGAGCTGTGATAAGCGATATCGGGTAGCAACTATTGTGATTCATTCTGATATTAAAAGTGGGTGGTCCGAATTAATATCGGTAAAATTTAAACAATGAAACAAGTTAGTATATTGAGAAAAGTAGATGTAAATGTTTCACTGACATTGAAAACTAAATCCATTTTTCTCAACCCCCGTTACACCTGATTGCCGCAATGATAAATCTCGTTCGTTCCTTCAGTACCTTAAAAAACCTTGAGTGCCTTAATTTTGTTGAAAATGAATTAATTTTCTTCTAGTCTTGTAATTTAATAAGTTCCTCTATAAATAAGACCACAGATATTACATTAAATTTAGTTCTTTTAAACGAAGATAATAAAGAAAAAATGTCCTTGCTAAAGTTACTAAATATTCAGTAGGTATGCTTAAAAATCATGATAAGGCGTATAGGAAGTTTAATTAAACTTTACTGAAAACAGCGTGAAATTTTAAAAAAGCATAAGCGAGATAAATCACATGAGTATTGCGAATCAATGCAGAAAATTGATGACCCGCATGAAACGTAATACAATCGAGGAGAATACGATTGCTGATCCTGAACTGAAATGACTGATGCAATAAATCAAATGAAAGATTCGAACCGATCGTTCATTGAAGCTGTCCTTGCAATTGCGACTGAAAAACAAAATTTCATTCAATACAAAAGCTTTTGCTTTTGCAGTTAATTCAAAACGCGAATTAAATAATTTCATTCTCTTTCATATTGATTAAATCAAAATGAAAAACAAAAATCAATTTTATAGTTATGCAAGAAAAAAAACCTCGAAATTATCTAAAAACGAATGAAGCTATTTTCACTTATCAAAAGTAAAATTGTTTAATAAATAAGAAAATGAAATTTACCATTAGCAAATTTCAAAATTTATCATCTCATTCTTTATAAATATTTTCATTGCCACTTTCAATACTTTTAATAGTTGTCAATACTTATTGTTAAATTAGATGAGCTAAATGTGCCTACGCACGTAAAACAGTATGGCGTAACGCAATGTTTACTTGACACACTGAACTGCATGCAAGCGACGACGCGCCGAAAACGAAATGATTCGAAAGTGAAAGACCTTGATTTATATTTTTTGCATGATTAATCGACAAAGCTGCTACACGTTGCAAAGTGGCTTTGCGCATTTATTTTTAAGACCAATTTGCTGCAACTTCGCCTTTTCCAGTTTTCAACATCGAGTTCGAATAACTTACAATATAATGTCCAATAGTCTTTAATATTATTGAAATGATTCATGCCATTCTAGCCAATTTTATAAATGTGACATTGTGTTCGTTCTCCAATGCATTTCTGTGGGAAATTTCAAGTGAATCATAAAATAAATACGGATGTTGTTTCGTTAAACCACTGAAAGTACCTATAAGACATCCAGTAAATTGATAAAACTTTATCTTATAATGCTTAGGATGTACGGTTTCGGCCCGAACACCAGGATGTAAAATAACAAGCATCTTTTTAGATTTCTCATATTATTATTTCTGTGTAATAAAATTCAATATCTTATAAATCCGATCAAGTTATTTAAGTACATGCCGCAATATCAACAACTTGGGAAGAATGAGAATAATTCAAAATGTTTCATCCTCAAAAGAATTTTCTTATTTCTGCGAATTCTATGTTCAAACCACTTTAAGCATAAAGTTATTGTCCCTGTGATACAAAATTTTGCGCAGACGCAAATAACTGCGCTTAAAAGTGCGTAATTTTTAAACTATTCAACCAATTTTGTTGCGGTAAATGGAATTCTGTAAGTGTTTTATGAATCAATCAAATTTTGCCCTAGAACACCGTAAAATACATTTCAATTGGGTTTAAATGGCCATGTACGAACTTTCAACTGCAAACTCGTTGGAACTATTTGTTATAATTGCTAAGAAAACTTAATATTTTTTCAATGCAAGTATTAACTGGACTTTATGCCAAATTGGAACTTTGCAAATACTGGGACGATCTTACACCACTGCACCTTAATTTCAATTTCATTAGAACTCCACCATAATAACCTACCATAGTCATAATGAATTATTACACTGGCATTTGATTAAAATTAAAATTATATAGGCGTAAAATTACTAATTAAATTCATATATGACGAAGCGCACTATGAGGTGTGATTGTTATAAAAATGATTTGCAATAATTAATTTAATTACGTAACTGTCCAAGCATTGGGCAGAAATGTTGTTAATTTAAACCAAGCCTTAATAGCTTAGCGCCTGGCCTTTGCAAAAGCATCACAAATGTGATTAATTCTTCATCTTGCGCTGGATGAATCTAATGCCTTAAAATCTCACGATCTTAACACCTTCGTTACACAAATTGTTTAAGGAGCCCAGCATTAAATCAATTTACATTTACAAGTGCCATTAATAACATGGTTCATAAGAACTAAGTCTTTTAAACATTTTGACATTTCATGGATGTAGTTTAACCGACTTTAATAAATGTATATTTTGAGTTAAGATATCGAGTTTACTTAAATCAATGAAAGGACAAGTAAAACGTGTTTCTGACGAATGTAGCTGCGAAATACTGTTCCGTTTCTGAATGTAAATAGTGACGAGGTATTTTCGTCATTTCGAAATCTAAAAATATCGCGCGCAACATTGAAGCAGCCAGCATTCAGGAAATTCAGTAAGTGAAGTAAGTAAGAAACTAAGTACCCAACCCAAAAGCACACAACGTGAACATACTCTCCGTTAATTTCACACTAATATGTACTTCAAACGTTATTTTAAAAAGTCATTCAGTTTTCCACTCGTTCTAAAAATGCACCTAAAGTTTGACATTAATCAAAGACAAATGCTGCATTTTTAAAATGTTCAAGCATAATATTTTTTGTTTTTGCAACACTATTGAGAAATATTCTCGTTTAGCGAAGAAGTTAAAACGGAATGCTGGAAATTTGAACACAAAATTTCAGTTTTTATACCATTTTCACTTCTACTAGCTCTCCTCATTATAAACAATTGGTGAAAATTTGTGGTTGATCAAATTCATAGTTTTTGATGCTTCTTAGCTATCAGATTTGTAAATTCGTAAAGAATCTTTTCTATTTTATTGCATTCTCAAATTGATTCATGTTTTAGTAAACGCTTAAAGGGACATTTTGCTTTCCATTTTTTTGTCACTCATTTATTCATTATTCAAGAATTCGAAACAAAAATTTTATTAAAAAAATAAATTTCCCGAAGTTGCGTACTTGAAGTAGGCAGGAAAAATAAAACACCGTGTTCTTCTTACGATTGCGACCTTTCTGGTGATCCGAAAAAAATAACCCGGGTAGATTCTTGTTTAGCATAAACGTCATTATGATAGGAGCCATGAAAATCCGCAAGAAACAATGTTCTTGCAAAATGGCAGCTACTCAAATAAAAAGTAACTTTTTTCACTCATTTTGTAATTTTCCAGAATTTTTTAACGTCGTAAAAATTGGAAATTTGTTGGTTTTGTTGGTTCCTACCATAGGGAGATATATGAAGAATTTTCAGGCCAAATTTCAAGCGAATCGGCCGTTTAGAACTTGAGATTTTATGACAAACGTTGCGAAAAAAGTAGTTTCAACAAAAACGCATTTAAAGTTTTCGTGTTGCTCCAACAGCTCGAATTGCTACTACACTAAATTGGCTATAACTTTTAAAATAATTCAAATTTCATAAAATCCTTTTAAGTAGACATTTTTCAATGACTAATTTTCGATTTTTTAAAATTTCTGCACTAGAATACCCTCTTTAAAGCAAAATTCAATCTAAATATTTTAAACATCGCCAAAAATATTTTTAAATACCACTGGAACAAAACTCCAATGACGTCATCCGTATAAAAACAACAAAGCAGGTACTTTTTCGAGTGAAGAAATTTAAGCTCATTTATATGCAAGATTGACCGACGCTGATTGCGGGTGTGTTCTTGCCGATTTATTCCACGTTCGTATACATACACTAAATGCTTGTTGGCCGGTAATATTCGCATGCAATAAACAGAAATAACAATAATACGGAAATTTACGCGTGCGTACAATCGAACGCGCTATGAATATGAGGTGTAAATACATCAACAATTCAAACTGAATTGTGAAACGTAGCGTAGCGCGCAGCGTAGAGCAATAATAACAATAATAAGTACGTATGTAATTGAACGGATGGAAACAGGAAAAACACCTCGTTGCATTCAGAATACTATGGCGGAGTAATTCAGTTAAATTCATTTGTAAATGGAGCACGAGCGTTGCCAACTATGAAATGAGATTAATTCCACTCAATGAATGTTTTAACGTCCGAATGAAATTTGTAGGAAAATGAACAATAGGTTAAAAATTAATTATTTCCCTTTTTAGCTAACACTTAACGGAAAAGCAAAGTTAATAAAACCAAAAATGTTCATACAGCAAAGTGAAGTAGGTGTTAAGTTTTTCTACTAAATTAGTAGAATTTCAAATACATGTGTCATTCCAATTGAATAATTAATATTGAGGACCAAAGTAGAAGCATTTTGAATTGTTGAACAATAGAACAATCAATCAATATCAGCAAACAATACAATAATCCAGTCAAATTTTATTTTTTTGCTAAACTGGTGCCAATATCATGAATCGATTTTTAATTCGAATTGCGCATAGGTTGAGTAAATAGGGGGTGATGGGAGTCACTTATGCGATATTTCAAAGGTGATTCCTATGCTCGCTAAATTTTCTCCTACTTGTTTTAATATTATAAAAGGTTTTATCTCAATCTAACTCGTTTACTTCTCATATTACGTTTCTCCCGCACATTTTTTAAACACTATTAAAGTACATTGAACAGCGGGATTTGACTGGACAAAATCGATAAATTAAATATCAATATTTTTCAAATTTTCTTTTTACCAATCGATAGAGGAATATCTGAATTTTGTTGAATCGAAAATTTGATTTAAATCGGACCGATAGTTTAACAAGAATTTAACGATAAAGTTGAACAATTATTTTATCATACTTGGAACAAATACTATACCCTTGATTCAAAATTCATTTCCTAAGCTTCATATGGACCGATAAGAAAATGGTTTTCACTCGTAATAAGAAGAACTCATGTAGAATAACGTCAAACTAGAATTATCATTTACGTGATACAATTTGATGTAGAAATTAATTTTTCAAAATTTACTGTTTGTTGTCGAAATATATATTTTCCAAAGGTCTTCTACTAGGTTGTGCTATTTGGTGCCACATTGAATTTACTACCAAGTTGTAGATAATATTCTGAAGAATCTGATCAGCTAAGTCTGAATTGTGCCATTTGCTGCCGAACCGAGTTATTGAACCATTCGAAAGATTATTAGATGTAGTTTATACACACCCAAAGTATGTTAATATAGGCTACGAGCGTTTACATGAAAAGTAAATCTCGACCCAGAAATTGTTCAATTTTCTTGCTAAATTATTGCTAATTAATTAATTTCGCGATTATCGTAATCACAAGATACGCACGTAAAACGTATTGCAATAAATTAGATAAACAACAACAGCAACGTCAATGACAAATTGGTGACAATGAACGTGGAACACCTACACACGTCCGGAACGTGCGAGCGAATGCCCTGCCGGACACATTGCAACAATTTGGCCAGCCTTCAAAAATCGCTCTGTAAATTTAGTGACCGTCACACTGCCTGCCGCCTCCCATACATTTGCTCATCCGTGTGTTCACGCCGTGAATGCACATGTATTCGACATGATAAACAAACATATTGATCGAAACAACGTTCAGCGACGAAGTTCAATGCTATAATTGCTACATTTTCACTCTATTCGTTGCGCTCTTATTTGCCGCCGCCGCTGCGCTGTCGATGTGCAAATAGAAATCGAACTACCAACTACTCTGACTACGATCCATTGCTCAATTAATTCTAATTAACTCATCAATTTACAATCAATATTTCTCCGTCATACTATAGTTACTCATTTTTAAATTCTATTCAAATTAAATAATTCTATTCCCCTCAAGCAGTTTTAAGTATAAATATTAAATTAACCATGAAAAAAATGATAACAGACATTCTACAATTGCATGATTAGTAATATTGGGGACAAACGCGTGTGCTTTTCGTATTTGAATTGTTGGATTGCGTTCAATGTGTAAATCACATGCCAATGTTGTCCTTGATATGAAATTGTATGATGATTTATTGTGGTGGCGCGTAGTACAATTTGAAATACAGTGGAACCTCGCATAACGAACGCCCCACATAACGTGTGAATTGCTTAACGAACAACACAAATCGTAAAATAATGACTCACTTAACGAACGTCGTTTCGCATTACGAACGAATTTATCTTGTTATTATTGTATTAAATGCAAACCTAGCTTATACTAATTTTATCATAGTAATGTTGGGACCTCTTAGTATACAAAAAAGTTCAAATTCAGTAAGAACCAGATTTCAAGTTTAAACGACGTGCCGCGCGCTCTTTTCTAAATGTTTATAAGTGTTCTAAAAATGTCGCCGAAGAAGAATCCGCAAGAAAGCAGCTCGAAGAGACTAAAAATGTCCGTACAAATTTAATCAGACATTATTGCAAAAAGCTAATTTAGCACAATGTACTTTTTTCAGCACGGAACGCATTAATGCATTTTACATGGATTTATATGATGAAAATTGCTTCGCTTAACGAACGTTTCCTTTAACGAGTAAGGCTCGGAACGAATTAGATTCGTTATGCGAGGTTCCACTGTACTTAATGATTTTCATCAAAAATTACGTAAATACATTTCAATACGGTATTGTTCTGGACGATATTTTGTTAATTGATTTACGCATGAAGGCCATCAATCTCTGTTTTTTCATATAAAGATTTACAATTTTTCGTATCTGATAAACTGAAAATATTGGGGAAGAACATTAGCAGATACCACATTATACCAAGAACAATTAAATTTGGTATTGCTTATTTAGTCTTTCAGAAAATATTTTACAAATTCATTCGACTCTAGCAACGAATAAATAATTAAAATTATTTACTCATTTCGGGATCCTAAACACAAATTAGACATGAATAACTATTTTGAAAAATCTTTTCGAAATTGCAATTTCGGTAATCAACACTATTCGGGAGCAATAAATCTGATTAATATCTAATTAAAACTAGTGTTTGAACGAAAGGTTAAATAAATAATTAAATTATTTAATCATTTGTGGATCCTTAACAGAAATTAGAGGTGAATGATTTCAATACGAGTAACTTCCGCACGATATCGACCAAATTGAATCAGTTCAACATCCTTTCGATCAAATTATCAAATTATTATAAATTTAACTTCTTAGCTTCTATTGAACAACTAAGGATATTATTAGCTAGTCATTTCTTCAATCAACGTGATTGAAACACGAATCATAAAAATATTTAATCAACTGAGAATTATTTAGATAAAATAATCCTAAGATAAAGATAAAAAGCTTTTAAATTATGACAACTACATTCTGATGTACACTTATGACAAATAATTATATAATTTGTTAATATTATCCAAGTGTCAATTTAATAATAAATAAGATCCAAAGCATTAGAATTCGTTCGAGTCGATTCCAAGAAATAAATTACCACATGTATTGCGATTCAAATTACATTGCAAAAGATGCATATGACCGTGATTCATCATTAGTTTATTTTCGCAGTATAAATTAAAGTCATTTTAATAACCGGGAATGTTTTGTTTATACATTGTATTACACATTATAAAGCAGTGCTTCCCAAACTCCTTTGGTCTACCACCTATTTTTCAAACAAACAAAATAACGTTTTCTATCAAAATTAATTACAATAAGAGGGGCGGTGGTCCCACTTTGCGAACCACTGTTATCAAGTATCAATTAAAAAGAAATTCCACACATTATAAAAATAACATGTATAAAGTGAATTTATAAATTGAATAAACACTTTCAAAGCGAATTATTTAGAAATAAAATGCTTCGAAGAAATAAAAATACCATTTACTTTAAGTTAAAGCCACTTTCCTAATATGTTGAATATCTAATTAACAATATGCAATGGGAATTCCTAAAGATAATACACAAAGGAAAACTGAAGATGAATGAAGATAACATCATCATTTAATGAATTAGTAAAACAGAACGATTAAAACTGATTGAACCAAATAAGTGAATTCTATTTTCGGACGTGTATTAGATGCAGTTTAAGGTACGCATAGCAATATGTTGCAAAGTACAACATGTACGCACACGCGTGGTTTATGTAATAATAGTGTATGCACATCACGTACATTTTGTCGTTTTCCTTGGTTTGACTTTGACCAGACAATAATAATGTGAATGTAAATAATTTCATCAAAATTTTAAAATAGCCGGAATAATAAATGTAAAAACACTATAACGCTGTAGCTGGGGTGCTTAAACAGTCAATAGCGTACATTTTTATAAAAAGTATAGGACAAAACGGGCCAATGAACCCTGATATCCAGAAAATTACACGTCCGCGAAATAAGAAAATCAGTTCTCCACCCCTTCTGCACCTACCCCACCTTGTATGAATTGACAGTAGTCTTTTGTTTTCACACCTTTGAGGACCTCACAGAGTTATTATAAATTATGAAGAAGCCAAAAGAAATGACTAAAACTTAAAAACACGAAAAAATAATTAAATCGTTTCGGTTTGGACACCCCTGATCTATATCAATTTCAGTTATAATAACTGCAAGAGCATCAACAAATTCTCTATTTAAATAAATTATCGATCCAAATACCCATTCACAAATATGCCTAAAAACATTGGTTTTTAGGTGTGAAAGTGAAAAATGTTCAGGAAACTTTCCTTGAAGAAGTTTCTCACAACCCATAAATTACTCAATCATAATTTATCGCAAGAAGAAAGTAAAGTGGCGGAAAAGTATGAAATAATTCTCCATTCATTAGCCGTAACTCGGAACACAAATATTCTCATCATCTTCACATTTCGTAATGTGCTTGATATAACCATAAACAAGATAAACAGTTAAATAATTATAATAGTTAACACTCCTATTCATATATTCACGTATCTGTTAACGTTAGATATTTCCGGGAATATGCGATAAACCGATCTCGCTTCTGAAATTATTAATGTTCAACGACACTCGATTAAGATATGTATAAATACAGCAATTACAACTGCATATTCATTATGTCATAATCTACATACCAATCCCCCTAAAAAATCAAAAATTCAAGAACCAAAATTTCTTTGATGTAAATTACTCATAATACTTTTAGAACATATACAGGGCGTTTAAAAGATTGAATCCGCTGCAACCGATAAATATTACATTTATTTACTGCAATAGCATAAGATCACCTTGAATCTCACTTTCTAATAAACAATGCAACTCTCAGTATGGTGATATTTCGCAAGCATTTCCTTGAAAAGAGAAAACCTCTCGCGTTCAACATTCTACCGTTAGTCGTTCTCACCCAAGAAAACGAATTATTGCATATCTTAATACATAACGTAAGTTTAATACTCGTATCATACGGATTTCTTTGAACTTTTCATTTTACACTCATTTGTTTAATGTAAATTGAATGAATCACACATTCATTACATTCTCCCGTGTGTTGAATAATAGCAATGTGTTTGTATTGTTCCAACTTGCACACTGAAATGATTCAAATGTCAATTGTGCAGATAAAAATATTGCCAACTACTTTATCGACAATGCAGCATACCGTATCGCATTCCATATAAGAGAACAGGTTTAACCAAATGTTTCTAACCGCAAAAAGAGTTCACCTTAATGCGTTTTCTAGAATATGCATGTCAGCTGATGAAATTCGTATCTGCGCGCTGGATAAATTGATAACGACAGCTGAACAGCGACACGTCGACGACGTAATAAGCAACATGTTGCTGTTTGCAATACTAATTAATAAGCAAATTGGCGCAAACACGGTGAAAGGCTAATTTGCTGCCTACAACGTACGTGTGCGTAAAGTAGTCGCATTCCGCGGTAGAAAAAGAGACAAGGTGTTGTTACTCACATTCAAGATGCTTCTTCTTTGGCGGTATCATCTCCTCGGTGGTCGCCTTGCATACCGCCTTCGCCAGGCCCTGGCCGGCAATGCTGTGCTTCGCCGCCAAGAGTCTATCGTTTATCGTCTGTCCTGCTAGCCGACCGGCCATCTTCGCATCAAAGAGTATCCCCGGTAACAAAATCCCAAAAGGCAATCGCTGTCCGCCGCTGCAGTGTGCACTGAATGTGGTTGTAATTACGGTAGCACCAATTCGATTCGTATGCACCAGTCGCACTACGCCACAGCATGAATAATACCGCGGAGACGTGCAATGTTTGCTTGTTGTTGAGCCCGCCGAAACAGCACAAAAACGCCCGACGACCGAGCACACGACGAGTGCAGGAGTGACTACGATAAACTACGCTGTTGCAATCATGTGAACCGCGCACCACGTAATGAACTCGCGAGCTTGGATTGTAATTCACTGCCCGCACACTGCCGAACACTTGCCGCGGCAAATCATCGACTTCCACTTGTTTACTGCACTTGCTGCGTGCTATTCAACCGGTGGCTTCGTTATCGGCAGACATACAAATAGAAAACGAAATAGGATTCGTCTCTTATAATTGCACTGGCGTTACCAAACAAGCAAATTCATAATAAAATTAAACCACTGTAATTTTGGCAATTGAATAATAGACGTGTCTAATCGGAATTCTAGTGACGGCTGTATCCAATGAGGGCAGCACACTACAGAGCGAGAATTTTTGAAAAATTCAAATCGATCTGTAAATCTTCACTTTAAAAATGTAGAACTGCAAATATAATGAATTAACAACGACTGTAAACCGGTTAAGTGAATGTTTTGACTTTGTGTCTTAATGTCACTTGAATACTTGTCAAAATTCGTTGTTGATCAACTTGTAACCAAATTTTTATAATGTTTCTGTTATTGTCTCATAAATTGTTATAAATAATTTAAATAAACATTCAAACTACATTAAACCATTTTACTCACATTTACTACATATTGATGGAGGAATATGTAATGTGTATGAAGGCCATACATGTACTCACCGCTCTTCATACATTTACTTCCGGATCATTTAACCACATTACCGGAGTTTATTTGGAACAACACAAGCGATGGCAACCAAATTGAAATTATATATCGGCAGGCGAGTAAGTTTTTAACTTTATTAATGCAAAACAATAATCACTTTCCGTGAGGAGTTAACCTCAAATTTCTAGTTCACATGCAGCCGTATGTTTCATGGCGCTGAACTCTAGGAAAATTCAAAACTTTTCAAAGTTATAACTTTTCAGATTTTGGATTGCATAAATAAAAGCGCATCTTTATCATTGCCCCAATTAAAATCATTGATTTATGTGCATTCAAAACGTTCCAATGATTTTGAACTGGCGATACCCTTATCTGCGTTGGAGCAATTAATTGGGCCAAGCAATGTGCAGAAATTAGATAAAATGAAACCTGATGACATTATTAAACAGATACATGTTGCGCCCAGTGCACATGATAAACCCAAAAATGTATGCTTTCAAATCCAAAAAGATATTTTTATCAAGGAAGTGGTTGAGCATTGCACACAACGCGATATTGCGCAGAAGAGAGAAAATGTCGTAATCGAATTCAGTTCACCAAATGTTGCTAAGCCTTTTCATGTAGGTCATCTAAGGTCTACGATTATTGGCAACTTTATGGCAAATCTACATTCATACATGAACCATAAAGTTACACGTCTTAATTATTTAGGTATTGTTGAATTACCTCATTTAACACCAACAATTCTAATGGCAAAATTATTTACAGGTGACTGGGGCACTCAATTTGGATTCATCAAAGTGGGAATTCAAGAACTGAAACATACCGACGAAGATATTGCGAAAAATCCACTTGAAATTCTATTCAAGTCATATGTTTATGCGAATCGTCTAAGTCAAAAGGACACCACTATTCTGGAGAGAGCAAAACAAGAGTTTTCCAAGCTTGAATCTGGATCATTAGAAGATATTGCAAGTTGGAAAACATGCATGAAATACACAATTAAGGAGTTGGAATCAATGTACGATAGGCTGGGCATCAAATTTGATGAATATAATTATGAATCAATGTATAATGCGAATGATATACAAAATGTTGTTAATCAAATGGAAGCTCATAAAGTCCTTGTAACAATTGCAGATGGCAAACGCGTGGCTCAAGTGAATAATCGAAAAGTATCGGTTATTAAATCCGACGGATCCACGTTGTATTTGACACGTGATATTGCAGCAGCGATTGATCGCTTTAAGAAATATTCCTTTGATAAGATGTATTACGTAGTAGATAATGGACAAAGTGATCATTTCATTGCACTACAACATATTTTATCACAAATGAAATATCCATGGGTAAACAACATTCATCATATTAAATTCGGGCGTATTCGAGGAATGAGCACACGTAAAGGAAATGTTGTATTTCTTCGAGACATTTTGGATGAAACCAAAGAACTTATGACTCAAAGACAACTAAAATCAATTAGTATTTAGATTTATATCGATATTTTTAAGTTATTTACTCATGTAGCTATTTTGCAGCAACAAAAGTTCCAATAACTGATGAGAAAACATCAGATATCTTGGGAATATCATGTGTTATTATTAACGACTTGAAACAAAGACGACAACGAGATTATGAATTTTCTTGGGAGCGTGCGTTGCAAGTGCAAGGAGATAGTGGTATTAAATTGCAATATACCCATTGCCGACTATGTAATTTGGAGAAGAATTGTGGGGTAGTACCTGCTGGTATTTGTAATCCAGAGATGTTATCAGAACCAGCAGCATTAGCATTAATACAAGAATTAGCAAAGTTTCCTGATATCTTATTAGAAACAGAGAAACAAATAGAGGCTTGTGTATTAGTGACTTATCTATTTCATTTATGGTAAGTTATTAAGTTTTAGTCTTTCCAACCTGGCTTATATTCCATAAATGTTTGCAGTAATCATATCAGCAAAGCTTTGAAAGTATTAAAAGTCAAAGACCAGGAAACTATACTAGCATCCCAAAGATTGTTGTTATTCAACAGGGCCAGAGAGGTTCTACACGATGGAATGGTTATTTTAGGATTACAGCCCCTAAAAGAAATGTAGTTTCAGTAAAATGATTGAGAATTTATTCATATTTTATTAATTATTACGTTAGCAAAACTTCTAGAATTATCGTTTCTTCCATGTGTACTTCTTACGAGCGCCTGCTCTACCGGGCTTCTTTCTTTCTCTTGTCCTAAAGTCCCGACTAAGTAAACCGGCGATTCTCATGTTTTCGACTGTTTCGGCATCAACAAAACTTCTCAAACCCATGGCAATGCCCCAACGTATAGCTCCAGCTTGTCCGGATGGTCCACCATTCTCAACGTGGGCTTCAATATCAACTTTTGTTTGTAGATTTGTAAATATCAATGGGAACAACACCTAAAACAAATGCCAAATATTAATTTTCTGCACCTGTCCATTACTCATTGCAAAAACAATTAAAATGGTAAACCTGTTTACGTTCATTTATTTGGGAATAGAATCAAAATAGTACATACATTCTTAACATGTTGTGTATATTTAATTAGTAAGAGTAAAATTACGCGATATTATCTTATAATAAGGATAATGCCCAAGGATAAATTATTTACAAATTGCAAATAGTAATCAACAAGTGTTCCAATAAACGAGCCACTTGTACGAAAATATCTAAGCTAATATCACAAGTAGAAAAATCTATAACATCATAAGGCACACACTATTACGGATGTGATAAACAAATACTTTATACATTCGGCATAATAAATTTAGTATTGCGGCCTTAACGGTATTTGTAACTTATTATAATGTCAGCAATTTGTGGTGTTGGTCGTGTTCGAAACGCCTTTTTGTATAAGTGCGTTTAACAATTGTTCAATCACATGTTGATTGTTTGTTAAGGCAATCTTCAATTCCTTGATCTCGCTGCTCAAGTGTTCAATTTGTTCGGTACTTTTCTCGACTTTATTCTGTAGGGTGGACCAGTTGCAGCCGAAATCGGCAAGGATCTCGCTGTTTTGATCATTGATATTATTATTCATCCACTTTTTATGCGCCGTATACGTGGACGTGTGCGTGCCTTGTGATGAAATCGTATGACCATAATGTTTGCGCTGTTTGGCAATTTCATGCGCCGCTTTCAGGATATCTCGAGGTAGTCGTTTCTCGCGTGGATTCAGCGGTTTCACGTTCAACACCACTCGGTATGCTTTCGGCGAGACTAAAGCAGTCCAATGCAGCAGATTCAATAAATATTGCGGTAAATAGCCATTGAACAGTGCCAACTCCATGTATGATATCAACTTTGTTTGACGCACCAGCTTTGATAATCCTGCAGTTTTTTGTAAGCCTTGTATGTCATGTACGGCAATACCAACAAGCAAATTCATTAAGATTACTGTAACGAATAACAAGAACAAAACGAACGTCACTTGTGCGCTAATTTCTAACAAAAATGGTGGATCTTCTGGATCATCATCCACCAATAAATCCAAGCTCAATTCGCCCGTCATCATAACAAGTACGGTAATGAGTCCAATAAATGGATTTGCAAACGTCGACGAGTCCGGAAAGATGACGCAGAAGCTGATAGTGAATCCAATCAACAAACACGAATATGCCAGCAGCAATTTAGCAAATTCACCTTGTACACGCGTGTACATTGCAACATATGATCCAAAAACAGGCAATTGACCAATCATCAACATTAAATTCGTCCATCCGAAGAGGACTGCAAATGCGCCAACGTGATTTTGCCATGTATACGTCCTCCCTGTGTAGATGAAACTTATGACAAAGACGCTCACAATTACTGACCATTCAATTATATTTTCCGGATGCGATAAATATTGACGGACAGTTGGATAACCGGCTATTCCATACACCTTTCTTAAGATTTCGCAACCAGTGATTCCAACAAGGACGAACCATTGCATTTCAATGACGAATGGATTATTGCGCAGCATATGTCCCATCATGGATTTCTTTTCACAGAGCTCAATAACATTCTGCGGTTGACTTTCGTTCATATTTTTCCCATGATTGTAACAATTATGCGCCAAAGCTGTAAGAACATACAACGATAGACTCAAGACAAATATGAGACAAAATAACATTCGTGCAATATAAAATTTCCTTATACGTTCCCATTTCAAGTATAGAAAGGCCGAGCATAAAGGATGCAATAAAATTTCTTTCTGCCCTTCATCCACAAACGTATTTAAGAAGCTGATTTCACGTGGATGGCAATGCTGTAGAATGCTACGAAAATCCAAGCGTAGTTCCACTTCCCGATTCGATGACTCCGGATGATGGTGAAGACTGATTGCGGAATCGAGTTTTTGCGTGACCATTGCCAAGGACGCGGGTGTCTTCCGTGTTATGATACCAAGTGCAGTCATTCCGAACTTGGACTTTGCCGTCACGTCGGCGCCATGGTAGATGAGCACCTCCACGCACTGACTCAACTCGTTCAAGGCGGCAATGTGCAGTGGTGTGTAACCGTACTGATCTTTGAAATTAACGTCCGCGCCCCAATTGATTAGAATTTCGATGATGTCATACGAACGCGTTGCTTTACCTACAGCAGCGTGAAGTGCAGTACGCTCATCAAAATCTGGAATATTCGGATCCGCATTACCTTTGCGCATCAACAACTCAACGCAATCGAAAGCTTGAGCACGAGCCGCCAAATGTAGAGGTGTCTGACCACGATGGTTACGAACATTAGCATCGGCGCGCTTTTCCAGAAGGATTTCAATGCATTCCACGTACCCCCCTTCGGCGGCAAGATGAAGGGCAGTTAAGTCTTTCTCCTTCGTCTTTGCATTCACATTGTTTCCCTTCGCTTCCAGCATAATCTTCAAGCATTGCGAGTGACCCAAATCGGCGCCCAAATGTATGGGAGACATTCCCGAGTACTCAACTTGACCTACGTCCGCTCCTTGCGCAGTAAACAATCGCACGCAGGCGATCGCATTCGCACGCACTGCGCAATGCAGAACGCTCTCGTGGCAATTACTCGGATTGCAAGTTAATGCGTGCACTTTAGCACCGCTGCTCAACAAAATCATTGCCGTCTCCGGACTATCGCCAAAAGCGGCGCAATGCAACGGCGAGTATGCCTTGTACGTTGCATTCACGTCTGCTCCCTGCTGAAGCAAGTACTGCGTACCAGCAATATCGCCGCTGAACGACGCCAAATGCAATGCGCTCAAACCTTGATTGGGCTCGTGATAATTTAGTTGCGCGCCTAAATTAAGAAAACCTTCCAGCAAATCCCAGCGCTTCATAAACGCTGCCCATAAAAACGCAATATTCACTTCAATCTTTGTGGCACCACAAAATGCGTCCTCGAGCGTATCCTGTAGAATCTTCTTGCATTCAATATCATCAAAGAGCTGATGACGTCCCGAGGAGCTCTTTAGATGCTCCAGCAGGTTCATCTTGATCGTATCGTGACATATCTGCACGGTGAGTTCGTGGTTCGTAGAGAACTCCTCGAAACT
Organism: Aleochara curtula; assembly: GCA_963978815.1. Taxonomy (NCBI): domain Eukaryota; kingdom Metazoa; phylum Arthropoda; class Insecta; order Coleoptera; family Staphylinidae; genus Aleochara; species Aleochara curtula. Next base: position 5,653,236 of record OZ022216.1, read on the forward strand.
TTCATAGATATTTGGCGTGTGATCCGCCGGAGGTGATGGTCCGCACTCCATGTATTCAAAGTCATCCGAAGGATAATCTTCTTCGAGCATCTCTTCCGGATCGCCACAGTTGCGCTTCCACTTGATGAGCATCGACGCTGGAGGAGTCTTGTACAGCGGAAACGACTCCACATCGGCATTCACACTCACTGACCGACCGAGTTTCTTGTTCGAATGATTCGAGTCTTGAAAACCCAAGTTGTCCATCTTCAGAGCAGAGCTGTCCTTCGATGCAGACACCATTTATGATACATCCTAAAAGAATTTTGTTGTATAACAAAATTAACGTTACCTATTTAATGTACAAGTTCAACTAGCAGTTCATTTCGCATAAAACCGGTAAAAATTTGACCAAAATGACTCATCATAGAGTTACTGACTTGATTTTTGCAAGAAAGCGATGTGTGCAAAACTAGTTAGCCAGTCTCATGACTTAAGTATTCCATCTTGATATCTGCGACACACTACTTTTTTGTCTCTCGCATTTTATGACCGCGTGCGATTCAATGTACGTTTATTCAATTTAAGCGAACCTACTTTTGCAATTTTTTCACTTAATTCGCGCCTCATTGTGTTAAGTGAGCTTTGCCGGAACGCATACAAGAACATGAATGGAAAATGGATTGACATTGACTCGTGCTAGACGCTTTAAGCCCGGAAACTCGGCATGAGAATCCAAATAAAAGCCGATTACCGAATGGCTCATAGGTGTGCAGCTGAGCATAGACGACGATAATAAAACAAATTGTTGATGCTTAATTATGCGCGTTTAGATAATAGTTGTTCAATGCATCTCCAATTAATAATGTTATTCAATCAACTGCCAACTGCGCACGTCCAGCTCAATCAGCTATGCGCGAATATCTTGCGTAATGCAGAGAATTCTCATCGAGAAACAACACCTTGATTACGCTTTAGGAAATCGCTGTAGCGCCCGACGCGTTGAAGTTTTGAACAACATGGAGCCGTCCAATTGTTGCTCTTTTAAGTCGGACATGCAATAAGAATGAGTATGAATTAGATTAGTGATTATTTATAGTTATAGTGTTAGTAGCTCAGCAGAGCAATTGCAAATCTCAGTCAAGTTGCAAAACGTTCCATCCAACGCAGCGCAGCGCACATTCCACATTGAAAAACTTGGGAATATATCGCGGCGCGCCGTCCAACCTTGATTGGATTGCTTCTTTTCCTTTTGGAAAATTACGCTGCTGCAAAACTTGATAAACAAGCCAAACGTCATGGCGGATTTCATTCATTGCAACACAACACACAACACACAACAAACAAACAGCATTATTGCATTCGTAAAGGATTATAAAATCAATTAGCGTAGAAAACCCGAGATGAGTTGATTAAACGATGCGTCTTTGAAAAATACCAACCACACTTACAAATGTGCCAACCGGACATAAAAATAAATTTATATTTTGATTTCGTGACCTTCCATCCCTATTAAACGTAATGAAAGTACAACATTGCTTGTTCATTTGTCTACTCTATGCGAACAACGGTATCTTGCGCATCGTAAACAAAGATTTTCTTTACGCTAAAAAGTTTAAATTGTTTAATTGGATAATGAGAAATAAACTGCTATGAACTTTTTGGGGAATAAAATTATTCAGTAATGTTGTGGATCTACTTACCATTAAAATTAACACGTTTATTGTTTAATTGTTAACTGCTATCACAGGAGGAAGCGACAGCACCGCCGATTCTGAAGACACTCAACTGTCGCGCGGCGACGAAAAGTTTTGCGCGCATTATCCACACTGACACTACAACAGTTTTTATTGTCGTCTACTATCACTGCACACTACTTGTACGCTTGTAACTTTTATTATCGAGCGTCCACGATAATATTCAACTTAATTTTTCGTTAAAAACGTTGTCGTTTAATTAGTCTACGCAAAGACTATATTCGAGTAAGTTTGTTAATCGCGTCGTCGTCGTATTGCATTGTACCGCTCGCTCGCTGGACGGCCGAGCGCCTAATTGTGGCGTTCCTTTGGCGAATATATAATAAATAAAACGTCTTAGCGAAATTATAATATAATGATGAGCATATCGCGAACACTCTCTGCAAGTTGAGCGCAGCGCAGCGCCTGTTCGCGAACGTCGTCAATTCGTCAAATACAACACAACGGCTACGCGAATGTACAAAACGTAAATTGTTAAATTAGATACACACGTATGAACGAATGGCAGCTCATGAGTATCAAGCGACGACGTATAAAATGTATGCAGGTTGTATACGATTCAACATTGCAAACTGCCGACTGCTTTGTTGTTCACCAACTTGAACTTTTTTCCAAGAATGTTTTTGCGGTAACACAACCCGTAATTACCATTCTTGATACAACAAAGTGAGAGAATTTGTGTTCTCATTCAAAATTTTATGTCCCAAAATTTTTTCAATTCCTAGAATTTAATGTGTAATTCCACATAATTCTACCCTAATTTTTGTTTATAAGCATAAAACATTCAATTGAATTTTATCTGTTTGCAAAAATTAGCAAAGTATTACAAATTTGTTTATTGTTTTGAGAATATCCTCGAAAACAATCAATGGAAATTTATACATTCCTTGATTAATTTTGGAGTAATTATATAAATATTACACCGAAATAACCTTGGTGTTAAATTATACGTGATTGTTGAACAATCATGAACATTAATTCCGAAACTACAATCGGATTAATTTATCACCGCTTCGCAGATACTGCAGACTAATTAAAAGATTCTCAACCAAACATGGCTGAGTTAAATTAACCGGGTTAATTATTTCTTGATTGCTCGTTATCAAATCTCCTCATAAAACAATAAACTTAATAACGTGACAACGCGCAAATCGTTATTCTCAAAAAATTGTACTCACCTGTTCTCTGCAGTAAACATCATCAAAGTATCTAATATCTTGACCATTTATGCTCACTTTTCCTTCACCCGGACTCCAAACAGTGACATGTCCACGCGCATTCTTTCGTGCACAGTCTGGAATTTTACGATTAGTTAAAAAGGTTCATATGTCATTGTTTTAAACTCGTAACGTACCATAAATTGTGACAAATGCGCGGCCATTGGTATCATACTTGAGTTCGGGTATTTCCACTGTTTTTGTTTGGCTCATTAACGGTTTACGGTATATTTGAATAAATTCACGAACTTTGTATGACACTGGCAATGCAAAAAGACGCTCCATTGTTGCCGTAAATGTTTCGTATTGTTTATCAGTAATAGTTTCAACTAAAAGTTTTTCTAAGGCTAGTTTATCCACCCATTGAAATCCTGATGATTCACTGTAATTTATTATGTTGTAATATAACATGTAAATTAATATAAATATACTTACAGTTGCAAATTTGGATCAGGTTGCAAGTTTTTACGAATCAATGTGTCTTCAAATTTGTAACATTCATTGAAACATTCAACAACATCCTACAAATTGAAGTAATTAATTATCAAACAGATTAATGATAAGAAATAATAATTACATATAGCAATTTGTAGTAGTTTGGCGTTGATGTGTAAAATAGAAAATGATGAGGTCTTCCCATCTCATCAAATTCTGCTGCTTTTCTTTGGGGAAATATTTCTTCTGGTGGTTTCATAAGTGGTCTGGCTTTCTTCTCAAAAAGTCCAGAAGGAAACAAATAAGCTATAGCTTCCTATAAATAAATATTATGAATGAAACGAATTTAGATTTACCAAAAACAAGTTTACATCAATATCAGCTTGTGTGAATGTCTCTGGATTTTCACCCATCATATTGGCCAAATGCCTTTTACCAATTTGAAACTTTTGTTTCTCATTCATCATAAAACTATCGTGTTCCCTAGCACGCTCCAGATAAGCCTTCATAGCCTTTGAAACCTCCTTCTTTGGTTGTTCATTTCCAGCAGGCAATGTTGAACTGCTGGTTGATGAATAGAATAACTTGTTCTAAAATAAGCCGCATAAAAAAAGATGGTGTAGTCTTAAGCAATTAATACATACCAGAAGGGGTGTTTGATTTTTAATTTGCACATATGTACGGCTAATTTGCCGTAACATTGCGATTATCTTAATTTTTTCCAAAAATTACAACAAATATCTAACCTTACTTTTTAACCACCGCATCTGGAAACACATGAATAATTCGAATTTCCTACGAAGATGTCGTTGCATGTATTATAACTTTATTTCCTGAAACTGAATGAAGATGCAAAATAGAGTAAACCAACAATAAATTATGATTAAATAATTCATCTCATAAACACTATTGTAATTATTCCAACGTTAGAACTTTATTGCCAACATGCGTTATCAATCAACAATTATAATTACAAGACGCTATCAGAAACATTAGCCGTTCAATGACTTTTCATCATTTCTTATTTTATTGTATTTCTTGCGTATACAATTAATAGAAATTCATATGAAGCAATATGTTCATACAAAATTGTTTGTCTATATAATTATTATTGTATCTTAACGTGTATAATCCATTAACTTGTGACACACAACATATGAAATTCTCATAGATTTTCAGAAATATAGCAAAAATATTTTACAGCTTGTGCTTTTCACACCATGTTTATCCTGCTCTCTCTCACAACAATCAAGATTCCCCAATTGCTCAATTAATATATAAAATAAACATTAAATTGGCAATGAGTGACAATAATCTAATCAATGGCAAGACACTTGAACAAGTTAATGTGATGAGAAACTGATTAAAGTATAGTCTTTAAGCATTATGATAACATCGTCAGGGAATCTTAGAATATTCGCATTAACCTATCACTGATATTTCCTTAATCAATTAGCACTTTAGCACTGAAAGTCAATAAGATAAATGAAATTCGTTTGAACACTCATCAAACGTTTGCAATGTAACAAACTTTTATGCAGTTATGGATACAATTCTATAGTGAAGATGAAACACCATACAAAGTTAACTTTTTTACTAAATTTGATTAGGATGTTAGTTATCCTGAGGTCAATAAAATACATCTAACATTTTGCGACTAGCAGCAATTGGGCAACAAGAGACAAGACTGTGGATGTGCTGTCTGATTTTAATTTGCTTGTTGCACTCTATATTCATGATTATATTATATAGTAATTGTTTCCTCCGTTGTGGTTGTTATGATAAGGGGTGAGATGAAGTGATTATTCAATATCATCCTCCTGCATTTTCTTCTCATGAGCGACAATACGTGGTGCAATATTTGGCAGTCGATTGATCAGCAAATGGAACACATGTGGTTGAAGTGTTTGCTGCAGCACTTGCAGAAGCTCATTGGGTTGTCCGCAGACAGCCACCGCATTGCCAAGATGCTCAACGCCATTGTCCAGCTCTCCAGCGCCAAGGAGCTCTTCGCCAAGCTGAACCTCTTGGAGGAAGAAACGTTGAACGGCTTCATGATCCTTCATGTTGGGGAAGTTGGTAGTTGTACGTTTACCGGTACCGGCCGCCTTCTTTGCGCGTCGGCCTAGAAATAAACAATTGTTGGCTCAGAACATCAAGCGCGTGTGCCAAAGGGCAAAGGGCCTTGAATGAAGGTCGTTTGTAAACTCAATAACCAGTGAGCCTATCGACAAACGACCTGAACGGTTGCCATGTTCGATACATACGTTCACGAAGCTTCTTCTTGAAGTCTGGATCCTTGTGACGTTTGTGGTCGAAGTAAATGCAATAGCCCAGGAATAATGTCCCGCAAACTCCGGCCGCTATCCCGAGGGCGGCGCGTGGTGTGATGCTCGTCATGTTCACTCTACGTTTTCCGACAGACACTGTCTTTGAATTCCTCGTAACGAAAACAACAATTTCACGAATTTACGAGTTCAATGTATGACGACGTATCCAACGTGCAATCCCAAAAACAGCTCACCGCCGACGACCGACCATCACGTTTCTATCCGCACCGAGCGATTTTCACAAACTGCTTTGTGCAATACGCAAGAGAGAGACGGAGGATTTAATGCGCGCGTTTCCGACGGAATGTTGATACACTTTTTCAAATTTTGTAGCTTTGATTTCAGTGGTTTAAAGCACGACTGTCCCAACAATAGCTAAATATTTCCCGAGTGACATTCCTTGCTATTGTGAAGTAAATTAATTTGTCATATTGAAAAAACATTGCTTAGAAACGAGCGGAAGTGTGCATCCATTATAGCAGACTGTCAATTGTCAGAATATTCAAATGTTTCATTACAAATAGATAAATTGATTGTTATTAAATTCTGTGTATTCAGCATTATTTAAACTTTGGTTACAATGCAATAAGTTGAATTATCATGTGTGTTTAATTGTTAAAATCAATTTATTGCGTACTGCAACAATGTATTTGAATCATTGTTGCCAGGTTTTCCTTGCGACTTCAATTTCATTGAAGTGGGAGGCAGATCACGGTGGTGCTCCGTGGTGTTCGGCGTCTGCAAGAGCCTCCTTGGAGTGCGAAATAAATATCGGAAATACTAAAGTGTTTTTACTTAAAATGACATAAATAATTCCCACGACAGTGTACTTAACATTACAGTGATATTAACTTAATTATTTTGTAATTTGTACTTTAATACCAGTGGATCATATCGGACGGACGCTCAAGAACATCAAAATGGCTGCTTGTGTGATTGAACATTTAAACCAAGCAAATGTAGAGAAAATAGAAAAGTAAGTAAAGTAATGAATCTTGCATTAACGAAACATATACTGACTTTACAATTGCGTAGCTTTTTAAATGATCCGCTGTACAAAGAAGCACTCGAATCTTCGGCCTCGTTCAACACACGCCTATCAATCGAACGCCGAATGCGGCTGCCATTCTTGGACAGTCAAACGGGTGTTGCTCAAAACCATTCCCAATTGTTCTTGTCCAAGCGGCAGCGAATGCCGGGAACGATACCAGGTCAAATCTATTCGTATCCTAGACCGCGATGGCGAAAGAAGCGTCGTCAATACTTGATGAACACTCGTGCATTTGGCCGACTGGAGGCGATGGATGAGTCTGATCTACATAGCATATCACAAATTGATAATCCAGCACTGCAGGATACTGATAGCAAAGATAGCCAATTGTTAAAAGATGATGTTCCTAAAGAGTGGTACGATGAGGCTGAACTATTTGAAATGGATCCCTATGATGAACCAGATCAAGATAGTGATTTAGACTATGAGGAGAGTTATAGTCGAAAACCCAAGAAACGACGAGGAGCCGGACGAGTATGTTATTAATTAGCGTTCAGTTACTTTAATTATTGATTGAATGCAATTGTTTTTAGGGTCGTGGCGCTGGTGTCGATTCACCGGGAACGCCGGGAAGAAAGAAAGGCGGAGGCCGAGGACGAAAAAAAGCATCACTTCACAACTACGAACCGACTCCGGGTGATCCCGACAAGCCATTTGCCTGCGAACGTAAGTGTTTCAAATATTAAATCCATTTAAGTTATTAGCTGCTATTACAATTATATTCAAAACACAGCGAATCGGATATGAGATGAAATATTTAGAGTTTAGCGATGCAAACGGAGATTTTAGTCGAACGATTTATTTATTTTGTACAAAAATTAAATATGCCTGGGCATGATGGATACCGATTGCAATATGAAAAATGCAACGTGCTTAAAAGTTAGTGTGCTAACCTGTGAGAACACCAAAAAGACATGTTTTCAATGCTGTGTTCGCCCTAACTAATTATTAGCACATTGCATTGGCCGAAACTAAAGTTGTAGCTGGAAAATAGCCAAATGGAAGTGAGTTAATTATAACCATAATTAATTAATTAGCAATAATAGTGTTTATATTATATACGCTTGATGCTTAGTGCTTTTTCTTCTTTTATTATTTAGGCAGGGACTCGAACCGAAACCGGTTGATGGCTTTTGTGTCATAATTTGTTATTATTTTTAACACAACTGATTGTTTTTGTTGTTATTGGTTTTACCAAATATTGCAAAATTCATTGCTTTGTGTTTCGTTCAGAGAGCGCATAATTTCGGTTCGGGTTCGCAAATACTGGCGCTTTGGTTCTTTGGTTAACTGTTTATCACTACATACATTCTCACCGTTTGCTTCATAATTCAAGTCACTGTAGACTTACTTTGTGTGGTCTAGTTGTGAGTAACAAGGGCAAATATCATCTTTTTCCTTCAAAACTCAAAAAAGATTTAAGACATTATGGACTTGATTGAGCAACAATTGAGAGCAGTACAATTAACTAGCGTTACGAAGTGCGAATGTTTTTAATTTTTCGGGCGCGTGCGTTAATTTTCTTGAGTTTTTTATTTCACTCTGATTGGCATCTTCGGTTCCAGTCCCTTTAATCAAAGAAACAAAACAAATCATTTCAGGCTAAGCGTTCGAGCGTGTGTAATTCACTTACTCAAAGAGAGTACTCTTCAAAAATGACATTAATTTATTGTATTAATTCTTAGATTGTAAATAAATAAGGAAAAGGTAATATACTGGTTGTATTAGTTTTTCCTTAAATCCTTGACTATATTTGAGAGTTTTGTTAGTTTTTGGAGAGTTTTTCAAATGAGATGACACACGTTCACTAAAATATGATATAAATTAGGAAGCACAATAGGATTTGTGTTCTACTACTATTTACTTACCACTCTTTGTACAGGAAAAATTAATTGATTGAATTATTCTCTTTCGAAAGAACAAGAGAAGAAAAAAACCAATTTTGTGTGCGTATTTAATCAATCATTTGCGCAATCAATGCTAAATCCTTTCAGTTTGTGGGGCGCGATACAAGACGCGACCGGGCCTGACTTACCACTACGGACATTCGCACAAAGAAGGTGCTAGCGATGAGAATTCGCGCGAGGCGACGACGCCGCTGAGCACCGGCAGCAGCGGCGGTGTGCCGGTTGTCGTGCCGCCGCCGTCCGGCCTGCCGCTGAACGGCGCCGGCGGTAACGGCAATGGCGCGAGCGCCGGCCCCTCATCGCCGGCCGGCGGCATCGCGCCACCATCGGGCGGCCAACCGTCGCCGTCGTCCTCGTCGAATCCCGGTGCGGGTAGTGATGGAGAAGCATCCCTATCAGCTGCTGCTGCTGCCGCCGGCCCCTCGCCAGGAAATAACGTCTACCAAGATAGTTATGTGTCTTTCTTGAACCATCCAGCCGGTACTGCCTTCAAACTTTTATTTTACTTTCTTTTTTTTATATATTATATATTTCAAATGAGTCAAAAGTCAACTCTCTTCTGTTTTTCGTATATTATCTATATATGTATATTGATAGACACCATATATCTCTCAGTAATAATAATGATTGTGTTCTAACAAACAGTTATGTGTAATAGTTGCATGTGTTTAGTTCTTGTTATAATTTCGTCGTTTTCTGTTCTTTGTTTGTTTTCTCTGTTGGTTTTATTTTGTATATACGAATAGTTGCACGTTCTTTTACATTATACGTTGCCGGTATTTTCTAGAATGTTCATGATTTTTGCGCGTGCCCTTCTTGATCATTTGCTGCTTGTACTTAATAATCTTGTGTTTCTCTAGGCACACCTGGTCGTCGTGGAAGGCAGCCAAATCCTGGTGGTCCAACGTCTCAGCAAGCACCACCGACGCTGCCACCAAACCTGCCCGCACCCACGCTGCCTCCAAGTGATGATCCGCCGATGCCGATACTTGTACCGGAGAAAATCGATACGCCCGCCACAAGCGTACCGCTTCCACCTCCGGTGGTCGGTCATGGGGAGAAGCCAAAGGCAGCACCAAGTCCCTATTGTGACTTTTGTCTGGGAGACACTGCCGAAAATAAGAAAACGGCCGAACCCGAGGAACTGGTTTCGTGCTCCGATTGTGGACGTTCAGGTAAGGGCGGTTTTAAATCTGACGAAAAGCCCAAGAAGGGGCGCAAAAAGAAAGCTTAGTATTAAGTTGCGTAATATTAGCTAAAAGTGCAGGCATTATTATCACACACAATTACACACAACACACGATAATTGTTTAATAATTAATTACTCACCAACAAGTTCCTTGAGTATACCGCATAGTCAAGTCAAACGTGGCGTAGTTTTGAATCAAATTTTAAACAAAATTCTAGTTATGGGGGTGCACAAGATGAATTCTTTAATTTAGTGATTAAAATCATGTCAAACTTTATAATATTATGATTTTGAGATTTATTTATTATTTATATATGAAATATAGTTGTTGTTATTTGGGATATAACTGATATATAATTTGCTTTTTACAAACAAACAAAAACTAAAAACAAACGCATAGCATACATGTGTAATGATGGTGTCGTAATTATCACTAATTGTACTTTCACGAATTTGCAAACACATTGTTTCAAAAAACACTAGCGCTGGAGAGTTAGTTAGTAGGGTCATTGAAAGTTTAAGTATGAATTTTGAATATAATATGCATAAATAACACTAAGCTACGTTGAGAATTTAACTACATACATATACTAGGTTAATGCAAGGACCAGTACTGGAAATATTTGGGTATAAAGTACACTAATTATTGACGAATTATAATAACACAAACGAGGAAGATGAACAAGAAGAAATAATACAGAGAGAAATTTTATGATGATAAGATGTGAATGTTCAAAGTGAGAAAACTGCCAAAAAACACACACAAACTAGTACATTTCTTAAGTGAATTTTGATTCATTGTGTTCGTTCAAACAAAAGGATCGATCAAACAAAAATCAAGAGTTATTAGATTTATCTACTGATAATATCACAAATATCTAGAAATATATTGATGGTGGAGAACAAAAAAATGAAATAAGCGCTTTAGGGAAATGCATTTACTAGGAAATTTTAAGCGAAAATTGATAGCACCATAATTTTTATACCAAAAGAAAAAATGAGATGAAGAAGAAGCATAAATTGCAAATGAATATTGAGTTGGAATGCAAATGGTCTTCCAAAGTAAGCTTGGACAAAATTAAACACTTTCAGTCAAAGTATCACATGAAACAGAAAAGAATTATCGTTAATATTGTGTATTATACACCAATATCTTAGAATTTAATTTATTTATGCAAAGGTATAATTTACTCAAAATATGATGCAATATAGGTTGAAGAATTTCTAAATAATTTCATTTTAACTCGATTAGACAGCAATCAATTAATTAATTGACAAATGAACCAATGTTTCTCAAAATTTTTATTGTTTTTGGCCATATTGGTATATAGTTCCTAACAAAAATTAGCTAATTTTTCTGCCTATATTGCTTAGAATGCAATAGGAAATTATGCATTTATTTTATTTAATAGAGACAAACAGAATGGGGGATTTTATTATTATCATAGACATATATATTTGATTGATGTAAAGAATTTCTTAGTTAGCATTGTTAATTAATTTTATGGTTATTTTTTGGGAAGGAGTTTCAATTTACAACATGTTGTAAGAACAGTTATTTTCCAAGCATTACCTTTACATTATTTGTTAATAATAATGAGTAATGTCGAATTTTAGTGCAATATTATTACATGAGAATAAAAATGCGATCGCAGATAAGAAAAAAAAGATGCCAACAGAATCACATTGAGTGTAAGTCTTCTTAAGTGCTGAAGATGTTAGGGTGCACTTCACAAATTATGTATATTTTTCTTTTTAAACTGACGTGAAGAGAGAATAATTAATAATTGGCTGCAAAATTGGATTTTCTTAATATTATTTTTTGATCAAACCAAAAAATAAAGCATTGAATGTGAACACTGTCGCTGAAGTCACTTAGTAAGAGAAAAATTACGTAACTTGGAAAGTCACTGTTCTTCGGCACTTGTAAATACCTTTTGAATCCTCTTTCTCTCATTATTTTGTGTTCGAATTGCGATTGATTGATTAAACTAAAATGCATTTTGTTTGGCGTGTGTCTCTCTATGACACTTATGGCTATGTTGTAGGTCATCCAAGCTGCTTACAGTTCACTCCAAACATGAATATTTCAGTTAAGAAGTATCGATGGCAATGCATTGAGTGCAAATGTTGTTCGGTTTGTGGAACGTCCGATAATGATGTATGATTATGCTTATTAACCCATCATGGACAATCGATTAATTTTTATGTTTTAGGATCAATTGTTGTTTTGCGATGATTGTGATCGTGGTTATCATATGTATTGTCTAACACCGCCATTGAATGCACCGCCCGAGGGTTCATGGTCATGTAAATTGTGCATCGAAGAATTCCATAAACAATAAAAACTCTCAATTCTCCTCATGTTCTGATGATGATGATGATGACTACGATATTTCATAGACTACTAAACGAATACGTCTTTCAAATGCCATTATGATGAAATCACTTTGATTTTCTTTTTAGCGTTCGTTCTCGTCCCTAAAGTAAGTGTAATTGAAATTGTAATCTGCATTCTGAGAATACGTCAACTTAAGCCCGCAAGTTGTTGCTAAACAAAATGACAATGTTTACTTTTAAGTTTTATTAATTTTCCGTCATTCGTCAATTTCGTAAATACAAGAATGATTAAGAAACGACAGACAACTTAATTGCACGTTTAATAAGGATAACGATTATAGCGTAGAAGGAATGTTAGGTTTCAACGAATAAATTCCTCTATTTAGTAAGAAAACATTTTTGAATGATACAAATGAGTGTGCAGTTTTATTGTAATTATTAGTTCCTCGAGTTTCCAATAGCTGTTTGCGAGATAATATTTATAAAAGTTTTGAAGCGGGCTGGTAATTAACACGAAGTAAACATTGATATTTTATGCTGGTTAATATTGAATTAACCCGTGCTGCATTGTTTTCAGGGTTTGTTATCGTTGTACAAATAGAATATGTATAATGACTTTTTATGTACAGCTGATTGTGTTTTTTGTAAATATCGGAAGTTTGCGCAACAAATAACGATGGCGCTCGCATCGGTGTAGATATCTTCGGAGAACGCTTCACGACTACTCATTCGAATATGGAGGGGCAATATACACGACTACACGCCGCCATTTTCTTCTAACACGTTCAGTCGCATCGTGCTCAGTTGCTTTGTTCGTTGTGTGGCTAGTGGACGTCTCGGCCGCGAAGTATAGAAACAAAAAAGAAAAGAGGAACCGATAACGAACGGTGCGCAAAGAGAAAGGAGGGTAAACATCGGCGTCGGTTCACAGTGTGTTTGAGTTTATATATTTTGCTGCATGATATTTGGTTTTGGTGAAAAGGCGACTTTTGTTTTACTGGCGGATTACATGCATTTATCGTCGTTTCGTGTCAACGTCCAACGTAGTGGTGAGAGAGATACATCAGCATATGCCACCTATAAATCAAGTAAGTCCAATAATATGTGACGTAGCGTTTTGCGGTGAAGAAATCATGACGCGTTTGATGTACCCATGATGCTTGGGCAATTGGTAAATATGTCACGTAAGCATCGGCGTGCGAGCAAGTCGATTCACTGTTAATAAACAATGCCATTCAGGTACAAGAGAGTGTAGAAAGATAGAAAATGGTGATAGAGTTGAGACAAGAAAACATTTTAATAATAAAACACTCCAAGTGAAAATGCAGCTATGATATAAAGTTTGTGGTTATTCCGAAAGGAAATAAATGATGATTTCATCAAGTAAAACAAATGCCAATAGGAGGGACATCTAGGTAGAAGACGAAAAATACAAACAAACACGCACATTGATGCATTGCTGAACAGACAAGAGTTGTAAATAACACCTTAGCAGTTATACAATTAGGGAAACGCATTAGAACGTAACGCAGCTGCGAATTTTATTAGTTTGACAAACCGTTACGGTAAACGTAATTTATGCGCCCACCTTTGTTGCTGCACCGATAATTAACAAATGGTGAACGTCAGTTTGTTTTTAAAACCAGCATACGCGCGTACAATATCGTTTCGGTGCTTCGCTTTGTGATATGAAACAAAGCATTGAGCGTGATGCGATTGTTTTGTTTTAAATAGTTGGAAATTCAAACGTTCGAATTGAATTGAAATTTACATTGATAATTGTTGTAAAAGTGTGCCCCAATTGAACCGTGAGGTTCCATTGTTGCTTGTTGCATGCCATGCAGTTAACGATCATTCTTTTTATACGCTCCCGAAAGTGCTAGAAGAATTAACGTTCTGATATGAACGAATGTTCAACCTTACAATTCATAGCTTGAGAGTGCGACAGTTCACCCTTTGCATTATACCACCGCGGTTTGCTTTGTTTGTTTGTTTGCTGGTTATTTTGTACTAATTTCTATCAATTTTTCATAATAATGATGTCAAAGAGCAGTTTTCTATTATTTGCATTCAAATGCAACAAGCATTTTAGTCTCTTTGTTCGCGCATGCGAACGAGCGCCATTGTGCGCCATCATTGCATTCACATTTCCATTGCGCGCGCGTGGCTTCGAAAAGAAGCAGAACGCGATTTGCATATGAAGCAACAAACAAATACAGCACAACAACAACTACTCAGCAGCATCATCTCTTTATGCATTGAGCGAAATGAGCGTGTTGAATTGAATATATGGCCTAGTTAGTTAGGAGCTGAACCAATAATGAATGACACATGCGTATGAATGTGCATAACAAATAATTATAAACACTTTTCGGTGTCGGCGCGCAAACCTTTGCACTTTTGCCCATTGTTGTTCGCTTTCTTTGTTGGCGTGAATCAGTGCAAAAATAATATTTTTATCATGATGATGACGACAACCATCATCCAGGTTCGTGTTGTTGTTTAGGTAGAAAGTAGTAGACGTTTATCAATCATGAAATCGTAGACTTTGCCATTGTTGTGCTCTATTTTGTGCATTTAAAAAGGGCTCGACGTATACAAACGTGTATAGATTTTTAAACCGCTCGGCCTCTTTGTTTCGTGCAAGCACGTTAAGTGCATGTGTGTGCTACAAAACGCATTCACGATTATTACATCGACTCGTTTTACAACTTGCTCTCGGTGGTGCCTTGTGGACGATGATGTAAATGAGTTGCTTGGAAAAAAAGCACTAAAAAACTACATTGTATAACCTCCTCCAACGCATTGTTTTTTTAGGCTTGAATATTTTCGTATTTATTAATTTTCTTATTTTATTCTCCAAGTTGAAAGATAAAACTAGTTTAAATAAAAATTTTTGATGTTAATAATAACTTGAAAAGCAAAGTTTTGATTTAGATTTCTAGAAATTTACATAACTTTATTTTCATGAAAATCCCTGGTTTTATCTCCAAGCCGCAACTTTTCTGAGGTTAAACATTTTATTATTTTGCTAGAGTAAATTCTTGAAAAAAGACGTCATTGTTTAAAATTAGGCTTTAATTGATAATATGATTTACATTTTCAGAAAATTTCGTTTGTTCAAAAGACGACAATTTTAATCTATATATATATAAAGCAAAGTAGTGTTTCTTTGTGCGAGGTGGACGTGAAAACCACTGGACGGATTTTAAAGCGGTTTTCTTCATTATGTTCGGTATATATGTCGCCAGGTTTTAGGCTATAGAAAAAAACGTAGACTTGCATAATTGTTGAAAAATTAACAAATTACTGATTTTAAGTGTGTTGGGTTGCATATTCAGTTACGCCCCTAAAAGATATCAAATTACCAAACTCCTTAAGGCGGGCACACTAAGCGCACCCTTTGTACGCCGATGATGCTGAGGCTGCTAAGATGAACTGAGAGTATTGAAAGAGCAAACTTTCTAAAATCGGGGGTGTGATAAATGCATATGGGCCGAGAAAATGTGAAGTTTTAATGTCGAGGGTGTGACGGACAAACACAACATTTGATTTGAATACATGTAAGAGCGCTTAAGAGAATACACCGAATGCAACTGAAGAAATGGAGCAATGTTGATGTTTCTAGATAATGTTGTAAATTTGAGGTGCGTCTCATCGTTCGGTGCGTGAATGCATTATCAAAGAATGTGAATTTCAGTTCTAAAGTAATTTGTAATTAAAATCACTACGAACGGGTAACAATATGAATGGAGAACATAGGATGAAACATGAATTTTAATTCGGGATGTGATAGCCGAGTGCCAAATTCGGTACATATATAAATTTGAAATGGATAGTAAATTGAAATTTGAAAGCTGAGCGCATCAAGTAAATTTAATTCTCATGGACCGAGAAAATGTGAAGTTTTAAAGTCGAGGGTGTGACGGATGAAAAAGAGCGCATAAGAGAATACACGAATGCACCGAATGAAGATATGAATGGTGATGTTTTTAGATCATGTTGTATTTTAGATTAGAATTGTAAATTTGGGGTCCGTTTTATCGTTCGCTGCGTGTAATAAATAGTCCGTGTATAAACGCGTTATCAAAGAATGCAAGTTTTACTTCAAAAGTAATTTCTGATTAAGATCACTCTTAACGGGCGGCAATATGAATGGAGAACATACGATATAAATGAATTTTGAACCGCGATGTGATGAATTATTTTCCGAGCGCCATAATGAATTTTGAACCAGAAGTTGATGAATTATTTTCCGAATGGATTAAGTGTAAATAATGCATTGAAATTTGAAAAATGAACATCAACTAAATTTGATTCTTTCAAATGCGTTATAGAAACACCAAAATTAAATCCCCGGCGAAGCGGGGCTTGCAAGGGGCCCCTAGTTCTACGAATAATACGTTCAAGTTGTGTTTTTATCACATGCTGGCGATCAAAGCATGAAGAGACGGCCAAGAACTCGGCCAAGCTTGTTGCTCGACGTGCTCAAGCGGCTTGAATGTGGTGTGCTGTTGGCACGAAAGAAAAAGAATTCTGGTGAACGGTTATGGGCTGATGTGTGTTGCTTGTTCCAACGCGTTGGACGCAATACTTTGTATGTACTAAAACATCGGCTGATTTTCTTCTTAGAAACACTCGCCTTATTAATATAAACTCACAAGATACTACATTCAAGTAACAACGTTTGATTACTTTATCGTGTTTTTAGTACATTTTAATTAAAGCCAGTCATAAAATATTAATAATTTTTTGATTCATTATCATACAAACAACATACAAGTCACTTAGTGACTAAGCTTTCAGACTTAGTTGATCGTATTCTTCACAATTTTATCTATAACCTAGTATTACATTGAATTTGGCACAAAATTTTGAAAAATTAATTTCTACTTCAAATTATATCACGTTAATAATAATTCAGGCATGATCAAATTCTACGTTAGTTCTTCTTATTACATGTGAAAACCGTTTTCTTATCGATCCAAACGAAGCTTAGAAAATGAATTTAGAATCTTAAGTCTAGATTTTCTTGAGAGTTTAAACTTCAGCGTTAAATTATTGCTAAACTATTGAGCTGATTTTCAGTTATAGCTCAATCGATTGGTACAAAGAAAATGTGAAAAATTAAAAAGATTCTCTAGACCTGCTATTGAATGATGTATTAAATTCCAGGGATTTAAAATATAACCGGAATTGAGCGTATTTATCAATTACGCAGTGAGACACCCTTCGATTAGGAATTCTCAAGAACGTTTAAGCTTACACAGCTGCGTGCTGCGTTACTCAATATATTTAGTCTGCTTGGCTTTCTTTACGTCTTCCTGCACACGCAGTGCACGTTGTTCGCGTTCGCCATGTTTTAAGGAAACCATAAAGTATCTGGCGCTGCAGCGCAACCAAAACCAGATTGGAAATGTTTAAGATTTATTTAGTTCGCCTTCCTTTTCGGTCTTCCTCTTTGTTGTCGCGTCGCCATCGAGTGCACAAGCACGACTTTTTAACTTCTCAATGAGCACAATGGAAATTAAACAAAAATGGAAGAAATCGTTCTTTAGCTGTTATGAGACATAATGACATCATCTCTTCTTATTTATAAATAAATGCGCAGCGTTCATGAAGCAAGCGTGTTTCATCTCTTCTCCTTCTTGTCCATCATCATTATTTTTTGTTGAGGGTCACTAAACTGTTTGTGCGAATAGGCCGAATGGAAGTTTAATTGAAAATATTTTAGTTTCACTTTATTAACGGTAAATCATAAATATTTATTCTTGTTCCAAGTGAGGTGGCGGGTAATGAGAACGGGTGACTGCCAAAGAAAGAAAAACGAAAGAAAAGGGCAAAAAGAATTCTCACGGAATCAAACAATATTTCGGTTTCAGGCGCAGCTTATCAAAATAAAGTTTCTAAAGTTTGGTGACCGTTGAATAAGAAAAACAAAGCAGAAATTTGCGTGCATTTTAATGTGGCATTCGGTCATGGTTTTGCTCTCTGCTTCGCATCCGCCAGCCTGCTGTTGTATTGTAAATGTGTGGCAGCGATGCGTCTTCGCCAAATGGACAACAATGGATCCCATCTAACCCATCAGCGCGGAACCAAACAAAAACCATACGTACCTGCGTATATGTGGTAATGGGCCGTTAATGCTGCCATTTGCAAACCGTAAAAGTGTGCTGGCTCTTGATGAGAAATTCTCGTGTTACGAATACATTCAGTATAAATCGTTTGCTGGCGTATCACACGTGTAATAAGATGTTTTAAAGGGTGCTACACGATGAAGCTCTTCAATTTTCGAGAATACATAAAAGCATAGCTGTTGTGCTTTTGGAATTTGTGGATAACATCCAGTATAATCACATGGTGTAATATCATACGTGTGGTAAGCAAGCTTAAGTCGGTTGGTTGGTTGGTTGGTCGCTTGGCTGGTTGTGCGCTTTTAACATTAACGAAAGCCAGTTTTTTCGTTTCCTTTGTTTGCGTCACATATGATTTCGTGGCTGGATGAATGCAAGCTGCTTTTAGTTTCACTGCGCGTTTCACCATCTTGCTTCTGCTGTTTACAATGAATTTAACAAAATACACTTTTGCAAAACATTATGTAAAATAAATAATCAGGGGAAGAAAGACGGGAGCAATTCAAAAGTGTTACAACAATTTCATATACAGGGTATACCTCTTATTCAGCAAAGAGCAAAGTTTATATTTATGTTTGAAAAAATACATCAAATAAGCATCCAAAATGTGAGTTGTTTTTCTAGGTAAAATTGTAACAGAATTACAACAAGCAAGTAAATAAGCTATATACAACTGGTCCAGAAGGGAAAATTCAAATCTGATAGATAGTTTAGCGACAAAGTCGAAGAATTTTTGGGTCGAGATTTGCTTCACATGTAAACTTCATATTCAAAATTGATTTTGCAAGCTCGTAATTATCCTACATCAATATTCTTTGGATGTGTATAAACTACAACTAATCATCTTTTGAATGCTTTCAATATCGTCTTTTAGATATTATATTTTCAATTAGAAATTAATTTTTGAAAAAATTCCGAGTTTTGATGGACGGAAAATTTTCAAACCGAGTTTTACTAGTGTGTGTCAAGCTATGTCAAGGCGGTATTACCACTGACAGATAGATAATTAAATGAAGAATCACCTCTGCTATGTCCACTCGCGACTAAACTAGTCCATATGAAAGTTATCACAGTTTGAAGATGAAATTTTTAGTTTTTTTGACGAAATTTTGCCGATTTTATTGTCCCTAAATTAGTCGGCAATTGAAACACAACAGAATTATATTTAAAATTACGCATTCAAAGCAGGCCTGAGTTTAATCTACACTCGAGACAAAACACATGCTGATAAAACCCAGACAGACTGACTTTAATGCATCAAAGAAACAACTTTAATATTAAAATAGATGAAAGCCATTAAATGCAACTGCTGTAATAATGCTTAAATTGTTATATGCGACTTTTCCTGTTTTGAATTCAAATTAATTTAATTGACAATATGATAAAATAATACTTTAAAACTGTTTATGACATATTTCAGCAGTCAGTTCTCCTAGCTTGGAGATAATACGAAATTAATTTACTTTGCTAGAAAACTACATATGTTATAAGAAAAATGATTAAATTCACGCAAATTTATCATTTACAAATATTATTTCTTATATAAGTGAGTGTGTAATTCACATGCACTTTAGTAGTAAACATGATAATAAAATATTATGCATCGTGAGTTATTGAAGTGATGCTTATTAGTTTTAAACTATTCATTATTGCGTTCATTCCATCTAATAAGTGGCGTTGTTTATAAACTTGTTACTTTCTCGTGCTTGCATATGTTGTCAAACTCTTATTACAATTGAGAGTGTAACAGCTGCACATGATGTAAGCAAATGCATCATGATGACAGACGCATGCACATTACGATTAATATTTTATAATAATCAGGCAGCACTTTGCTGCTCAATGATAGCGCACACTCTTTAACTTTTGCACGCGTGCATTTCATGGAACGAGTTTGTTCGAAGTGAAATTTGCCCTAGTAGAAGAAATCCTTGCGCCGAAGGCATCAATTTTCTCACGAATTGAAGTGATTTGAAACTGAAAATTGTTCAAGAGCAATTGTTGCTTTAGTTTTTTTTCCGCATGACATGTACGCATGTCTTCTACCGTGCACTTAGCCACTGCGATAAAACGGCAGTTAAATGAACGGTACGCATGTGCACGCACGTTTATTCAATAAATGCATAAAATGTGTGCTGATTGCGCAGCTGAGAGTGCAGTGTGCAAACTCCAAGAAAGTTGAGAAATCGCGTTTACGCCGCGCCGCGTCACACCGACTTTTCTTTGCACATGTGCACTGTATTTAGGTGGAGGGTTTCACGCATGCGTTTTATTTACTTCTTTGAATCGGAAAAAAATAATTTCAACAAAATTACACGTATTAAAAAAATTCAAAAAAAATATATAAAGAAACAATTGAAAGAAAAGAAACAAGTAAAAATCGGTACTATATACAGCGTGTCTCAAAATTACGACTGCTGAATATACTGAACATACTGTATGATATTTAAAAAAAGTAACAAAATTCAATTTACAGAATGAAGATTATATACAGTGTGTTTTAAAATCATAAACAATTTCTATATAATTTGTGAACGCCAAGTAATTATTATGAAGTTGAAATTTATTTTAAATTAGCCATTTAATAATAGAGAAACAATAACAAACTCATTAAATTTTAATTAAATTTACATTTTGCACGTTGGATAATTAATAATAAACGCCTGCCGCGAGAGTCATAACAAAAATATTATAAAATTCAGACGAGAATATTAAGTAAATTATGGCTTATTCGATTCGTAAAATTTATAATAACAAATGAATGCAGAAAATGTTATAAACTATTGAAATTGAAATGCGTATATTCATTCTACGATTTAATGCCAATTTACAGCATATTATCAAGTTTTATTACTTACAATTTCACATGCAAATGAATTGTGAATAGTGTGTGTACAAATTAAAAATTGATTGCATTTTTTGTTTGTTTATTCACCATTGATTTATGCATAAAATAGAAAGTGGTAACAATTAATATGTGTTTGCAATTAACAATCAATAATAAAGAGTCGGGAATTTCAAGTAGCATTCAAATTTTGAGCGTTTGTTAATGAATATTAGAAAGGAAGTACAGTGGAACCTCACATAACGAATCGAATTCGTAAAGGAAACGCTCGTTAAGCGAAGCAATTTTTACCGGTGTAGTTATCGCCGTATTCGTTCGTAATGCGAAACGACGTTCGTTAAGTGAGGTTCCACTGTGATTGTCAAGCGAAATAAATAATTATTTTACCTTAAACGTAATTTCGTGGGTAAATATCATATCGAAAATTTAGCCTAAATTTATTTATTATTAAACTTTCACTCTTGAATTTCTTCATGATTTTAGCGAATTATTCAAGATCAACAACAAAGAAAGTTGATATTTCGTTGGTTAACCGACGCAGTTATTAGCTTAGATTTTATTGCCGTTAAAACTAGAAATCCAGCAATGTTTTACTTACCAGTGCGTAGAATAATTATTTACACATAATTGTTGAATTCAAATGTCAAGGTTACACCGCTTGCCAATTAAGTTATTCGGCGAATTGTTAATTTATGCAAAGTTATACCTTAATTTTGCATAATTGAACAACATATGTAGGTTAGTAAATATTTTGCAAATTTTTTGCGTCGTTGTCGACTCAATTTTAATTCCCGTAGCCATTTGTTCATAAATCGACGTACAATATTTATTTATTCATCCGTTTATGCCAATTTGCGAATCGTGTTGAATTTATGGATAGACGTAGCGTAAGTCACGTAGCTCTTCTTTAAATAGATTGTTGATACGTTTTATGCTTGTGTTTTGAACAAAACGCACACTTTAACTTAATTTTTTGGCAATTTTCTGCCTAATAAGATGACTGAAAATGAATTTATTTGATTAACATTTAGTATTAATGAAAAGTTTCAGTATTCAGATCAAATTAGAAATGGATGTTGATTAATAATTTAAATAATTAACGAATTTGTTCATTATATACCGCGGTGCACCGTGCTAATTGATTTTGACGTGAAATTACTAACGGGGTTTTAAAGTAAGCATGGAAAAAAATTTCGAGAAATAATTACAATTTTTTGTTTTGTTAATTAACAAAGAGAACTTATTAAAGAGAATTAGAACTCAGGAGAGTCACATAAGTAATTCATTTAATTGGAATATGAATGATTAATTAATCCTTTCATTTTGTACCGAAATGTTCTCGAAATTTTAAGGTGACATTCAAAAATAAGCATTTTTGAAATAACACGTTTAAATTCTTTACTTTAACCGTGTTAATGGAGAATTAAGCATAAGTAAAATATGTTTAGAATAATAATTGTTGCAAGAACATTTTTATCAATAATGACGTGCATTTTCAAGAAGGCTAGAGCATTGTGAACGATCGAATACTTGATATGGGGTCATTTAAAGGACAATCAAACAAGCAATAATTGATTTTTTATAGCGTGACATTCACTCGCTACACTCGCTTGGCAATAATGTATTTTTTTGTTGTAATTACTTGCAACAGATAGTAAATGCACGCAAACTTATCGGATATTTTTCATAAATCAGTTGTTTGCCGAGCTGCTGCTGTTGTTATTATTAGTCACTGTCTCGAAATAACGTGTTCTGGACGCTCGCAGTGTCGCGTGATAATCGAACAACAATTTCGTAATAAAAATATCTAAATTATTTGTGAACCGGGGAAAAAATAAAATTATCAGATGCTGAGAATGCAACAAATAATTAAACTGGTTGAGTAAATAACAAACCACAATTGATTTTAATCTACATAATAAGTAAATATTATGTACATTCATAAATTTAATACAAGTTTAAAAATATGCAAAAAATGATAAATTGCTTTGTTATTCTCACACGATCTGTGAAAATAATTTAAAAATCATGTTTGTGTGACTGTTATTATCTGAAGATTTGTAATATTTATTATATTTATGTTTGAAAACTTTACACAATGAAATTATTACAGTGGAACCTCACACGTTATGTGGGGCGTTCGTTATGCGAGGTTCCACTGTATTTAATTTTATTGATTAGATCAAAAATTTAATTTTTGAGGAAAGAAATAAAACGTCCACTTTGGTCATATTTTTTCGTTGCGTATGAACACATAAAATAATAATCGGTCGTTTAGTTAAGATTGGGGAGGGATAATTGTTATAACACATTGCGACGTGGCTTGTTTATGGTAAATTTGTTTAGCGAACAGCGCTCAAATGTAGTCGATGTTGGCGTAGGCATAATGAATAAAGGCACGGCACGACACGACAAGTATTATTGCGTCGCAAATAAATAATAATTTTGCTTTGAAAACAGCACCATCGCTTTGCAGCCAATTTCAGCTTATCTATTCATATTATTTCGCCATTTGTGACAATATTGATCTTATTGGATATTTAAATTAAAACAAAAATTACACTCGCTGTGTGTTCGCTTGCTTACTTATTGGCCTACTGCGTAGTAGCTGGTGAACTCGTTAGTCATGCAGGTAGTTTGCTTGGTCGCTCGCTGACTTGCTCTACACGCGCATAAAAATTACAATAGCACTTGGTCAATGATCGCTAACTACATCTTAGTTACGTACCATGTACGATGGATATAATTTATGTAATTATCCTTTGGATTTTATATTTGCACATGGTTATACCTTTTCTAATTTTAGGTATGGCGTATACATACTGAATTTGTTCAATTTTCCAACGCGATGTGTTTTTTTCAACTGAAAAATAAACGCATCCAAATTCTTTAGGTTGCAAAATTATATTTTAATGCTGCCAATCATTCGGTTCATCTTTAATCTCGGCACTATCACTCATGTCGTTAAAGACGCACCGCAAACTTTTGTTGTTGTTGAGAAAATGTTATCTTTGGAACGTAAGAGGTATTTAAAAGTTGAGATATTTTTTGAATGAAAAGTAAGAGTTACGTATGAAAATTGAAATAATTATTAATCCGGGTTAAAGCAGAAGATTATTCGATTATTTATCTAACATTTGAATAAATATTATTACTTTATAGATTCATTCTGATGAGAATATTTGCTAGATATACATTTTAACTAGTTCAAATACGTTTGATACTAATAATATAAAATGTATCAAGATTAGATACGCTACAGTTTTTTGAGCATTCACTATCACCAACCAGAATTTTTCTATATAAATAGTACTCGTACCGTTTGTCAACAAGATTGTTTTCGTATTATTGTGATTCGAACGTTTTATCACTTGACGCCAATCGAAAATAATAATCAAATTTCTGCATAATTTGGCGCAGTAGTTAATTATTTCAATTTCAATTGTTGCAAAGCGCGCATCAATGCCAATTAAAATGTATTCATGGAAATAAATTTAATTAATTCCATCTTCGAATTTCAAATAAAACAAGCTAAATATAAATATTTTATTTCGTGCTGAAATGAAATAAATGCCAATTAAATAAAAATGATTTAAAACTTTTTGGCAAATCTTGCATGAAAATCGCCAAATAATCGTCGAAATTTCAACTTAAAAATTTAATAACTCGGCTCGGCAGCAAATGATACAATTCAGACTTATCTGATCAGATTCTTCAGAATATTTTCTACAACTTAGTAGTGAATTCAATGTGGCACAAAATAGCGTAACCTAGTAGAAGACCTTTTGAAAACATATATTTTGACAAAAAACAGAAAATCTTGAAAAATTAATTTCTACCTCAAATTGCATCACGTAAATGATAATTCTAGCTTGACGTTATTCTAAATGAGTTCTTCTTATTACGGGTGAAAGCCATTTTCTTATCGGTCCATATGAAGCTTAGGAAATGAATTTTGAATCAAGGGTATAGTTTTTGTTCCAAGTATGACAAAATAATTGTTCAACTTTATCGTTAAATTCTTGATAAACTATTTGTCCGATTGAAATCATATTTTCGATTCAACAAAATTCAGTTATTCCTCTATCGATTGGTAAAAAGAAAATTTGAAAAATATTGATATTTAATTTTACGATATTGTCCAACCATAAAAAGTAAGAAATTTATAATGAAAAATTGAAAAATGTTGGTAACAAATTGGAAGAACTCATGACGGAAATTCACAAGAAGAAGAATGAATTTATTCGAAACGTTAATAATAATAAATAATGTCGCCGATAACGTAAATAGCCAGAAGAAGAATAATCGTGCTCTCTGACAGGAACAAAACATGAGCATTAACAATTGCGATTATAATAAATAAGCAATTATATTTCATGCATCAAGTGCGCTCGATACGAAAAGCTGTTGTGCTAGTCGGTCTAATCACCACTAACCTTTCTTTCTTCTGCTGCTGCTGCTGTTGCTGTTGTTGTTGTTGTTGTTCCCCTCATTTAATGCACTCGCAGTTGCGCGCCGCGTAATTGAAATGAATGAGTGCATTTGTCATGAACTCGTGTACTAATTTTTAATTTATCTCGATTGCTTCAAATGAAGTGTATGAATGCTTAATGCTCAATTACTACCAAGTGTCCTTTGATAAATATAATGCAGTTGTTGTGTAATTTCTATTTACATTAACAAAGACTTTATGTAAAACATTTTTTAATAGCTTAAAATTCCAAAAGAGTTTCTTTTTAGTATGTTTCACCAGACAAAGTGAATGTTTATGTCGAATTTACTGTATTTTCTAAACTAAAATACTGCACTTTTTCTCAGCGTTTTTTCGGTGATTTTCGTGAATTTTTGTATAGTATAAAAATGAATATAATTTCGAAGAAATACAGTATATTTCAACTATTTGCTATAATTATTGTTTACTAACTAGTTAAAAATACCTCTAGTTAATTCAATTTGAGTTGCAACAATGCAAATAGAAACATTGAAATTATTGCTTTGAATATTGATTGATTACAATTGTCATTGAAATGGAACAATTAACCATTCTTCTATTATGTTCTTACATTGCAAACGATTCATCCAACATATTTATGTAATTTCTTCGTAATTGTCATCATGACATGAAATGACAATTAAAATTGGTCCCACTCCATTGAAACTGAGAATATGACGTAAACAATATAATACAATTCACTGTCGCGTTGCACATGCAACGCACTTGTCTGCTTGCTTGCTGCAGGTGCTTGTAATTGTAATTAAACGAATCGATAATAACGTGCTCTGCATATGTCATGCCGTGCGCATTCGACAACATTTCCAATATCGATTTTCTATTTGTTGCATAGCAAATCATGAACAGTAGAGTGTATTTGACACGAGGGAGGAGGAGTATTGCCCTTTTGTCTTACATTGATTTTTTTATTTTTAAAATTGAAACAATTGCTGTCAGCAATGAATAACAATTAAATGAAATTAATTGAAATTCGTTTTATAAATCAGCGGAAATTAGGGATGTAACATAAAATAATTTAATTCAAAAATTCGTTGTTTTAATCGTACTCGGTCAAGAAAACGTTCGTTAAGCGAAGCAATTTTTGCCATATAAATCCATGTAAAATACATTAATGCGTTCCGGATTCCGCGCAGATATAGGAATCGCTAAATTCGTTCGTAATGCGAAATGACATTCGTTAACTGAATCGTTATTTTATGATTTAGGAAAAAATTATTAAAATCTCAATCTTTTGTCTAATTATTAATGTAACTCAATTACTACTGAACGGAAATAGAATAGAAAAAGCAAAACGAAGCAGAAAATGTCAATGATGCATGGGTGTGCCTTGAATGAGTGGCAGTGAATGAGCAAACAGTAAAAAGACGTTGAGTTAGTTGGCCTGCTTTACCAATCGAGTGCGGCGGCGCACACCAACGCAAATAATAAAGCTCACTAGCGGATTGCTGGCAAGCCGCTGATCAACAATGGATTTTTATCCGCATTTCAATCTCTGCGCATATCACACACGAATAATATGTCTAAATCATTTTTATCCTAACAACAGTAACAATCCAACCATCTCAGAAATCATTATCAGCATTGCACGCATTAAATTTTATTTACGTCTGTCAGCTGCACGTAAAGAAATGAGCTGAGTAACACGCATATTTGTTAACAATGGCCGACACAGTGTTCCGAGAAGTACAGTTAGTTAACTTGCTGCAGAATGATGCAGAATACGAAAACAACAACAACAACCAGTACAACTACGGCAGACCGAACGAAACGATTGTTGCTGCACCCGTTGCTGTGAGTTACAACATGCGGAATGAAAATGCAAATGCACTCTCAATTGAGCCATAAAACTGCCGATGCACTGAACTCCACTTTTACAATTCGCTCAGCATAATATGCTCGTAAATTGGAAATTATAAAATGGAAAATATCATCATAATACAACTATTTAATATCTATTTTAAAAAGACTACGCGCAATGGATCACATATTCAAAGATTTAATAAATACGTGAAAAGTGCATACAATTCGGTGCAATTATTAGTAAACAAACCTAAACTAAACTGCTAAATAGAAACTAGACATACTAATTCACACTATGACTGTGTTAATATTTTTGGAGCATCATAGATGCATGGTAAATATTTGAATTTCCAACTATAAATCGCAAGCACACGTCAAACCGAGTTAAATTCGATTTTACATACGTAAAATGATTAGAAACCTCGGATAACGAACACCTCACATAAGTTATATTTCGCTCGTAAAAGAATGATTCATTTAACGAACGTTGTTTCGCATTACGAACGAATTCGGCGATACCTATATCTGCTCGCAATTTCCGAACTCTCTGCGATTGAACTTTTTCTATCTATTAATTATCGTATTTAATACAAACCTAGGTAAAAATTGCTTCGCTTAACGAACGTTTTCTTTAACCAGTAGTAGAGCTCGGAATTAGATTCGTTATGTAGGAAATTATAAAAATTAATATACAGGAAAAACGATTAAACTATGAATAAAAATGTTGAATTATGTGCCGAAATGTCAAGTAAATAAAAATGTCAAAAGTTGACAGTAGTGTGAAATTCATAGTTGTTGGTTTATCGAAAATTGTACGTACGATTCTCGCGGCGCGAATGTGCGTTTTAGGTGCTTTAGTTTCGGCGAGACCTCTGAGACTTTTTGTCTAATGTGCACGTATACACACGTGAAAAGTAGTAGAAGAAGAAGAAAGAGAATTTCGAGGCTTATTACAATAATCATATATGGTGAGGCAGACTGAGCAACGGCACATCTCCCGGCAGCAGGCGCAGCAGCAACGCAAGACGGATTTATTAATCTCGAGGTGCGCGAGCGCGAGCATTAGCAGTTTTTTCCTTTTCGCTCAGAATGAAACACGCGGTGGGTTGGATGCGTTGGAAATGGACGAAATCTCGATATGTAATTGACTGTTTTATTTCTTCTTTTCGCTTTATTGCTCAAATTTTATGTAGAAACTAGCGGTACCTAGCCACGCGCACGCGTTGAAATAGCCTTACCTTAGGTTAATTGTTTGCGGAAGTTTAATTGAAGAATGAGCGGTTCTTTCTTCGTTTAAGAGAGTTGCAGCAATGTCTGCCTATCTGCCTTGATTGTCTTATCATTTTTTTCTAACTTCACGAGAAGCCTCTCGCTATGAAAGTTTAATTATCGTTTTATATTTGTCACGCATCTTGTAATCTTAATAGCATGACTTTAATACGGGTTTTGATTACGGCACTTTTTGTAATACAAATGTCAAATCATTTGTCCAAAATTGGAGGGCTGGGGTTAATTCTTTAATACTTTCCATTGATTTTGAAAACCCTCTTTAAAAATTGAATTAGGGGACAACCAAAAACAAAAATCATTATAATCATTTCGGAACTTTCAGGCTTTGCAAAAAGTGCATATGTTAATAATGATTTCTTTAGAAATATTTTGCAAGTACGAATACAACATTAATCAAATTGTGTTTTTATTATGTACCTACACATGTAGACTATAAAACAGTGTCAATTGAAGTTAACAATTTTACGTGTGAATTAAGCGAATAAATTTCCAGTTGGAATCAGTAGCAGAAAAAAAAGAACAGCGTTATTGATGCCATGGAAATTGGCTTACTTTTCAATCGATTCGCCATTCGCGCGCAATAGAGACACACTTATCGCACGCGCAGCTGTGTTCGACAAGCAAGGCAAGGTGAAGCCGTACTTATTTTATTTTATTATAAACCACGCGCGCTCAAACAGATCATTGATATCGATATTCAGCGAATTGCTAAACCCGACCAGATGTATCCAGGTGTAAAAATCAAATGCGCAATTTCCACTCCTCGACTTTAATGTATGTCACTTTGCAATGTCATACTAATAATGTCAATTTTTTCCATACCGGTTATTACTCAAGTGTTTATTATTCATTTTAGTTGAATTAATATATTTCGAGTAGTTCATTCTTTCTGTTGACATTAAAGTGCCACAGACATTCATACAGCCTAATGGCCATTTTCTGATATTACGACTGGTTTTAAACGATCATTTGTCATAAATTAAGATGTCATTCAGATATTATTTTAAGCCAAAGACTATTTAGCCAGAAAAGTGATACTTAATTATATTTGTCGCATAAGGAAGGATAATGCCATTTTAAAAGTATTCAAATCGTAATTATATTTGCTGCTGATTATTTATGCCATGGTGAATGGTGCAAATATAATGGCAAGTCGTCTCACTTGCAACGTTTTCTATAATTTTAAAACTATCAAAATATCCATAAAGGTGTAATAAAAATTTGGTGACAAACTGATCATAAGCTGGAATAATATTCTTCATTGAATTATCTATCTCCCCGTGGTGATATCTTTTTGATACAATTGACCCACTTTTTTTTAAGATGCACACTTTAATTAGGGATATTCTAGTCCAGTAATATCAATCAATAATTTTGCTTTTAGACTAGAATAGAATTAAAGATATGCGAACCATTTTAAAGATTATTTATTAGTTGCAGTTTGTACACATCCAAACAATGTTAATTATCTTAGGAGGGCTATGATTTTGGAAAATGATTATTTTTTGGCATTTGTAAAACAAATGTTCATAAATGTTCTTGTTTAATCTCACCACTTAGAATATTAGAAGATTTTCCATAGAAATTAAATTGCCTTTTAAGTTTGCTTAGAATTCAATAAGTTGATCAGCGGTGATCAGGCTTCAAATGAAACAATATATACAATAACAGCGGGTTTACTGGGATGCTGATGATGAGTGTAATAATGATCTTTCTCGGCACGTCTCTTGAGTTTTCCTCCTAGTAACTAACAATGAACAATCGTTATTGTTTGCTGTCAAGGATCAGGCCACGGTGCCGGCCGGTGTCGTTCGCGTTCCGCTTGTGCTCGACGCAAACGCGGATTGATAACGCGCAGAAAATCCATTCATTTGAATTCAATGCTCACTGCGTGCGCGGTTTGATCTCGATTCAACTTGGAATAACATCAAAGCAATTTATACTCAAATTGCTTTATTCATTAGGAATGTGGGTGCAATTTAATTAAGTCTTATGTAATTAAGACAAGTGTTGTCGTAAGGAAGATGGAGAGAAATTGAGTGATAATTTTTGATTATTTCTTAATTGCGTTTCGTAATTTAAAGTTTCCTTTTATAGTAATTGATTTGACAAAAGTATTCGTTCTCTCTGGAATTTAAAGAAAAATATTTTTATTTTGCTCCAGACGAAAATGAAATTGTTTCATTCTCGACGTATTTTTAGAAGCGACTCGTGTTGGTGAATAATGGTGAAATCCTTGAATAAGATTTTATTTTTATTTCATTTTTCTGTGCTGTATATTTGTCGGATTTCTCTCACACTCGACGAACAAACATCTCAATGTACATAAGAAGTAATAATGTGCGCTGTTGACTCACTCGGTCGGTCGCTTAGTTAGTTATAGTTAGTTCACTTTGCTTGAATAGTGCGCAAAATTACAACCGCAGACGAGTGATTTGCAATTCGGTATTGTACTCTTGCGAATCAATGAATGACACTTGCGAATTTTTTGTGTGTGTGTTCGTCTCGCATTATTTGGTATTTGGTTTGCCAATTTCACCGTGACATTATTTTCGGTTAGTGGTCTTTCTCAGCGTATGATTATTAAGTCGGCGTTTGCTTCATTGTCGTCATTTTCTGTATTTGTGCAATAACAATTACAATGCAATTAGTAATTGTATTCGCCCAGTGCTGATTTTTATTTATTTAAGCAAAAAAGCATATTCAAAAGGTTTATTTCATAAGAATAACAACATTGATGACTCATATAATATTTCGCAGAAATTGTAATAATGACGGAATTTTTATCGGAAAAATATATGAAGGTATTAATTATTATTTGACTTTCATCTCGTTCTCGCGATATCAACATAATATTATTGTGCACGTAGAGGCCTTGAAGAAAGGAAGCGAAACCTTCTCGTTTCTTCGAAGCAGCACGATATTCCATTATTACCAGATACGTTGTATACCTTTTGAAGCATGTTTCCGTTTGTTCGGCGAAGCACGCAGCACAATTGGATTTTTCCTAAGGATGCTTTTGCTACAAAAATATCGTTTCTGTCAGGTAGAGACGAATAAGAAATATTGCGTCTCAAAAGCCATTTTTAAGTGGGCATTTAGCATTCCTTAAACTTGTATAAAAAATAGAGTAATCCTGTGTTGAAATTGTATTTGATACTTTACTTTATGAAGTAAATCAACGAAGTACCCACATACATTATGATATTTTATTTTCTTAAGGGGATATTCTAGTCTAGAACCGAATTTCTGTCGTAAGAAAAATTTAATTAAAACGAATTAAATTAAAGAGGGGATAAATAAAACACCACGTCCATCTTGCCTCGATTCCGGCCCTTCTGGTGATCCGAAAAAAATAACCCGGGTAGATTCTTGTTTAGTACAAACGTCATTATGGTAGGAGCCAAGAAAATCCGCAAGCAACAATGTTTCTGCAAAATGGCAGCTACTCAAATAAAAAGTTCATTTTATCACTCATTTTGTAATTTTCTAGAATTTTTAAACGTAGTAAAAATTGGAAATTTGTAGGTTTTCGTGGTTCCTACCATAGGGAGATATATAAAGAATATTCAGGCCAAATTTCAAGAGAATCGGCCGATTAGAACTTACGAAAAAAACGCGTTTAAAGTTTTCGTGTTGCTCCAACAGCTCGATAACTTTTAAAATAATTCGAATTTCATATAATCCTTTTAGGGCGATATTTTTCAATAACTAAACTATCCAAATATATGAAAAAAATTTCTATTATTTCAAATTTCTAGACGAGAATACCCTCTTAAGCTTTTTTCATTGGGTTTACTACCTCGACCCGTATCTTTTGTGCCTCATCATACGGTTTTGTTTTAAGGACCCACATTAAGGGGCAAGCATATTTAATAAACGTGCTGGTTTTTAAGAACAAAATTAATGGCCACTGGGTTTTATTTTCGTCTGCTTGTACGATTTTTTTTGTCGATTTTGTCGTTGCTCGTAAATTTCAGTTGCAGCTGCCTGTGCAATTTTTCTGGAACATGCGTGCGTGCAGTATGAGGAGAAATTATAGCTTGCAATGTTCGTCAATTTGTCTTTTAAATAAAGTTGAGAGAAATTTATGCCATATACCAAGCTTTAATGATAACGCAATAAAAGTTAAAAATAAAATTGCATTTAATTTAAAAAAACTTCTGAAATGCAACTAATTTTCTCTTCTCTCGGAATTAATATAACTTTTCTGATATTATTCGATAATAATTGGATTCTTGAGTATTGGAATGTAATTTAATTTGTACTTTTGAACTGATCGTTCGGAATCGTTCAGCAATAAAGTGTAAAACGAGAGATGGATAAAGTCTATTAAAAATAATTGAGTTATTGAATTATGTGACATTCACGTATTCCGATGATTTATTTGAATTGGTTATATAATTGAATTTATTACAGAATTAAATTTATATCATGCGATGTGGCAGACGGTAGTGTAGGTAGTGTGCATTGAAATAAATAAGAGCATGTGCACGTTGGTGCAGCTCACGTTGCATCAATCGTGTCTTGTTCCGCGTGCGCAGCAGGATAACGTAATTTTTGCAATACGATTACGGTTATAATAAATTTACCTACACCGGGATAATGCAATAAAATTATTTATATCGAACGATTCGAAAGTATTTATTACATTTTTTTATTCAGAATTTCATATGAAATTTGACAGAGAAACATACATTCAGTGGAACCTCAATCTAGTTCGTTCCGAGCCTTACTCGTTACAGGAAACGTTCGTTAAGCGAAGCAATTTTTAGCATATAAATCCATGCAAAATACATTAATGCGTTCCATGCTGAAAAAAGTTAGCTCTTTGCAATAATCTCTGATTAAAATTGTCTCTTTAGTTAACATTTTCGAGAATGTTGAATTCTTTATTTCAAAATTCACAGCAAATTTAAAGACAGCTGCTCTTACTGTTCTTGTTATTACATTATCAATTTGTTTCGGAATCATCAGCATGGCCACGTAATGAAGAAACCTGAAAATTTATTTGGTAAAGTATAATATTTATCCCGAAGCGTCTCGAGTTGAATACTCCTTTATTATATAGCTTGAACAACAAGAAGAAGAAGAAGTTTTTGTCATCGTCTCTTTGTGCTGTTGTGCGGTTGCCGTTATAGTGAATGCCGTCGCGGCGATGGCAAAACGAAAAAGTTGCTTATTACTTTGACTCGTTGCGCAGCACGAGTGTGTATTATATTGCAATAGTTGTACGCTGCTGCACTTGGTGCATTCACTCATTCGATGTCATTACTCGCTCGCTCGCTGTTCTGTTCACCTGCTTCGAATACTCCTCCTCCTCCTTCTCTTTTGTTGCAATCATAAATATACGCTGCAAACGCAAATGCTTTTTATTATTGCTTTTTATCCAAGTATTGAAATTTATTAAATGATATTTTTCTTCTTTGTTACAGGTATGTAAGTAATAATCTTACTTCGTTTCTCTCTACGTTGAATTAAAAAGAAGGTAATTTAAAAACTTATTTTCAAAGTATAATATCATTAACAAATAGTTGCGAATAAAAGGGCTTTATTCGAAGCGTTAATGAAAAATCATTAAACACAATAAGATGCGTTTGAAAAGTTTATAAGGTTGTTGAAAGTTAATTCAAAGATTAATTTGATTAATAATTATAACTTTTAGGTGAAAACTTATTATTTTCGAAAGTTTTATGATTATTTAATTATTTATGTAGAATATAAAAACCAATGACACTTGCATAATTAATTCCACCTGTTACTTTTCGAATGCAACAGTGGAGCGGCGGTGGTGAACAGGCAAAAAATGAAATTCGCGCGTCGGCAGCATGCAATTTCGTTTCATTCACGTGTATCGCGCGAATTACATGCAATTTCGAAAAGCAGAAATGCCTGTAATAGAAGAAGTCGGTTGATTCGTTCATTCGGCGATGCCAAACCGAATAAGTCGTGGTCGTCGTCGTCTGCGTCTGCTCCTTCGTGTTTGTTGCAAAATATCCGCTAAACGCATTCGCGCTGGCAGGCAAACGTCAGTCTTGAAAAATTTAAAATTTCGCCCATTGTATTATTATTGCTTTCTGCTCGTTTGATTACTGGTTGGTGTGTGCTGGCTGCTTTGCTTTGGTTTGGTTTTGTTGGCATGACTGACATACAATTACATTTCGAACAATTACACAATGCCATGGTGAAAACTAATTATGTACGTTCATTGAACGCGTAAGCCTTTTGCCGCTTTTGAATAAATGTTCACTATTATTTTGTTTTCTATTCAAATTCAGTTAATATGGAGCATAAAATTATTCATTCGAATTCATATTAATCTTTCATTTTACATTATCATTTAAAATTGGCAAAATGCAAGGAAAATTTTTGGTAGATAAATAAAAATAAGTCAGTAAAAGTTTAGTATGCGCGTCGTGTGTTTGTTACATAAATTTCCATTTTTGTGCGCACCTCGCGTTTGCTCGCCTAACAACAACAACAACAACAAGAACGAGCACGAGCACGGATCCATAATAGAAGCGGAGGCGTTGTTGTTCGTCGTTATTATTATTCTTTGCTCGATTGTGCTTCGGCGTCAATGCACTGACTAACTGAGTGACTTTGGGCGTGCTGCTGCTGGCCTGCCGCATTGCATGTAATATGCATGTTGCAATTGCACACACTGAATACGCGATTGTACTGATTATTTTGCCATTAACCAGTTAATTCCGGAATTCGCAATACAAAAGAAAACAACCTGCACGAATCGACTCAAAAGTCATCAGAATGAATACATTCTAAATTGGTTGAATTAACATTTGTTATTGAACTAAATGCAAGACTTGATTATCAAATTGTTTCGAGTTTTTAACGAAAAAAACGCACAATTCTTTCATGATTGATAATACCGTTTTAAACACTGAATCAATCATCTCTGTACAGAATTAAGTATGTAATTGAGAATCATATAACGTTAACTAACAGTTTTGCAACTTTTTCTTCTGCTTGTTGTTGGCAGCTTTCGGTTTAATTTAGTTCATCAATTATTATGCATTACAAGTTGGTACTTTCTTAATAAAAAGAAATTCATTTTTCATAAACTTACTCGAAGCTTAAAAACTATATTTAATTTCGTTGTGAGATGAGTTCATTATAACTATGTTGATTAAAGTTAGAATTTCACGCAAAAATATTGGATTTCTATTTACTAAATCCGATTATAACACAAGTCGACATTTAAAATCGTACCGGAAGTAAATTATTACATAAGATAATTTATCTAATGAGTGCACGAATTTCTTCTCTTGAAAGAATACTGCGTTTGATAGCTGCTACGTCATCCTCCTGACGATAAAATCCAGTTTGTTATTCAACAAAGTCGCTTAAAATTCTCTTTTAGCAACGCGAAAAAATTTACATAACACCATTAGAGTCGATCAGTACGTCGAACGCACACAATCGGTGGGCGTACAAAGACTTCTCAAGACTCGAGTGGTTTTTAAATGTTACTTGCAGCTATCTGTCTTGAATGCACAATATTTCCATCGCATTGTTGTATTGCCTCGAATAGAAATTAACAACTTTTTATGCGATTCAAGTCGTGTTAAAAATAAATATTTATTTTATCGAAAAAAATGTTTGCACTTGTTTCGTTCATACACGTATGATTATCTGGTCATTGACAAGAGACAAAGGTAATAAGTATATTATCAGAATTAGCCATGCGGTGCACTACTTCCCCTTCTCGCTGTAATTGCGAATAAAACGTAAATAAAAATATTGCGAAAATGATAGTTATTTGAGCCGGTATTGTGAAGCAAAACTAATTAGTTTCTGATTGCCTTCGAGCTGAATGCACATACAGGCACATGCAATCATAAATAAATTATTATTGTGCATTAAACCAGTTAGCCAATGATTATGTTCTTTTGATAGAAAATGTTTCAATTAGTGTTAATTGCCCGCAGTTCCAATCGTATGAACTACAAATGATGCTTTTATGACTCCATTTTCAATATTCTATGGTGATTTGTCTATTTCACTTGTTTTATTTTATATATGGCGGTATAGCTTTTATAGTGGAACCTGACATAACGAATCTAATTCGATCCGAGACTCACTCGTTAAAGGAAACGTTCGTTAAGCGAAGCAATTATTAGCATATAAATCCATGTAAAATACATTACTGCGTTCCATGCCGAAAAAAGTACATTGTGTTAAATTAACTCTTTGCAATAATGTCTGATTAAATTTGTGCGGACATTTTTAGTCTCTTCGAGCTGCTTTCTTGAGGATTCTTCTTCGGCGACATTTTTAGAACACTTATAAACATTTAGAAAAGAGCGCGCGGCACGTCGTTTAAACTTGAAATCTGGTTCTTACTCAATTTGAACTTTTTTGAATACTAAGAGGTCCCAACATTACTATAATTAAATTACTATAAGCTAGGTTTGTATTAAATACGATAATAACAAGATAGGGTATTGAGCGCAGATATAGGAATTGCCGAATTGGTTCGTAATGCGAAACAATGTTCGTTAAGTGAGTCATTATTTTACGATTTATGTTGTTGTGGAGCGTTTGTTATACGAGGTTCCACTGTGGTTTTCACTACTTTAGCTATTATAACATAAATGTTGAATCTCGCGAATCAGAAAAATAATTCACTGTTTGGCCACCCCTGAATTAATACATCATGAGTTTTTTTTAAATATTTATCTTTATTATCTATATGCAAAAGAAGTACTTAGTTTAATATTTACTTAATTTATTGAGTTTTCGCTCCTGAATGGAAAGAACGAAAATATTTATTTTAAATCCCATTGAATATGATGCGATGTATTTATATGGCATTGTTACATACCAATAATAAGTGGCAAAGTATTAAATTAAAATGAATAACAATGCTGTTATTCATTTGTACAACAT
This sequence comes from Aleochara curtula, assembly GCA_963978815.1. Taxonomy (NCBI): domain Eukaryota; kingdom Metazoa; phylum Arthropoda; class Insecta; order Coleoptera; family Staphylinidae; genus Aleochara; species Aleochara curtula. Next base: position 5,690,933 of record OZ022216.1, read on the forward strand.
GCATACGCATTATCGTGCTTTGTTTTTTAGTCGCTTTGTATGATACAATAATAGGCGAGATGCATCGGATGTTGTTCGCCGCGTATGCGCACATTGTATACGCTGGCAAACAGAGTGTAATAAATTAAACAATGAGCAATGAGCATTAGGGTTTTGTCGTAATTGAAAGCGTGGAAGAAAGAACAAAGCGAGTGTAAACAGAACGGGAGCAGTTAATCTAAATTAAGTTTGTGGGTGATGCGGGTGCTCAATTTTAATTTTGTTTATCACTATTCGTATACAGGGTGAGTTATATCAATTTTTACTTCGTTAATCCTAGTCAATTAGATTAGGGAAAGATATACAGTATGTTTAATTTCTTGGGGTAGTTTTTGAGTAATATTTAACCAAGTTCTCGCTTTAAATTAAATAATACAGGGTTTGATTGTATAATTTTTCGTTTCCGAGAAGAAACAATTAAGTAATAGTAATTTTGTATTATTTAATCATTGGTTTAAACAGCAGTTCATTTCCAGAACTTTGAATTTCATTTACAGTTTTTAACAATTTAATTAGTTGTTGATTAATGAAGGCCACAAAAGCTTAATTAACATTACAATAATATATGATTTACATAATTTCAAAAATATGTTGTTTTTGTGTCTTTTTAATATGCCTTAAACAACAGTATTTTTAATTCCCACATCGGGTTGTTATTATTATGGTTGCAATACGCGCATTGTCTACACATGAAAGAAAATCGTCTGACATGTGTCTCCCGGTCCGATGGTCTTTGTCGGCTATAAAAAAACGTTGCAAGCGCCCAAAACGTAAACAGCACCAGCGAATGCACTTTTTTGTTTTTGTTCATTGAATGTAAACACGATATACAGAGTGCTGAAAAAAGTTCCAATGTGTGATGCTAACTTGAAGATTGTAGAATTATTAACCGCATTTATTACAACACTGCTCATGTTTTTGCGCTTGAGTCACGTAGGCGCACACCAGGGCCGTACTTAAGTCGTGTTTACCTCGACATGTTTACAAGTCGAATAATTGACATTTTAAAAACTGTGCTAATTTTGGACATGAAATTAGCCTCTTTAAAAATACTTCGTTTTTGGTTAAACAAAAAATCCTGAATTAATACGCATTTATATGTCTTAAATTTATAGCAACCGAATCATTGAGATTTTTAATTAGTCTCATAACAGGTAAATTGCACAGTCACTTAAACTTCCGTACATACCGACTAAGCGGAAGTTTAGTCATTGCTTTCGAGGCGAATCTTAGCCTTATTTACGCGCAGTTCGCTGTTTATAATTAAATTCACACGTGTTTTAATTAGTTTCTAAATAATAATTTGAGGCTGTTTTTCACAGCATAACTAGCTAGCACTCGCCGGCATAAAAAAATATTCAACGCAACACTTTGAAGTTAATATTTGTGTTATCACCGCAATGCATGGCGTATTTTGTTAAATATTTTCATAATTGCGAAACGTGCGCTGTTTACCATTGTGTGTTGCGTATCACGTTTTTGTTTTGCATAAGCTGCTTGCTCGCGTCACGTTGCACAGCAGCTGCTAATTCGTACTAAAAATGCCCCGAACTTTTTATTCCAATTGACGAAGTTGACTGATTGAGATTTACGTAAAACGGAAGTTCGTCATACGATTTTTAAAACAATTTACAATTATTTGCCTCGGTCCGAACACGTGCGTTCAAAATTAACATTTGGCGTGACAAAAATTATGCTGTTGATGCGTTAATTGTTTAATTAATATTCGTATTTGCATATTCAGCGTCGTCAATGATGCGTCATATTGTTAAAAAGTTGTTTTTAAAATTATTTCTTATTTTTCTACTGTTCGAATAAAACACGCATTTCAGAATGGGAGTTTTTTTTATTGTTAGTAAATTTGAAAAATGCATAAAATTTACATGTTTGAGTTTTTAAAGTTAATAAAACTATGAATTTTTGAATTCGAAGCATGAAGTATTTATTGATTATGCTATCAACAATCAATAATGCCGTGCCGCGCCGCGTACTTCCTTATCTAACCCCAGATTATTGGTTATTAGCACAGGACATGTGAAAGTGCAGGGCAAATGATTGCACAGCTTGTAATAATAAATTATCAATCATCGTGAATTTACGTTGTTGTCACGAGAAATATTTCCGATAATGCGCCGAGCGCCGCTGCGTGTTGTTGTTATTGAGTGACAAACGTTAATATAGAATACACGCAGATGACATTAAAACTGACAACGCCCGAATGATACCAATGTGTTAGAGAGGGAAATTGTTTGGGGGCTATTAAGAGTGTCCCCAAAAGGGACTATTCACTAAGTGAATGGGGAATTGTTTAGGAGGGGAAACGACAGAAGAACAGGAATTGTATTCAACATATTCTAAAATATGATGACTATTATGATGAACAGTTTTAGAAAGTAATAATCAGTCATCTAATTCAGGGGTGACTTGAATGTGGTGCATTCGTTGATTACAAATTATATTCGCCGAATTCGTTCGTAATGCGAAACAACATTCGTTAACTGAGTTAACTGAGAATTTTACGATTTATGTTGTTCGTTAAGCGAATTGCTCGTTATGTGGGACGTTCGTTATGCGAGGTCATTAGCAAGAAAAGACTTTTGGTACCACTGATTTAAAGGACCATATAATTATAGTTTATTGAAGAGACGACGATGAATAATCGAATACAAAAATTGTCTCGCCTCAAAGTCGAAAACTGATAACAATAATTGAAACATGATTTTGATTGTTTATCCTTCGCCTAGGAATATTCCAGGTCTATCATGACAAATTGTATATTTTGAATTTGACACGTAGTATAAATTGATTTTACGTGCGACAATTAAGTGAACAAAAAAAAAACAACTTTTATCGCGCGGCGACATCATCATCCGTTTCACTTGATTACTCGCTGTGTTACGTTACGTGCTGTCGCCTATTTGCAAATATTTTGCGTTGTAATATTCGTGGTTTCCTTCATTCAGTAGAAATTCAACTTTGTGCTAATTCATAGTTCAGTTCTCTGTGGATTATGTGAATTATTTAAACAGTCGCAATTTAATCTGGTAAGAGTTTAGTTTAGTTTGCCTTGTGGATTCAGAGAGAATGTTTCATTTCATTTTTATTTATATAACGAGGAGAAAGAACTTGATTAGTCATTTATTGAGGAGTAATTTTCTCTTTTTTTCAACGGTCATTATGTAATAATATAATAATTTGAATTGCAACTACAGGGTGATACAAAAATCAATTATGAATTGATGTGAATGTTTTCCCAAAAATTGTTTTTTTTTGAACGCAAAAATAATATTTTGTAACACGGGAAAAATGATTAAAACAATTTTGTTTCTTTGTTGCAATTTTTTTGATTGGCTTCACTTCAGGCTCTTTTGCTATATCTCGCTTGTGCGCTGTGCCTGGAAACGTGAGAGGTAAATTACAAGAGCTTGTGATCCAGTTCAGCATTATTATAATAACTGTGCGCAGCTCGACTTTTCTTCTCCTCTTTAGCCTTCTTTCCAATGCTGATTACCAATGGCGCTTATCTCTCTATGTAGGCATGTTGTGTGCTTTAGCAACGTGAGTGCTCGCTCACGTGTTCTTTACACTCGCCGAGAGAAAGATGAGCGGCGAGGAGAGCGGAGGAGAGGAGTAAAAGAAAAGAAAGACTTAGGCTTAACAAGTCGAGAAACGCGATCGAAGTAGAACTCGTCGAGTTCACAATCTTGCTGGTTGCAATCAGCGACTGGCGCAGTATAATTTTGACGGGATGAGCGGCAGCGACTGGAGATTTGCCTCAAAAGTCTTCTTCGTCGTTCATTGCCAACAGGCGGCCATGCGGCATTTGAATTGCGTATGCGTGGATTCAAAATTCAGTGCAGTATGACTCACGAACAGCAGCACACATTCTAATTTCCAGTTAGTTACATACAGGTAGTTCTCGTACGTACAAAGAATACATTTTCAATCAATTATCCTGGAGCAATAAAATTAATTGATTTTTGCAAACCGTCGTAAAAACTCCGAAACCAGTAGTCCGTTTTCTAAATAGATTATAAACAATTATCTTAAGTTTGAGTAATTTATTTAATGATTAATTGAGAAGCGAATCGTTAAGAAATCGCCAAAAAATCGTCGAAATTTCAACTTAAAAATTTAATAACTTGGTTCAGCAGCAAATGGCACAATTCGGACTTATAATTTGATAATATTTCGTATCATCCTTTGATGGGTTTTCAACTAATTCTAAAACCGCAGTGGAAAACTTCCATGTTATGAGTGAATCAGCTGTATAATGCGTTTCACCTTTTTGTTGTTGTTCAGCCATTAATTTTACATTAGCTCTACGAGTACGATGTTTACGTACTCGTACTCTCGATGCATGCAGTCACCATGTCACGCTTTATATTCTTCGGTTTAGTTTCCTAATGCAACATAATCATCTTTGCGAATTGCTATTTGCGCATGGGTTTCAGAGAGTTAAGAAAGGGAATGAGAACGAAGAGCTTCATATTTCATTTCTGCGTATGGGATTTCTATTTTATTTGCACTCTGCAAGTATTTTTGTGTTTTCGACGTAAAAATTGTTTGCGCGTCTTAATTGAATGTTTATTATTAATTTGCGTTAGAATTCTGGAAAATTCCAGAACATTTTTGTTTCATTACCTACTATGGTATCTGATTAGAGTTAGGAAATTAAAAACTTAAGTGCCGCAGCTTGCTTACCCCTGATAGAATCCATTTAATTTTAGATTTTTAATTAATAAATCAATTAACTAAAAATTTAATTCAACCACTATATCCGTTGGATTTCAATATAAATCGAATTAAATATCAAATCTGGAATTGAAATTAATCGGATTTTCTCTTTAATTTATTACGTGGAATAAAATAGAAAATACTACCGAGAATTTTATTAAATACGTGTAATGTTCAAACATTGACGAATAATGAATAAAAATCAACAACATGTATTTCTCTTTTATGAATTGTATGTGGCAGACAGACAGATAGTTTAAAGTATAATATTGGTAGTGTGGTTGCTTGCATAGAAATAAATAATTGCCGGCAAACCTTCTACGGCTTATAGGCGCGCGAGCGCGGGCAGCATATGGAACTTTCGCTTATTTCTTTTTTATTATTATTTTCTATGACAATTACGATAGGCACTTGCAATCTGCGCACACATGCTTGAAAACGCGAGTCACGTACAATAAACATTTCGAATCAATTTTATCCAATTTGATTTTGCTTTACATTTCGCGCACGCATTGCATGCATAGTGAATTTATATTCACTCAATTTTGCATATTTCTATCGCTCATTTCTCCTTGAATTCGATTACAGTTATCACCAGTAGTAGTTGGCGAAGGAGAGTTGCTGTTGAACGATAACGACAAGCTAATTAGGTTTGAGTCGGCGAAACGTAAAGTAGGAAATTGGAAATTTAGTGTTAATGGTTGTGGAAATGTCGCGAACGTTCTTTGACTTTTTTATCTTGTTGTGGCATAAATCGTCATGATTTGAATTTTTTTATTGTTTTTAGGTAAATTATCGCAAAATTATACAGGAATTAGTCATTTAATTTAATGATTAATATTGTATTTTAAATTAAACTTTTTAGAAATATTATTTTTTGGGATTTTTGCAGAGATGAAGCTCAAACATATTTTAGATAATTCATGGAGTTATTATTATTATCCGAATGCAATGTTTTTTCTCTTGAGTCGCAACTGTGTAGTGCATGCAGCGAACAAATCATATCAGTAATAGTTTGAATAAATTGTCGTAGTAAATAAGTTCAAGGCTTTTTCGCAGCCGACCGCATGCTACGCATTAATGTAATGTTTCACTATGATTTTTCTCCTCCTCATTGCTCTCTCCTCGCCGGCTGTTTTTTATTATTGCCGATTAAATTACACATGACGCAGATGGTAATTCAACACAATGTATTTGCACTCGCAGTGAGCACAAGTAGCAAGTGGCTGAGTTAAGTTAGCCAGCTCTCGAGCTCAGCGAGAGTTAAGCACATTGCCTATTTATTGTTATAAATGTGCGACGCAAATTGCGTTCATTCGCGAATTGTAATTGCGCTCCGCTGTATTTATAGTTTAGTTGAGTTGGCCTGCGAATTTCACTTTCGGTTTGCTTTAAATTTATTTAAGAGGTCAGTGCAGGTCGCCGCCGTACCTCAACTGCAGCACACACGCTAAATATATTTTATGCCTAATTGTTTTATGCGTTTGCTCGCTATTTCGTACGTGTTCAAATTTCGCTTTTTCTCTAAATGAAAGTTCATAATTAATTAATCAATTTGAGTTTCAAACAATTTCGAAAGAAGTTTGATTCATTCTAGAGCTAATGAATTTCGGTTATAACGACGGCAAAAGTGTTAAAAGTGTTTTAAAAAAGCATGCTTTCAAATACTTTTTGTCTATCGCGAATAAAAACAATTAAATTATTTTTAATACATTAGCTTGAATCCTGTTTATGTAGCATTCACAAAAAGTGGTTATTTCCTTGTAACATTCGCTGGAATAACGAATAAGTTTATATTAAATTATTTTGTTTGAGTTTGAGCGACAAACTTGTTGTGAAACAAACGAAGCATCAAATTAAATTAAACACGGCAAAGGTGGATTCGTCACAGTAAGTTTCGCGAAATTAGCATTAAATTAAACAAACAGTTGCAATATGCAAACTACAATAACAACTGCCACTTCCTTAAGCAATCAATGAAGTGCAATCTTCGTGCATGCGCGCATAATCATTGAGTAAAACGGGACGGGACGTGCGTGTTATGTAAAAAAAGAAGTTGCTTCACTGCTAATTACTACCAGTCATAATTTTATTGCAACGTAAAAACTCTTCTTCGTCGAAATCTGCGTTTTCGTGTATTTTATTTATTGATGTTTTCGATCCGCAGAGTTTGAATCTTCCATATGTTAAATATGAATATAGCTGTTGTATAATAACCATAAAGACAGTCGTTATCTAGCTGACCTGTCCGTTTATTTACCTGTTGAATTCTATTAATCCGAAAGCAAAAACTAATTAAACGATAAAAATAATGTATAGGGTGATTTGATATAATTGCATTAATAATGAATCGCCCAGTATATAAAATGTTACAAGGATTCGACAAGGAAACAGGATAATTCAACCCTTGATTAATATATTTTGACACACCCTCTATATTAAAATACTGTTTGAACAACAGAACATAAATTCTTATGTTATTTTAAATATGGATAATCTTGTTAGTACATAATTTACTTGTAGACATGGCGACAATCTAAGGAGGGAAAATACAATTTCCTGTTTGTCTCAACTGCAAAAAAACATATTGTGATGAATAATTCTTACGATAATTGTTGTTTTGGTTTGTAATCTCGACAATTGAATCTTATTCTTATCACACGGCTTGACGCGAAAGCAGCCGATAATCTCTTTATCCACACATTTGATGAATATACGGCGCAGCAGTCATTACAAAAATATGCGTATCGCAAGTAATCGTTTATTATACTATTTCAAGTGCGGCGTTGTCTCTCGCATCGCGCAAGTGTTTTTTCCTCGGAGTTGTTGTAATCTCTCTCGCCGTTCTGCCTGTGATATGCAAATTGCGCGACTCGCATGATTTGTTTATTGGGGCTATTTTAAGTACGGTAATCAAATTGATAAAAAATTGTTATAAATTACTGCGCATTTGAGTTGTATATGGGAGTGAACACACACAAAATGTCATTTCCTTTGGTCTGATTGATAACACGTGATTTGCGCTCGTTCGCCGCTGTTCGCGAGCAATAGCAGAGTACAGTGGAACCTCGCATTACGAATCTACTTCGTTCCGAGCCTTACACGAAACGTGCGTTAAGCGAAGCAATTTTTAGCATATAAATCCATGTAAAATATATTAATGCGTTCCATGCTGGAAATAGTACACATTTTTGCGGACATTTTTAATCTCTTCGAGCTGCTTTCTTGCAGCTTCTGAATTTGAACTTTTTTGTATACTAGGAGGTCCCAATATTACTATAATAAAATTAGTATAAGCTAGGTTGGTATTAAATACGATAATAACAAGATGGAAAAATTCGGGGATTGGGCGCTGATATAGGAATCGCGAATTCGTTCGTAATGCGAAACGACGTTCGTTAAGTGAGTCATTATTTTACGATATAAGTTGTTCGTTAAGCGAATCGCATTTTATGTGGGACGTTCGTTATGCGATGTTCCACTGTAAGTTTCAAGCAAGTAGTACATGCGCTGTTAAGGATCATTAAAATACGTATGCGCAAATGCAGATTTTACTCTTAAGAGGAAATGGGTGAATTTTCCGCGTTTTAGCCTAATATGCTATGCATAGTCAATAGTTGGGCAAGATATACAAGGTGATTCCGAATTAAAGTCTTTTATGTAATTTATGTTATTTCGTGTTTAAAAAATAATTTCAGGAATGTAGTTTTGATTGATAAAATCGCACTCACTCTGTGCATGGGAAAACAAACGGCAAATGTGTGATGATGAAGAAGGTCCAGTAGAAACGTACTGCACATAAGCAGAGCAAAAAAAGATGTTACTTGCGTTAGTTAGTTAGTTACTTGGGCCGGTTGCGCTTTATGCTGCGCACATGCGTACTATAAATAAAAGCAAACCGTTTCCTGTTGGCGACAGAGCTGACTTGCAAAGGAGAGATGTGCATCAAGCAGAATTTGCACAAACGCTATTGCCATCAGCAGTTCTAATAGATTGCACTTTTTATTGATCTGGTTGAAGCGAGATTTGCAATGTGCTTAGTTAGACTCAGTCAACGGTCAACTAATAATTCAATGATTTGATAAAATAGTAAATTTGTAGGTTCATTCATTTATTTCAACTTTTATCTATTCGTAAATTACTAATGATAGTGATGAGCATTAATATACTTGAAGTGTTGTATCATCTGATCTCATTTATGAAAAGTTTTGCTTGCAAATTTTGCGATTTCAAATTATTTTATGCAAGTTTGAAGATGATTTTGAGTGCTCCGTTTTGAGTGCTAATGTTTACCTCATCTTTATTAAAACGTTGGGTGTTTTACAAATCTATGAACATTTTCGTGTTAATTTACGAATGCACTTGAATATTAAGCAGGTTTCAACTGAATTAGCGAATGGCATTGGTAATTATAAACTGCATACGAATCATGTGCTAAACTGACGAAAGTAATTCGAAAATTTTATACGATTATTATTATATTCTAAGCATCATAAAATGTGGATATAAAACAATACTTGGCGTACAGGGTCAGCGGAAACTTCTCAATGCAAAAGCCGTTTAAAGGTTAAATGAATTGCATTGCAAATATTTTTGCACCTTGATTTAAACTCGGAGATAAATAGATTCAATGCAAAACAATGCAATGCGTAATTTCTAAGGAAATCATATAATTAAATCTTTAAATTATTACATTGGAACCTCCCATAACGTATCTAACTCGTTGCGAGCCTTACTCGTTAAAGAAAACGTTCGTTAAGCGAAGCAATTTTTACCATATAAATCCATGTAAAATACATTATGTAATGCGTTCCATGCTGAAAAAGGTACATTATGCTAAATTTCGCGTAGATATTGGAATCGCCGATTTCGTTCGTAATGCGAAACACGTTATGTGGGACGTTCGTTATGCGAGGTTCGACTGTAATAATTGTAAATGCATTAAATAAATTTTGAAAGAGTAATAATTGATAATCGTGCGCACAGACGACGTATATGTGCATGATGCATATTTGCGTCGCTTGGCTATAGCATTACACGCGTATTATGGCACATTTGCAATGTGAAAAAGTGCACACGATAAGAAAATAATCTCATATAAAGCGATTAAGTCCGATTGCGTCGGAGCTTTCCTCGACGAGCGGCGGCAAGTACGCAGCACGACGACGAACTCCACGTTCGTTCGCTCGCTCAGTCAGTCGCTGTCGCTTCATACAGTTCATTGCGCACGGCCCTGTGTCGTCGTTGTCACTCGTCATTCGCATCGCGTTATTGCTTTTGTTCAATAAATATTATTCGGTTCATTCACATTTCATAGTGTAAGTTCTATTTAAGCCATGGAAAATCACTTGCGCTGGCTGACAACGTATTAATCTCTGTTGTTTTTCTTCCTCTGTTGCAGTTGAAACAACGTTGAGTTTCTACATGTAGAGCATTGTTTGACGTGTATGTTGTGCTGCCGAATTTGGATAAGAACAACACCATCAACAACAACACTATCCACCGCCACCAACAACAACCACCACCTCCCGAATACGACTTGTGCACTAATTTCACGCGCCACCCTTACGGACATTTCATTTCGTTCGTCACCATTGTTTGCGCGATTCGCTTTCGTTTGCTCCCGCCGCCTCCTTCTCTCATTTTGAACGCGTGCATGTGTATGTGTGGTGGCTGGCCAACACGCAGAACGCGGCAGGAGCAGCAGACATCGACGACGAAGAACAGCCGATTGAAAGCACAACAACACGAGGAGCGTGCGCGCCGCCCGTCAGGATGAAGGAGGAAGTGCTAGCCGCCGTCATGTTCCTAGTCCGATTCATCGAAAAGAGCGAAACTTTTCCGCGCGACCAGTTGGAAAACTTTAAGCATCATCTGACGACACTTCTCATGCAACGGTGAGTTTACACTTTTTCGCCTTTTCTTTGCGTGTTGTTTTCAACAACAGCTGATTTTTATTTTGGAAACTCAGCTGAGAGATGTTAAAAATACGCGCGATGGCGCACCTACGCAAAGCTCGGATAATTATGGGAAAAAAGCGCACATTTGATTTGTTGTACTCCCAAAAAGCCAACAGGAGCATTAAATCTCTCTCGTGAATCTTACAAATCCGTAAATACCAGCAACGTTATAAATACGCGGGATGTGTAAACACACGCAATGTATTTTTAACTAATTTGTGAGTTACGCGCGCGCGCGCGTTATGCGATTCATCGGTGAATGCACTATTTATGAATTCAGTACCAACCATCTGAATTCACGAGTGTTTTTTTTTTATATAGTTCGGTTATTATCATGAGAATAAACGTACATTGAATGCGCATAGGTAGTCGATCGTCATTGATCGATTGACGTCAAAATTGAGAATATGATTGAGTGTTTGTTATTTTTCGTAATGCATTTACGTTTGGCAATGAGTGCATTCGATTTCTAAATAAATGCCAATGCATATTGCTTTTAAGCTGCAATTAATTAAATAAATAAATTTGGTGGGTACTAGGAAATATTTAATTACTTACATCCAATGTCTGTCGATTATTTATCGAAGTAATTACAATCGAATGACAAATATTTAAGCATAATAATCGCGCACATTGATACATTATTGGTTTGATATCGTCTATTATTATTGCGGTTATTTGATGAGTGTGTGTGCGAGACGAGGCTTGAAATGAATTAGTTTGACACGCGCGTTCTAACTGTAACGTGTAAATATTATAAAATGGCTTCGTTTCCAGCCAACTAACAAGTTTAGTGTTTCTAATTGCAACGCTTGATTAATTCGTCGTACGTTAATTATTTTGCACTACATACAGGGACTTTGCAGAGCACGCATTGCATCGCTTCGTTTTCATATCAAATTGCGCTCATGCTTATCTGTTATCAAACGCAAGACGAGTAATTGTTTTCAGTTTGTTTATCAGTTTGCTCACGTGTAAAACGAAATTGTGTGTAATTATTTTTCAATTGGATGAAATGTAACACGCTGCCGCATAGTGGGACCAAGGCGTTCACTGCCAATATATAAAGAATTAACCATAGTATATGAATCTGAAATAATCAATCCGATTCGATGATTAGTTTAGCCGCAATTTAGCGCTAAAGTTGAACAATTCTCGTGTCCATGAGCGAACCGAAATTTTGGTCAACTTTGAATAACTATTTCTATACTTTAAAATAACATCACAAGAAAAGCAAGTACAGATCCGGAAAGTAGAACTAACATAGATTATGATAGTGCAATAAAACTTTGAAAATGATTAATAATTAAATGATTTATATGCAATTGGAAATATTCCGTTTTTGTTTTGCTTGTGCAATATTGTGCAGATCTATACCAGTCGAAAGCTGATTTAAAGGCCTATCTGATGCATATAGTTTAATTCTGCCGAATTATGCACTTTGAAGTTGAAATTTTTGTCATTTTGTGCTGATTTTTGAGGATATTTAAGCGAATTTCGGTTTATGTACGTGCACAAAAACGCTAACATGCAGGTGATGTCGATCATCTGAAACTTGATACGTTTTTTTACGAGCGCACAAACTAAGAATACAATACTTCTATTGTATAATTTAATTGCTGGAATTGCGTAAATTATTTTGCTATTATGCCAATGAAATACAATTAATTTTAATAGAATTCAATAGAATTTGAATTTTGGAAATAGCTTCACTAGTTTTGGTGTTATAACGTTTTGAAAAAATTAAATGCTTTGGTCCCACTGTGCGCCGCACATTGTTTATGAAAGATTGCTTTGCGTGCTTGAGAGTCATAGGTAAATTTTTATACGAATTCTAACTATGTGTACTTTGCGCTAAGAATAATAGAATGAGTAATGGCAAACGATTCAATTGTAAGGTAAAGTTTTCTAATTTTACAATTTGCTACTAGTACGCGGTAAGAATAGGTGAGTCATCGCGCACGATACGACACGACACGACTGACACAAAAAACTAATTACAAATTGATTTCAGCTTTCAGTTTGTTGCTTTAGAGTACATACGTATAATTTCCTGACAAGCGATGAGAAATTCTCTATAAATACAACGTCGTTATCATCGTGCATAATTATAAATTGGGTTTTCATTGGTGATCAATTTATTGGAAACTACGTTGTTTGCGTAAATATCTAAAATGATTAAATTTAAGATTGCTGGAAATTAACATTTTGCGCTGAATAAATTAGCATTTAATGCGACTCAAAAATTGGTGTACGATGAATACGCGATGAATATAAAAGTTAATTGAATCAAAATTTTGTACGAGTGAGCAGCGAATGCAATACGTACGCATGGTTGGATTAGATTACCTAAATTGCAATCCAAGGTAAGAGTAATGCCAAACGTCAATGGCATTAATGATATTAATTGAGAGCACTCGTTCGTTTGCTCGCTCGCAAAGAACACAACGAGCGATGCAAGTGCAATTGCATTAAAAAGGAAATTTACACTCACGCGATAGCCTTGGATTGATCAAGCGTTTGGAAGTTATTGAACGAATCGAGGTATAAATTTTAATCGTAGATTTACAACGTACAAGTGAACGTCACAAATCGTACGTAATTTGATAATTAATTGCGAATTATTGTAATTTCTAACCAATGGCAATTTGAAATTCCGAAAAAGTCAAGGTGTACACTTGGTTTATTTTATCGTTAGCAGCTGACATTGTAATGAAAAAGTTTTGTTGTTGTTTGTGTGCGCGAGCAAACTTACAATTCCGTATTAGCGTTTAAGGCTGGAGGTTTGATTGCATTTTTTATGCAGGAAGAGAAGGAATCACTTTTCAAGTACATTCCGTAATGCAACGTATCGCATCGCATCGCACCGCACGTTTTTGTGCTTGGATTATAGCGCGCTGCTCGTAAATCAAACAAGAGGCGGCAATTGACTAATACGCGCAATTTGCGTGAATTGTGATTGCAGATTTGAGAAGCATTGGTTCCCTGAGGTTCCGGCGAAAGGCCAGGGCTACCGCTGCATCCGCGTCAACGGCCTCATGCCCGTTGACATCACGTTGGAGCAGGCGGCAAGCAAGTGCGGCCTCCAATACAGCGATCTGCGTCTGCCAGCCGAACTTACCGTTTGGGTGGATCCAACTGAAGTTTGCTATCGGTAAGTCACTTTTTGTTAACTGCAAAAAATGCAGAGCTTAAGTAGGTCCACGCAGGAATTTGATTGGAAGCGGCAGAATTATGAATAAGAAGCTAAGTGTGTTTCTAAAATGGTTTTCTCGTTGGCTAATCTAATATAATTAGATATGAGATTTACTTTCATGAGATGAATTTTACTATCAGACATTAAAATGGTTGTTCACTGGATATTTCAAATGCTATCTATATCAAGCGGAATTTTACGAAAAACGGCAGCTTTGAAACAAAAAATTTATTAAGATAAAATCTAAGATTTAACATAAAATTCCCCATTCTTCACGATCAGGAAATTAGTATTTAACTAACTATTTCTAGTTAAACCAGAAGGAAAAAGGAGTTTTTAGCAAAATTATTGTTGGGAGCTTAGAAATGAAATAACAGTCATTATCGCAATACGCATTCACGTTGAAGGTAAACAACAAGGAGGAGAGACGAATAAATAAACAATTTAATCCGTCATTGCATCAAGATGCGCAAACAGCAGCTAGGTCGTGTCATTCAGATTATTCGTTTTCGAGAAATTGTTCCATTGTTACACGCGTATTCAATTTGTAATCGATCGAGACGTACTGACTTGACGCATTACTCAAGTCGATAACGATGATAGGCGATGACAACACACGTAATTATATAAATAATACGAATGCTGATTTTAAAACAAGCATGCAATATATATCGGCATAGAGCGTCGCTCTGCCATCACTGCTACCGCCTTTTCAATAATGCGCACTTCGACCGGTTTGCTGCCGATGACAATCTTATCATTTTCTCGATACTTTGTTGCTTTTTCGTTACATTCGTCAAGATGTTTAACATGCACAGCATGCTTAAATTGCATGTCAACGACATTGTCGAAGAAAGGAAGACATGACATCGTTAGTTGTCGTCGATGTCATTATTGCTGACGGCCACGACTCTGCTCTTTTTTTTTTATTCATTTCATTAGAAAACATTTTAAATAAATTGTACGCTGCGCTAACGCAAATGTACGTTCGGTGTTTGTTTATCAATTCGGCCATCAAAGTTATCAAAAAGCAATTCGGATGTCGGTCGCGTTTAGTTTCCAATTATAAGTTGCGTTTTGTGGCGAGGCAGGCGGCGGAGGTCTTGAACTCGATGTTGTTGCTAGCTAGCTAGCAAACTAACTAGGCTCAAACGCGTTGATGATTATGATGATGCGCAATTTGCAAAAGTTGTGTAACTCGATATTAAAGTTGGTGGTTGGTCTTGCAGGTTAGGCGAGTCGGAAGGCTCGTACTGTACATTAGCAACGTTCCCGTCGGAATCCTCATCGTCCGAATCGTCGAGCCCATCGCCATCGCCGCCGACGACGCCGCTCCAGGATAAGGTGCGACGCAGCAAACCATTGCGGCCGCCCACCCTCGACCCGAAGCATCAGCGCTACAACAACCACGCGCCGCTGACGTCGTTTAGGATTAAGCCCATACCTAGAGAAGTAAGTACGCTTGGCCCGAATGAGTTAACGATTAGGCGAAAACAATGCCGTAGTTGCAATTGACTAGCAATTGCCATATGCTTTTGTTTTGCTTTTGCACTTTTTCCAGGCTTGGACATATGGTGGTCATACGTTCATACCTCTATCAACGCACTCTTGTTACCATCATTCGCCACTGCGTTTTCCAGTGGCGGCTCCATTTTACCTACCACCGCAACCACCACCACTACCACCTCTCTTCTACATGCATTAAAATAGACATATACACACACACACATTTACATTCACACCACACCACACAAACAATACGTAGATAGTGAATCTCATATTCTTTTTATCAGCATATAGATTATGCTTTTGTAATATAATTGAGTAATTAGTTAGAAACTAACAACTAACCACTACATACACATGCACATACTACACACGTTTGGGATTGCGCTAACAAGATATTTGAAACGCTTACGCTTAATCTAATCGTAGGACAATAGAGAAATTGGAAATTGCACGTCTAACTAAAAACGCATCGCTAATAATATAATGTGGATGCACTTTTCAGTTGAGTTTCAACATGCCACAGAACAGGTCACCGTATCGTTTCGATGGACCCACGTTCCCTGTACCCCCAGCAATGTACAGAAACATGACGTTCTCGACGACAAGGCATTACAAGAATGTCGTCCGGGTGTAGGGGGATATAAAATAGTAGCGCTTGAATTTGTTCCAAAATTTGGGAAGAATTCGCCACCATACACAAAACAAACAAATTGCCACAAAATAGACAATATATTTGTTAAAACAACAACAACAACAACAACTATTGTAACAACAACATCTAGATACAATCAACAGCAGAGGTATATAATGTTAGAAACAAGACGAGGAGGAAGCAACAACGTACTATTAAAAATACATTTCGAGGTGTAAAGTGGATGGATAAGAATGATGGACACGTAGTCGAGGGATTAACGATTGATTTCATTTAAGCGGCGCACTTCTGGCTCTCAACTTTGTGTTTTGGGCGAAGAAATGCACTAACAACATCCTACGTTTTTAACTGCTATTTGGTACACAATTAAAAGTATACACGAATGATGATGGAATTACTTGTCAGCAAAAAACAATTCAACAACCAATCTATCTCTTCATCTGTTCTTCTTCAGAGCATCAATTATAATTTAGATATTACAAGAAAAACGACAACAATTACGAATAAGGATTAACAAAGGGAGTAAACTCGATACATAATTTATATACAGTAAAAGAAAACATGTAACTAATTACAAATTATAAATGAATGAATATTTATATTTAGTCGTAAATAGAATTCACTATATTACAACTACTAACTATTACTACTACTTCAATTAGACATGCTCTTAAACAAACACGTAACAAAATTGTGCAAATTTTCGGGTGCCTTTTTGAAACAGAAACAAAAACTATTACTAAAGATAAAAAAGAAAAACACACGACTCCTTTTATTGGGCGATTGTGCATGAAAGAAGGATATGATGATAAAATGCGTATGGACAACTATATAACGCTCAGGAGTACTACTACTATTTACACAAAAAATATGAAATGAAATAACAATTTATACAAAGTGATGAAACTTAACACTAAGATGAAACAAGTATAGTCAATGTAGTGATTAAGAGATATAAATGCGAACAAGTCGAATTCATATTGTATTTCAAGCGCAGCAATATAGCAAAAATTAGAGAGTAAATATCAAACTATAAGCAATAGATCATTGCATTCGGTTAGACATTAATCAAACAACATGAAATCAACTTAATCTATATAAATATATATATACTGTGTCGGTATTTTGATATGATATGTAAATTTTAAGTTTTAAACTGTGATAATCATCTCTATCATGACAAACGACAAGTATAATAAATAATTACTGTACGAGTTATAAAAATTGGGAATTTTTAAAAAAGAGTGCACATCACATAAACAAATAGATCAGAACAGAGTGTTGCGATACTATCAAGAATTAAATATATCCTATTGTATAAATTATGTGCTGTGCATGTTTTTATTCTAATTTGTATTGTAATTATTGTTCTCATTTTTAATTTCATGTTCAAGTTCCTTAATGATAGTAATACGATGATGATGCGCACTTGAGACAGTCATCTCTAAACGTAGAGACATTGTTGAGAAATGATTGTAACTGATTTTAATTATGTGTGATGTGCATTTTTTAATTTGTTTAATTGCTCAACCAAATTCATCAAGTACGGATGTATGAAACGCAAACGGTTATAATTAATACAAAGTATGTGGCAATAGAGCTTTAGTTTAAAGCGTATATTAAGTCATTCGAAAAAGAGTACAAAATATCAAAGTTTGCGTTTCAATTCGTTGTTGTTGTTGCTCAAGAAACAGCGACAACAAAAATATAGCTTTAACCTACATAATTACGTACTTGATTGAGCAATTCTTTTTTGCGTTTAACAAACGTCTTTATTGCTTATAGTTTGAGACAATTTTCACTCATTAAGATCATAATCAAAAAATAATAATAATAATTTAATAATACTCTTCATATTGTGCATTTGCTGCGCTTGTATGCATTTTCTCCGCGAATGACTGTTCATTGAAATAATTATTTTGTAAGTAAATAAAAATAAAATCCGAACAAGTACAAATATGCAAGCATTTATATCAGTATTTTATTAAAGAGCAAAGCGTCATTTTAATTGTTACGATTGCAACAAAATGAAGAGAATGTAAACGCCACGTTTCTATTTGTCATTATAGTTTTTTAATTTTTTTAATTGTGTACATAATTAGTTAAAGTTATTCGTAGAGAAAGCACATTTTATTAGCATTTAAGTACGAAGCTTCCTTATTCTGCCGTTTCATATTGTCATTTGTAAAATAATAATTATCGTATGTGTGTTTTGTTGCTGTGCAATCGTAAATTTCGAATGACGTTATGCGAATTTTATCTATTGTGAGAGATGTTTATGCATTTATGATTAATAATGCACAAAGTGTGATTCTGCTATAAACGCTAAATCTACGAGCGTGTTAAAATACATCAAAAGAAGAAGATGAAGCAATCAAGAAGTACAGAATGAAAATATTAGGGATACATAAGTTTTATCATTTTTTTTAAACAACTAAGAACAGAGATTTATTTTTATTATTCGCTCGTACTAATATAATCTGTCGTTAATCGTTATATTTTAATGCAAACAAATAACAGAGGTAAACCTTGAAGTGTAAATGTTTTCTATCTACTACAGTTACGTAAGTAAGTAGCAAAATGCGAAAGAAACTTAAAGAAACGTATACCAAATAATGCATTTGCTTGCATGCTAACAAAAATATTGTTGAAATGTGGTCCAAAGCGTTTGACGAATTCAATCGATTCGAAAAAATGGGAAAAGAGAAAAACGGATGAAATTATGATGATACAAATTGATACAACTATTTGCTATGTCCTCTTGTAAGTTATTTCATTAAGATTTTGTATGTTTTCAATTGGCATTTACTTACTTCAAATGCCGTTTATATATACATATATTATATAATAATATTATTGCTAGAAATTTAACGGATAAGGTAATTTTTTGAATTATTAATTGTTTAATACCTACTAATGGCAAGATGGCAAACACATGAATGGTGATTATAGATGATTAGTACATTAGATATATAGATTGAAAATGAGGATTAATATACATTATATATACACACAATAAAAGTTTCAAACTAGATGGTGAAAAACTTGGCAGAACATGTAAAAGAGAGAAAACTAATCAATATGTATGATGAAAAATGACTGATACTGTGTGTACAAATACGTAACAAGTTTTTTCTTTGTTTATTAAATATTTTATTATCTATTGAATATTAATTGTGACTAATGATGATGCGCTAATCTTGCTTTTTCTGTCAATCAATATTCAATTAGTTACTTGCTAAAATGATTTACACAAATGTTTCATGTGATTACAACGATAACCATACAAAAAACAAACAACCATATTCGATTTTTGTTATTATATTGTTAAGTAAATGGTATAGATACTTAAAAATTATACAACGCAAAATGCACATTTTTAAACAAATTAAATTGGCCTAATGTGTCATAATGATGTATAAAAGAAGCAAACAACCAACACACAAATTACAAACAAAAAAAGATGTAAACGAAAACAAATATGTAGTTAACGAAACGAAGGTTTAAACAATATTTATATAGACGTATGTATGTATGTAGAAAAAGATGTGTAGATAACAAAATGTTATATACAAGTCGAATTTCAATGTGAATGATTGTTGAGAATCTACTTCAACATTCACACTGGTATTCAGCCAACAATTGTATATTATAACTTAAGAAGAAGAAAAAACAAATTGTGAATAATATTACTATTTGCCGTTGAATGTAAGTCTGATATTTGGATCTTTGTAATATTTGTAGACGTTTAACTTCTTGCACTGGCTGTAAATTAAGCAGGATTACAAAACAAAACAAAAATTCTATAACTGAAGGATTTCTATATTTAAATTATATACTAGTGGTGGTGCTGTGATGTTTTTAATGTAGCTTATTGAAATGTAAAACTGATATGCAAGAAGTTGACAAAATAGAAGAAACGCATTGAGAAGAAGGAGTCACTAAACTTTAGATTACTCTAAATATTCGATAAATTTATATGAAACATACACACAAAAAGTGAATATACAAATATTTGAGGCAAGTCCAAATTTAGAGAGACGAAAAAGATGGAAAAAATGGAATATTTATTGTAATAATAGGTGATATAGTTCAATAATTGTACTGATGTAACAGATCCATCCCCGCAGATTATGCTAAGAAAGTTTCAAGACTATAATTACCAAAATTACAATATATAGTAAATGAGAAATTCACTAGAAATGAATCTGTAAAAATTTAAGTCGTATGTATTTTTATATGAATGTTGTTTAAATATTTGTTTTACTTTAGTATTTGTTTGCAACATTTCGTAGATGCAACTAGAATGATGTGGTAGTATACACAATTTTCAAAATGTTTATAATCAAAAATCAAGTACCGATGTTGTTAATTAATGTGAATAGCAAGTATCCGTCATAATCAATTTCAAAAACAAGTTTACTACACTCACTTAAATGTTAATGCTGAAACATGCATCTAAGCACAACACCCACATTTATTGCAATCTGCAAATGCTGTATGTAATATCCGTTAATATAATTATGAACGATAAACAGGGTCTAACATAAAAAGAAAAGCTACATTTAACTTGCAATATTTCACGATTCAGCTCAGCTGCATACAGAAAATATTAACGTTTCTATTTAATCTATAATTTAATGTATTTGTCATTTAGTTTTTGTAATTCGGTTCATTAGATTGGAACTTTCGTTTCAATCGAATGGTAATGAACATTGATGATGGAAATGATGAAAGACTTTGATATGTGTTGGTTGTCTTAGATTTATATCTTCTATACATATATTTAGAAAATTAAAGAAAAGGTCAAATTAATCAATTTCAGTTAGTCAGTTAGTCAAAGAAAAAAAACATGATGGGGAATAACAAAAGTCTATAAATCTTTGCGCCTGCAAGTGCAATTATTTCATTCATTTTTTTATATATAATCATTGTGATATTTTCTCTGTAAATACAGCTCGAAATTTAGACAAATATTCTGAATGAAAGAAATATAATATGATAATATGCTAAGCAAGGTAATAACAATTGAAAATTGATTAATATGAGAAATTAACAAATGTACATAATTCTTATTCAATCTGTACAACTTTACTGTAGAGAATATTATAACTATGTATGTAGGATGTTTTCAATTTAATTAATGTAATATATAAATATATACAGATATTATGCAAATGAAAAATATGCTTTATTATTTACACTTTCGCACCATTGCAATGCATTGCTAAATCCTTTCAGTGATATGCTACAAGCATAAATATTCTTGGTGATAATATACCATATTCTTACTTTGAAAACTTTTTACAAAAATATTCATAACGCAACAGATGAAAATTAAAATGATTTGATGATTTTTCGCATATGCGACTGAATATAAGCAATTCAAAATCTGATAGAAAAAATTGTGTAGAATGCGGGTTGATCAGATGCAAATAAGAACTACTTTTTTTAATGGGGTAACATGGGACAACATTTCTCTAATGGGACAACATTTCTCTAACATTAAAGTACATATTTTAATTCAAAAATTAAAAATATAAATATTGAGAATGGGGGCGCTGTAAATTGTTTGAGAATTATACACTACGTGCATGCGCAGTGCGTTCATAGCGTCGAATCGTCATGGACGCCAGTCGAAGCGCACGCAGTGCATAATCGGTTATGTACATTTTTTGATAGCTACATTTCAATTGTAGTCAATTAACGATAATTTCGGTAAGGTGTGCAAACGTTGTGCGTAGAACGAAATAATCGCGTTGTGATAAAAGAATACATATTAGTTTGAGTTGTGGAGTACATATTGATGAAATTTGTGTGCCATTACAACGACAAAGTGAGACCTATCATAGTGTGTTTGTTGGATTCGCCTCATTCGATATAGCTGAATTGATCGAGATTGTGCAAGGGACGCTGTTTGGTGACGGGTAATTGTGTGTATTAGGCTTAAGCAGTTACTGTCGTGATTAAGGTTAGTTCTCACATTATCTATGCAAACTCATGTTCGTCTCGACGTTGAAGCAATAGAGACCATTATCGAACATACTGATTAGTGAAATTCCGTGACAATATAGAATCAGATTCTAGAAGACAATGTCGTATCCTGGGAGGCCACCGCTTGTGCAGGGTTTACCACCCATGGCTTATATGTCAATGAGTGGACCACCACCACCACTCATGTCTGCTGTAATGCCTCTACAACATGTTAGTATTTCCTGTACATGACAATCAACTATATGTAGGTACATTAATGTATTTCTTGGACTTACAGGTTATGCCTCCAATGCAAGTTACTTCAGCCCCACAGATCAGAGCATTCCCAAAGCTCAATCCAAATCGGGAACAATTGCGACAACTGCAATTGCAAGGCCCTCCTGTAACAGTCTTTGTTGGTTAGTCTTTCTAGATATAGTGTACCTAAGTATGATATTGTAAATTGTAATTTGCCTATAGGAAATATTACTGAAAGAGCTCCAGACACAATGATCAGACAGATTTTGTCAACTTGTGGCCCAGTTATCAGCTGGAAGAGGGTCAAGGGTTTTGGTTTCTGTGAACTTGCTGGACCAGATGCAGGTTTGAGAGCTGTTAGAATTCTTCATGATTTGCTGGTTGGTGAGAAGAGATTAGTTGCAAAGGTGGATGCTAAAACCAAAGCTGTCTTAGATGACTATAAAGGTAGGGAAAGATAACTTGATACTAAGAAATGAAATATAATTTTTTTTAAATACATAGCGGAGAAACGAAAAAAGGATAAAGGGTCTGCATCACCGCTGCAGGATGAAATTGAAGAAGAGGAACCACTTGATGAAGAAACTCAGTTATTGGATAGTCAGGCAATTGAGAGGATAAAACAACTCTTGGTGGAGTATGAAGAAGAAATGAACAATTTTGAATTAAAGAAAGAAGGTCAGTGCTCTTATATTTATAGGAAGTTGCAGTTATTATATGTAGTTTCTTATCTTTCTGCAGAAGAACAACTGGAGAAACGTAACAAGATCCTCGATGAGGCTGATGTGGAAGAGGAGAAACGTGATTTAATCACGCGGGAAATTGGCAAGTTCCGTGAAATTATGAAGGTGAGTTCAATTATCAGTTTTGACAATCGGTCAAGAAAAATATGTCGAGAAATTTGTTTTGAAACAGACAGATCAGGAAATTCAATGATAGACTCAATTTTGATTTTTATTCATACAAGTACTTTGCTCGGTGAAAGAGGCCGAGAAAAGGAAGAGTTGTCAGAATTAGGCAGTTAGTTTTTAAAAATTACTGGGGGTTTTCATTGAGATAGAGACAGAGATTAGGGCTCTTTGTAAATTGTTAGGATATTAGTAGGCTATTAAGGTTGCGCTCATATGGTACTTGAAACCAAACAGGCTAATGGAAGCTGCGCAGTTCCACCAATGTTCGGCCCGGGGCGCCGCCGGTGAGTCTTTATACACATTGTGCAATAAATCGACAAGGAGCAATCGCATTCGCTCGCACTGCTATAGTTGCAATTGCAAAACGCAACTTTGTTATTGTTGGACTTGAAACATCATTCATTCTGCGCTAGCACTTGTTATTCTACAGTCGATCGAATGTGGTTGCTATTGCCAAGTTTATTTAATTACGAAGAAGCAAGTTTTATATGCGGTTCTATTTATGCATAGTCAGTACTTGCTCTCACAGATGTTGCAGTTTAATGTTGTGCTGCGGCCGCTCAATTAAAACTTGCTTGTTTCTGATGTTTTTTGCAAATATGGTTGATTCTTAGTCCATCAAAATTCTGTTGGTTTTGTTAGTAAGTTGTTGTTTTGGGCCGGCGGGATGTCTTTGTAAGTGACAGTCCCGTTCGTTGCTTAAACGCCCAAAAAATACTATCTACAATTTTCGGAGGATACAAATACGTGTTGCAAGACCTCGACTACTATGCGAAGGGAGTGTCTCAGTTCTTCTCTGATCTAGCTCTAGATTCATTCAGTGAGAGTAAGTTTGCATTCGACTAAGTAATTATACCCCTCTATCTATACAAATATTTATAATAATGTAAATCATATGCGTTTCTTTTTCCACTATCTAGGACATGATTGCTATCATCTGGCAATTTCGTATTATTTTAATCATACGTCACGCATTTAAACCGAGAAGCATATTTTGAAACACACGTGAACCCGTTATATCGTAGCATATCATTTTCCTATGTGTTAAAAGCCACTTTTTTTCAGTTTACAGAAGCTATTCTATATTTAATTAAATGTTATTGTATGAACAGAACTGTACAAATATAACTAAAACAGTTTATACGTATTACTCGACGCGCGGAAATCTAAAATAGGATTCGACGTAGAGTGAAAGTGAGAGGTCGTGGTATGAAATTTTAATTACTTATTTTAGAAATACCCAAAAATCTTGTATTTCAATTCACACCATGATGCGCCATTTAACGCAGACGTGTTGTTAATTTGCATTTCTACTTTCTTATAGAAACAAGAGGAGGAACGCGAGGTGAGCCGCAAGAAGGAAAAAGATCGTCATGGTGGTGATCGCACACGCAGTAGTGAAAGGTCTACGACTCATTCGCCAAGTCCGAAGCGACGGGTCGATAAAGAAGAGAAGAAGCGACGACATACGCGGTCAAGGTATTGTATTGTGCAATCGTATCAATAATATTACTATAAATGTTGTTGCGCTAGGTCAAAGGAAAAGAACGACCGTGATCGTGATCGAAGTCGCAGTGAACATGAAAGTGAACGTACCCGGGATCGTGAATCTCGAGATTCTCGAGAATCTGTCCGAGAGGTCCGCGATCGCGATCGCGATCGGGATCGGGAACGGGAAAGGGAGCGCGAAATTCGTGAACGCGAACGGGATCGTTTAGAACGTGAGCGCGATAGAGACCGAGATCGTGAGCGTGAACGCGAAAGAGATCGGGATCGTGATGATAAAGTTAAGAGCAACAAAGACTTGCAAAAAGAAAAGGAAATCGAGGAGGAAAATAAGGAGAAGAAACGTGCTGAAAGAAGGACACGTGAAAAGGAGGCTTCATATCAAGAAAGATTAAGGTATGTTCTACTAATACAAACAATTTGTGAAAATTTTAAAGATAATTTACTTCTTGTTAGGACTTGGGAAACTCGAGAACGTAAAAAGGGAAAGGAGTATGAAAAGGAACGCGACAAGGAACGTCAACGTGATGAGGATCGTGAACGTGATGCCAAGCGGTTGAAGGAGTTTTTGGAAGATTACGATGACGAGAGGGATGACGTTAAATTTTACAAGGGTCGTGAATTACAAAAGCGTCTTGCCGAACGAGTTAAGGAGGCCGAGTCCGATGGTCGCGATCGACTAAAGGAGAAAGAAGAAATTGAAGATTTGAAGAATAAAATATTCTCTGGTGAATTTGATGATCCTACTGCTGAATTTGAGAGGGTAATAACTTTTTAAAATTGGTGAACTTTTATCTTAATGTTTATGTTATAGCTTAAAAAAGAAAGAGAAGATCAGTATAAACCTAAATTACTCATCGATGTAAATCTAGATAATGCAAAACAACGTGAAAAGGAGAAAAATCGTGATCAAGATCGGCAGCGGCATAGAGATCGCGAGCATGAACGCCAGCGAAGGGAGGAACGTGAAAAGTTTGTTGTTCAACAAGCCGCACAAGAGTTGGCTGCAGTGGAAGCTGAGCCAATTGATAGTGATAGTGATATGGATAATGATACGTTTAGTCCTAAAGCACCTCCGCCCGACAAGCCATTAGAAACGCGCGAAGTGACTCAACAATTAATCGATGAAGATTCACATCAATCATCTGCTTCCATTCATGAGGAAGAGGCAACGAATTTAGCACCTCATCCAACAATGAAACTTACATTAGCGAAACCAATTGTATTCAGCCCGCATGGGCAGAATCGAAGTGATCCGAAACGAAAGAAATTAGACCTTCGAGAAGTTTTCAATCCGGATGAGGACGATAGTTCAACTCAAGTGAAAAAGCGAAAACTTGTTCCTTTAGGTAGGGAATTATATTTGCAAATGCTCGAAGGCATTTAGTAAACTATCTTTTGCAGATTATAACGAAGATAAGAAGAGCAGTAAAAAGGACAAAGAGAATGGGGAAAAGAAATCTGAGGATGTCATAAAATCTCAAGAAGAGAAGAGAAAGCACATAAAGTCGTTAATAGAGAAAATTCCCACCGAGAAAGAAGCACTGTTTGCGTATCAACTTGACTGGTCGGTAATTGACAATCCATTAATGGAAAAGAAAATTCGACCTTGGATTAATAAGAAAATAATTGAGTATATCGGTGAACCTGAACCGACGTTGGTTGATTTTATCTGTTCGAAAGTGATGGCCGGATCACAACCACAAATTATTTTAGAAGACGTGCAAATGGTAATATGATTCTTGCAATAACTTGATACTAAAATTCTAATGTGTATTTTGTTTTATAGGTGCTAGATGAAGAAGCAGAAGTGTTTGTCGTAAAAATGTGGAGACTTTTAATATACGAAGTTGAAGCCAAGAAACTTGGGTAAGTGTAGTAAATGACTGTGATCTTTGTGGTTTACTAACGTTTCAAAATTTTAGCATTTCTTAAATTTCGTTCAAATTGGAATTTCATCCAGTTCTGATTTTCGTTCGTGAAGCAAAAGGTTAGTAGTTCTGTTTTTCTTACTTTATTGTTTTGTTTATGAATATAACTGAATACATTTCTAAGAAATATCCAGCGCGCGCAGTTCAATACTGTTGATTGTAATAGCTGCAATGAATTTGTGGTATTATAAAATTATATGAGTACAAGATGAGTTTTAAGTATTATGTTAATTACTTATATTTATGAACGGTCCGAAATATACAAATATTGTGCAACATCAATCAAAGTGAACTCACATATTCAGTTCAGTTCAGCGAACTCATAGTTTACTCTGCATTCTAACAGGGTAAGTTGTGAGCCGTCTCGGTAAATTTATAAAATATGTGTACAATTTCCATGAAATCAAAAATCCACTATTATATCGCTATGTACTTTATTTTTATGTGTTACTTCCATAAATCCTAACGTCTAATTAGTAATAGATCCCCTCACGTATGAAATAATTGCGGTCTGAGGTGTGTTCGAATGTTGTTGATCAAATTGTACTAATTATAAGTAGGCAAGTGAAAATTTACGCATAAAAGTCACGTCGGATATGAATTCGATAATATTAAAAATGGGTATTGTGTATTGGGTATAGCGTGAAAAGTATTGCGTCATGGTAAAAACAATTCTTATCTCGGCGATGTTAAAGTTTTCATTATACGTTTCACTACCAATGTGTTCAAGTTTACCTCCTCCAAAATATCGGTGTGACAGCACCAGGAAGTGTGTTGCGCGGCGGTACCTTGGAGACATTTCGCATGAATGCGAGAAAACAGATTGAAAAGCAAAAACACGTTCAGTGCATCCCAAAATAAAATGCGAGTGCGTCGGGACTCTGTCGACGCCACCGCCGTCGTCGCAGCTGCTTGCTGTCGATGTCGACGATTACCTCGACAGCCAGCAAACGATCAAGCGCGAACACACCGTACAAGCGATAAATAAATATCCGTGGAGTTCCTTTCAATGCGGCATTGAGAGACCCTGCGGAAAGTCGACTTGCTTCAATCACCAATAATTACTTTAATAAATTGGAATTTGCGGCGCTTGAGATACAATTGAGTGGCGGCTACAACAAACATACTACACCAACTACACGGACGTTATAAATAATGGCAATGAAGAACCACGTGAATTGACGACCTCGCGTATTTTACGTGTTTTTCGCAACGAAGCAAGTCACACAATGTGCGTAACTTAAGTGCTTTTATTATGTAAATTGCCTAAAATATGGAATACAATATGCAACAAAGAAACAGTTTGTTACATCTTTGGATTACGAAAAATCGAAAAGCGCAACTTGTGCGGCAAAGTTAAACTTCAGGTAAATATTGTTCTTTCATCGCATTAACGAACATAAAAACTTATTTAGTCTGTTCAACTACTAGTTAGTTACTTCTAATTGATGATTTTGTTTAGACATCTGGAAAGTTTTTATTGCATTGCGAGAACGCCGGGATTCCTTTTCGCAAATGAGCATAAAATTGGAAATAAAATTTTATTGATTTACGCATTTTCAAATGCAATTGCTGTTTGCGCAAAAAATTGCGAACGTAATAATATCCAACCGTTCAGACATTTTATCTAACAAACCAGTTGTTTAAATGGCAATAAGTTTATCAGATTTTATTAGCTGCACGTTACAATAATAATTAATAATTGTGTGTTAAATAAGTGAAACATAGTAGCAATAAATGTGTAATTGGCGTACGTATCGCCGCGTTGGTTTGTGTATTGCAAATAGATTTCAGAAATTATTCGCATATTAAGCGCGATCATAGACGGTTTGTACATATCGGTGCTGGCAAAGCTTCGATCTCTAATAATATCCGTCAAGAGGCAAAAGAACGGGCAAACAGTTGAAAATAGTCAGCAAGGAAGACAAAACGATTTGAAGCTTTTTCAATGCGCGTACGCCGCACTTTTATTACGAAAATTTTAAACTTTTTACCAAAGCGATTGCGCGGACACCAAAGAATGCAAGAAGTTGTAAAAGAATGCAATTTTAATGCTCTGTTTCTATTAAAGGTATGTGCTTTGTTAATCCTTTAGAGTAACGTATAATTTAAGCGACGAACGTCACAATCGGTTTAAATTAATATACATAAGAAAATAGTATAAAATGCAGTTATTATTTCATAATCATTCTGGATAGAAAATTATAATAGCAGAAATTACATGTGTAGGAATTACCATGCTATACACGTAATAACAACAAAGTTTTATTAGCTGAAATGCTTGAATGTAAAGGCAAAATATGTGAAATTGAAATCGTAATTACGTGGAAAATTTGTGTGTGCAAAACGGCGACTATTTTCCTATGTCATTCGACAAACGGTTATTGCTGAATTCACGAATGTCGTTGAAATAAAATGAAATAATGCTAAAGCTTTTTAATGATATATGCCTCTGAAGGTGCGCATAACAAAGCAATAAACGATTATTTATTTCACGTTTTAATGACGCACAATTTTATTCAAAACGCAAGATTTATTAAACTATTGATTGACAAGCGGAACAATTAAGAGAAATGTTTAACGAATGCTGTGTGATGCGTTAATCTCCATTAGCAGGAAAGATTATCGCAACTCGTATGTAAATGATTGACATGTTTGTACGCACATTTTAAAATATTAGCATCGCACAGTATGTAAGTAAACACTTGTTTTTTACCAATCACACGTGCTGATATCTGGTATAATGGAAAAAATGATACCCGGTACAAAAACATACGTTACACCAAAGTTATTGTTGTTGTTTGTTCGATGAAGATGAGCAACAAATTTCATAATTCATTTTCAATAAAGTGATTGCCACGTGGTAAATGGGTGATTGGTTTTATGAGCATGCCGTAAATAATCGTGCAAATTGTAGAAACAAACAGATAGAATACATTGGACGCTAATCGTAAAAGTAAAAACGACAGCCAAAAATAATGTTGCGCGCACTGTACACGATTTTTAAGATTGCGAACGCGTTTGGCACGTGCACAAAACTACTGGTAAATAAACGAATAATTCGCCGTGATAATCAAAGAAAATGTGATTCACATTAATCATGTATTTGCCACTTACCAGAGAAAATTTGACGGTTTTGTCGATGATAATTGATTACTTAGTTTGGATGAATCAAACTGTTTATTTTTGCAGGACCATTAAAATAGGTCAACATGGAGGTAAACGAAATGGAATACCCATCCACGGTATTTTTGGAAAATACACGTTTTTGGGTACAACGTGTTTTCGTTCCCATATTGGTTATTATTGGCGTGGGAGGAAACATTGTGACCATCATGATCTTAACGAGGTACGCATAATATGAGAATAGGTGTGTAGTTAATTTTATTCAAATGTAAAATTACAGGAGACGGATGCGGTGCACCACACACATTTATCTGACGGCTTTGGCAGTTGCCGATCTAATTTACTTATTTTTCACCTTCATACTTTCCTTTGAACATTATCCCAATGTACATGACGGACGATATGTACTCTATTGGCGATTTTATGGTATGACCCATTGGCTGTGCGATGCTGCCAGTAAGTTACACTTTTAGACAACACTAATTAAATGTGTGATTAATTAATTATTTGAATGCATTTACAGGTAGTACATCTGTTTGGCTAATTGTATCCTTCACGGTGGAGCGCTATATCATAGTATGTCATCCGCTTCGGGGCAAGGTTTACTGCACGGAAAATCGCGCGAAAAGCATTATCACTGTGATAAGCCTACTGTGTCTAATCTCAACGGCATCGACAACTTTCGAACATCAATTAACAGTAACAGAGCACTGCATTGAAGACGCAGCGACCAAACAGTTCGCAAACGATACGTTCTCACCACTAAGTATTCCAACAGTTGAAACAATAGATGTTGACGATGAAATCCCATTACGTGACGAACCAGTATTGATATCGAGCGAAAACAATAGTATTATTAATAGAAGTATTGGGATGAGCGATTCGTCAATGAATGTGAGCTATACGGACGAATGCGCCAAGAAGAAATACTTAATTGACACGGAAGCCACATGGCTTAGCAAGAATGTCACTTACAAGACAATCTTCTACTGGTTCTCATCAATCACGTTTGGGTTGCTGCCGCTGGTGCTGGTCGCAATGTTCAATAGCTTTCTGGTGGCGGCTGTGTACCGCTCCACTCGAACGCGAAAAGCATTGACGAGCAGCGCAGCCGTAAGGAAACGCATCGCACGCCGCTGCGTCCGAGTAATTGGTATTTGCTTCCAGGAGAATACGCGCCAGCGACACGAAAATCGCATCACCATTCTGCTCATCGGCATTGTGGTGCTTTTTCTCATCTGTCAGACGCCCACAGCAATCTACTTAATTTACGACGCCCTCGATACGCACGAATACACGGCGAGCGAGCGCAACATTCAGAACAATATCAAAAGGGGTATGTGGGATACATCATTAATAATGCTAATTAATGCAAGCGATGCAATTGCAGGTCTAGGGAACATCTTCAATCTGCTGCTTGCTCTTAACGCGTCCTTGAATTTTCTCATGTACTGCGTGCTATCAGCAAACTATCGCGCCACGTTCAAGTCGGTGTTCTGCGCGAAGAAATTGAATCGACAGGATACGGCCTTCTCGCGCTATTACCGCGAGCGCCAGACGAGCACGACCGGATTCCGTCGCAATCAGAGCGACTATCATCGCACTCCAAGAAACTTGGAGGTAACTATCTATGTATTTAATCGCAACACGTACGTGAACACATTTAACGTATGCATACGCGTATGAGTGCGATGTTATCGATATCCAATAATCCATCTCTGTGAGGAATTGCAGACCAGAAAGTGAATGACTCTAATTCAAAGATGGATATATCGCCTAAGTTTTTTATTGGTAATAGATTCAGTTTTTGCGTGACATTTTTGCCTCTGTCTGTCTAGTTTGTTATGGTTTAACATCTAATAGTTTAGATTATGTTTTTCTTACGTTGAGCACTTATTAATCACATTATTGTATCAGTCATGCTGTGCAAAATATTAATGGCTATTTGTGTTTTCAGACCACTAGCTTAACGAGCATCCCACGATCCAAGTCGTTGATGACGCGTCCCATCGGACATGCAAAATCAAACGATTTGAATGTGTAGTTAATTTAGTGACAATTTTAAATCAATTCAAAACTGCGAAACTAATCTAAGATGTTGTTAGCCATGGAGCAAATGTGTGTTAATGATGTGCATGGATTATGTATTTGTATGAAATTAATGCGCATTGCATTGTGATGTATGTAGTAGAATTTTTTAAATACTCCAATTCTATGTCTAATGGTAGTTTCATGTAATTAACGTAGAGAATATCATTATGTATAACAAGTATTTATTAACGCCAATCTAGTCGTCTATTATATAACTGGAAGTAATTCATTGAATGGCCAATATATTAGCAGTTATTATTGTTAAACATGTAACCAATTTTTAATGATAATGTAAATTTTGTCATTCATTTTCAGAGGACTAATTGACAATGAAATTGGACCGCACCTAGTGGAATGTGTATGAATGGATCAAACAGATGTTTAAGATTTTGATGGAACTGTCTCGTAACAAATTGAAAACATTAAGTTGAAGTGTGTACTCCAACGAAAATATGTTCGTGGTGGTGTTCTGGTTGTAATGCATGAATGAATTCATGAATATTACATCGTAGGACGCGAGCTACCTGTTCTGCTTGAATGCAAGATACATTTTTGAATTGCGCAATATCGTATCCCGAAATGCACCACCCACGTGTGTTACGAAACTGACTTAACTTGTTCGTTAAGGCATGTGCGCTCCTTTTGCTCGTGTATCGCTGCTGCGTGTGTAAACAACGCGCGCAGTCTATAGGATTCGGATACGTATGATTTACTCAGAGATCCCAGGAACCTACGCGCTGACATTTGAACGATTTCAGCGCCTTTTTCTCCCGTGGAAGCGCGTATCGTATGGTTTCCTCGACGTAGCCGTGGCCGAGAATAGCAATCGTGGTAAATGCAACAATCAGCAGCAGCGGCAGCGGCATCTGAAGCGGTTGAATTTGTTCGAATTTGCCGCGACGACGCCGCCACACTAGGCGTGTAGACTTACCGCGACCGCGACGGATTGAGCGGCTCCGATCACGTATTCGCAACTTAAACAGTAGACGAAGTGCGCGCGTCTCTTGCTCGTTACTTGGTGCTTGTGCTTCGGCGGCAGTGCGCGATCCGAACTGACTTAGTGCACGCTCGTTGCTTGGAGTTGGTTTACTAGTAGTAGAGAGTAGTAGCGTACATAGTGTGAAATTGCAACTACATTAAACAAACGGCTCGTCTCCAAGAACACCGGAGATTTTATTTGCGTTTTGCGAACGGGAGGCAAGTTTTTCTCTTAAACTAACTTTTGCGAATAATGACAAAAATGGGAAAATTTTACTTCATGTTAACTCAAGTAGAATATTTAACAATTTAATTATTTTAGCTTAATATTAACATCTGTTTAAGTTAACTTAATTTTTTGGAAACCATTGATATTTGCTAATGCTTACGAAACTAAATCAGTATTCAAAACCAGTTTTCGCACGACCTTTTTTAATTTGTCAACAAGATGATGGCACATCTTGTAATGCGACGAGTTTGGTTTTGCAATGACCTTGAAATAAAAAACAATTCAATTTGTTCCAATGAAGGCGTTACATAATCGAAAAACAACAACGTTTTTGCAAAATGTGCATAAAATCTCCAATTGGCTGAGCACTTTAAGTCAACTTTATTCGCTGAGAAATGTTAATTCTCTCAAGTTATTATACCATGCAATTAGCACATTTAAAGCATTCCAAGAGTATAATAAAAATCACGTCGATTTGTGCAAATAAAACAAACGGCACACCACATCTCAATTTACGCATTCCCTCCAACTGTAAATAATTTCAAGACGGTTGCTACTACTACCAGCAAACTTATAGGAGTAGTTGCTAAATTTAAATTGTTTATTTGACTATTAGTCATCATGTGTTTGGTAACAAAGGTTGAATTGAATGGAACACTCGTTTTATAGTCTCCCTTAAATTCTAAAGCAATGAGTTAATGGCCAAAGACAATGCAATTGGCAAAGTCGATATAAAAATAGCTGAATTTATTACAAACACTTTCAGCGGATATGATGGCATTGCGAAGTTGCTTTCATGTACCATACTCATCGTGTAAGCAGCTGGATGACTTAGTAACCCAATAATAATCGAATGTTTTGAATGTATGCCAACCTCAAGCGCGAATTATTTCGGGACGTGCGCCGAAAAGCGGGGAAAACAAACGCGTGTATAATTCGCTTTCTTATTTTTATTCATCTATCACAAACACTGTGTTTACTCACTATGGAATTAAGTCATTCTATGCGCTTTGTTTTGTTAACTTAATGCATTAAATGTGTTATTAATGTTATTCGAAAAGAAATTGGGTCGCGATAAATAAACCTTGCATCCGCCACTTGCGAAATCAGCATCCATAAGGACAAGGACAATTCTACCTGACCGCTTTAAACAGCCCCATATTTGGTGCTGATTGAATAACAAATGTTATTACAATTAATTCAATGTAATATTATTAACCAAAAATCATAAAACCATATTGTTTTAATTAAGCCTGATTAATCATCACCTAAAGATATCTGGTAAGAGGAAACACCTACGTGAGAAAATATTTTTAGCGGCGTTTCATTCGTAAATAATGCAGTAAAAGTTGTAAGTTGTATGAATTCATGTCGTAGGCGTGAATAGTGTTCTTACACTCTCACTCTTAACGCACAATGTAATAATTGTATCATATTTTATCGGTTTTATTGAAGTCGCAGCATGCAACATTCCATTAACATCAAGGCATGTGTGAAACTTCATTCATTATCCAGAAAAGTCCACCTTGTTCTAGAAGGCTCCGAAGAAGTGAATATGCATGTGTAGGCTGCTGGCATTCAATGATACGCTCACTCGAAATACGCGAAAACCAA
This sequence comes from Aleochara curtula, assembly GCA_963978815.1. Taxonomy (NCBI): domain Eukaryota; kingdom Metazoa; phylum Arthropoda; class Insecta; order Coleoptera; family Staphylinidae; genus Aleochara; species Aleochara curtula. Next base: position 5,725,643 of record OZ022216.1, read on the forward strand.
CAAATAAGGCATTCCGAAGCGACAAATATCCAGCAATAAATTACATATCATAACACAACATCATAATTTCAGTTTAATTTCATATCATTACGTCATTTATGTTTATTAAATAACGAACATATTTTTACGAGAATTCTACTGTGGGTGTTGTCACCTACAAATCCATAAATTAAGATTCATTCAATAAAATTAAGTCGAATGACGTGATTGCAAAAACAACACGAGTTTCGTATTGTCAACATATTTGTTAAAAGAACTTTTTCTAAAGGAAAATACATGCGATACAAAACATATTTATGAATAGAAAAGCGTTTAAATTAGTTTATTTTTATTTGCACCATCAAACAACTGCCAAACTTTATTTTGAAAAATAATTGTGTAAACCTGAGCATTACACTACTATGTAGTTAATTTTACACAGGTAACGAGGACGTTGGCGTTTTTGCGTAGACCTACTTAAAGTTTGAAATTTGTTCATATTTATCTCACGTGTAAAAGGAATTTGGTTATTTGATACAGAATATCGTTGGATGCAGTTTCTTGCGGAAAACCTCCCTGCGAACTTTAAAGGCAAGGAGTAATTGAGATAGATAGAAGAAAATTCTTTTTACATTCGAAAGTAACAACAATGTCTGAGGTGGTTTTTAAAATAATATTAGTCAAATAGTGTCTGTTATTGTCTAAATAATGCTGCAAGCTCATTGCGTTCTACAGTTCATTGCGTGCTAGGGGCACAGTATCCCCAATGAAATCTTATTTTTAAGGAGAAAATCGGGCAAGACTCTCAATTTTATTGAGCAATTATGGGAAACGAAGTATTTATTGTTGTAACTCTTAAGCAACTCGGTCGGGAATATGTCTGGTTAACACAGAATGGGGTTACATACAGCGTGGGCTTTCCAGAGACAGTTATCGTGGGAAAACTTCTCTCGGCGCTCTAGAGACACGATTCGTAGTATGATTTTTCTCCATGCGTCGTGTTTGTGGGGTTATCTCAAAGCTGTTGTTTATAAACATGGTTCAAGAAGTACCCAAACTGTAGAAAACGCAATCCCTTCAGAAAATCACTGTAAATCTAAAGAAATTAGCGAATGAGTAATACAGAAAGTGTCTTGCAGCAATAAATGTGCAATCACGGTCAACCAGCTCTGATAAAACTTAAATTTTTGTCAATGTGTCTTCAAGTTTACCTTCAAAAGTAGGCAGGAAGTTTTGCTGCACCCTGTACTATATAGAAGTTAATAATGAAAGCATCAGACGTTCTAAATACGGATGAGCCACACTGAATGAGTATGAAAATGCCGCCGTTGTGACCTATATAATTCAAATTACTCTTGCTTTACTGAAATGAGCATAAAATGTAATTAAAACCATTTCATCGTTAGCATCTTCAAAAGTTTAATTAGAGTATGTCAAGCATGTAATGAAAGTAATAGTTTATTTACAATGTAGACAGCTATTTCCGCATACATAGATTTACACATCATCCAAGTTCAATAGCCATCCTTCATTCTTAGTTTAGTTTTGTTTGTTCCAAGATGCATGTGCGCAAATCAACGCTATTTATAATCATTGACTTCCTATTGCACGCGTTTCAAGAAGTAATAATTACGTTTAATGCTCAAGCTTCTGCAGAAGTTTAGTGACGTAAATAAACATGTAGACATTTCTATTGCAGATTCATTAAAATCTCATTAAACTGAAGATAATATAAACATGTCGAGCTCTAGAGTAGAACGGAAGGAATATCATTCGGCTCGTTCCACCAGCAGTAGGACGCTATCGCCTACGAATTACAAACATACCGAATTTGATAACAATTTGGATCACCTACTTGACGATTTACAAAATACCGTGTCGCGCCCTTTGACAAACGGCAATTCGTCGAATGTCTATAAGGAAACACGCGTTGAAAAATCAACATCTGGAAAGAATTCTGGATTGATTAATGTGACTCCCGTTACGGATTACTCTGTTAATGATTCTTACAGCTACACTGTGAGTATTCGAATGGACTAAAAGGAAATTTTAACGATTTATTGATTACTTTAGGCTCCCGATGGTACGCAGCACCATAAAACGGTCAAGACCGAACATTATCATTATAACAGTAAGGATGGAACCAATCTACCCCCGGAGAAATTGCGCATGCAGGATAACATTAATCAATTAGACTCACTGCTCGACGATCTGCAGCAAGTAAAACAAACAGGTAGAAAGAAGTCAATGTTTGCGAGTGTGCAGTTGGAAACAGTTGCTAATTAATTAATCTTTCAGATACAATCATGGGTGTTAACAGCAACCGCAGCAATGTTCAGCAAGAGCATTACAAGAGCAAGATTAGTAGTGGAAAGACGATTACCGAGCGCTCAGTGCCCACGTACAATGAGCGCACAAGGTCCTTGGAGCGTGGTGAAAATCGAATTCAAAGTTATCAACATAATGAAGGTTACTAATCACTAAATCTAGTTAACACCCATTATTCTATTCAATTATTTTTAGGCAACTACGGAGATATTAAGTCTTTAAGGACACGTACACCCTCGCCCACGTTCACGAAGAAAGTCAGTGTGCATGAGTATCCTGCAGAAGTAATCGAAACAACAACTCCGGATATAAATCCGGAAATTCTTGCTAATCTCGACCCGGAATTGTTGCCATCGGGCAATACGAAAGTAACCACGACCATTAAGACGTACACGTACGAAATTCCCGGTAACGCTGATCCGGAGCAATACGTCCAGAAAGCACTAAACCAATCATTGAATCAATCAATCACAACTCCAAGCAAGAGCTTTGTGTATTCGAATAAAAATTACGAAAACACCTCAAATACGAGCACGCTCACTCGCTCCGGGCGGATGACACCAACCAGTCCTCAATCGGACCGAAAAATTATCCGGGAAACTGTTACAACTAAAAACTATCATCCGGATAATAAAGTTTATACGGACACTGATGGCAAGCGGACTTACATTTACAATGAATCGATTAAAACAAGGGATTACAAGGATTACCCAACAAGTGGCAGTGGAAGTCCATATCAACCCGGTGGTCATACTTCACGACCTCAAACACCCCGAAATGAAACATATCATTATCAAACAACTGAATCAACTACTCATCGTAGTTCCAGCAGAGGACCACGAGAAGATTCTCCGGATCGCACCAGTTTACCGCCTGTAACAACAACCATTCATAAATTCGATTCGATGTCAAATCTTAACGCACGACAGTATCCAGATGTGGAAACTTTTGATCCAAAATATCCACCAGGCAATGTAAGCCCAGTGCAACAATATCCAGTACATCAATATCCAGACCAACCGGAACAACCGGAAGTGAATATAACTTACAAATATCGTTCGACTACAAATACAACAAATAAATACAATACGGAGCACTATGATAACGAACCGATTATGCCACGAAAGTTTCCGACCGATCAAGTCGAAGGACCTCCGAAACGAGTAGATGACTTAATGGCTCAAATGGGCAATGCAGTAAGTGCAAAGATATGTACATATTGGTTTGGGAATTAATTGTGTATAATTTTAGCCGCCCACAAGCCCATATAATTCTGGATGGAGTGCTCATGAACGAGAGTTGCAGGAACAACGCAAAATTGACTCATTGAAAGCTTCACAAGATTATGAACGGAAGAAACGTGAAGAAGTAGTACCAAGCAAAAATATAACTGGACCGCCAGTCTATTATCCTCCAGGACATGAAATGTTTACTCATAAGGAAGAGTCTGGAGCTTGGAGAGCAGAGGTATGTATTTTGATTGAAAAAGTTTCTAGAGCAATTTAACAAATTGAATTTATGTTTTAGGGAGGAATGGCAAAAGCAAAAGGAAAATACGAATATGAAGCGGAAAGCAAAAGTAAAAGTAAAAGCAGTTCAGGTGCTGCAATTGTACCTGTTTGCTTACCCTTGTGCTGTGGATTGCCATGCACTATTATTTAATTGCATTTACTTGTACTTTTGTAAATATTGAACGCTACTTGCACATATTCACGTAAGAAAATGAAATAATTAGGAAAAGTGCCATTTGAGGAATAACCTAATATCGCCATATTAGAATAATATCGCCATATTATTTATTCTATCAATTATTGTTACATATATTTCTTCCTGGTAACAATTTAACGTACAATCTATAACTTTTTACTGTATTATAGATAAAACAATGTTTGAGAATCTAATTATTTAATAATCACTATGAACAGAAAATATTTTTACATAATTTAATATCAATCTAAATGTATGCATATTTCACTAATCCACTTATAAATAAATTAATTATAAAGGTTATTAATAAATTGTGGTATTTGTTATTAACATTATAAATGTTAAATTTTAATATCTCCTGGAAGAGTAATATTTATTTGGATAACAAATAGATAATCCTTTCTAAGATTATTTGGATTCTATCACAGTGAGATTCATTTGATTCTTGCAAAAAGCAAAAGTAAGCTAGCGAAACGTATGCAAATTGCTCGATTAATTATTGTGCGTTTGATTCTTGCAGTAATGATGATGGAGTTTTACGCCCGATGCCCACAGCAAAATACTTATAACGGTGCCTGTATTTCAAAACCAATTGGACGCATTGCTAGAATTCGATTGCACCTCGATGACCTCACGAATGGCGTGATCAATAAGTGTTTCATATATCTCTTTGACGATCTGATTTGAGATCGCCAAACGCGAAAACTAATTGACCGAATAGGCTGAAATTTGGAACAGCGCAAGAAGAGGCTGTGTCGTTTCAGATGACATCTGTCTCACCTTATCAGCACACCTGGTTGCTGAGATATTAATGTTTAAATATCAGTATGAAAAATGTGAAAGTAGAGATAAAACTGCTTAAAATGAGGTATATATCACCCCTCTAGTACGTCTAGTAATAGAGTTATTCAGAGTTATTTAAGTTTTAAAATTTCGATTCAGCCAGGAAAAAGTTTTTGATTTATCAGCGCTGATAACATTGAAACTTTTCAATGACATTGACTGATTTGCCAAAAAACATGATAACTACGAAACTAATCGTCCTAATGGGCTGAAATTTGGAACACAGAAAGAAGTGGCTGTGCCGCTTCGGATGACACCGCTTTCAGCCCTTCAGCAGGTCTGGTTGCCGAGATATGAATGTTTAAATAATTAAATTAGAAACGCTCTAGCGTGAAAACTAAATGACCGAATGGGCTGAAATTTGGTTCACAGAAAGAAGTGGCTGTGCCGCTTCGGATGACACCATTTTCAGCCCTTTAGCAGGTCTGGTTGCCGAGATATGAATGTTTAACTAATTAAATTAGAAACGCTCTAGCGTGAAAACTAATTGACCGAATAGGCTGAAATCTGGTTCACAGAAAGAAGTGGCTGTGCCGCTTCGGATGACACCGGTCTCAGCTCCTAAGTACAACTAGTTACGGAGATATTAATTTTTAAATAACAGTATATAAAATGTGGTAGTCGAGATAATACTGATTAAAATGAAATATAATTCATCCCTCTAGCACGTCTGGTAATAGAATTATTAAGAGTTATTCAAGTTTAGAAATTTCGATTCAGCCAGGAAAAAGTTTTTGATTTATCAGCGCTGATAACATTGAAACTTTTCAATGACAACCATCGACTGATTTACAAAATACACGATAACACCGAAACTAACCGTCCCAATGTGCTGAAATTTGGTACACAGAAAGAAGAGGCTGTGCCGCTTCGGATGATACAGGTTTCAGCCCTTCAGCAGGTCTGGTTGCCGAGATATGAATGTTTAAATAATTAAATTAGAAACGCTCTGGCGTGGAAACTAATTGACCGAATGGGCTGAAATTTGGTGCACAGAAAGAAGAGGCTGTGCCGCTTCGGATGATACAGGTTTCAGCCCTTCAGCAGGTCTGGTTGCCGAGATATGAATGTTTAAATAATTAAATTAGAAACGCTCTGGCGTGGAAACTAATTGACCGAATGGGCTGAAATTTGGTGCACAGAAAGAAGAGGCTGTGCCGCTTCGGATGATACAGGTTTCAGCCCTTCAGCAGGTCTGGTTGCCGAGATATGAATGTTTAAATAATTAAATTAGAAACGCTCTGGCGTGGAAACTAATTGACCGAATGGGCTGAAATTTGGTTCACAGAAAGAACTGCCTGTGCCGCTTCGGATGACACCGGTTACAGCCTTTCAGCATGTCTGGTTGCCGAGATATGAATGTTTAAATAATTAAATTAAAAACGCTCTAGCGTGAAAACTAATTGACTGAATAGGCTGAAATTTTATACACAGAAAGAAGAGGCTGTGCCGCTTCGGATGACACCGGTTTCAGCTCCTAAGTACAACTAGTTACGGAGATATTAATTTTTAAATAACGGTATATAAAATGTGGTAGTCGAGATAATGCTGATTAAAATGAAATATAACTCATCCCTCTAGCACGTCTGGTAATAGAATTATTAAGAGTTATTCAAGTTTAGAAATTTCGATTTAGCCAGGAAAAAGTTTTTGATTTATCACCGCTGATAACATTGAAACTTTTCAATGACAACCATCGACTGATTTACAAAATACACGATAACACCGAAACTAACCGTCCCAATGTGCTGAAATTTGGTACACAGAAAGAAGAGGCTGTGCCGCTTCGGATGATACAGGTTTCAGCCCTTCAGCAGGTCTGGTTGCCGAGATATGAATGTTTAAATAATTAAATTAGAAACGCTCTGGCGTGGAAACTAATTGACCGAATGGGCTGAAATTTGGTGCACAGAAAGAAGAGGCTGTGCCGCTTCGGATGATACAGGTTTCAGCCCTTCTGCAGGTCTGGTTGCCGAGATATGAATGTTTAAATAATTAAATTAGAAACGCTCTGGCGTGGAAACTAATTGACCGAATGGGCTGAAATTTGGTGCACAGAAAGAAGAGGCTGTGCCGCTTCGGATGATACAGGTTTCAGCCCTTCAGCAGGTCTGGTTGCCGAGATATGAATGTTTAAATAATTAAATTAGAAACGCTCTGGCGTGGAAACTAATTGACCGAATGGGCTGAAATTTGGTGCACAGAAAGAAGAGGCTGTGCCGCTTCGGATGATATAGGTTTCAGCCCTTCAGCAGGTCTGGTTGCCGAGATATGAATGTTTAAATAATTAAATTAGAAACGCTCTGGCGTGGAAACTAATTGACCGAATGGGCTGAAATTTGGTGCACAGAAAGAAGAGCCTGTGCCGCTTCGGATGATACAGGTTTCAGCCGTTCAGCGGGTCTGGTTGCCGAGATATGAATGTTTAAATAATTAAATTAAAAACGCTCTAGCGTGAAAACTAATTGACCGAATAGGCTGAAATTTGGTTCACAGAAAGAACTGCCTGTGCCGCTTCGGATGACACCGGTTTCAGCCCTTCAGCATGTCTGGTTGCCGAGATATGAATGTTTAAATAATTAAATTAGAAACGCTCTGGTGTGGAAACTAATTGACCGAATGGGCTGAAATTTGGTGCACAGAAAGAAGAGGCTGTGCCGCTTCGGATGATACAGGTTTCAGCCCTTCAGCAGGTCTGGTTGCCGAGATATGAATGTTTAAATAATTAAATTAGAAACGCTCTGGCGTAGAAACTAATTGACCGAATGTGCTGAAATTTGGTTCACAGAAAGAACTGCCTGTGCCGCTTCGGATGACACCGGTTTCAGCCCTTCAGCATGTCTGGTTGCCGAGATATGAATGTTTAAATAATTAAATTAGAAACGCTCTGGCGTGGAAACTAATTGACCGAATGGGCTGAAATTTGGTGCACAGAAAGAAGAGCCTGTGCCGCTTCGGATGATACAGGTTTCAGCCCTTCAGCGGGTCTGGTTGCCGAGATATGAATGTTTAAATAATTAAATTAAAAACGCTCTGGCGTGGAAACTAATTGACCGAATGGGCTGAAATTTGGTGCACAGAAAGAAGAGCCTGTGCCGCTTCGGATGATACAGGTTTCAGCCCTTCAGCGGGTCTGGTTGCCGAGATATGAATGTTTAAATAATTAAATTAAAAACGCTCTAGCGTGAAAACTAATTGACCGAATAGGCTGAAATTTGGTTCACAGAAAGAACTGCCTGTGCCGCTGCGGATGACACCGGTTTCAGCCCTTCAGCATGTCTGGTTGCCGAGATATGAATGTTTAAATAATTAAATTTGAAACGCTCTGGCGTGGAAACTAATTGACCGTATGGGCTGAAATTTGGTGCACAGAAAGAAGAGGCTGTGCCGCTTCGGATGATACAGGTTTCAGCCCTTCAGCGGGTCTGGTTGCCGAGATATGAATGTTTAAATAATTAAATTAAAAACGCTCTAGCGTGAAAACTAATTGACCGAATAGGCTGAAATTTGGTTCACAGAAAGAACTGCCTGTGCCGCTTCGGATGACACCGGTTTCAGCCCTTCAGCATGTCTGGTTGCCGAGATATGAATGTTTAAATAATTAAATTTGAAACGCTCTGGCGTGGAAACTAATTGACCGTATGGGCTGAAATTTGGTTCACAGAAAGAACTGCCTGTGCCGCTTCGGATGACACCGGTTTCAGCCCTTCAGCGGGTCTGGTTGCCGAGATATGAATGTTTAAATAATTAAATTTGAAACGCTCTGGCGTGGAAACTAATTGACCGTATGGGCTGAAATTTGGTGCACAGAAAGAAGAGGCTGTGCCGCTTCGGATGATACAGGTTTCAGCCCTTCAGCGGGTCTGGTTGCCGAGATATGAATGTTTAAATAATTAAATTAAAAACGCTCTAGCGTGAAAACTAATTGACTGAATAGGCTGAAATTTTATACGCAGAAAGAAGAGGCTGTGCCGCTTCGGATGACACCGGTTTCAGCACCTAAGTACAACTAGTTACGGAGATATTAATTTTTAAATAACGGTATATAAAATGTGGTAGTCGAGATAATGCTGATTAAAATGAAATATAACTCATCCCTCTAGCACGTCTGGTAATAGAATTATTAAGAGTGATTCAAGTTTAGAAATTTCGATTCAGCCAGGAAAAAGTTTTTGATTTATCAGCGCTGATAACATTGAAACTTTTCAATGACAACCATCGACTGATTTACAAAATACACGATAACACCGAAACTAACCGTCCCAATGTGCTGAAATTTGGTACACAGAAAGAAGAGGCTGTGCCGCTTCGGATGATGCAGGTTTCAGCCCTTCAGCAGGTCTGGTTGCCGAGATATGAATGTTTAAATAATTAAATTAGAAACGCTCTGGCGTGGAAACTAATTGACCGAATGGGCTGAAATTTGGTGCATAGAAAGAAGAGGCTGTGCCGCTTCGGATGATACAGGTTTCAGCCCTTCAGCAGGTCTGGTTGCCGAGATATGAATGTTTAAATAATTAAATTAGAAACGCTCTGGCGTGGAAACTAATTGACCGAATGGGCTGAAATTTGGTGCACAGAAAGAAGAGGCTGTGCCGCTTCGGATGATACAGGTTTCAGCCCTTCAGCAGGTCTGGTTGCCGAGATATGAATGTTTAAATAATTAAAGTAGAAACGCTCTGGCGTGGAAACTAATTGACCGAATGGGCTGAAATTTGGTGCATAGAAAGAAGAGGCTGTGCCGCTTCGGATGATACAGGTTTCAGCCCTTCAGCAGGTCTGGTTGCCGAGATATGAATGTTTAAATAATTAAATTAAAAACGCTCTGGCGTGGAAACTAATTGACCGAATGGGCTGAAATTTGGTGCACAGAAAGAAGAGCCTGTGCCGCTTCGGATGATACAGGTTTCAGCCCTTCAGCGGGTCTGGTTGCCGAGATATGAATGTGTAAATAATTAAATTAAAAACGCTCTAGCGTGAAAACTAATTGACCGAATAGGCTGAAATTTGGTTCACAGAAAGAACTGCCTGTGCCGCTTCGGATGACACCGGTTTCAGCCCTTCAGCATGTCTGGTTGCCGAGATATGAATGTTTAAATAATTAAATTTGAAACGCTCTGGCGTGGAAACTAATTGACCGTATGGGCTGAAATTTGGTTCACAGAAAGAACTGCCTGTGCCGCTTCGGATGACACCGGTTTCAGCCCTTCAGCGGGTCTGGTTGCCGAGATATGAATGTTTAAATAATTAAATTTGAAACGCTCTGGCGTGGAAACTAATTGACCGTATGGGCTGAAATTTGGTGCACAGAAAGAAGAGGCTGTGCCGCTTCGGATGATACAGGTTTCAGCCCTTCAGCGGGTCTGGTTGCCGAGATATGAATGTTTAAATAATTAAATTAAAAACGCTCTAGCGTGAAAACTAATTGACTGAATAGGCTGAAATTTTATACGCAGAAAGAAGAGGCTGTGCCGCTTCGGATGACACCGGTTTCAGCACCTAAGTACAACTAGTTACGGAGATATTAATTTTTAAATAACGGTATATAAAATGTGGTAGTCGAGATAATGCTGATTAAAATGAAATATAACTCATCCCTCTAGCACGTCTGGTAATAGAATTATTAAGAGTGATTCAAGTTTAGAAATTTCGATTCAGCCAGGAAAAAGTTTTTGATTTATCAGCGCTGATAACATTGAAACTTTTCAATGACAACCATCGACTGATTTACAAAATACACGATAACACCGAAACTAACCGTCCCAATGTGCTGAAATTTGGTACACAGAAAGAAGAGGCTGTGCCGCTTCGGATGATGCAGGTTTCAGCCCTTCAGCAGGTCTGGTTGCCGAGATATGAATGTTTAAATAATTAAATTAGAAACGCTCTGGCGTGGAAACTAATTGACCGAATGGGCTGAAATTTGGTGCATAGAAAGAAGAGGCTGTGCCGCTTCGGATGATACAGGTTTCAGCCCTTCAGCAGGTCTGGTTGCCGAGATATGAATGTTTAAATAATTAAATTAGAAACGCTCTGGCGTGGAAACTAATTGACCGAATGGGCTGAAATTTGGTGCACAGAAAGAAGAGGCTGTGCCGCTTCGGATGATACAGGTTTCAGCCCTTCAGCAGGTCTGGTTGCCGAGATATGAATGTTTAAATAATTAAAGTAGAAACGCTCTGGCGTGGAAACTAATTGACCGAATGGGCTGAAATTTGGTGCATAGAAAGAAGAGGCTGTGCCGCTTCGGATGATACAGGTTTCAGCCCTTCAGCAGGTCTGGTTGCCGAGATATGAATGTTTAAATAATTAAATTAAAAACGCTCTGGCGTGGAAACTAATTGACCGAATGGGCTGAAATTTGGTGCACAGAAAGAAGAGCCTGTGCCGCTTCGGATGATACAGGTTTCAGCCCTTCAGCGGGTCTGGTTGCCGAGATATGAATGTTTAAATAATTAAATTAAAAACGCTCTAGCGTGAAAACTAATTGACCGAATAGGCTGAAATTTGGTTCACAGAAAGAACTGCCTGTGCCGCTTCGGATGACACCGGTTTCAGCCCTTCAGCAGGTCTGGTTGCCGAGATATGAATGTTTAAATAATTAAATTAAAAACGCTCTAGCGTGAAAACTAATTGACCGAATAGGCTGAAATTTGGTTCACAGAAAGAACTGCCTGTGCCGCTTCGGATGACACCGGTTTCAGCCCTTCAGCAGGTCTGGTTGCCGAGATATGAATGTTTAAATAATTAAATTAAAAACGCTCTAGCGTGAAAACTAATTGACTGAATAGGCTGAAATTTTATACGCAGAAAGAAGAGGCTGTGCCGCTTCGGATGACACCGGTCTCAGCCCTTCAGCAGGTCTGGTTGCCGAGATATGAATGTTTAAATAATTAAAGTAGAAACGCTCTGGCGTGGAAACTAATTGACCGAATGGGCTGAAATTTGGTTCACGGAAAGAAGAGGCTGTGCCGCTTCGGATGACACCGGTCTCAGCCCTTCAGCAGGTCTGGTTGCCGAGATATGAATGTTTAAATAATTAAATTAAAAACGCTCTAGCGTGAAAACTAATTGACTGAATAGGCTGAAATTTGGTTCACAGAAAGAACTGCCTGTGCCGCTTCGGATGACACCGGTTTCAGCCCTTCAGCAGGTCTGGTTGCCGAGATATGAATGTTTAAATAATTAAATTAAAAACGCTCTAGCGTGAAAACTAATTGACTGAATAGGCTGAAATTTTATACGCAGAAAGAAGAGGCTGTGCCGCTTCGGATGACACCGGTTTCAGCCCTTCAGCAGGTCTGGTTGCCGAGATATGAATGTTTAAATAATTAAATTAAAAACGCTCTAGCGTGAAAACTAATTGACTGAATAGGCTGAAATTTTATACGCAGAAAGAAGAGGCTGTGCCGCTTCGGATGACACCGGTCTCAGCCCTTCAGCAGGTCTGGTTGCCGAGATATGAATGTTTAAATAATTAAAGTAGAAACGCTCTGGCGTGGAAACTAATTGACCGAATGGGCTGAAATTTGGTTCACGGAAAGAAGAGGCTGTGCCGCTTCGGATGACACCGGTCTCAGCCCTTCAGCAGGTCTGGTTGCCGAGATATGAATGTTTAAATAATTAAATTTGAAACGCTCTGGCGTGGAAACTAATTGACCGTATGGGCTGAAATTTGGTGCACAGAAAGAAGAGGCTGTGCCGCTTCGGATGATACAGGTTTCAGCCCTTCAGCGGGTCTGGTTGCCGAGATATGAATGTTTAAATAATTAAATTAAAAACGCTCTAGCGTGAAAACTAATTGACCGAATAGGCTGAAATTTGGTTCACAGAAAGAACTGCCTGTGCCGCTTCGGATGACACCGGTTTCAGCCCTTCAGCAGGTCTGGTTGCCGAGATATGAATGTTTAAATAATTAAATTAAAAACGCTCTAGCGTGAAAACTAATTGACTGAATAGGCTGAAATTTTATACGCAGAAAGAAGAGGCTGTGCCGCTTCGGATGACACCGGTCTCAGCCCTTCAGCAGGTCTGGTTGCCGAGATATGAATGTTTAAATAATTAAAGTAGAAACGCTCTGGCGTGGAAACTAATTGACCGAATGGGCTGAAATTTGGTTCACGGAAAGAAGAGGCTGTGCCGCTTCGGATGACACCGGTCTCAGCCCTTCAGCAGGTCTGGTTGCCGAGATATGAATGTTTAAATAATTAAAGTAGAAACGCTCTGGCGTGGAAACTAATTGACCGAATGGGCTGAAATTTGGTGCATAGAAAGAAGAGGCTGTGCCGCTTCGGATGATACAGGTTTCAGCCCTTCAGCATGTCTGGTTGCCGAGATATGAATGTTTAAATAATTAAATTTGAAACGCTCTGGCGTGGAAACTAATTGACCGTATGGGCTGAAATTTGGTGCACAGAAAGAAGAGGCTGTGCCGCTTCGGATGATACAGGTTTCAGCCCTTCAGCGGGTCTGGTTGCCGAGATATGAATGTTTAAATAATTAAATTAAAAACGCTCTAGCGTGAAAACTAATTGACCGAATAGGCTGAAATTTGGTTCACAGAAAGAACTGCCTGTGCCGCTTCGGATGACACCGGTTTCAGCCCTTCAGCAGGTCTGGTTGCCGAGATATGAATGTTTAAATAATTAAATTAAAAACGCTCTAGCGTGAAAACTAATTGACTGAATAGGCTGAAATTTTATACGCAGAAAGAAGAGGCTGTGCCGCTTCGGATGACACCGGTCTCAGCCCTTCAGCAGGTCTGGTTGCCGAGATATGAATGTTTAAATAATTAAAGTAGAAACGCTCTGGCGTGGAAACTAATTGACCGAATGGGCTGAAATTTGGTTCACGGAAAGAAGAGGCTGTGCCGCTTCGGATGACACCGGTCTCAGCCCTTCAGCAGGTCTGGTTGCCGAGATATGAATGTTTAAATAATTAAATTAAAAACGCTCTAGCGTGAAAACTAATTGACTGAATAGGCTGAAATTTTATACGCAGAAAGAAGAGGCTGTGCCGCTTCGGATGACACCGGTTTCAGCTCCTAAGTACAACTAGTTCCGGAGATATTAATTTTTAAATAACGGTATATAAAATGTGGTAGTCGAGATAATGCTGATTAAAATGAAATATAACTCATCCCTCTAGCACGTCTGGTAATAGAATTATTAAGAGTTATTCAAGTTTAGAAATTTCGATTCAGCCAGGAAAAAGTTTTTGATTTATCAGCGCTGATAACATTGAAACTTTTCAATGACAACCATCGACTGATTTACAAAATACACGATAACACCGAAACTAACCGTCCCAATGTGCTGAAATTTGGTACACAGAAAGAAGAGGCTGTGCCGCTTCGGATGATACAGGTTTCAGCCCTTCAGCAGGTCTGGTTGCCGAGATATGAATGTTTAAATAATTAAATTAGAAACGCTCTGGCGTGGAAACTAATTGACCGAATGGGCTGAAATTTGGTGCATAGAAAGAAGAGGCTGTGCCGCTTCGGATGATACAGGTTTCAGCCCTTCAGCAGGTCTGGTTGCCGAGATATGAATGTTTAAATAATTAAAGTAGAAACGCTCTGGCGTGGAAACTAATTGACCGAATGGGCTGAAATTTGGTTCACGGAAAGAAGAGGCTGTGCCGCTTCGGATGACACCGGTCTCAGCCCTTCAGCAGGTCTGGTTGCCGAGATATGAATGTTTAAATAATTAAAGTAGAAACGCTCTGGCGTGGAAACTAATTGACCGAATGGGCTGAAATTTGGTTCACGGAAAGAAGAGGCTGTGCCGCTTCGGATGACACCGGTCTCAGCCCTTCAGCAGGTCTGGTTGCCGAGATATGAATGTTTAAATAATTAAATTAAAAACGCTCTAGCGTGAAAACTAATTGACTGAATAGGCTGAAATTTTATACGCAGAAAGAAGAGGCTGTGCCGCTTCGGATGACACCGGTTTCAGCTCCTAAGTACAACTAGTTCCGGAGATATTAATTTTTAAATAACGGTATATAAAATGTGGTAGTCGAGATAATGCTGATTAAAATGAAATATAACTCATCCCTCTAGCACGTCTGGTAATAGAATTATTAAGAGTTATTCAAGTTTAGAAATTTCGATTCAGCCAGGAAAAAGTTTTTGATTTATCAGCGCTGATAACATTGAAACTTTTCAATGACAACCATCGACTGATTTACAAAATACACGATAACACCGAAACTAACCGTCCCAATGTGCTGAAATTTGGTACACAGAAAGAAGAGGCTGTGCCGCTTCGGATGATACAGGTTTCAGCCCTTCAGCAGGTCTGGTTGCCGAGATATGAATGTTTAAATAATTAAATTAGAAACGCTCTGGCGTGGAAACTAATTGACCGAATGGGCTGAAATTTGGTGCACAGAAAGAAGAGGCTGTGCCGCTTCGGATGATACAGGTTTCAGCCCTTCAGCAGGTCTGGTTGCCGAGATATGAATGTTTAAATAATTAAAGTAGAAACGCTCTGGCGTGGAAACTAATTGACCGAATGGGCTGAAATTTGGTTCACGGAAAGAAGAGGCTGTGCCGCTTCGGATGACACCGGTCTCAGCCCTTCAGCAGGTCTGGTTGCCGAGATATGAATGTTTAAATAATTAAAGTAGAAACGCTCTGGCGTGGAAACTAATTGACCGAATGGGCTGAAATTTGGTTCACGGAAAGAAGAGGCTGTGCCGCTTCGGATGACACCGGTCTCAGCCCTTCAGCAGGTCTGGTTGCCGAGATATGAATGTTTAAATAATTAAATTAAAAACGCTCTAGCGTGAAAACTAATTGACTGAATAGGCTGAAATTTTATACGCAGAAAGAAGAGGCTGTGCCGCTTCGGATGACACCGGTTTCAGCTCCTAAGTACAACTAGTTCCGGAGATATTAATTTTTAAATAACGGTATATAAAATGTGGTAGTCGAGATAATGCTGATTAAAATGAAATATAACTCATCCCTCTAGCACGTCTGGTAATAGAATTATTAAGAGTTATTCAAGTTTAGAAATTTCGATTCAGCCAGGAAAAAGTTTTTGATTTATCAGCGCTGATAACATTGAAACTTTTCAATGACAACCATCGACTGATTTACAAAATACACGATAACACCGAAACTAACCGTCCCAATGTGCTGAAATTTGGTACACAGAAAGAAGAGGCTGTGCCGCTTCGGATGATACAGGTTTCAGCCCTTCAGCAGGTCTGGTTGCCGAGATATGAATGTTTAAATAATTAAATTAGAAACGCTCTGGCGTGGAAACTAATTGACCGAATGGGCTGAAATTTGGTGCACAGAAAGAAGAGGCTGTGCCGCTTCGGATGATACAGGTTTCAGCCCTTCAGCAGGTCTGGTTGCCGAGATATGAATGTTTAAATAATTAAAGTAGAAACGCTCTGGTGTGGAAACTAATTGACCGAATGGGCTGAAATTTGGTTCACGGAAAGAAGAGGCTGTGCCGCTTCGGATGACACCGGTCTCAGCCCTTCAGCAGGTCTGGTTGCCGAGATATGAATGTTTAAATAATTAAAGTAGAAACGCTCTGGCGTGGAAACTAATTGACCGAATGGGCTGAAATTTGGTTCACGGAAAGAAGAGGCTGTGCCGCTTCGGATGACACCGGTCTCAGCCCTTCAGCAGGTCTGGTTGCCGAGATATGAATGTTTAAATAATTAAATTAAAAACGCTCTAGCGTGAAAACTAATTGACTGAATAGGCTGAAATTTTATACGCAGAAAGAAGAGGCTGTGCCGCTTCGGATGACACCGGTTTCAGCTCCTAAGTACAACTAGTTACGGAGATATTAATTTTTAAATAACGGTATATAAAATGTGGTAGTCGAGATAATGCTGATTAAAATGAAATATAACTCATCCCTCTAGCACGTCTGGTAATAGAATTATTAAGAGTTATTCAAGTTTAGAAATTTCGATTCAGCCAGGAAAAAGTTTTTGATTTATCAGCGCTGATAACATTGAAACTTTTCAATGACAACCATCGACTGATTTACAAAATACACGATAACACCGAAACTAACCGTCCCAATGTGCTGAAATTTGGTACACAGAAAGAAGAGGCTGTGCCGCTTCGGATGATACAGGTTTCAGCCCTTCAGCAGGTCTGGTTGCCGAGATATGAATGTTTAAATAATTAAATTAGAAACGCTCTGGCGTGGAAACTAATTGACCGAATGGGCTGAAATTTGGTGCACAGAAAGAAGAGGCTGTGCCGCTTCGGATGATACAGGTTTCAGCCCTTCAGCAGGTCTGGTTGCCGAGATATGAATGTTTAAATAATTAAAGTAGAAACGCTCTGGCGTGGAAACTAATTGACCGAATGGGCTGAAATTTGGTTCACGGAAAGAAGAGGCTGTGCCGCTTCGGATGACACCGGTCTCAGCCCTTCAGCAGGTCTGGTTGCCGAGATATGAATGTTTAAATAATTAAATTAAAAACGCTCTAGCGTGAAAACTAATTGACTGAATAGGCTGAAATTTTATACGCAGAAAGAAGAGGCTGTGCCGCTTCGGATGACACCGGTTTCAGCTCCTAAGTACAACTAGTTACGGAGATATTAATTTTTAAATAACGGTATATAAAATGTGGTAGTCGAGATAATGCTGATTAAAATGAAATATAACTCATCCCTCTAGCACGTCTGGTAATAGAATTATTAAGAGTTATTCAAGTTTAGAAATTTCGATTCAGCCAGGAAAAAGTTTTTGATTTATCAGCGCTGATAACATTGAAACTTTTCAATGACAACCATCGACTGATTTACAAAATACACGATAACACCGAAACTAACCGTCCCAATGTGCTGAAATTTGGTACACAGAAAGAAGAGGCTGTGCCGCTTCGGATGATACAGGTTTCAGCCCTTCAGCAGGTCTGGTTGCCGAGATATGAATGTTTAAATAATTAAATTAGAAACGCTCTGGCGTGGAAACTAATTGACCGAATGGGCTGAAATTTGGTGCACAGAAAGAAGAGGCTGTGCCGCTTCGGATGATACAGGTTTCAGCCCTTCAGCAGGTCTGGTTGCCGAGATATGAATGTTTAAATAATTAAAGTAGAAACGCTCTGGCGTGGAAACTAATTGACCGAATGGGCTGAAATTTGGTTCACGGAAAGAAGAGGCTGTGCCGCTTCGGATGACACCGGTCTCAGCCCTTCAGCAGGTCTGGTTGCCGAGATATGAATGTTTAAATAATTAAAGTAGAAACGCTCTGGCGTGGAAACTAATTGACCGAATGGGCTGAAATTTGGTTCACGGAAAGAAGAGGCTGTGCCGCTTCGGATGACACCGGTCTCAGCCCTTCAGCAGGTCTGGTTGCCGAGATATGAATGTTTAAATAATTAAATTAAAAACGCTCTAGCGTGAAAACTAATTGACTGAATAGGCTGAAATTTTATACGCAGAAAGAAGAGGCTGTGCCGCTTCGGATGACACCGGTTTCAGCTCCTAAGTACAACTAGTTACGGAGATATTAATTTTTAAATAACGGTATATAAAATGTGGTAGTCGAGATAATGCTGATTAAAATGAAATATAACTCATCCCTCTAGCACGTCTGGTAATAGAATTATTAAGAGTTATTCAAGTTTAGAAATTTCGATTCAGCCAGGAAAAAGTTTTTGATTTATCAGCGCTGATAACATTGAAACTTTTCAATGACAACCATCGACTGATTTACAAAATACACGATAACACCGAAACTAACCGTCCCAATGTGCTGAAATTTGGTACACAGAAAGAAGAGGCTGTGCCGCTTCGGATGATACAGGTTTCAGCCCTTCAGCAGGTCTGGTTGCCGAGATATGAATGTTTAAATAATTAAATTAGAAACGCTCTGGCGTGGAAACTAATTGACCGAATGGGCTGAAATTTGGTGCACAGAAAGAAGAGGCTGTGCCGCTTCGGATGATACAGGTTTCAGCCCTTCAGCAGGTCTGGTTGCCGAGATATGAATGTTTAAATAATTAAAGTAGAAACGCTCTGGCGTGGAAACTAATTGACCGAATGGGCTGAAATTTGGTTCACGGAAAGAAGAGGCTGTGCCGCTTCGGATGACACCGGTCTCAGCCCTTCAGCAGGTCTGGTTGCCGAGATATGAATGTTTAAATAATTAAAGTAGAAACGCTCTGGCGTGGAAACTAATTGACCGAATGGGCTGAAATTTGGTTCACGGAAAGAAGAGGCTGTGCCGCTTCGGATGACACCGGTCTCAGCCCTTCAGCAGGTCTGGTTGCCGAGATATGAATGTTTAAATAATTAAAGTAGAAACGCTCTGGCGTGGAAACTAATTGACCGAATGGGCTGAAATTTGGTTCACGGAAAGAAGAGGCTGTGCCGCTTCGGATGATACCGGTCTCAGCCCTTCAGCAGGTCTGGTTGCCGAGATATGAATGTTTAAATAATTAAATTAAAAACGCTCTAGCGTGAAAACTAATTGACTGAATAGGCTGAAATTTTATACGCAGAAAGAAGAGGCTGTGCCGCTTCGGATGACACCGGTTTCAGCTCCTAAGTACAACTAGTTACGGAGATATTAATTTTTAAATAACGGTATATAAAATGTGGTAGTCGAGATAATGCTGATTAAAATGAAATATAACTCATCCCTCTAGCACGTCTGGTAATAGAATTATTAAGAGTTATTCAAGTTTAGAAATTTTGATTCAGCCAGGAAAAAGTTTTTGATTTATCAGCGCTGATAACATTGAAACTTTTCAATGACAACCATCGACTGATTTACAAAATACACGATAACACCGAAACTAACCGTCCCAATGTGCTGAAATTTGGTACACAGAAAGAAGAGGCTGTGCCGCTTCGGATGATACAGGTTTCAGCCCTTTAGCAGGTCTGGTTGCCGAGATATGAATGTTTAAATAATTAAATTAGAAACGCTCTGGCGTGGAAACTAATTGACCGAATGGGCTGAAATTTGGTGCACAGAAAGAAGAGGCTGTGCCGCTTCGGATGATACAGGTTTCAGCCCTTCAGCAGGTCTGGTTGCCGAGATATGAATGTTTAAATAATTAAAGTAGAAACGCTCTGGTGTGGAAACTAATTGACCGAATGGGCTGAAATTTGGTTCACGGAAAGAAGAGGCTGTGCCGCTTCGGATGACACCGGTCTCAGCCCTTCAGCAGGTCTGGTTGCCGAGATATGAATGTTTAAATAATTAAAGTAGAAACGCTCTGGCGTGGAAACTAATTGACCGAATGGGCTGAAATTTGGTTCACGGAAAGAAGAGGCTGTGCCGCTTCGGATGACACCGGTCTCAGCCCTTCAGCAGGTCTGGTTGCCGAGATATGAATGTTTAAATAATTAAATTAAAAACGCTCTAGCGTGAAAACTAATTGACTGAATAGGCTGAAATTTTATACGCAGAAAGAAGAGGCTGTGCCGCTTCGGATGACACCGGTTTCAGCTCCTAAGTACAACTAGTTACGGAGATATTAATTTTTAAATATCGGTATATAAAATGTGGTAGTCGAGATAATGCTGATTAAAATGAAATATAACTCATCCCTCTAGCACGTCTGGTAATAGAATTATTAAGAGTTATTCAAGTTTAGAAATTTCGATTCAGCCAGGAAAAAGTTTTTGATTTATCAGCGCTGATAACATTGAAACTTTTCAATGACAACCATCGACTGATTTACAAAATACACGATAACACCGAAACTAACCGTCCCAATGTGCTGAAATTTGGTACACAGAAAGAAGAGGCTGTGCCGCTTCGGATGATACAGGTTTCAGCCCTTCAGCAGGTCTGGTTGCCGAGATATGAATGTTTAAATAATTAAATTAGAAACGCTCTGGCGTGGAAACTAATTGACCGAATGGGCTGAAATTTGGTGCACAGAAAGAAGAGGCTGTGCCGCTTCGGATGATACAGGTTTCAGCCCTTCAGCAGGTCTGGTTGCCGAGATATGAATGTTTAAATAATTAAAGTAGAAACGCTCTGGCGTGGAAACTAATTGACCGAATGGGCTGAAATTTGGTTCACGGAAAGAAGAGGCTGTGCCGCTTCGGATGACACCGGTCTCAGCCCTTCAGCAGGTCTGGTTGCCGAGATATGAATGTTTAAATAATTAAAGTAGAAACGCTCTGGCGTGGAAACTAATTGACCGAATGGGCTGAAATTTGGTTCACGGAAAGAAGAGGCTGTGCCGCTTCGGATGACACCGGTCTCAGCCCTTCAGCAGGTCTGGTTGCCGAGATATGAATGTTTAAATAATTAAATTAAAAACGCTCTAGCGTGAAAACTAATTGACTGAATAGGCTGAAATTTTATACGCAGAAAGAAGAGGCTGTGCCGCTTCGGATGATACAGGTTTCAGCCCTTCAGCAGGTCTGGTTGCCGAGATATGAATGTTTAAATAATTAAAGTAGAAACGCTCTGGAGTGGAAACTAATTGACCGAATGGGCTGAAATTTGGTTCACGGAAAGAAGAGGCTGTGCCGCTTGGGATGACACCGGTCTCAGCCCTTCAGCAGGTCTGGTTGCCGAGATATGAATGTTTAAATAATTAAATTAGAAACGCTCTGGCGTGGAAACTGATTGACCGAATGGGCTGAAATTTGGTGCACAGAAAGAAGAGGCTGTGCCGCTTCGGATGATACAGGTTTCAGCCCTTCTGCAGGTCTGGTTGCCGAGATATGAATGTTTAAATAATTAAATTAGAAACGCTCTGGCGTGGAAACTGATTGACCGAATGGGCTGAAATTTGGTGCACAGAAAGAAGAGGCTGTGCCGCTTCGGATGATACAGGTTTCAGCCCTTCAGCAGGTCTGGTTGCCGAGATATGAATGTTTAAATAATTAAAGTAGAAACGCTCTGGCGTGGAAACTAATTGACCGAATGGGCTGAAATTTGGTTCACGGAAAGAAGAGGCTGTGCCGCTTCGGATGACACCGGTCTCAGCCCTTCAGCAGGTCTGGTTGCCGAGATATGAATGTTTAAATAATTAAAGTAGAAACGCTCTGGCGTGGAAACTAATTGACCGAATGGGCTGAAATTTGGTTCACGGAAAGAAGAGGCTGTGCCGCTTCGGATGACACCGGTCTCAGCCCTTCAGCAGGTCTGGTTGCCGAGATATGAATGTTTAAATAATTAAAGTAGAAACGCTCTGGCGTGGAAACTAATTGACCGAATGGGCTGAAATTTGGTTCACGGAAAGAAGAGGCTGTGCCGCTTCGGATGACACCGGTCTCAGCCCTTCAGCAGGTCTGGTTGCCGAGATATGAATGTTTAAATAATTAAATTAAAAACGCTCTAGCGTGAAAACTAATTGACTGAATAGGCTGAAATTTTATACGCAGAAAGAAGAGGCTGTGCCGCTTCGGATGACACCGGTTTCAGCTCCTAAGTACAACTAGTTACGGAGATATTAATTTTTAAATAACGGTATATAAAATGTGGTAGTCGAGATAATGCTGATTAAAATGAAATATAACTCATCCCTCTAGCACGTCTGGTAATAGAATTATTAAGAGTTATTCAAGTTTAGAAATTTTGATTCAGCCAGGAAAAAGTTTTTGATTTATCAGCGCTGATAACATTGAAACTTTTCAATGACAACCATCGACTGATTTACAAAATACACGATAACACCGAAACTAACCGTCCCAATGTGCTGAAATTTGGTACACAGAAAGAAGAGGCTGTGCCGCTTCGGATGATACAGGTTTCAGCCCTTTAGCAGGTCTGGTTGCCGAGATATGAATGTTTAAATAATTAAATTAGAAACGCTCTGGCGTGGAAACTAATTGACCGAATGGGCTGAAATTTGGTGCACAGAAAGAAGAGGCTGTGCCGCTTCGGATGATACAGGTTTCAGCCCTTCAGCAGGTCTGGTTGCCGAGATATGAATGTTTAAATAATTAAAGTAGAAACGCTCTGGTGTGGAAACTAATTGACCGAATGGGCTGAAATTTGGTTCACGGAAAGAAGAGGCTGTGCCGCTTCGGATGACACCGGTCTCAGCCCTTCAGCAGGTCTGGTTGCCGAGATATGAATGTTTAAATAATTAAAGTAGAAACGCTCTGGCGTGGAAACTAATTGACCGAATGGGCTGAAATTTGGTTCACGGAAAGAAGAGGCTGTGCCGCTTCGGATGACACCGGTCTCAGCCCTTCAGCAGGTCTGGTTGCCGAGATATGAATGTTTAAATAATTAAATTAAAAACGCTCTAGCGTGAAAACTAATTGACTGAATAGGCTGAAATTTTATACGCAGAAAGAAGAGGCTGTGCCGCTTCGGATGACACCGGTTTCAGCTCCTAAGTACAACTAGTTACGGAGATATTAATTTTTAAATATCGGTATATAAAATGTGGTAGTCGAGATAATGCTGATTAAAATGAAATATAACTCATCCCTCTAGCACGTCTGGTAATAGAATTATTAAGAGTTATTCAAGTTTAGAAATTTCGATTCAGCCAGGAAAAAGTTTTTGATTTATCAGCGCTGATAACATTGAAACTTTTCAATGACAACCATCGACTGATTTACAAAATACACGATAACACCGAAACTAACCGTCCCAATGTGCTGAAATTTGGTACACAGAAAGAAGAGGCTGTGCCGCTTCGGATGATACAGGTTTCAGCCCTTCAGCAGGTCTGGTTGCCGAGATATGAATGTTTAAATAATTAAATTAAAAACGCTCTAGCGTGAAAACTAATTGACTGAATAGGCTGAAATTTTATACGCAGAAAGAAGAGGCTGTGCCGCTTCGGATGATACAGGTTTCAGCCCTTCAGCAGGTCTGGTTGCCGAGATATGAATGTTTAAATAATTAAAGTAGAAACGCTCTGGAGTGGAAACTAATTGACCGAATGGGCTGAAATTTGGTTCACGGAAAGAAGAGGCTGTGCCGCTTGGGATGACACCGGTCTCAGCCCTTCAGCAGGTCTGGTTGCCGAGATATGAATGTTTAAATAATTAAATTAGAAACGCTCTGGCGTGGAAACTGATTGACCGAATGGGCTGAAATTTGGTGCACAGAAAGAAGAGGCTGTGCCGCTTCGGATGATACAGGTTTCAGCCCTTCTGCAGGTCTGGTTGCCGAGATATGAATGTTTAAATAATTAAATTAGAAACGCTCTGGCGTGGAAACTGATTGACCGAATGGGCTGAAATTTGGTGCACAGAAAGAAGAGGCTGTGCCGCTTCGGATGATACAGGTTTCAGCCCTTCAGCAGGTCTGGTTGCCGAGATATGAATGTTTAAATAATTAAAGTAGAAACGCTCTGGCGTGGAAACTAATTGACCGAATGGGCTGAAATTTGGTTCACGGAAAGAAGAGGCTGTGCCGCTTCGGATGACACCGGTCTCAGCCCTTCAGCAGGTCTGGTTGCCGAGATATGAATGTTTAAATAATTAAAGTAGAAACGCTCTGGCGTGGAAACTAATTGACCGAATGGGCTGAAATTTGGTTCACGGAAAGAAGAGGCTGTGCCGCTTCGGATGACACCGGTCTCAGCCCTTCAGCAGGTCTGGTTGCCGAGATATGAATGTTTAAATAATTAAAGTAGAAACGCTCTGGCGTGGAAACTAATTGACCGAATGGGCTGAAATTTGGTTCACGGAAAGAAGAGGCTGTGCCGCTTCGGATGACACCGGTCTCAGCCCTTCAGCAGGTCTGGTTGCCGAGATATGAATGTTTAAATAATTAAATTAAAAACGCTCTAGCGTGAAAACTAATTGACTGAATAGGCTGAAATTTTATACGCAGAAAGAAGAGGCTGTGCCGCTTCGGATGACACCGGTTTCAGCTCCTAAGTACAACTAGTTACGGAGATATTAATTTTTAAATAACGGTATATAAAATGTGGTAGTCGAGATAATGCTGATTAAAATGAAATATAACTCATCCCTCTAGCACGTCTGGTAATAGAATTATTAAGAGTTATTCAAGTTTAGAAATTTTGATTCAGCCAGGAAAAAGTTTTTGATTTATCAGCGCTGATAACATTGAAACTTTTCAATGACAACCATCGACTGATTTACAAAATACACGATAACACCGAAACTAACCGTCCCAATGTGCTGAAATTTGGTACACAGAAAGAAGAGGCTGTGCCGCTTCGGATGATACAGGTTTCAGCCCTTTAGCAGGTCTGGTTGCCGAGATATGAATGTTTAAATAATTAAATTAGAAACGCTCTGGCGTGGAAACTAATTGACCGAATGGGCTGAAATTTGGTGCACAGAAAGAAGAGGCTGTGCCGCTTCGGATGATACAGGTTTCAGCCCTTCAGCAGGTCTGGTTGCCGAGATATGAATGTTTAAATAATTAAAGTAGAAACGCTCTGGTGTGGAAACTAATTGACCGAATGGGCTGAAATTTGGTTCACGGAAAGAAGAGGCTGTGCCGCTTCGGATGACACCGGTCTCAGCCCTTCAGCAGGTCTGGTTGCCGAGATATGAATGTTTAAATAATTAAAGTAGAAACGCTCTGGCGTGGAAACTAATTGACCGAATGGGCTGAAATTTGGTTCACGGAAAGAAGAGGCTGTGCCGCTTCGGATGACACCGGTCTCAGCCCTTCAGCAGGTCTGGTTGCCGAGATATGAATGTTTAAATAATTAAATTAAAAACGCTCTAGCGTGAAAACTAATTGACTGAATAGGCTGAAATTTTATACGCAGAAAGAAGAGGCTGTGCCGCTTCGGATGACACCGGTTTCAGCTCCTAAGTACAACTAGTTACGGAGATATTAATTTTTAAATATCGGTATATAAAATGTGGTAGTCGAGATAATGCTGATTAAAATGAAATATAACTCATCCCTCTAGCACGTCTGGTAATAGAATTATTAAGAGTTATTCAAGTTTAGAAATTTCGATTCAGCCAGGAAAAAGTTTTTGATTTATCAGCGCTGATAACATTGAAACTTTTCAATGACAACCATCGACTGATTTACAAAATACACGATAACACCGAAACTAACCGTCCCAATGTGCTGAAATTTGGTACACAGAAAGAAGAGGCTGTGCCGCTTCGGATGATACAGGTTTCAGCCCTTCAGCAGGTCTGGTTGCCGAGATATGAATGTTTAAATAATTAAATTAGAAACGCTCTGGCGTGGAAACTAATTGACCGAATGGGCTGAAATTTGGTGCACAGAAAGAAGAGGCTGTGCCGCTTCGGATGATACAGGTTTCAGCCCTTCAGCAGGTCTGGTTGCCGAGATATGAATGTTTAAATAATTAAAGTAGAAACGCTCTGGCGTGGAAACTAATTGACCGAATGGGCTGAAATTTGGTTCACGGAAAGAAGAGGCTGTGCCGCTTCGGATGACACCGGTCTCAGCCCTTCAGCAGGTCTGGTTGCCGAGATATGAATGTTTAAATAATTAAAGTAGAAACGCTCTGGCGTGGAAACTAATTGACCGAATGGGCTGAAATTTGGTTCACGGAAAGAAGAGGCTGTGCCGCTTCGGATGACACCGGTCTCAGCCCTTCAGCAGGTCTGGTTGCCGAGATATGAATGTTTAAATAATTAAAGTAGAAACGCTCTGGCGTGGAAACTAATTGACCGAATGGGCTGAAATTTGGTTCACGGAAAGAAGAGGCTGTGCCGCTTCGGATGACACCGGTCTCAGCCCTTCAGCAGGTCTGGTTGCCGAGATATGAATGTTTAAATAATTAAATTAAAAACGCTCTAGCGTGAAAACTAATTGACTGAATAGGCTGAAATTTTATACGCAGAAAGAAGAGGCTGTGCCGCTTCGGATGATACAGGTTTCAGCCCTTCAGCAGGTCTGGTTGCCGAGATATGAATGTTTAAATAATTAAAGTAGAAACGCTCTGGCGTGGAAACTAATTGACCGAATGGGCTGAAATTTGGTTCACGGAAAGAAGAGGCTGTGCCGCTTGGGATGACACCGGTCTCAGCCCTTCAGCAGGTCTGGTTGCCGAGATATGAATGTTTAAATAATTAAATTAGAAACGCTCTGGCGTGGAAACTGATTGACCGAATGGGCTGAAATTTGGTGCACAGAAAGAAGAGGCTGTGCCGCTTCGGATGATACAGGTTTCAGCCCTTCTGCAGGTCTGGTTGCCGAGATATGAATGTTTAAATAATTAAATTAGAAACGCTCTGGCGTGGAAACTGATTGACCGAATGGGCTGAAATTTGGTGCACAGAAAGAAGAGGCTGTGCCGCTTCGGATGATACAGGTTTCAGCCCTTCAGCAGGTCTGGTTGCCGAGATATGAATGTTTAAATAATTAAAGTAGAAACGCTCTGGCGTGGAAACTAATTGACCGAATGGGCTGAAATTTGGTTCACGGAAAGAAGAGGCTGTGCCGCTTCGGATGACACCGGTCTCAGCCCTTCAGCAGGTCTGGTTGCCGAGATATGAATGTTTAAATAATTAAAGTAGAAACGCTCTGGCGTGGAAACTAATTGACCGAATGGGCTGAAATTTGGTTCACGGAAAGAAGAGGCTGTGCCGCTTCGGATGACACCGGTCTCAGCCCTTCAGCAGGTCTGGTTGCCGAGATATGAATGTTTAAATAATTAAAGTAGAAACGCTCTGGCGTGGAAACTAATTGACCGAATGGGCTGAAATTTGGTTCACGGAAAGAAGAGGCTGTGCCGCTTCGGATGACACCGGTCTCAGCCCTTCAGCAGGTCTGGTTGCCGAGATATGAATGTTTAAATAATTAAATTAAAAACGCTCTAGCGTGAAAACTAATTGACTGAATAGGCTGAAATTTTATACGCAGAAAGAAGAGGCTGTGCCGCTTCGGATGACACCGGTTTCAGCTCCTAAGTACAACTAGTTACGGAGATATTAATTTTTAAATATCGGTATATAAAATGTGGTAGTCGAGATAATGCTGATTAAAATGAAATATAACTCATCCCTCTAGCACGTCTGGTAATAGAATTATTAAGAGTTATTCAAGTTTAGAAATTTCGATTCAGCCAGGAAAAAGTTTTTGATTTATCAGCGCTGATAACATTGAAACTTTTCAATGACAACCATCGACTGATTTACAAAATACACGATAACACCGAAACTAACCGTCCCAATGTGCTGAAATTTGGTACACAGAAAGAAGAGGCTGTGCCGCTTCGGATGATACAGGTTTCAGCCCTTCAGCAGGTCTGGTTGCCGAGATATGAATGTTTAAATAATTAAATTAGAAACGCTCTGGCGTGGAAACTAATTGACCGAATGGGCTGAAATTTGGTGCACAGAAAGAAGAGGCTGTGCCGCTTCGGATGATACAGGTTTCAGCCCTTCAGCAGGTCTGGTTGCCGAGATATGAATGTTTAAATAATTAAAGTAGAAACGCTCTGGCGTGGAAACTAATTGACCGAATGGGCTGAAATTTGGTTCACGGAAAGAAGAGGCTGTGCCGCTTCGGATGACACCGGTCTCAGCCCTTCAGCAGGTCTGGTTGCCGAGATATGAATGTTTAAATAATTAAAGTAGAAACGCTCTGGCGTGGAAACTAATTGACCGAATGGGCTGAAATTTGGTTCACGGAAAGAAGAGGCTGTGCCGCTTCGGATGACACCGGTCTCAGCCCTTCAGCAGGTCTGGTTGCCGAGATATGAATGTTTAAATAATTAAAGTAGAAACGCTCTGGCGTGGAAACTAATTGACCGAATGGGCTGAAATTTGGTTCACGGAAAGAAGAGGCTGTGCCGCTTCGGATGACACCGGTCTCAGCCCTTCAGCAGGTCTGGTTGCCGAGATATGAATGTTTAAATAATTAAATTAAAAACGCTCTAGCGTGAAAACTAATTGACTGAATAGGCTGAAATTTTATACGCAGAAAGAAGAGGCTGTGCCGCTTCGGATGATACAGGTTTCAGCCCTTCAGCAGGTCTGGTTGCCGAGATATGAATGTTTAAATAATTAAAGTAGAAACGCTCTGGCGTGGAAACTAATTGACCGAATGGGCTGAAATTTGGTTCACGGAAAGAAGAGGCTGTGCCGCTTCGGATGACACCGGTCTCAGCCCTTCAGCAGGTCTGGTTGCCGAGATATGAATGTTTAAATAATTAAAGTAGAAACGCTCTGGCGTGGAAACTAATTGACCGAATGGGCTGAAATTTGGTTCACGGAAAGAAGAGGCTGTGCCGCTTCGGATGACACCGGTCTCAGCCCTTCAGCAGGTCTGGTTGCCGAGATATGAATGTTTAAATAATTAAAGTAGAAACGCTCTGGCGTGGAAACTAATTGACCGAATGGGCTGAAATTTGGTTCACGGAAAGAAGAGGCTGTGCCGCTTCGGATGACACCGGTCTCAGCCCTTCAGCAGGTCTGGTTGCCGAGATATGAATGTTTAAATAATTAAATTAAAAACGCTCTAGCGTGAAAACTAATTGACTGAATAGGCTGAAATTTTATACGCAGAAAGAAGAGGCTGTGCCGCTTCGGATGACACCGGTTTCAGCTCCTAAGTACAACTAGTTACGGAGATATTAATTTTTAAATAACGGTATATAAAATGTGGTAGTCGAGATAATGCTGATTAAAATGAAATATAACTCATCCCTCTAGCACGTCTGGTAATAGAATTATTAAGAGTTATTCAAGTTTAGAAATTTTGATTCAGCCAGGAAAAAGTTTTTGATTTATCAGCGCTGATAACATTGAAACTTTTCAATGACAACCATCGACTGATTTACAAAATACACGATAACACCGAAACTAACCGTCCCAATGTGCTGAAATTTGGTACACAGAAAGAAGAGGCTGTGCCGCTTCGGATGATACAGGTTTCAGCCCTTTAGCAGGTCTGGTTGCCGAGATATGAATGTTTAAATAATTAAATTAGAAACGCTCTGGCGTGGAAACTAATTGACCGAATGGGCTGAAATTTGGTGCACAGAAAGAAGAGGCTGTGCCGCTTCGGATGATACAGGTTTCAGCCCTTCAGCAGGTCTGGTTGCCGAGATATGAATGTTTAAATAATTAAAGTAGAAACGCTCTGGTGTGGAAACTAATTGACCGAATGGGCTGAAATTTGGTTCACGGAAAGAAGAGGCTGTGCCGCTTCGGATGACACCGGTCTCAGCCCTTCAGCAGGTCTGGTTGCCGAGATATGAATGTTTAAATAATTAAAGTAGAAACGCTCTGGCGTGGAAACTAATTGACCGAATGGGCTGAAATTTGGTTCACGGAAAGAAGAGGCTGTGCCGCTTCGGATGACACCGGTCTCAGCCC
The DNA here is from genome assembly GCA_963978815.1 of Aleochara curtula. Lineage (NCBI taxonomy): Eukaryota > Metazoa > Arthropoda > Insecta > Coleoptera > Staphylinidae > Aleochara > Aleochara curtula. The sequence continues at coordinate 5,755,725 of OZ022216.1, forward strand.
TTCAGCAGGTCTGGTTGCCGAGATATGAATGTTTAAATAATTAAATTAAAAACGCTCTAGCGTGAAAACTAATTGACTGAATAGGCTGAAATTTTATACGCAGAAAGAAGAGGCTGTGCCGCTTCGGATGACACCGGTTTCAGCTCCTAAGTACAACTAGTTACGGAGATATTAATTTTTAAATATCGGTATATAAAATGTGGTAGTCGAGATAATGCTGATTAAAATGAAATATAACTCATCCCTCTAGCACGTCTGGTAATAGAATTATTAAGAGTTATTCAAGTTTAGAAATTTCGATTCAGCCAGGAAAAAGTTTTTGATTTATCAGCGCTGATAACATTGAAACTTTTCAATGACAACCATCGACTGATTTACAAAATACACGATAACACCGAAACTAACCGTCCCAATGTGCTGAAATTTGGTACACAGAAAGAAGAGGCTGTGCCGCTTCGGATGATACAGGTTTCAGCCCTTCAGCAGGTCTGGTTGCCGAGATATGAATGTTTAAATAATTAAATTAGAAACGCTCTGGCGTGGAAACTAATTGACCGAATGGGCTGAAATTTGGTGCACAGAAAGAAGAGGCTGTGCCGCTTCGGATGATACAGGTTTCAGCCCTTCAGCAGGTCTGGTTGCCGAGATATGAATGTTTAAATAATTAAAGTAGAAACGCTCTGGCGTGGAAACTAATTGACCGAATGGGCTGAAATTTGGTTCACGGAAAGAAGAGGCTGTGCCGCTTCGGATGACACCGGTCTCAGCCCTTCAGCAGGTCTGGTTGCCGAGATATGAATGTTTAAATAATTAAAGTAGAAACGCTCTGGCGTGGAAACTAATTGACCGAATGGGCTGAAATTTGGTTCACGGAAAGAAGAGGCTGTGCCGCTTCGGATGACACCGGTCTCAGCCCTTCAGCAGGTCTGGTTGCCGAGATATGAATGTTTAAATAATTAAAGTAGAAACGCTCTGGCGTGGAAACTAATTGACCGAATGGGCTGAAATTTGGTTCACGGAAAGAAGAGGCTGTGCCGCTTCGGATGACACCGGTCTCAGCCCTTCAGCAGGTCTGGTTGCCGAGATATGAATGTTTAAATAATTAAATTAAAAACGCTCTAGCGTGAAAACTAATTGACTGAATAGGCTGAAATTTTATACGCAGAAAGAAGAGGCTGTGCCGCTTCGGATGATACAGGTTTCAGCCCTTCAGCAGGTCTGGTTGCCGAGATATGAATGTTTAAATAATTAAAGTAGAAACGCTCTGGCGTGGAAACTAATTGACCGAATGGGCTGAAATTTGGTTCACGGAAAGAAGAGGCTGTGCCGCTTGGGATGTCACCGGTCTCAGCCCTTCAGCAGGTCTGGTTGCCGAGATATGAATGTTTAAATAATTAAATTAGAAACGCTCTGGCGTGGAAACTGATTGACCGAATGGGCTGAAATTTGGTTCACGGAAAGAAGAGGCTGTGCCGCTTCGGATGACACCGGTCTCAGCCCTTCAGCAGGTCTGGTTGCCGAGATATGAATGTTTAAATAATTAAATTAAAAACGCTCTAGCGTGAAAACTAATTGACTGAATAGGCTGAAATTTTATACGCAGAAAGAAGAGGCTGTGCCGCTTCGGATGACACCGGTTTCAGCTCCTAAGTACAACTAGTTACGGAGATATTAATTTTTAAATATCGGTATATAAAATGTGGTAGTCGAGATAATGCTGATTAAAATGAAATATAACTCATCCCTCTAGCACGTCTGGTAATAGAATTATTAAGAGTTATTCAAGTTTAGAAATTTCGATTCAGCCAGGAAAAAGTTTTTGATTTATCAGCGCTGATAACATTGAAACTTTTCAATGACAACCATCGACTGATTTACAAAATACACGATAACACCGAAACTAACCGTCCCAATGTGCTGAAATTTGGTACACAGAAAGAAGAGGCTGTGCCGCTTCGGATGATACAGGTTTCAGCCCTTCAGCAGGTCTGGTTGCCGAGATATGAATGTTTAAATAATTAAATTAGAAACGCTCTGGCGTGGAAACTAATTGACCGAATGGGCTGAAATTTGGTGCACAGAAAGAAGAGGCTGTGCCGCTTCGGATGATACAGGTTTCAGCCCTTCAGCAGGTCTGGTTGCCGAGATATGAATGTTTAAATAATTAAAGTAGAAACGCTCTGGCGTGGAAACTAATTGACCGAATGGGCTGAAATTTGGTTCACGGAAAGAAGAGGCTGTGCCGCTTCGGATGACACCGGTCTCAGCCCTTCAGCAGGTCTGGTTGCCGAGATATAAATGTTTAAATAATTAAAGTAGAAACGCTCTGGCGTGGAAACTAATTGACCGAATGGGCTGAAATTTGGTTCACGGAAAGAAGAGGCTGTGCCGCTTCGGATGACACCGGTCTCAGCCCTTCAGCAGGTCTGGTTGGCGAGATATGAATGTTTAAATAATTAAATTAAAAACGCTCTAGCGTGAAAACTAATTGACTGAATAGGCTGAAATTTTATACGCAGAAAGAAGAGGCTGTGCCGCTTCGGATGACACCGGTTTCAGCTCCTAAGTACAACTAGTTACGGAGATATTAATTTTTAAATAACGGTATATAAAATGTGGTAGTCGAGATAATGCTGATTAAAATGAAATATAACTCATCCCTCTAGCACGTCTGGTAATAGAATTATTAAGAGTTATTCAAGTTTAGAAATTTCGATTCAGCCAGGAAAAAGTTTTTGATTTATCAGCGCTGATAACATTGAAACTTTTCAATGACAACCATCGACTGATTTACAAAATACACGATAACACCGAAACTAACCGTCCCAATGTGCTGAAATTTGGTACACAGAAAGAAGATGCTGTGCCGCTTCGGATGATACAGGTTTCAGCCCTTCAGCAGGTCTGGTTGCCGAGATATGAATGTTTTAATTAAATTAAATTAGAAACGCTCTGGCGTGGAAACTAATTGACCGAATGGGCTGAAATTTGGTGCACAGAAAGAAGAGGCTGTGCCGCTTCGGATGATACAGGTTTCAGCCCTTCAGCAGGTCTGGTTGCCGAGATATGAATGTTTAAATAATTAAAGTAGAAACGCTCTGGCGTGGAAACTAATTGACCGAATGGGCTGAAATTTGGTTCACGGAAAGAAGAGGCTGTGCCGCTTCGGATGACACCGGTCTCAGCCCTTCAGCAGGTCTGGTTGCCGAGATATGAATGTTTAAATAATTAAAGTAGAAACGCTCTGGCGTGGAAACTAATTGACCGAATGGGCTGAAATTTGGTTCACGGAAAGAAGAGGCTGTGCCGCTTCGGATGACACCGGTCTCAGCCCTTCAGCAGGTCTGGTTGCCGAGATATGAATGTTTAAATAATTAAATTAAAAACGCTCTAGCGTGAAAACTAATTGACTGAATAGGCTGAAATTTTATACGCAGAAAGAAGAGGCTGTGCCGCTTCGGATGACACCGGTTTCAGCTCCTAAGTACAACTAGTTACGGAGATATTAATTTTTAAATAACGGTATATAAAATGTGGTAGTCGAGATAATGCTGATTAAAATGAAATATAACTCATCCCTCTAGCACGTCTGGTAATAGAATTATTAAGAGTTATTCAAGTTTAGAAATTTCGATTCAGCCAGGAAAAAGTTTTTGATTTATCAGCGCTGATAACATTGAAACTTTTCAATGACAACCATCGACTGATTTACAAAATACACGATAACACCGAAACTAACCGTCCCAATGTGCTGAAATTTGGTACACAGAAAGAAGAGGCTGTGCCGCTTCGGATGATACAGGTTTCAGCCCTTCAGCAGGTCTGGTTGCCGAGATATGAATGTTTAAATAATTAAATTAGAAACGCTCTGGCGTGGAAACTAATTGACCGAATGGGCTGAAATTTGGTGCACAGAAAGAAGAGGCTGTGCCGCTTCGGATGATACAGGTTTCAGCCCTTCAGCAGGTCTGGTTGCCGAGATATGAATGTTTAAATAATTAAAGTAGAAACGCTCTGGCGTGGAAACTAATTGACCGAATGGGCTGAAATTTGGTTCACGGAAAGAAGAGGCTGTGCCGCTTCGGATGACACCGGTCTCAGCCCTTCAGCAGGTCTGGTTGCCGAGATATGAATGTTTAAATAATTAAAGTAGAAACGCTCTGGCGTGGAAACTAATTGACCGAATGGGCTGAAATTTGGTTCACGGAAAGAAGAGGCTGTGCCGCTTCGGATGACACCGGTCTCAGCCCTTCAGCAGGTCTGGTTGCCGAGATATGAATGTTTAAATAATTAAATTAAAAACGCTCTAGCGTGAAAACTAATTGACTGAATAGGCTGAAATTTTATACGCAGAAAGAAGAGGCTGTGCCGCTTCGGATGACACCGGTTTCAGCTCCTAAGTACAACTAGTTACGGAGATATTAATTTTTAAATAACGGTATATAAAATGTGGTAGTCGAGATAATGCTGATTAAAATGAAATATAACTCATCCCTCTAGCACGTCTGGTAATAGAATTATTAAGAGTTATTCAAGTTTAGAAATTTCGATTCAGCCAGGAAAAAGTTTTTGATTTATCAGCGCTGATAACATTGAAACTTTTCAATGACAACCATCGACTGATTTACAAAATACACGATAACACCGAAACTAACCGTCCCAATGTGCTGAAATTTGGTACACAGAAAGAAGAGGCTGTGCCGCTTCGGATGATACAGGTTTCAGCCCTTCAGCAGGTCTGGTTGCCGAGATATGAATGTTTAAATAATTAAAGTAGAAACGCTCTGGCGTGGAAACTAATTGACTGAATAGGCTGAAATTTTATACGCAGAAAGAAGAGGCTGTGCCGCTTCGGATGACACCGGTCTCAGCCCTTCAGCAGGTCTGGTTGCCGAGATATGAATGTTTAAATAATTAAAGTAGAAACGCTCTGGCGTGGAAACTAATTGACCGAATGGGCTGAAATTTGGTTCACGGAAAGAAGAGGCTGTGCCGCTTCGGATGACACCGGTCTCAGCCCTTCAGCAGGTCTGGTTGCCGAGATATGAATGTTTAAATAATTAAATTAAAAACGCTCTAGCGTGAAAACTAATTGACTGAATAGGCTGAAATTTTATACGCAGAAAGAAGAGGCTGTGCCGCTTCGGATGACACCGGTTTCAGCTCCTAAGTACAACTAGTTACGGAGATAAAAATTTTTAAATAACGGTATATAAAATGTGGTAGTCGAGATAATGCTGATTAAAATGAAATATAACTCATCCCTCTAGCACGTCTGGTAATAGAATTATTAAGAGTTATTCAAGTTTAGAAATTTCGATTCAGCCAGGAAAAAGTTTTTGATTTATCAGCGCTGATAACATTGAAACTTTTCAATGACAACCATCGACTGATTTACAAAATACACGATAACACCGAAACTAACCGTCCCAATGTGCTGAAATTTGGTACACAGAAAGAAGAGGCTGTGCCGCTTCGGATGATACAGGTTTCAGCCCTTCAGCAGGTCTGGTTGCCGAGATATGAATGTTTAAATAATTAAATTAGAAACGCTCTGGCGTGAAAACTAATTGACCGAATGGGCTGAAATTTGGTGCACAGAAAGAAGAGGCTGTGCCGCTTCGGATGATACTGGTTTCAGCCATTCAGCAGGTCTGGTTGCCGAGATATGAATGTTTAAATAATTAAAGTAGAAACGCTCTGGCGTGAAAACTAATTGACCGAATGGGCTGAAATTTGGTTCACAGAAAGAAGAGGCTGTGCCGCTTCGGATGATACAGGTTTCAGCCCTTTAGCAGGTCTGGTTGCCGAGATATGAATGTTTAAATAATTGAATTTGAAACGCTCTGGCGTGAAAACTAATTGACCGAATGGGCTGAAATTTGGTTCACAGAAAGAAGTGCCTGTGCCGCTTCGGATGACACCGGTTTCAGCCTTTCAGCAGGTCTGGTTGCCGAGATATGAATGTTTAAATAAATTAATTAGAAACGCTCTAGCGTGAAAACTAATTGACCGAATAGGCTGAAATTTTAATCACAGAAAGAAGAGGCTGTGCCGCTTCGGATGACACCGGTTTCAGCCCTTCAGCATGTCTGGTTGCCGAGATATGAATGTTTAAATAATTAAATTAGAAACGCTCTAGCGTGAAAACTAATTGACCGAATGGGCTGAAATATGGTTCACAGAAAGAAGTGCCTGTGCCGCTTCGGATGACACCGGTTTCAGCCTTTCAGCAGGTCTGGTTGCCGAGATATGAATGTTTAAATAAATTAATTAGAAACGCTCTAGCGTGAAAACTAATTGACCGAATAGGCTGAAATTTTATACACAGAAAGAAGAGGCTGTGCCGCTTCGGATGACACCGGTTTCAGCTCCTAAGTACAACTAGTTACGGAGATATTAATTTTTAAATAACGGTATATAAAATGTGGTAGTCGAGATAATGCTGATTAAAATGAGACATAACTCAACCCTCTAGCACGTCTGGTAATAGAATTATTAAGAGTTATTCAAGTTTAGAATATGCGTTTCAGCCAGGAAAAAGTTTTTGATTTATCAGCGCTGATAACATTGAAACTTTTCAATGACAACCATCGACTGATTTACAAAATACACGATAACACCAAAACTAATCGTCCCAATGTGCTGAAATTTGGTACACAGAAAGAAGAGACTGTGCCGCTTCGGATTGCACCGGTTTCAGCCTCTCAGCAGGTATAGTTGCCGAGATATGAATGTTTAAATAATTAAATTAGAAACGCTCTAGCGTGAAAACTAATTGACCGAATGGGCTGAAATTTGGTTCACAGAAAGAAGTGGCTGTGCCGCTACGGATGACACAGGTTTCAGCCCTTCTGCATGTCTGGTTGCCGAGATATGAATGTTTGAATAATTAAATAAAAAACGTTCATATCTCGGCAACCAGACCTGCTGAAGGGCTGAGACCGGCGACATTCGAAGCGGCACTGCCTCTTCTTTGTGTGTACCCAATTTAATCCCATTCGGTGAATTAGTTTTCATGGTAGAGCGTTTTTAATTTAATTATTTAAACATTCATATCTCGGCAACCAGACCTGCTGAAGGGCTGAAACTGGTGTCATCCGAAGCGGCGCAGCCTCTTCTTTCTGTGTATAAAATTTCAGCCTATTCGCTCTATTAGTTTTCACGCTAGAGCGTTTTTAATTTAATTATTTAAACATTCATATCTCGGCAACCAGACATGCTGAAGGGCTGAAACTGGTGTCATCCGAAGCGGCACAGCCACTTCTTTCTGTAAACCAAATTTCAGCCCATTCGGTCAATTAGTTTTCACGTTAGAGCGTTTTTAATTTAATTATTTAAACAATCATATCTCGGCAACCAGACCTGTTGAAGGGCTGAAACCGGTATCATCCGAAGCGGCGCAGCCTCTTCTTTCTGTGTATAAAATTTCAGCCCATTCGGTCAATTAGTTTTCACGTTAGAGCGTTTTTAATTTAATTATTTAAACATTCATATTTCGGCAACCAGACCTGCTGCAGGGCTGAAACCGGTGTCATCCGAAGCGGCACAGCCTCTTCTTTCTGTGTACCAAATTTCAGCCCATTGAAACGATTAGTATCGGTGTTATCGTGTATTTTGTAAATCAGTCGATGGATGTCATTGAAAAGTTTCAATGTTATCAGCGCTGATAAATCAAAAACTTTTTCCTGGCTGAAACGAAATTTCTAAACTTGAATAACTCTTAATAATTCTATTACCAGACGTGCTAGAGGGATGAGTTATATTTCATTTTAATCAGCATTATCTCGACTACCACATTTTATATACCGTTATTTAAAAATTAATATCTCCGTAACTAGTTGTACTTAGGAGCTGAGGCCGATGTCATCCGAAGCGGCACAGCCACTTCTTTCTGTGTACCAAATTTCAGCCCATTCGGTCAATTAGTTTCAGCCCTTCAGCAGGTCTGGTTGCCGAGATATGAATGTTTAAATAATTAAATTAGAAACACTCTGGCGTGGAAACTAATTGACCGAATGGGCTGAAATTTGGTGCACAGAAAGAAGAGGCTGTGCCGCTTCGGATGATACTGGTTTCAGCCATTCAGCAGGTCTGGTTGCCGAGATATGAATGTTTAAATAATTAAAGTAGAAACGCTATGGCGTGAAAACTAATTGACCGAATGGGCTGAAATTTGGTTCACAGAAAGAAGAGGCTGTGCCGCTTCGGATGACACCGGTTTCAGCCTTTCAGCAGGTCTGGTTGCCGAGATATGAATGTTTAAATAAATTAATTAGAAACGCTCTAGCGTGAAAACTAATTGACCGAATAGGCTGAAATTTTAATCACAGAAAAAAGAGGCTGTGCCGCTTCGGATGACACCGGTTTCAGCCCTTCAGCATGTCTGGTTTCCGATATATGAATGTTTAAATAATTAAATTAGAAACGCTCTAGCGTGAAAACTAATTGACCGAATAGGCTGAAATTTTAATCACAGAAAGAAGAGGCTGTGCCGCTTCGGATGACACCGGTTTCAGCTCCTCAGCAAGTCTGGTTGCCGAGATATGAATGTTTAAATAATTAAATTAGAAACGCTCTGGCGTGAAAACTAATTGACCGAATAGGCTGAAATTTTATACACAGAAAGAAGAGGCTGTGCCGCTTCGGATGACACCGGTTTCAGCTCCTAAGTACAACTAGTTACGGAGATATTAATTTTTAAATAACGGTATATAAAATGTGGTAGTCGAGATAATGCTGATTAAAATGAGACATAACTCAACCCTCTAGCACGTCTGGTAATAGAATTATTAAGAGTTATTCAAGTTTAGAAATTGCGTTTCAGCCAGGAAAAAGTTTTTGATTTATCAGCGCTGATAACATTGAAACTTTTCAATGACAACCATCGACTGATTTACAAAATACACGATAACACCAAAACTAATCGTCCCAATGTGCTGAAATTTGGTACACAGAAAGAAGAGACTGTGCCGCTTCGGATTGCACCGGTTTCAGCCTCTCAGCAGGTATAGTTGCCGAGATATGAATGTTTAAATAATTAAATTAGAAACGCTCTAGCGTGAAAACTAATTGACCGAATGGGCTGAAATTTGGTTCACAGAAAGAAGTGGCTGTGCCGCTACGGATGACACAGGTTTCAGCCCTTCTGCATGTCTGGTTGCCGAGATATGAATGTTTGAATAATTAAATAAAAAACGTTCATATCTCGGCAACCAGACCTGCTGAAGGGCTGAGACCGGCGACATTCGAAGCGGCACTGCCTCTTCTTTGTGTGTACCCAATTTAATCCCATTCGGTGAATTAGTTTTCATGGTAGAGCGTTTTTAATTTAATTATTTAAACATTCATATCTCGGCAACCAGACCTGCTGAAGGGCTGAAACTGGTGTCATCCGAAGCGGCGCAGCCTCTTCTTTCTGTGTATAAAATTTCAGCCTATTCGCTCAATTAGTTTTCACGCTAGAGCGTTTTTAATTTAATTATTTAAACATTCATATCTCGGCAACCAGACATGCTGAAGGGCTGAAACTGGTGTCATCCGAAGCGGCACAGCCACTTCTTTCTGTAAACCAAATTTCAGCCCATTCGGTCAATTAGTTTTCACGTTAGAGCGTTTTTAATTTAATTATTTAAACAATCATATCTCGGCAACCAGACCTGTTGAAGGGCTGAAACCGGTATCATCCGAAGCGGCGCAGCCTCTTCTTTCTGTGTATAAAATTTCAGCCCATTCGGTCAATTAGTTTTCACGTTAGAGCGTTTTTAATTTAATTATTTAAACATTCATATTTCGGCAACCAGACCTGCTGAAGGGCTGCAACTGGTGTCATCCGAAGCGGCACAGCCACTTCTTTCTGTGAACCAAATTTCAGCCCATTCGGTCAATTAGTTTTCACATTAGAGCGTTTTTAATTTAATTATTTAAACATTCATATCTCGGCAACCAGACCTGCTGAAGGGCTGAAACCGGTGTCATCCGAAGCGGCGCAGCCTCTTCTTTCTGTGTATAAAATTTCAGCCCATTCGGTCAATTAGTTTTCACGTTAGAGCGTTTTTAATTTAATTATTTAAACATTCATATCTCGGCAAGCAGACCTGCTGAAAGGCTGAAACTGGTGTCGCCCGAAGCGGCACAGCCACTTCTTTCTGTGAACCAAATTTCAGCCCATTCGGTCAATTAGTTTTCACGTTAGAGCGTTTTTAATTTAATTATTTAAACATTCATATCTCGGCAACCAGACCTGCTGAATGGCTGAAAGCGGTGTCATCCGAAGCGGCACAGCCACTTCTTTCTGTGTACCAAATTTCAGCCCATTGAAGCGATTAGTTTCGGTGTTATCGTGTATTTTGTAAATCAGTCGATGGATGTCATTGAAAAGTTTCAATGTTATCAGCGCTGATAAATCAAAAACTTTTTCCTGGCTGAAACGAAATTTCTAAACTTGAATAACTCTTAATAATTCTATTACCAGACGTGCTAGAGGGTTGAGTTATGTCTCATTTTAATCAGCATTATCTCGACTACCACATTTTATATACCGTTATTTAAAAATTAATATCTCCGTAACTAGTTTACTTAGGAGCTGAGGCCGATGTCATCCGAAGCGGCACAGCCACTTCTTTCTGTGAACCAAATTTCAGCCCATTCGGTCAATTAGTTTTCATGCTAGAGCGTTTCTAATTTAATTATTTAAACATTCATATCTCGGCAACCAGACCTGCTGAAAGGCTGAAACTGGTGTCATCCGAAGCGGCACAGCCACTTCTTTCTGTGAACCAAATTTCAGCCCATTCGGTCAATTAGTTTTCACGTTAGAGCGTTTTTAATTTAATTATTTAAACATTCATATCTCGGCAAGCAGACCTGCTGAAAGGCTGAAACTGGTGTCATCCGAAGCGGCACAGCCACTTCTTTCTGTGAACCAAATTTCAGCCCATTCGGTCAATTAGTTTTCACATTAGAGCGTTTTTAATTTAATTATTTAAACATTCATATCTCGGCAACCAGACCTGCTGAAGGGCTGAAACCGGTGTCATCCGAAGAGGCACAGCCTCTTCTTTCTGCGTATGAAACTTCAGCCTATTCGGTCAATTAGTTTTCACGCTAGAGCGTTTTTAATTTAATTATTTAAACATTTATATCTCGGCAACCAAACCTGCTGAATGGCTGAAAGCGGTGTCATCCGAAGCGGCACAGCCACTTCTTTCTGTGTACCAAATTTCAGCCCATTGAAGCGATTAGTTTCGGTGTTATCGTGTATTTTGTAAATCAGTCGATGGATGTCATTGAAAAGTTTCAATGTTATCAGCGCTGATAAATCAAAAACTTTTTCCTGGCTGAAACGAAATTTCTAAACTTGAATAACTCTTAATAATTCTATTACCAGACGTGCTAGAGGGTTGAGTTATGTCTCATTTTAATCAGCATTATTTCGACTACCACATTTTATATACCGTTATTTAAAAATTAATATCTCCGTAACTAGTTGTACTTAGGAGCTGAGGCCGATGTCATCCGAAGCGGCACAGCCACTTCTTTCTGTGAACCAAATTTCAGCCCATTCGGTCAATTAGTTTTCATGCTAGAGCGTTTCTAATTTAATTATTTAAACATTCATATCTCGGCAACCAGACCTGCTGACGGGCTGAAACCGGTGTCATCGGAAGCGGCACAGCCACTTCTTTCTGTGAACCAAATTTCAGCCCATTTGGTCAATTAGTTTTCACATTAGAGCGTTTTTAATTTAATTATTTAAACATTCATATCTCGGCAACCAGACCTGCTGAAGGGCTGAAACCGGTGTCATCCGAAGCGGCACAGCCACTTCTTTCTGCGAACCAAACTTCAGCCCATGCGGTCAATTAGTTTTCACGTTAGAGCGTTTTTAATTTAATTATTTAAACATTCATATCTCGGCAACCAGACCTGCTGAAGGGCTGAAACCGGTGTCATCCGAAGAGGCACAGCCTCTTCTTTCTGCGTATAAAACTTCAGCCTATTCGGTCAATTAGTTTTCACGCTAGAGCGTTTTTAATTTAATTATTTAAACATTCATATCTCGGCAACCAGACCTGCTGACGGGCTGAAACCGGTGTCATCGGAAGCGGCACAGCCACTTCTTTCTGTGAACCAAATTTCAGCCCATTTGGTCAATTAGTTTTCACATTAGAGCGTTTTTAATTTAATTATTTAAACATTCATATCTCGGCAACCAGACCTGCTGAAGGGCTGAAACCGGTGTCATCCGAAGCGGCACAGCCACTTCTTTATGCGTACCAAATTTCGGCCCATTCGGTCAATTAGTTTTCACGCTAGAGCGTTTTTAATTTAATTATTTAAACATTTATATCTCGGCAACCAAACCTGCTGAATGGCTGAAAGCGGTGTCATCCGAAGCGACACAGCCTCTTCTTTCTCTGAACCAAATTTCAGCCCATTCGGTCAATTAGTTTTCACGTTAGAGCGCTTTTAATTTAATTATTTAAACATTCATATCTCGGCAACCAAACCTGCTGAATGGCTGAAACCGGTGTCATCGGAAGCGGCACAGCCACTTCTTTCTGTGAACCAAATTTCAGCCCATTTGGTCAATTAGTTTTCACATTAGAGCGTTTTTAATTTAATTATTTAAACATTCATATCTCGGCAACCAGACCTGCTGAAGGGCTGAAACCGGTGTCATCCGAAGCGGCACAGCCACTTCTTTATGCGTACCAAATTTCGGCCCATTCGGTCAATTAGTTTTCACGCTAGAGCGTTTTTAATTTAATTATTTAAACATTTATATCTCGGCAACCAAACCTGCTGAATGGCTGAAAGCGGTGTCATCCGAAGCGACACAGCCTCTTCTTTCTCTGAACCAAATTTCAGCCCATTCGGTCAATTAGTTTTCACGTTAGAGCGCTTTTAATTTAATTATTTAAACATTCATATCTCGGCCACCAAACCTGCTGAATGGCTGAAAGCGGTGTCATCCGAAGCGGCACAGCCACTTCTTTCTGTGTACCAAATTTCAGCCCATTGAAACGATTAGTTTCGGTGTTATCGTGTATTTTGTAAATCAGTCGATGGATGTCATTGAAAAGTTTCAATGTTATCAGCGCTGATAAATCAAAAACTTTTTCCTGGCTGAAACGAAATTTCTAAACTTGAATAACTCTTAATAATTCTATTACCAGACGTGCTAGAGGGTTGAGTTATGTCTCATTTTAATCAGCATTATCTCGACTTCCACATTTTATATACCGTTATTTAAAAATTAATATCTCCGTAACTAGTTGTACTTAGGAGCTGAGGCCGATGTCATCCGAAGCGGCACAGCCACTTCTTTCTGTGAACCAAATTTCAGCCCATTCTGTCAATTAGTTTTCACGCTAGAGCGTTTTTAATTTAATTATTTAAACATTCATATCTCGGCAACCAGACCTGCTGAAGGGCTGAAACCGGTGTCATCCGAAGCGGCACAGCCACTTCTTTCTGCGAACCAAACTTCAGCCCATGCGGTCAATTAGTTTTCACGTTAGAGCGTTTTTAATTTAATTATTTAAACATTCATATATCGGCAACCAGGCCCGCTGAAGGGCTGAAACTGGTGTCATCCGAAGCGGCACAGCCACTTCTTTCTGTGAACCAAATTTCAGCCCATTCGGTCAATTAGTTTTCACGCTAGAGCGTTTTTAATTTAATTATTTAAACATTCATATCTCGGCAACCAGACCTGCTGAAGGGCTGAAACTGGTGTCATCCGAAGCGGCACAGCCTCTTCTTTCTGTGAACCAAATTTCAGCCCATTCGGTCAATTAGTTTACACGCTAAAGCATTTTTAATTAATTTATTTAAACATTCATATCTCGCCAACCAGACCAGCTGAAGGGCTGAAGGCGGTGTCATCCGAAGCGGCACAGCCACTTCTTTCTGCGAACCAAACTTCAGCCCATGCGGTCAATTAGTTTTCACGTTAGAGCGTTTTTAATTTAATTATTTAAACATTCATATCTCGGCAACGAGACCTGCTGAAGGACTGAGACCGGTGTCATCCGAAGCGGCACAGCCTCTTCTTTCTCTGTACCAAATTTCAGCATATTCGGACGATTAGTTTCGGTGTTATCGTGTATTTTGTAAATCAGTCGATGCATGTAATTGAAAAGTTTCAATGTTATCAGCGCTGATAAATCAAAAACTTTTTCCTGGCTGAATCGAAATTTCTAAACTTGAATAACTCTTAATAATTCTATTACCAGACGTGCTAGAAGGATGAGTTATATTTCATTTTAATCAGCATTGTCTCGACTACCACATTTTATATACCGTTATTTAAAAATTAATATCTCCGTAACTAGTTGTACTTAGGAGCTGAGGCCGATGTCATCCGAAGCGGCACAGCCACTTCTTTCTGTGAACCAAATTTCAGCCCATTCTGTCAATTAGTTTTCACGCTAGAGCGTTTTTAATTTAATTATTTAAACATTCATATCTCGGCAACCAGACCTGCTGAAGGGCTGAAACCGGTGTCATCCGAAGCGGCACAGCCTCTTCTTTCTGTGTATAAAATTTCAGCCTATTCGGTCAATTAGTTTTCACGCTAGAGCGTTTCTAATTTAATTATTTAAACGTTTATATCTCGGCAACGAGATCTGCTGAAGGACTGAGACCGGTGTCATCCGAAGCGGCACAGCCTCTTCTTTCTCTGTACCAAATTTCAGCATATTGGGACGATTAGTTTCGGTGTTATCATGTATTTTGTAAATCAGTCGATGGATGTCATTGAAAAGTTTCAATGTTATCAGCGCTGATAACTCAAAAACTTTTTCCTGGCTGAATCGAAATTTCTAAACATGAATAACTCTTAATAATTCTGTTACCAGACGTGTTAGAGGGATGAGATATATCTCATTTTAATCAGCATTATCTCGACTACCACATTTTATATACCGTTACTTAAAAATTATTATCTCGGTAATCAGCCGTGCCTAGGAGCTGAGACGAGTGTTATCTGAAGCGGCACAGTTTCTTCTTTCTGGGTACCCAATTTCATCCCATTCGGTCAATTAGTTTTTGCGCTATACCGTTTTTAATTTAATTATTTAAACATTCTAATCTTGGCAACCAGATCTGCCAAAGGGCTGAGACTGGTGTCATCCTAAGCGGCAGAGCCTCTTCTTACTATGTATCAAATTTCAGCCTATTCGGTCAATTAGTTTTTGCGCTAGAACGTTTTTAATTTAATTATTTAAACATTTATTTCTCGGCAACCAGACCTGCTGAAGGGCTGAGACCAATGTCATCCGAAGCCACACAGCCTCTTCTTTCTTTCAATAAATTTCAATAAATTATATGCTTTAGGTTACGACATGTCGCCATTTATCAGGCGATTTGCACGTTATATTAATGAGAAGGCGTTATTATATCGGACGGAATGAGTGATATTTTCAACTTATGATTACCCTACCCTTGAAAGTTTCTTGGCTTTTTGATTTGTGATACTTTGGAGGTCCGTACCCTGTCTCACGAGTCATTGTTGTGAGGCAAAGCAATTGATTCTTTGACAACAATAGCAAGAATGAAGCAGGCAGCTGAGACTGATATTCAAATTTCCAATCGGAATTTAATTAGCAAAGTCATTTGAACATGAATGACATTACTAGCAAAGCTTATCAATAGTGCTGCAATCCGCTAACACTTGCAGTTAATTGTTTAGCATGATATACTAAATAGTTTCTGATTTAAAGTTGAGCCAAGTTAGGCGGCCGAAATTTAAAAAATAAGTATAACTTGGCAACAAGATATTTGCTGGTTTGCTTCCAGTATTTTGGTCAATTGTTTGAACACTTCCACATGCACATTGTATTACTAACGAGGCAATTTGAACCAATGAGTATGCATTAGTGATATGAATGATTATTATAGTAAATAAAAAAGCACATTCCATACGAAACACTACAAAATTAATCAATTTTTAATCAATACAAAAGAAATACATAAAAACAAAATTTTCCGATACCGGGAATCGAACCCGAGCCTCCTGGGTGAGAGCCAGGTATCCTAGCCACTAGACCATATCGGACTGTGAGTATTAAGCCGCTGACACAACGTTATGAAGCAGTTGTTTGTTTAAAATTATGCTAAACTTATAAACTTTGTGGTTTGCACACTTGAATTATGAATAGGTAAAATATAGTTACAAAGTGATGTGACCGACCATATATAAAAACACAAATAAAGTTTACATACCATTTTCCATCCCTTTAATGAAAGACGTGTTTTACAAATTTTAATTTTTGTACCACCCAGTTAAATATTCTCTATCATATGTGATGTAGTCTTTAAAACTATTCTGTTCAATAAGTTTAATATTATACTCAAAAAATAGATTGTCATCTGCTTGGAGAGGAAGTAATAAGTATTCTTTTTAGTTTGTTTTATGTTATAGAAGATATGAAGTACATAATATATTAATTAAAACGATATGGTTTTATTCTATATATAAAACAACGGCATTGATAACAGTGCTGTTAAAAAAGTTTATATACTTTGTATTTTCAGCCAAAAGGTTTCCGATACCGGGAATCGAACCCGAGCCTCCTGGGTGAAAGCCAGGTATCCTAGCCACTAGACCATATCGGACTGTGAAAACTTACTGTATTCTTAACTTACTTCAATGAATATTTGACGTTTTTATTTTTAGTCACGTATAATTTTTAAAAATGTGCGCAGAATATTCTATGGAATATTTTGTATTATCTGTCCTGCTTTTTAGCTCGTACTATCATATACGAAGCAGCATATTTGGTGTGACGACGGACACTTCTGGTTTACCAAGCTGTTGCGCATGGCAACAAGTTGTTTATAAACTATGTGTCTGTAATTTTAGGATTTTTGGTTATCATTATTTTAAACTATAAAATAAAATTCAAACAAATTTTAATTATCATTTATTTCTGCATTCTTTACTGAGCAACTAACAAGGCGGCTCAATGGTCTAGGGGTATGATTCTCGCTTTGGGTGCGAGAGGTCCCGGGTTCAAATCCCGGTTGAGCCCGATTATTTTTGGCTATATGATAAAGAAATAGTCGCTCTTACTTTAATAAACTGCCTGTTTCTTCCCAAGTATTTTAATATATACGTACAATTATGTTAATACGATCTTACAATTTCCTGAATACATTAATAGTACATAAACAAAATCCATCTTCACGTGTTATTAACTAAATCAAAGATACTATTAAAAGACTACCCCTTTAATATACACATTAATGATTAAAAGGTTTAATAAAAGTAAATGGATAAAAGAAATAATTATCTAATCCAAAATATTTATTAAGTTTCATCTTGTTCATAAATGCTAGCATTGCGCCGTTTGAATTTTTTAATACATGGTTTTTCCGTATTATCAATATCTTCTAAATCATTCGAGATCTCTGTATTGGGTTTGCTCATGTTACTGGAAGTTTCATCTGTACCAGGTTCACAATCAGATGTTTTGTTTAGAATGAGATCAATAGGTTCATCATACTTATTTATAGCTTCTGGTAACACGAGACTCTTCCTTTTGATTGGCATCACTGGAATCTCTGAAGAATCGGTTTCTTGCATTGCAGGTGTTTCACTATCAGGATTATAGTTCTCAGATGCATTTAGTGTTTCATCCTCTTTAACCAATTCACGTGTTGGATCAACAACTTTCAGCTTTGCGCACAATTCAGTTGTTTGATCATTGATTTGTAAATTAGGCTGATAGATATTTTCTCGAATACCTCTTTGAGGCTGATAACATGGAGCATTGGTGCTAAAATTCTTTGGGACGTTTAAATCATTCTCAAACATTTCAAGTATTTTGTTTTTCTCTGCATCAGTTGGAGTAAAATTCCACCTTCCAACGCCTGTCTTTGAAGGCATATATTGTGTAACAGCTTTTGTACTAAATAAGTGTGGTGTTAAATGTAATATCGTTAACCACTCTAAATCGTACTTTAAATCAGTATCAACCTCTGATAAATTTTCTTCAATTTGAATATCAATTACTTGAAGAAATCGTTTGTGTGGAAGGCACTTGTCCAATGCCAAGAACTTGGTATGACTATTATCATCATGTGGCACAATTGCAGTAAATTTGCAATGTAAATGTGCAGCAAACCAATACTTTGGACGTAAAGCCAACAACAATTCTTTACATGGAGGACTACCTAATCTTCCTTGATCAATATCGCCCCTAAAACACAACAACATATAAACTTCTGGAATAAGAAATTTTTAATCTATTTACTTAAAATATGGCTTAAATTTCAGGAGCTGATTGACATTTCCATAGTTTGTGATTTCTGTTGGCCAATCATGTGATAAAAAAATATCCATTTTATCTGATAATTGTTTAAGTCTAAAAACTTCCACATTTCTTATATGATAAACAGAACGTTTAGTATCTTCTCTATAAGGTGAGCTTTCAAAATGCCCTCTATTATAATCCTTATGTTTAAATATGCCAGATATTCCACCAATTCTTAATCCTCTATAGTTTACTACACCAGCATAACCCAAGTAATATATATTTGGGGCAACCCAGCCTCCAAAAGGTAGTTCTTGTAAGTAATTAGATGCTTCATGATTTCCACCAATAAAAATTGTCAATACTGGTGCAGTCAGTTCCCCACTGTAATATCTAAGATACATACAAATTATTATTGTAAGTTTGAATAATAATGTGAACTTACTTATGAAATGAGCACATATTATAGTATTTGGGAGGTACTGCCATGCAAACCAAATCATTTTCATTTCGAACTGATTGGAAATCACCACAACAAATTAATAACTCAATCTTAATTTTGTTTTCCACTTCCAATTCATGCACGCATTTGTATATCGTTTCCAACTCCCCATGTGCACAACCTTCTATTGCAATATGCATATTGTTTGAATTAATTGCGTTAATTTAGACTTAAACTATCCGGTCCTTTATTATGGCAACAGTAAACCAATGTAAACAAATGCCCTTATGGGTTATATTTTGAGATATATGTTGTTGGATATAGACTAGATGGCAGCAGCTAACAGTGTGGTTTAGTATCTCTACCTTTATTACCCAATTTTTAATCATTTCAACGAAAAACAAAAGAATTTATAAACTTTGCAATATTCATTAAACTGGTTATCAGAAACTTATTTATAATGTTTCAATTGTTATTGATAAGAAGTAATATATTGTAATTTCGGTAAATCCAACTATTATTTTAAAATATGTCATCACAGATAAAATCAATAATTTACTACCATATTACTTAAGAAATTTAATTATGTTAACGTTAATTAATTTAAAAGAATATTAATGCTAATTAATTTTATCAGACATATGCGTTTAGCTCTTTGTTGTTTGCGTTGAACTTCAGTAAACTAAAACCACCTACGCAATAATGCCAAATAAAGTCTATGAAGTCTGTTTGATTACATTGGCGAAGATCAAGTTTAAAATATAAATTCGTACTACTTTAAACATACTAAAGAGCAAGGTTAGAGAAAAGAAGTGGAAAAACTCAACAAATATCCTTACTGGTTGACGTCAATATATAAATTTCCTTAATGATGCATGGAAATCTTTAAAGGTAAATGAAATTTCCCAAACGAACAAAGGAAAACCCAAGAACAACAGAAATATTCCGTAAAATTTGCATTTTATAGCGTGTTGTGCGTAGGTTGCAGATGGATCTTAAACAAAACTTGTTTAACGCATTTTGAGAATGTCTTCTTCAGATTTCTCTTTAGCAATTTAACAGTTACATAACAAGTTATCTATGAATATAAGCAGCAATACGTGTACTTACAATTGTTGAAAATTTACATGCATCTTGATATGTTTACAGTTTTCAAGTAATTCAATAATTAATATGATAATTTAAAGAATAATGCGTCTTGACTTGTACATGCATAAAACATGTTACGTTCTTAACGAATGATGTGAAATATAGACAGATAGACATTAATTATATTAATCTTCGAACGTAGCAACGTAATTTTCAATGTTAACTCCTCGCATTGATGTGCAACAAAGCGCCGTGAAACGTTGGGATGTTTCGAGACTATAAGATCGTTAAATAATTCAGTCGTCGGCTAGAATTGGTCCAGTGTTAGTTACCGTTTCGTGCAGAACTCATAGAAAAATTCGAAACTAATCATCATGACACGGATACTTAAAATATCATTGCAAGTGAGTCGAGTTATTGAATTTCACAACTATAAACCACATTAATAATTGCAGCGCGTTTATTCATTCATTCATTTGATGTGTATTTATACACAGTTTACGCGGGATATTATTTTACTTTTTTATATAACAAATACACAAGGTCAATTCGTACAATTACAACAATCCATTCACGTAATTTTAAAGACAATTTACACAAAACTAGTGGTTTAATCGGTGCTTATTTTTATTAGAAATGAATGAAAATAACTTAAACATTTATATGCGGTATCTGTTTATAGATATTCCTTGTTGTTTCATTGTTTTTACCTTCAATTATGGCACGACCTCAACATGCAAATAAAGACAAAGACGCTAAAGTGATATTTAGCGAAGATGAGCGTGAGGATCAAATAGCATATAAGTACAAGTAAGTTATATTCAATTATGGGGTTATATACAGTTTCACAGGTACAAAATAGTCGGATCATTCGGATTTTTTATGTCTTTTCTATTAGGATTATATTTTAAAGTATTATCAATATGATTTAGTACCACTCTGTACCTACATCGCATATTTTAACTATCAAAAAAATAATTAAATGTGACTGAACTATACGTGATTTTCAAAGTGCAAGTGCGACTTTTAAAGCTCGTTTGGTGAATGTCACAATAATTCGAATACGGTTAATCGATGTTTAACATTTGCAAGAAGAATTTGTTATTCAGCTACTAGCTCACCTCATTGCAAATAATGATAAAATTTGGGTATTGAACGGTTTAATAGTTCTGGAGTTATCCTGGATGACTAAAATAATATGCAACCCCTTAAACACAATGTTCCCTTAAAACACAAAACTTAATTCAATATTATCGTTTGTATTTTAACTTTACAGATTTGATACTAGTAATGGAATATCTAGAGCGGAAACGGGTGATTTTGAACAGATTAGCTTTGATACCGGGATAGCAGTAGTACGAGGATACTACTCGTACATAGGACCGGATAATATTCGTTATACAGTAACGTATATTGCTGATGAAAATGGATTTCAACCTAAAATCCATAAATCTGATAAAAATGTTCTGCCTAGTGATATTGAAAGTGAAACTTCATATACAATCGAAGGCATAGATGACGATCGCATCGGTTCACTGCTATTAAAATCACTTGGCGGCGGTAATATTGGATAAAACATGTTAAATTGCTCAACAACAACAACAAGGTACTCAATTAAAAGCATATAATTAAATCCGTAATTATACTAGAAACATTCTTTAGCACAAAGAACACATTACAGAACTAGCATATGAATATGTACAAATACAACTCAATAAATAATACCTTTGAGATAATTATTACTTTATTAACTAATCAAGCAGTTTTGTGTTTTGTTAGTTATTACGCTAATTTTTATTATACCTATTAAAATGCATATCGAAAGGTTCTAGAGGAGCGGAAGTATGTCATCAATAAATCCAGCAAAAATAATAGAATAAAACTAAAGGTAACGATATTTATAGCGCACTCTCCGTAGTTTAGTGAAAAAAAGTTGAAACCCTTAAAAACTATTATCATCAAAACTTATGCCAACTCCAATCACAGTATCGCATTGAAAGCGTATCTGAGACCCGAACGGGTAGTTTGGCTGCTATACGAGGCCATACTTAAAGCGAAGCAACCCGACGTGTATTTTCAAAAAAGCAACTTGTTTACTACTTAAAATAATCCAGGAAGAACCAAGACGCAAATCGCTTGATCGAGAAAACTCCGATGTCCGAAGAACATTTCAAGAGATAGTGCCACTATGTTCAATCGATTTGATAATAAAATGTTTAAAATGTCAGTGAATGCTCTCCCTACGCAACTGTTCAAAATCACATACAACAAGAGGATCTGTTTCAGTTGAATTTTATTTTATATATTATTCAGTATAAATAGTGCATATTAAATTTTATGAAACCGTAATTTTTTTAAAATGCTATAAAATGAAAATAATTAATGAAAATTATCATAATCAAATGGTCTTGTAATTATCAAATACTAAAATATCGATTAAAGAGATACTATTCATTATAGACATATTTAACATAGAATATTGCGTGGAACGGTCGTATTTCTTCATTATTTTCATTTCGTCTGCGTTTACAATTCTGCGAGAAGATGAGTAGATCGTTGTAAGTATTTAATATCGATAGAAATAGGTTTTGTTTTCAACACACATACAAACAATGCGACTGACTGACTATGATTTTATAATACAGAGTTACTAAACCATCACTGATATTCGTTTAAATTCAGCATGTTATTTATATTATATTCACTAAACGCAATTATGGGTGAGTGAGTGTGTGTGTTTGTGATATTGATACAAATATTTGGAATAATAGTTACTGAGCATATTTAATCAGTTTTACCTTAAAATTTAAACTGATACTTTGGCTAATAATATTTATATATAAATTCCAGAATACACGTGCAGTTATTTAAAGTGCACGAAAAGAATTTGATATAATATAGAGTCTATATATGTATATACAAAGTAATTAAATTCAAGTTATAATTTAGTAATATATCAATAAAGAGAAAATAATAATAATAACTAATCATAATCTTGATATTTGCATAATTTCATTATAAATATATAAAAGCCCGACAAAATGCGCGTGTATTTCTAGTTATATATCAGTACGACTAAACAGTGTTTATAATTCATCTTTGGGATTATACAAAAAATAGTATCTTATCAAAAATTTTCAGACGTTAGCCACACGACGACATTTCTCATCGTGATACCAATGATAGCCATTATCAACTTGCTATAATTGTTTTAAAAATATATGAAAACTATGTACTTCACATCCAATTCACGCTCTAAACATACAATATCATACTTTTTACAGACTAGCATAATTGTCATTAAAAATTATAAGAACTAACAAAGAGAAGAAGTATGGAGAAGTATTGTTGATTGAAGTGCGCAAATGTGAATTGACTGAGTATAAAACACATTGCATGTTTTCGGATTCAATTTGCATTGCTTTGTTCTAATACTCGTTTTGCGGAAACTGAACGATTTGCGTGGTAATTACAATCTTTCATTAAAAAACATTCAATTGCTGAATGAATCGATATCGCCATTTCTGTTTTTAAAAAAGGAATTGAAACTTATTAATATGCTTCAATAAACATACATTAATTGAGCATAGAGGCTGAGGTATACTAACGGGCAGCTATGAAATAATAACTCTAAATCTAGCTATACTCGTATCACAGTCGAGTGAAATGAATTTATGCGGTGATTTCAAGAGAGATATAGAGAAATAAAAGTATTTGAATGAGTTCAATTTGGCGATTTGTCGACCGTAAATTTGCTCGGTACGAGTATAAATTTGGTCACAGAGAAAAACGTACGTACGTAATGTATTTCTATTATTCAGCAAGATTTTTAAGTCGTATGGTCTATTTTAACTGATATCATGTATTGGTCTACTCTTAAAAGAATAGCATTCCGTATGCCAAAAATCAATCGTTCTCGTTGTAGTTGTGTTTGTTGTCTTATCGCACAACAACGTTCTCTACGTCTTTGATAGTGTTAATAATATCATTAACGTGGCGCGTGTATTCAGTCAAATTTCTCGAGCTAACAGTACGCAACTGCTTGCCTTGCGAATCTAGTTTAGTAAGAAGTTCTCGAAAATGAAACTTGGTATGAGCGGGTGCTGTATTATCAGCGTAATCCATACAAGACGTATGCAGCAAGCCAATCTTGTCCGACAACTGCACCCAAGTGGTTTGGGTAACCGTTGGGTTGTTTTTAATACTGTTCAGAGTCAACTCAAGCGCTTGTGAAATTTGTAAAATATTATCTTTGCTCGACTTTTGATCATTATTACTGACTTTGCAATCCTGCTCGGGCGTCTTACTTGACTCAAGATTACTGGGTTTCGCCGAAATCGGTGGTTTATTGTTCGAAGGGATCGGTGTCGCATATATGGCAGAACTAGCTGGTCGAATAATTGGTTTTAGTTTTACTGGTGGCTTTGTTGGTATAAGTGGCTTCTCCTCCAATCCCGCTGGAGGCCATACTCGTTTATCAGTCTTGCAATTTGGTTTCAGCGCATCCTCATTTTCCGTGGTGGATAGTGTTTCAGCTATAATCTCATCATTCTTCAATATCTTTACGCCAAGCTTTGGGCTGAGTTGCAAATTATTGGATACTTCAATTGATTCCTTCGTTTCCCACAGCTTCTTTAAACTACTAATGCTTCCCGTACTCTTACGTTTATCGTCGCCCTCCTCTAGTTTTGCATTGCTACTATCCGAACTCGCCGTGCTCTCGCGCTTATTCCTTTCCTCCGCGTCTAAAATATTTCTATTCTCTGCCTCACGTTGGTCTATCGTCGCTTTCTCATTTCCGTTATCAATTTTTCTCAGTCGCGATTTAAAGTCAATCATGATACCGGAATCCACAGAATCGTTCTTATCCTTCTGCACACTTTTCTTAGGCGCATCAACTTTCTTCAAACTCGGCACAATTTTGCCGTTTGTCTCAGGCGCTTTCGTTGCTTTCGGCAAATTCAATTGTTCGGAGAGTTCGGACACCAATTGTGTCACAGGATCATTCGTAATGCTACTCACAGCCATTGAGGAATCAAGAGATTCTTTAACATTCCTGTTCAGCTTCTGATCAGCGCGCTCTTTCATTTCAGCAACTAATTTCAATTCCATTTCCTTAAGAACCTTATTGTTCAGAAGCAGCGTTGACTTGGTCTCCTCCGCGTCAACGGTGCCACCAACCTCATCAAGTTCCGGGAACATTGGGGGCGGTAAATCGATCGGCGAGCCAATAGTCGGTACATCCGATTCAATGCTCATTGGGCTTTTACCTTCAAGACTAGGACTAGTTACGCTAAGACTTGTGCGCTGAGGACTCAGATCCTTATCCTCTTTGATTTCACTGCTACAACTATCCGACGACAACTCACGTTTCCGCAAACTGACGCCGAACCGCGAGCTCGCCTCCTCGACGGATGGCTGCAGATTGCTCACATCATTAGACACTTCGTCCAGCTTCCTGGACAGCATTGGCGAAATAGGAACGCGTTTCTTACTCATCTCCATGGAAGAAACCATACACATGGTTGACTCGGCGGCGGACTCAATCGGTCCGTCAAACTCCTCCGGGGGCGGTGGAAGATCAGTTGGTGGTGGCGGGAATTCTAAATCGGCGAGGCTTGGTTGCGGCAGCCGCGACGGGCTGCCACAACGAAAACTACTTTTACTTTGCGCGGCTTTAAATGTTCGCAAACTGCAGCCACCCAAATCCGTATTGTTTCGTTGCATGCTTCGATTACGATTGAGTTTAGAAGCCGTAGGCGAGCTGGGCGGCTGTTGTACATTAAACGTTACGCCGCTCGACGAATTACTGCGAATCATTTGCGGTTGCGACCGAATATTGGTGCGCGGCGATAACGATCGCTGAGAAGTCTCTTTTTGTTCCTTGGAGTTGTTTACTGCGGTGTTTGCTTGTGATGTCGTTAACTCCTGATTAGAAATGCCACTTTGCCGCAGTGACTCCAAATAAGCGCCTATACGTGCTCCTTTCGGCAGAGTGCCATACCTGCTTATTGCTTTCCGTACGTTTTGCACTTCAAGAGCTGCGACTTGCACCTAAAATAATTCCAAATATAAGTTCTAAAATTCAAGCCAGCTTCGAAGATACCAACTTGTTGATGTTGTGGTTGAAAGTCTTTAGGAGGATATCCTTTCGTCTTTCTTCCTCTTTGCTCTAATCCGCGATTTCCCATAATGGGGGCCCGCTTGAACGATCCACTGCCGGGGGGCACAACAAACGCCGAGACCTCTGGATACGAATGCGCGCCTGAATCGTCTGTATCCGGAGTTTGATCCTGCAGCTCACTCTCGCTGTCACCGCCTTTTGCACTGGAAGCTAAATTTTGTAAATCGCGCGCTGCGCCTAAAATATCAATTGAATAAAATAAAAAAAATTGCGTAATAAATTATCCTTATGATTAAATAGCAGCACAACGGTATTATTATTAGTATCAGTTAGCGAATTCTATGTACAAACCATTAGTGTTAATAAAGCAGATAGTAAAAAATGCGTTTTAATTCAATTGTCTCATCTTCCTATCTTTGTATTTATATTTAAATCTACCTGCGATTTTTCTATTTATACCATTTAAATCACCTCCTTCGTCAAACTCCCCCTGGCAGTGATCGTCAATCGTGCTATCCCGAAAGGAACTGCAAGAAGATAGAAGACTGAAACGAAATGTTTAATACCTTTAAGCGATCCATCAAAAATGACAAATACCTTGTGCGCTTCGGTGGTGCTGGTGCTTGCTTTCCGCGACGATTCGTTGTTCTGCGTAGTTGAACGCTCGCTTTAGTCGGACCGCCGGTAAACGTGCTCAACTTCGTTGATGTTAAATTATCTATGAAACGCGTATAAATTTGTTAGCTAATTACAGTATCATTCACTTCCTGATTTTATTACCAATTGCCTGCTCGGTTAGAGACACAAGTCCATGAAGGTTGCCCGTACTGCCGGAATGCGTTTTCTTAAACCCCAAATGCGGCGTGTCCAATGGCACTGGTTGAGATTCAATACCCTGCAGTTGTTTTTCTACCTCTAAAATGGCCAAAATCAATAGAATTTAATACGTGCACACGGCTAAAGTAAATACATATTAATACCTTCCGTAATACTGGATTCCTGAAACATATTTTCCAATGCGTGGTGGATTTCGCAAAAGGTTGGTCGTTCATGCGCGTGCCACTGCCAGCACTGCTTCATGAGGTCGTAGATCTTCGGCGGGCAACCTTGCGGACACTCCATTCGATAGCCCTTTTCCAGCATATGGTAGACGTCCGTTAGATCAACGCCGGGATAAGGTGACATCCCGTACGTTGCAATCTCCCATAATAAAATACCAAACGCCCAAACATCAGACTTTGTGCTGAACTTATTGTACGCCAAGCCTTCGGGCGCCGTCCACTTGATTGGAAATTTCGCTCCGGCATGCGCCGTGTATGTGTCATCACGCATCAATCGTGCCAGACCGAAATCGGCAACTTTTACCAAATGGTTATCAGCAACCAGACAATTTCTCGCCGCCAAATCACGATGTATAAAACTACGTCCTTCCAAATAGCTCATTCCGCTAGCGATCTGCGTCGCCATGTACATCAGCACAACCGCATTTATCTGTTCCTTATTCCCATTTCGCAAATAGTCTAGCAAATTGCCTTTGCACATAAACTCGGTAATTATATAAAATGGGGGCTCCCTCGTACAAACCCCCATGAGTTGCACAAGATTCGGATGCTTCATTTCCTTCATAATCGCCGCTTCCTCAAGGAAATCTTTCAAGGCCATTGTGTCTTCCTTCAGCGTCTTCACCGCAACTGTCATATTATATCGCAGCCAAACTGCTTCGTATACATCCCCGTATTGCCCGCCACCCAGCTTGTGTCGCATCACAATCGCGGTGCGATTAATTTCCCACTCGTCCGGTTCGGGACTCAGGGGGAAAACAGTCGGTTTATTGTGTTTGGGCGCTGGATAGAGAAGCTGGGTTATTAATCCGTCCGATTGCATCGAATGGTGATGCACAAGCTCGGCAAGTGTATTGAACTTGCTCTCCGCCGTCACGAACACCTTGCCTTCCGCGTCTTCATTAATACGGTAATGATAGACGCGTCCTTCGTACCGCAGTGAAATACTGCGTTGACCGGGACTGCTCTCCGACTCGCGTACGAGGAAACTGCCATTGATGCCGGAGGAGAGTAAATACTCGGAAGCATTGCGAGCGATTGGTCCATGGTACCATGAGTGCTTCTCCAGCGAATTCACGGGCGTTACGTAATTGGATGGTACCCAACCAACTTGGTTCGATGTCGAATGCGCTTCACACCATTCGCCACTCTTATTATAACTTAATATTCGCACTTGTTCACCTAATAACGAAAAAGACGCAAATTAATGCCAAGCGGTAATCGTAGAGCAAGTGATTAAAATTGCAACAATTCTATGAATACGCATACCCTTCTTTAAGTTCAATTGATTTTCACCTCCCGCTTGAAAATCGTATAAGGCAACAAACAATTGTGGATCGTCTTCTTCTTGAGCAAGAAGATTTTCTTTCGATGTCCACCGATTGGCGGTTTCTAATGATAATGTCGTTGCAGCTGACCCTGATCCCAAATTACTGCTTAATGTTCCCAAATTGCTAGCGGTACCGACAGTCGCCGAACTTAGTGTACCCGGCGGATCGGTTTCAGGAACACTGGGAATATGCGGAAGAGGCCTACTTTGCAAGAGTGCTTCTGTAAAACCGTTTAAGAGTTTTTGTTTAATATTTTAATCAAAACAATTACTAAATAATACATGCTCAAAAATCATTGGAATTGTTTACGCTGCAAAACAATACACGTAGTTTTTTCCGCTTTTAGAACTTTCTTTACAATTGTTTGTAATAAAATATTGCAATTTAATTCCACTTTAAGTAGAGTGATGATTCATGGCTAACAAAGAAAAACTATTTGGAAATTATTAATGGCTGGCTTAAATTTGCCACCAACATCGAATGACTCTTTTGCAACATACATGAATTATTATTATTGTATTTTAGACAATATGTATATTCATAGAAAATTATACTAATTCAACTTGTATCATAATAAATTGTCTATAAAATTATAACAACTTTTATTGAAATAATGGATGGAGCAGAAAAAACAAATGCATCGGTGTTTCGTGTGAATGAGCAAGTATAATTCTATTAAGTCTATGGGCTTCTGCACTTATTAGATTTGTCATCAACGATTAGGGATAAGAGCAAAGCGCGCTGATTGCTAATAATATATCTATGTGGAGTTGAAAACAAGTTAATTCATAATGTTGATAGTGGCTGAGATTTGAATTCATTGTTCGAAGAAGTAGCTAACTAGCGTAAATGCTGTGTGATACGCATACTACACGAAACACAATCCAAATGACAAATGAACTGATAACAATATTGCATGTGCGCATATGTTGTGTATTGAATTAGATAGTGGAGTGATTCATACCGCTATGTTCCGTGAAGATATTGGATGAAATTTGTCGTCCATCTTTGGAAGGTTTCGGTTTATTTTTTATTGCACGAATCGAATGCGTTCCGGACGTAATCGTTCGTTCCTTGGTATTCTGCGCGCCCATGGTGTGCACTCATTAGCACGCACTGCGCCGGCAGCGAACTCGGATGGCCGCAGGGACGACGACAGGACGGCCGGGAAATGCAATAGATCGTCAATGTGATGACGATTCACAAATATTTTACTCTAAATGCCGAGTGTACCTGTATGCACTAGCCATGCGCAAATAGGGAACCGATGGCAGACATGTACACATTCACAACGACAAAATCACGGTTGTTCACACAAGCACGCCTGCAGTCTGATGCAAGTACACCGCCGAGCACATTAATACGCGCTGGAAAATGCTCTTTCATTACTAAACACTAATTATCCATTCTCTATCAACTAATTACGCGCGCGCAAGTTATTATTTCTATCACGACAAACCCGACTGCACCAACTACTCCGCCATTTTGAGTGATCTCTTTCTATTCACGTTTCGCACCGTACTTATCGGTAACGTTCGGAAGCCGTCGATAATCGACTGCAACATTTACCAAGTCAAGCACCAGTTGGCGCTTGCAATTTCAAAATATTATTGTGCAATGCAAAAATCAACAAAAATACTCCAGCATTGAATAGAAAATAAATAAATTTATTGCATACACGTTCTGGAAAAACATTGAATGTTAGTAGTAGTTGTAGTACACAGGCATGTATCATTATAAAATATGATATACAAATATAATTTTTAAAATAACATCAATATTTAATCGTTAACAAAACTGCCAGAAAGTGATAGTGATAGGCAGATATGATAATAGTAATGATTAACTACAATATATCGGTGCTCAAATATTGCAATTCAGACAAATCTCTGTTATCAGTTTGCATCCTTAACACTTTGTAACTGTATGTATAACCAATAATTATCTTAACAATTGATCATAATTGAAAATAAAATGTAATAATATCGTAAAATGATTTTATTAATACAAATACGTAATATCGTTAAAGCTAAAAAGTAAAATAATAATAAAGATTTAAAGAGTACTATGTAAACAATGAATATATAAAATTCAATAGAATAAATAAGAATCATAACAACATTGTAACTTTGACAATATATATAATAACACTGAACCATCATATGTCTTTTTTGCGCTATAGGAATACGTATTACTCTTATTCTCTTCGCTTCTTCTGTGTATAATGATTTTTTAAATTTTATAATTACGTATAAATAATCGAATGAATCATCTACTACATTACAAGAATGTAAGCTTGCTTCGGAAGTCAGTTCAGTATGAAACATTTTTTATATATATATTGTGATAATATATATATAATATTCTATATTAAATATACTACTCTATATAAAAATCACATTTGTACTCTAAGTAAAGAATTAACATTGCTAAACATTTGCATTTTCTAAAAAATTTATGGGTACATTTTGTAATAATTAAATCATTTCTGTTATGTTCTACGTTTTACACGAATATCATCATCATCATTATTATGATACATTTACTTCTATTACATAGAATATGATTGTTACTTCACTTTGTAGAAAGAGAACAAACGAAACACTTGAAACAAACTTTTTTCATAACATTATTAACTGCAATAATTGTAAAGCTAACGTAATTAATAAAATAGCCTTTACGTATTATTGTAATTTGTACATTTCGTCTTAATACACGTGATGCAACAATTAAAGGGTCCACTTTAAACTTATAATTTACTTAATGGCATGAGTTGTAGCTTTCTAAAAGGCGAAATGTACATAAAACAACTCTCTCTCTCTTTCACTTACTCTCTTAATCTCATTGTCTAACCAATTCGCAGTTCAAAGATAGTGGCTGATTATCTCGCATATCAACAAATCATTAGCGCATAGTATATAAATTTATAGCTTTCTATATACATGATCAATTTACAAGTACATATATATATATTTATATATTCTACATTATTATATGATAAGTTTTATGATTTGCAAAACATTTTCACGTTAATATTAATAACTTAAATTGAAATTGATTGATATGTTACGGTTGTGAAATGTATGTAACTCTTTTCGCTCTTTGCATCATCACCAACTCATTGATTGTTTAAATGAGCATAATATCAAAAGTATTTAAATATTGCTAATAATCTGATTGTATTCCATTTCTCTTAATAGTCCAAATGTCATTTTAGTCCTAATTGTAATAATCATTTCTAACAACCCTGTAGTCTAGTTGAGCTCAAAAAATGCGAGCAATTTCCGTACACTCGATCGATCACGATAGGCAACTTCATCATCAACAACAACGATTCGTCCAAGTTTTTCTTCCGCTTGGCAATACATGCAATGATATCTAATTGAGAGTCGAAGATTAGCGCGCGCTTGGTTCCAAAATTGAATATGTATTTGTCAATCGTTATCATATCATTCAAAATTCAAATTCGCGATATATAATCCGTCATCATAAAAGTTACGTTAGTATAATTATACTTTGAGCAAGACGAGGCATATTTGGCGTACATATAACTATCCGATAGCAAGGTGAATGTGTTTTCTTTTACCCAATTCCAGAATATTGAAAGTATGTACAATATGCGAGTAGGATTTGCGTTCCTAGCGAATAATACACTGCAAAACAATATTTGCAAAGCGAGACTTTGTTCTGCCCAGTATGCGTGCGTGTGTCGTGTGTGGTCACTGGAGATCATCCTCACATTTTGGAATGTCGAAAATTTCGGCAAACAGCGGTGGCAAAGTCAACTTTGTCCAATTCAGTCTGAACCAATCCAAGTGCGCTGTGTGCTTGGCACCCAAACTGCGCAATTCGGGCATCTTTATAAGCAGGTTCGAAAACAATTGCGGTTCATTTGCGTGATTACGACCCAGCTGAAACGACCACAAGTTTAGCAAACAAACTTATTATTGCGCAATGCGTAATTACTTGAACTTTGAGTGCCTCAATCAGCTTATCCTGATGGTGCGTTATTGCTTTCACGTCTGTGATTCCGGGCCGGTCCGCGGTTAGCAGAACGGCGGCGGAGAATAAACCTAGTTCAGTGTCATTGAGTGCAAGCGCATTGAAGCTATTGGCAAAATGAATAATCGAAGCAATAAACTCCGCCTGAAAGATTACGCAGATAAGTAATGGAGATCAAGTACAAAGTAATGGTATTTTACATACATCATAAATGACTTCCAATTGCTGTCGACTGACTGCGGTGCCGTCGTCGAACACCATCGATGTGTTCGAGGTGAGTCGCGCGATGTGCGCTAGCCAAATCTCAAAGAAGCCGATCTTGATCAGTATCAGTTGGTCGTCTTGGCCAAGATCACAGAAGCCAGGTACTCGTTTCGCAAACTCGACGATTCGTTGCACGCTCGGCGTAATATTGGCGGCGAATTTCTGCCACAGCCAGCAGCGCTGCTGCTCCAGGCATTCCGCCGTCGACGTCGCCATGTCGTTCTCGTGCGGACTTGCAGGTGGTTCGCAGAGCGGTTTGCGCACCAGGTGCCTCGTGTGTTCCTCCGTGTACCCACAATTGGCATGGTGCGCTTGCGAAATCGTAAGGATAACATCATAAACCGCGAGCTGTTTCGTATCAGCATCTGACGGATCCGCGTCTGTCGTTGATACTCGCGATATCTCTTCACTCGTTCTTTCTCTTGATCGTTTAGGTACTCGTCCGTATCGCACAGCTAAAAATTGCATAATTACAGCACTCACAAACGTTAAGAACACAAATTCTTACAATCACGAGACATTCCAACAGCCAAGCATTTCTTGAAGCGACAATACTGACATCGGTTTCTGTTTAATCGTATAACCAAGCATTTGCCATCACGTAGACAACGATATTCGATTTGTTTTTGTATACTTCGTCGAAAAAAGCCCTGCAAGTTATTTGACATTTAAATCGAGCGCTTAGTTTAAGGTTATGACTGGTATGGTTAGTACTCCTGCAGAGGGAGCTTTACGAATTAGAACAGATGTTATGATTCGAATGAAAAAAGCAAAGCAGGACACAAAGCAAGAAGAAAACATTTAGAAATGCGTGTTGTACCTTACAACCTTCACAGGATGTGACTCCATAGTGATAACCGGATGCTTTATCACCGCACACCTTGCATGGTACAAATGATTTAGTCGTCGATGAACTGTTTGAATCAGCAGCGATGTAATGCGGTTCTGAAAATGAAAATAGCAATACATAATGTATGAGTTTCCCAAGAATAACGAAGCAGCGCTTGTAATAAACAAATTCAAAGAACAAGCAATCGTTGCAGTGCGCGCCGTTAGTGACCTATTGATTCGCAATTTAGAGTCAAACGCATTATTGATGCGCGCCGATTGGGAGTTGCGTACGCATCGCTGAGTGTGAGCGCGCGCGCGCGAATTTCAAGAATTAACTGTAACCGGCAAACAAATCGCGGCGCGCTGAGAATATTAAGCAAATGCCATGTACTCGCGGGCAAAGAAAAATAATGACAGCAGTATAAGGAAAAGCATAAACTAATTATTGGCATTGCGACGTCAATCTACGAAATGGATTAAATTGCGTGCGGCGCAAAAAGGCGAAAAGAAATTGAAACGAGTATCGCAAGCTGAACGAACTCGGCACCGCGTGAGGCTGCGATTATATAATGCGAAACAGTTTCAAGTCATCATTCAAGCTGACTAGCATGCTAAGCATGCAACAGAATGACCACTGCAGGCGAAGAGGAACAAGAACAACACACGCAACATGCTCGTGAACTTCACCTTCGCAATTGTGCATCGTTGATGTAACAGAATGAATGCTTCTTTTCATTTCTTTTCTTTATACGTGTAATGCATATGTAACATTTGTTTTCATTTCACTTCCTTTTATTCTAATTTATTATTTTTTACCTCAAAATGTCGATTTTTAGGTTAAGTGCCACCTATTATTGACGTGCGAAATTAATGTAAATATTGATTAGCAACATATATTTTAATGAAAATAACTTGTTTTATTCCTTATATAAATGCAATATACATTGCATTTCGTAAATAATCATTTCCTAGAGTTTTAGGACGAAAACGCTTGCTTTCTAAGCGAATGCGAATCGAGTGGAATTTAAGTAAAATTTAAGTGTTTTAGTTATGTAATGAGCAAAAGCGTTACATACGTTTATTGCGATGCATTTGATACTTAAATTGCACATGCACAATGTCCACACACGTAATGCGTAATTTCCCCATATTTTATAGCCGAAGAAAACAAATGGACAACATTTATTCGCGTCTTGTTTCATTTCAGAAAAGTCATTGTGATTTATTGCACACTTTGATACTCAATCAATCATAAAGATGTTGGAACAACAATAACAAGAAGAAATGCGAATTACTTTGTTCTCTAACGTTTATTTTATTGTATTTTTTATAAGTGCGCAATGCGGCGCATGTGTGTTTTGTGATGCTTCTTCAGGATGTATCTCTTATTTCGTTTCGATGGTTCATTGACCCATTCGGAATCGCGCGGCGCGAGTCGGGTGCAGGCGTACGTACCATGCATGTACGAAGTACACACGTTGGTAATTTTGTTTCAAACCTGTTTTCGTTTTATACGCGATGATGCGTCCCGATGTGAAAAAGATTTGTTCATAAGCGCACTGCCAAAGAGAGCTTCCAAATTTGTATCGGATGGCCATTTGTATTCATGTTCCTGAAATACTGCGCATGCGCTCAATTTTGCAACCAATCACAAATTTACACAAAATCAAAGACACTTTTGATTAGAGGTTAAAAATATTTCAATATGTCATCTGTGATTCTTTAACAAAATAACGCATGCTAATATGACTCTTATGATCTTTGTAATTAAGGGTGAAATTTGAATACAACTGATTAGAAAATGTGTATCAAATTTCATTGAGTGATTGTTGTGCATTGATGAATTAATTTGCATAGGTAGAAAAGCAATTACCTCATATGAGCGTACCGAAACGAAAGCTTAATTAAGAATTACATAATCATTTTATTTTTCTCCTTTCTCCTATCGCCAATAATCTTGCGCATTGTTGCGGTTCAGTGAGCATCGAGTGTGCATACTGCGTATGCAAATGCACTTTTGCACGGTTCCATAATGCATTAATAAACGTATTGCATCTGTACTACGCGCATAAAGCGAGATACATGCGCAGATTATTACTGCATTTAAACACTTTTTTGTTTCACGCACTGTTTAATTCCACTTTATTGCTCGATAAGTGAGTGTTCTCTTATATAATGTCTTTAGAAAAGCGAATTTGACTTTTCATTTCTACTTTCCGCATAATTTTATAATGCTCGGAATACTTTTTCCGAGCATTAGATGTATTCAAATTGCACATAGTTAGATTGTTGAGTTAGTTGTGTGATGACAAATCTAACCTCACTTTTTGAAAACCAGGAAGTAATAAACCCTTAAAATAAAATTTGCTTAAACTTTCACTAAAGTTTGTTTGCAGTTTCTTAAGGCAGGTGCGCGTTATTTATTTGATATGCAGGTAACCTATGCATTTTAATAACAGGCAAATTGCAATTACATAAGCAAGAATTGCATAAATTCTCAAGAATCTGCACGTATACGTAATAAAGTAGTTTCGTTGTTGTTTGTGCAATGTTTGTTTATATCGTTGAAGTGGTATTATGAGAAATGAATGAATTGCGATATGTACCTTGTTTGACAGCGCCAGTCGAAGAAGCAGCACTCGAAGCACCCGGCGAGGAGAGGACGAGCGCACTTGGTGTCGACGGCGGCGTCGTCGCCAACGTCGGCGGCGGATGCACAAGGGCCAGCGGTGCGGGAGGCGGCGGCGGCGAGCCGGCAGCCGACGTGGAGCCCACGGAGCCCGGATCGCTGAATCCCTGCGTGCTGCTGTCCTCCGGCGTGTCGAAGAAGCTCAGATTGAACTCGGCGCCGGCGTCGAAGGACACATCCGGCGAGAGTTTATCCGGGGACGGGGCGCTGCCTAAATTGCCCGAATGCGTCGACTCAATTTTAAACACGTTCATTCTTATGCTCTAACAATAACAAAACAACAAAACAACAATAACGAACTAGAAACGTGCGCGGTGGCTCAGCAGGCACTTGTTGCGCGCACATGCGGCGGGCATGCCATGTCGGGAGCACCGCCACCCGAACGGGACGAAATTACAACGGTATATCCTGCATGTTGACTCCGACGACGACGATGACGACGGCTACGAGGCGCACTGCGGACGGTTTAAAACTCTTCACTGGTAACCACCGGCCATCAAGTAATGTGCGCGCGCGGCGGTGAGCGCGAAGACACGACGCGACGCGCACCACACTGCTGTGTTTGTTGTGTTTGCGCGCACGGCGACCGACGGTGGCGAGCGAGCCGCAGAGCACCGCAGCACCGCAGCGCCGTCTGTTTCGGGGGAAACGCCGCCATCGTGTGCTCTTCGCATGTGTGCGTGTGTGCATATATTCTCCACCAACTCATATGATCCGCGTGCGTACAAGAGGCCTTCTCCTCCGATTGCTGCTGCTGCTGGCCATGCTACCGGCATCAAGTTCAATGGCCCCGTACACGACTTCTCATACCGTATCATACTTATCAAACATACAAATGTACGAATCTTCTCAGAAAGATACACCAAGTGATTCCAAAACAACAATTACCCTTCATTCATTTCAATCCAACTTCCAAGTAACAAAACCTCAAATTGCAGATGAAAGTTTTTCTTAGCCTAACTTAAGAGCAACATAACCTCAAAGTCCAAATCCCATACTGATGTATGATTTTGAATTTATGATGTGTTTTATGTATCACTCTGTATAAATTGCCAAAATGCATGATGCATGGAACGCGTTTTTATATCACATAATACGTGGTTGAGCCGAGTGAAAAATAAAAGAAGAAAGAAAAGAATTGAATCGCAAGCCGTGCGATGATGATGATGATGAAGATGAATAGCAAGTTGAAATTGGGGATGTTGTATTCGCGCATTGATTGAGTGAAACACAAAAGTAAAACTCCTGTCCTTCTTCCTTCGGCTTCTTTTCATTCGCACGCTCACAACACATGCGCACATTGAAATAATAGAATGCATTACAATTAAATAATGGTTGTTGAATTAATACAAAGAAAAAAGAACGAGAAGAAAAGAAAAACGCACGTGCACGAATGGGGGGTTGTAACAAGTGAAAAGCAAAAAATCCATCCCTAGCGAATGCAATTCACCAATTATTAACCTATAAAAAACATTTAATTTCTGAGGCGAGCATATATTTTGAATAACTTTAAATTTAATTGTGTTACGTTTATTTTGTTTCACTTGAGAATTGTATTTGAACATAACCAAAAAAGTGCAGCAATTATCTGATTTTTTCTTCAGTTATTTTACATCTGTTTAAACAGTTTTGGTAATTTTTTCATTCAAAAAATAATTAAAATGGCCGACCTACAAGTGATTTATGTTTTTTCAAACACGTTTTGCGGTGGTCACGATATTTCGAAAATGGTTCATCGTCATTCAAAATTTCATAAGGATTTAGTTAATAGATTAGTTTATTTCGTCGTTGAACCAATAACTTTTCAAAATCCATGTTCAAATCAAAATAGTGAGGGTTGAAAGTTAAAATTTCGAGTTTTATTTTCTTTTTTCGTCGGTTTCATTTTTTTAAATAAATATTTTTCCAGTAATTTTGGAAAAACTATGGTTCATCTGCGAGAAGGTCTCATTATAAATAATTGATGAAGTTTTGGGCTTGATCGGGTGCATAGTTTTTGAGTAATCCTAATGGGAAAAATTACCAATTCGACAAAAGTTTTCGAGATAAACTTGAATTTTATTGCTGAAATTTCTTAATAGAAATCGTAAATAAATGTCTCAAAGAAATTCTCAATTCATTGAATAAAATTATAAACAGTTGAAATTAGTCATCGAGATTTATTTAAATTTGAAATAAATTTAATAGGAAATATTACAAAATCATCAACAATTATAGTGTACATTTATCTATCCGCCACGTAATAGAGAAGTAAAGAAATAGCCAGGGGGGTAAAGAAGATGAAGATGAAGAAGAAGAAGAAAGAGGAAACCATCGCAAGATCAGAGAGAAACTGATCAGGCGTGTGAATGAACTTTTGCGTTGTCGAACCGGTTCCATTCCGAGATCCAGCATGATGTGTGCTCATAGAAATTACGTGTATGAATGTACAATACATGTACATGTGCATTCATTCGTCCAAATCATGCACCTCTCATCATTTATTTCGCTAATCAACCTTATTGCTCTGATTAATTATGAAACACACTGCGAAAAAAGCCATCTTTCTCTCTTCACCCTCATATCCTTATCGCACTCAATTGAGGTTATGTTGTTTACAATTAATTAGCAAAGAAATTTCATTCAACTTCAATTAATACTAATTAATTACTTTTAATGACACGTGAAGATTAGAGTGAAATTTTGTTTTCGAGTTCAAGTAAAGATTAATGACATTTTAATGAACATGCCATGAAATTTGGTGGAAAAAATTGAAAAATATTTTAATGAGATGTGTAATTAATAAAGTAATTTAGATTTAATTGATTACACACCCTATTGAGAGAACATAACCTAAAAAGAGGATAAAACATGTGATAACGTTTGGAACAGTTAGTTTCTAAAAACGAATTATTAACTGATTCTTGTGCGCAGTTCCTGGGCGCATCTCGACGTAAACTATGTGGATCGCGGATGATGGCGCGCAAGAATGATGGCTCTCGAAAAAGGAATTCACTACTTCTTCGTACAAACACAAATAAAATGTACGTATAAGGTGTGTAAGTACACGCGTTCCGCTCATGCATACTTGTTGCTTTGCTTTGCTTTGCTTTGCTTGCTGGCCATCATGGATGGATGGGTGGAATGATCCTTCACCTTCCACTACATATTCCACTCACAAAATACGGCACACCGCCATTCTTAAACACGCATAAAGCCTTTACGGGCATAGCACTATGTAAATGCCATTCTAGTAATAAAATTGAATTTCCACTTATGAAATTCCAAATATTTTGCAATTCCGTTGCATTTTTCTCAAACATCCTGTATTTGGATGTAAATTATAGTGTTATGTAACGTGAAAGAATCAAAATGGAAAAAACATATGAAGAGATGCGTGTTATAATGCACAGAATTGAATTGGTTTTTAGGTTATGTCGAGCTGTCAAATAAAAATAAAGGTTATGTTCTATTAAAAGCGGTAGAATCGTGTCGTAATACAATTTGCACGACGCGCAAGAGCTTAATTACATTGCATTGCGTATTATGCACTCTGATATTAAGAATGAATGCAATGCAATGGTATTATTATTATCCGTACACAAAGAAATGGCAATCGAGAGAGATATGTGCATGCGCATGTTTTGTTGCATTGTTGATCGGGAGTGCTTTGCCTCCATGGTAAGCATCATCATAGCAAACACTGCCGGCAGCCAGCGGCGGCAGCAGCAGCAGGAGGAATAACCGCGGCCGTTCACCTCCCGAGCCTGCTGCGAGCGTGCGCGCGCGCGCTAGCTGACAAAAAGAGTAAATTGCTGCTGTGCGCTGCTGCTGCTGCTTCAATGCTTCATTTGCCGTTGCTCTTCGCGCGTCTCTTTTCCGTTTGGGAATGCGAATTGATGGACAGTCCGAATGTCGAATGATTGAGATGAGGCGGGCGCGTGGATCAACACGCAACGACATGAACAAGACTCGAAAACAAAACAAGGTAGGTACATACATCATTAACTACTAAACTTGTAATTATAGCCACTCCATCCTGACCACACTGAATTCTATCAAAAACCCGCTGTGAGCTGTAGTTTTATTTCATTTCATAATTTCTAGGTTAGAATTGTTTGACAGCTGTCGTTCTTTAGCCACAATCAGCTGTTTGTGAGGCACAGCATTTTATACTAAACGCTAAATTATGTTTTAGTTAATATTTTAATTGTTTCTTATAGATTATAAACAAAAGATAAGTAAGCACTTATAATGCGCATGTTAATTTACTCTGCATGTTGTTGAACATTGATGATATAGCCGGCTCGCTGGATTTAATAAGTATGAGTGAATGTTGAGAATATTTCGTTTTAATTATGAAATTAATGCGTTTGCTGTATAATTAGCTATAAACATTCTAATTCGATTCAATTGAATAACTTTGAAATACTACTTCGAGCCACAGCAGTACAGTAAGCATTCAGACAGAGGGCGCATTGGTGTGATGTTCAAAACATTCCACAAACACTGGTCAAAAATGTAGTATTTTCGGAAAATATATTTGCAATAATATTATTAAACTATAAAACTTTTTTATCTTGTTATTATCGTATTTAATACAAACCGAGCTTTATTGCATAGATTCAACACAATGTACTTTTTTCAGCTTGGAACGCATTAAAGTATTTCACATGGATTTATATGGTAAAAGTTGTTTCGCTTAACGAACGTTGCCTTTAACGAGTAAAGCTAGGAGTGAATTCCACTGTAGTGAGATTTAACAATTAATAATTAATTATATGAAACATCAAATGATCTACGCCATAACATGAATTCCATTGTATTTCACGGTTGGTCGGATCACATTTCACATAAGAACATTACCTCTCCCAGTTGATCAAATTACCTGTCTCAATTGTGGCATATTATGAATTAAGAAGCAAATATCAACTTTAAAATTCAATAAGTCGGTTCAGCAGCAAATGACACAACTCAAACTTAGCTAGCTGCTCAGATTATTCACAATATTATCTTTGAAACATTTGAAAAATTAATACGAAAATGAATTTTGAATTTGAAGTTTCATAAATGTTATAATTTAATTTCCTTGGGATTTTCACTTTTCCGCTTTAATTTAAGATTTCTAAATAACTATTCTTTGTTCTTACACGTAGCATAGTTAATTAGTTAATTAAACCTTTAACTAGTTTGGTAAAGGCATATTTGAAATTGTGAAAGTTGCTTTGTCCTTAAACTTCCTTTAAAATGAATGAAATACTAGAAGAATCTTGAAAGATTGCACTGCATCACAATGAAACATGCATAACCTTAAATCCTTAATGTCTCGTATCACATTAACATTTATAATTTCCATAAAACTAATAAAAATAGTTCATAAATATTCAGGCAATAAATAATCTCATGAATTCTGAATGAAATGTTATGGTCATTCTTGTAACATGAAATACAAGTGCCCAAGAGTCGTCCGATTAGTAAATTACGTTTAAAATACCGTTAGAGTGAGTTATTTTTGAATGTGGCTATTTTCTATTCAATTTTGAATGTTTTTTCTTGTCCTCGCGTATGTGTTGGTACTGCGCTATGTCAATACGAAAATTTATAACCACACCATGCAACTTGGCCAAGTTGATGACCGGTTTTGGGTCGCTCATAAATATAAAATGCATTCGTGTGCGTGTAATTTTTGTTCCCAACATACACACTATTGATGCATCTTAATGTGCAATTATATTACGAGAATGCCATTAAATCTTTTTTAATCATGTCTAAACTCATTCATTCAATTTACGCATCGAGAAGCGATATATTCAAATTTCGGATAAGATTAACATACGCGCATAAATCAATCGCAAGGAATATTTGATGAGTGTGCAATGTATTTAACAGTAACTATATTTTCAAGTTATAAATAAGTGGAATTGAGTGGAATCACGTCTTAGGTTATGTTGAGCTGTCAAATGAAAGTTCTAAAGTAAAAATTTCAAAATTCAATTAATCAAGTTCACACGAGATAAAGTAGGTGCATAGAGGGTGAATAAGGCATTTCTTTAATTATTACACATAATCTAAAAAAAACAAAAGTTACATTCAAAGCATGAAGACTTTCAATTTAGTATTAAATAGCATTAAATTTATCAACAATCAACAGTTTATAGAAAGTGACATAAGTAGAGTATTTTAATTCGCATTACGGTGCATTGGTACGATTGAAATTAAATCTTCGAGTTATATAAAACACGCTCGCATGAAAAGCATCCCGCGCGCGCGCTTGCCCACAAAGCGAGAAATGTGTAAGTACATTATGTAACAGGCGCATGAATATTTAAATTTAATTAACATACCTTGAGATCGCAGGCTCGCAGAGCTTGGACTGGATGGCTGGAGGGGACTCGCTGGATTCGACTCTTGTTTCACGCTGCCGCTGAAATAGTAAATCCAAAACTTTTACCACATACTGCATGCAAGCGATTCGAAGGAACGCCTATTTTCATTATAAATTATCAAATTAATTATCACTATATACAGAGCGAGTATTATTGCAACCTAACCTCAGATGTAATTTATTAATCGAATGTATGCTTGAATACATTTCTAATTAGGTGTGCAATATAATTCTGAATTTATGGCAGTTTATAGTCTTTTACAGTTGTAAAAAGTTCGATATATTATAGATTTTAGATTTTCCCGCGTCTCATTATAACAATACAACAGCAAATGGAACATTCTTAATGTGTGTAGAAAAGTAATAATATTCTATGAATCAATCATTCAGATATTGATTCGTTGAATATTGCATTCTCGATACGGCAGAATTGCATTTATTATGTATTATAATATGCAATTGATTGGCATAAAAAATACAATTTAGCTTGTATTTCTTCATCCCCTAGCTTATTTGAATAAATTATTCAATCAATGACAAAAAACAACCTATTATTTGGCGGTATGAATGGCACTGATTTTTATTCCTAAAGTCCTAAATTAAAGAAATATTCCAATGAACACAATTCAAATGTCCTTGAATGTTTCTTTTACCAAATAAGTGACACATTAAGCATAAACAAATAAGAATATAGTGTTATTAAAGTGCTTTCTTACCTTGAATAAGTCGAATCGACAATTCCAGCCTCTGGACTCGGAATGGAGCTGGTCGGCTCCATATTCAGAGGCAGGCTACATATACATCAATCACATTCCCTCATACAGCGCCATATTATTTATTTGTAGAATGCCTGTATCCTCTTTTATCTCTTGCCTGGAATCAGTCAATATTAAGCATGCTAAACGACGATGCACGCAGTGCAATCGATTTACTTTTGTTTCGAGTACTCATGCTGCGCGCAAATTAGCTGTTATCCTACATTTTGAGCAA
The DNA here is from genome assembly GCA_963978815.1 of Aleochara curtula. Taxonomy (NCBI): domain Eukaryota; kingdom Metazoa; phylum Arthropoda; class Insecta; order Coleoptera; family Staphylinidae; genus Aleochara; species Aleochara curtula. The sequence continues at coordinate 5,799,178 of OZ022216.1, forward strand.
TGCCAAAACACCACACTTGATTAAAAACTAAAAACTCGAAAGCAGTCCCCTCAACCACCGATTGATAACATTTCTTCGCCGCGCACACTTTAGCACTGGTCCCTTGCACCGCCGTCAACCACCCGGGTCCGGAGGGTCAGGGGCGGCGGTGGATTACACCATCGTTTCCTATTCAATATCGCTGCCGCTCGCGACTCTGCGCATGCCGCCCTTCCGTACAAAATATAGACTGATACGCGGTATACATTAATGCATTGTCTCATGCATCCTACTTTTGATAATATAAACGTAGATAATACCTGAATTCTTTCGTGTATTAAATGTTTATTGTTCATTAATTATTTAATATAAAATGTATCAGCTGGGGTGGTATTATTGCTTAATAATACATAAGTATTAAGATTTCAATCAAATTTTATATAGAGTAATAAGATTAGTCTTGAACTCTTTACATAACCTGGTAAATTTGAAATTTTGCAAAGGATGACTTTAAATAAACTAGTAAATAATTATTTATTTTCTTAAAAGGACAATGGAATTAATAGTAACAATCCTTTAAAATTAATATCTTGTTATTATATAATATACATTAATTATCAAATACATTATGTAAAAATATCTGAGACTTCTTGGCAGCACTGTCCAGTTACAGAAACATTCAAGTAAAAAAAACTAATCTTTATCCAATTCTTTGGATAACATTTAAAGCGTTAGGTATTGGCACTACTATTAAAACGTTAATATCAACTTTAAATTATTTAGTCAATAAACTCTTACACAATTAATAAATAAATTAAGATAAACATATTAATAAGTTGTGCGTATACACTATTTATCAAGGCAACATTAAGGCACTTTTTTCCGCATTAAGAAACACATATTAGGCTCATTAAGGTATTCATTCATTAGTTAAGTTTTAATATATTAACATGGAGAAAGTGCTCTCGTCAAATTGGCGTATTATGATTTAGCGTTGCATCTTATCCAGAATGGGTACTACCATGTCGAATTTAGGTCGCCTTCCGGCATCCTCATTCATGCATATCTTAATCAACTTGGACAAATGCGGAGAGATACCTGGCTTAATCAAAACACGCAACCCCTCGAGCGCAATGCGCATACCGCATTCCATTGGCGATAAATCAGCAAAAGGCACTTCGCGCGTTGCCAGCTCCCAGAGCAAAATAGCGAAACTCCACATATCGGATGCCTCCCAGTTACGATCGGTGATCTTCTTCGAGAGTGCTTCAGGCGACATCCACGCCGGATAGTATACACGCCCGCGTTCCTGGAACGAAAACTTGCAATCGCCCATATTGATTCGTGCTGTCAAATCGTCATCGATCATAATGTGGCGACTATTCAAAAAGTACTCTGGTATGATGCGTTCGAGACTGTGAAGGTAGGTCATACCGCGAGCAATTTGCGAAGCAAATTTCAATGCTTGCGCCATATCAACAACAACACCACTGCTCTCGTGAAGTACGGAGTAAAGCGAACCCATTGGCATATATTGGTTGACTAAGATGAGAGTTGGTGGTGCATTACACCCGCCAATGACGGGCAGAATATTCGGGTGTGAAAATATCCGTAACTTTGGATACTCTTCGTTGAAATCGCGCGAGATACGTGCAGTAACATCACGGATATTCAAAACTTTCAAGACGATCTCGTTGTTTTGCCAAATACCACGATAGAAATCTCCACTCGCAGTAGATGCAATCAAATCCTTCTTGTGCAGATCTTTGACGTTAATACCTTTATGCCTGCTGAGGGTTGCATCTCGTGAACGCGTTTTGTATCCCAGCCAACTTTGGTCTTTGAATTTTATGATTTTCATATCCTGCCCACTCTCAACTGCCAAATCATAGAGGAATTTCTGCAGAGAGCCTTTTGACTTATCCAATGGAGTATCTCCATATTTGTTGGCAATCATCACATTAGCTCCAGCGCGTACCAAATCCTCGGCAATTTCACGATATCCCCAGAAACATGCATAATGCAGTGGTGAGTTGCCATGTTCATTTGTAAAATTGATATCAGCTTTTTGTTTCAATAGCTGGAGATTCAAAAAAGTTTATTTACTTTACATTTTATTAATAGTGAACTAATTACCATCAAAACTAAGTCTCTATGACCATGGGCAGCTGCCAGGTGTAAGGGTGTGTCATCTCCTCTATTCGTGGCACTGACTCTTGCTCCTCGTGACAACAACATATCAGCAATCTTATAGTGCCCTTGTTTGGATGCCCAATGGAGAGGACTAAATCCATGATCATCCCTATATTAATTAGAGTAAACAATATATATTACTACAAAGTAACATGTGGATGTAAACAAATGTTTACCAATCATAACCATAAAAGGACTGCCCCACATTGTCAGCCCACCAGTAAAATGCACTTGCAAACTTACCCTTGATTCATGTCATGTTCAGTATCGTCCAGCCAAACACGCACTTGAAGGGCATTTCCTTCCCTGCACCATTGAAATATATCTTCCATGTTTTCGTGCGTTGCAAATCGTTTGGTTTATAAATAAACAATATGGGCGTGCACCTGTACAGTATTATTCTTGTTTCTTTACCTCTCAACAATATTTCATAATTTTTAGATTGCAAATAAACATATTTATGACTTTACAACCGTACAACACATGCACAATATTTATTTATAACAAAAACAATGATAAACTATTAAAATTGAAGCAGCTGATAAATTATGTCACTCGAGGCGAGGCGTAAACTTTTCGTCCATTGTTGCCAAAGGAGTTGTAGGCTTGGTTGCATATTGGGTCTCACTCAAAATCTTTAAATAAATAAATGTATTACTTAATTTATTGAAACTAAATTAAGAACCTACACTCTGATAGATATAAATCAACTCAATCCTATATTCTCTTTCAAACTATTCCATCCACATAAGGAATCATTCATTGTAACTGCTCAATTTGCGTTTAACCTAAAGAAAGTATCAAAAAAACTAATGACGACAAGAAATATTTTGACAATAATACTGTACTTACATACAAATAATCGCTTGCTATATTTTCCTTCAGTTCATCCCTTGGAGCATCGCTTAATGCAGGGAATTGTTGTAATAACTTGATCGTCCGCTTTGGATTGAATTCAGAGTGTTTGCGAACTAATTTGACCGAGAAAGCTGGATTTTTAATAAATGGATTGTAGATATAACTGCGAATAATAAAATTTAAATTGGTTAATATTGACAATTTATACCATTACCTCATCTTAATGCCATATAAAGATAGAAGAAACTCCTTCAGGTCTAGCAAGAGCAAAATGGAGTGTAACGTAATGTAATCAGCGAAAATCTTTTCGCAATTTTCGGGTAAATTTTCAAATGCGTCCACGAGAAAATTTGATTCAAGTCTGTTGATTCCCTGTTGAAATTGAGCTTCTTGTTCCTCAGAAATACCCAAAGACTGTAAGTAAAACGGAATTAATATTTGCTATTTATTTATTTTTATTACTTGCATTACGTAATTGTCCTAAAAATAGTAAGCCTTTCTGCTTGATAATTACATTAATATGCCATACAATATAAAATATTTCTTCTTTGGTTTGGTAAGGTAGATGTGCCAAGTTATCAGCGAGATATAATTTGTAATGTAAATCTGTCTCAAATGCAAAGCTAATGCGATTCAAAATACAACGTTTGAAGAACTGAGTATGTGTTGTGATTGTGTTTCGTTCTTCTTCGACGGACGAAAAGAAATCGTATAAAAATGTACTTATAGCAACTATCTTGGCAGTCTGAGGATGGACAGTAAAACCACGTAGCAATTGATTTGAATCATTCGAAAGAATCTTATGAAATTCGTAAGTAAATTTCAATGACATTACGACGAGGCATTCCGGAAATATATCGTAGTCAGATTTGATAATATTTTGACCAATAGCACAAATTTCTTCATCTGGATCTGTAGCCATTGCTATGATACACGGATGTAACTGTAACGGATAGATTAATACTTAAATACTAATTAAAATATGCATATTTGCCTCATCAAAGTCTAACAGTGCTTCTTGGAAAATATACTCTATTAATTGTGCGGCAAGTTTTCGAACATTAGCATCAGGATGTTTGTAGCATTCCATAATGCCTTTTAAGTGTGCTTGACCAATGCATATTGCTAGAGTGTTTTCTTAAAATTAAATTATTTTACTTATGACAAACTCATAAATTACATGAAATTAATATTTAATTTTATTTATGATTTTCCATTCTTTGGATATATTATTATCGCTCCCCCAAAGCGTCTAATAGGTAGTGAAATATGAATGATTGAAATAATTACATTATAGTTATCTTCAGGAGACTAGTTACCTTCAGAAACACTATCCAAATATGGACTCACACTTCTAAGTATAATTTCTTTAGCATACAACGAGAAAGTCGGTTTATAAAACTGTTCCAAGAGCTCTTCCATTGTATTTCGAAATTGTATATTGCACTTGATAACGTAATTAATGACACTGACCGTTTATTTTGTAAATGATTAAACACATGCGATCACAGGTGTTTAAAAATCATATACAAATTCATGAAGCGACTTGATTGAAAATACAAACTTTGTAATACCTTATCTTTGCTGTTTTAAGTTGCATTGGGTTGGAATATTTGCAATACAATCGCAGTGCAATAAAAAATATTCATATTTACTTCACGATTGGAGAACAAATTGAATTATTTTATAATTAAAGATTTATATTCTCTATTTTCAGAAGTAATGTGTAATTATTTATTACTTTACAATTGTAAAGTAATTATATTAATACTTTAAATACGTTTAGCCAAAAAGGTGTATGACAAGTTGCAGGTCTTGCTGTTGTGCTAGTGCGCCAGGCGAGACCATATGCTCTAACCTCCAAACAAACTTCTTTGCTGGTGTTTGCTCGCTCGTGTTTACGATTCAATTCTGGATTGTAGTTGTAACAATATTTGGGGTTTGAATTATTTAATCAGTCATGGCTCAGGGTAAAATGAAAGTAAAAGCCAAAGTTCCTGAAGGAAAGAGGAAGAAAGGTAAAGGCAGTGCAGCAACACAGAGATCAAGTAAGTATTACAAATTCCTCTGTTGATACTTAGTTTTTAAAAATACAGTAAGAACTGCGCAGTAAAATTGCATTTAATATTATAACTTAATAATAATTGTTTGGTATTTAATGAAAGGCATGCCTAATTAATCATAATTTTATATTACTTGACCAAAACTGAAGTTATAAAACATAAAGTATTGTTTTTGCTAATGCATTAAATATGTATTTTAAGTAAAATACTCATAATTGCTTCTTGTGATATGAACAGGGAATTACTTACACCTTTAGGGGTATTTAGTAAATAGTCACTATATTTATGAATAGAAAAATATCTAATTTAATTTTAATTTCAGATAAACCAATCCAACCAAAGAAGAACAGATTTGAAGAGGCACATAAACTTAAACAAGCCATTACAAAGACTGTAAATAAATCAGTGGAGCAGGAAATGCGAGATCGCGTTGGCACCAAACAAAACCTGTCTAAAGCCCAAGAAGCAGTAGCAGCTTTTCATCAAAAGCAAGTTGTATCAAAAAAATAACTTGAACAACTTGTGTACAACTTATATTTATCGTTTAAATAAATTGTTAGTTTATTTCCATAATTTAGCATAATTTAATTTCATGGCACTACCCCTAATCAAATCATCATGGTGAAGCAGTCTGGAATTGGAAGGCATTAATATTACAGCAAATTCTTTTTTAATTTAAACTTACAATCAATAAATGACCACTTTTATCGCGTTGAATGCCTTCTGGTCGCCCTAATTTTACATCAATTATACCTTGTTTTCCAACCATGTTATGTTCAATTCTATAATTTTAAAAAATCAAATAGTTTACCAAACTTGAACTAAAAATTGCTAATCACTTACGCTTTTTCATCAACAACATTTAATATTGATGGATTATTACAAGTGGCTACCACTCTCGTAACACATTCAATCAAATGAGGCACTTCTAAGATAAGATCGCCCTTGAAATAATATTTTCAACTTTATAATACAAATACTTATAAACTATGACAAACCTTTTCCTTCTTGATTAATTCCTCGGGTAATTTTATCATCAACATTTTATCATTTTCACTAGTGACAACAATTGAAATATCAGCAAGTACCAATTTGTGTTTTATCGTTGTGGTCGAATTTCGAATTTCCACAACAAAGATGGTAGTTGGAGTGATTACCATAATTCTCTCTCGTGGTTTGTAACCATGCCGATCAAATTTAGTTGCAATTGTTGCGTACTAAAATATATAAGAAAAGTTAACATTTCATTCACATGCAAAGTGAACTTACTTTGACTTTTTCACCCGGTAACGAATTGATAAAACTATTGTATACAACTTGTGTTTCTTCAGGAATCCTTTCCGTCTTGAACAAATGTGGAATACTCGCTTGATAGCTTTTCTTCTTTTTACGAAATAGTTTTTCAGCAAGCACCTTCAACTCGAAATGCTGTTTCATTTCTGGCGTTAACTTCAAACGGAATTTGCGAGCCAAGTGTACACGGTGATAAGTATGTAGAAGTGCTGATGCTTCTTGGCAGGATTGCGGGCATGGAGGCCAATAAGTAATTAATACACTTTTCGGCAAATCTTTCGAAAGTCGCATCAACCAGTGTTGTTTAGCCAATGCAACGAAGTCTTTGTTTAAATCAGTTTCAGGTCCATTTCGTGTAATGAAACCTTCAATAAATCGTCGGATTTTCATATACGCTTCCTTCATTTTAGCTGTTCTTCTTTGGACTATAAAGCGACGAATCCACTTTTGAATAACTATTGCGTTACGCTTCATGTGAAGATAGTAACGACGTTGAAGGTAGCCTTTCCAGTGTGCTTGAATACAAGAAGCAAGATCATGTTTCTTGGCTTGGAAGGCGTCTTCAGTTTGAAATAATGTTTTCGGGTAACGGATAAACAATTTGGTTTTACCCATTTTGTATTCATCTGGCCCGTATCCAAGTTTGTTAATTAATATCTGTACTCCTTGCTTAGCGAGTCCATGATAATGCGGCCAGGTTTCTTTCGCCAATGACTTGTAACGCTGTAAAAATAGCTCATATTTACGTCGGTAAGCGAAACCAGCTCGACGCACTCGCAGATTTTCCATCAATCCCAAATATGTAACTTGGTGATTCACCAAGTCGTCATCAAATTGATGCGATTGCTTATGCTCGTTCGGTTTAATACAGCGAATGTAGTGCGGTTCCTTGTTTATCAATATACTCATGAGTTTATTCAACGAGTTTTTGAATTGCGTAATTGCTGTTTCTGGGCGCTTTTTGCATTCGTGTTCTTTGCTGGTAAACACGTCCGTAATAATTGTATTTGAACTTTTGGACATTGCTTCTTTCAAGTCCCTAAACAACAATTCATTGTTCTTTTCGATGAACGTTCGTACATTGTAAGTTACTGTTCCCGCATAATGTTTTAATTGGAATTCCTGAAATGTAAAAAATTAATTAATAAACAAGCATTCATCATTAATACAAGTTTTACATCTCTTCCCATTTTCTTCTTTAAAGTCAAATCGGCTTTCTCATGACTAGTGTAATGTTTGTGCGCGTGTAAATTCTTATCCATTTTTGAAAGTAGCGTCATATCAGTTGTTTCACCAGGTCGTAAACACTCTTCGTCCATAATGGAAATAATGCCTTTGTGCTTCTCCTCAATCAAATCGCAGATTACTTTATTATCAAAGTACTCAATCTTTTGCCATTCAATGCCTTCGCGTTCATACTCCTCCTGCTCGGATTTTAAAGTAAGCTCGATGAAGAGTTGTTGAAGTTTCTCGTTGCAAAAATTGATGCATAACTGTTCGAAGCTGTTGCGTTCGAATATCTCAAAGCCGTAAATATCCAAAATGCCGATCACCTTGTTCTGGTGCAGACGTTCCGGCTGCAGTGAGGTGTTGATGCGGCCCACCAGCCAAGAAAAGAGGCGGTCATAGATTGCCTTCGCCAACGCATCGCGTGCATAAACAGCAGTCTCACGGTCCAACGGACTCGTAACAACATCATGATGCGCTTCTCGAGTACGATTCGTGAGCGCTTTACCAAGATCATCCGTATTGCATCCAAGCAACTAAAGAACAACAGCATAATTTAAGAACAATCCAATATACCAAGTGTTTGATAACAAACCTTGGAAACTGAAGCCAAACAATCGTTGTTCTGAATCTTTGCAACCCCTTCTTCTTCATTGAAATTGATATTTCCAAGATGCAAGATGGCGGCGATAATTTCAAACATTTGATTCGTTTCCGCATTATGAAATTGAATAATATCCAATGCAGTCAAAACGTTTTTATATCCAGTCGTATCGTTAATTAAATGTGTATTGGCTTGAGCCTAAATAAATTTTTGTAACAATATTTTAGGTTATGATTTAAGTACATACCCCATTTGTTAAATAATAATATTTTTCTGGCGAACGAGTCAGTTGTAATTCACTTAGACGATTTTCATCAGCTCCGGTTAATAGTTGATAAAAGATATGAAAATTCCGTTCACCGGGCACTTGATTAATCACTCTAGATTTTTCTAGAAGGTAGTTAAGAATGTTACCACCAACGGGATTTCCCTATGAGATAAGAAGTGAGTTTGATTGTTTTATTAATAGCGATTACATACCTGAAAATCAAATTCAATGTCCATATATTTTCCAAATCTACTAGAATTGTCATTACGATTCGTTCGTGCGTTACCGAAAGCTTCCAGCACTGGATTTGATTGCAACAATTTGTTTTTCACGCTCACTACATTTCCACGTTCATCCGTAACATCTGCAATATATTGAAGTATTTTCTTGGAAGCTTCAGTTTTTCCGGATCCAGATTCACCTACAGAGATTGAAAATTTATACATGCACCAGACTAGAAGATATCTGTGATTTTGACGTACCCGAAATAAGAATACACTGATCTTCATTTTCATGAAGTAGTGATCTGTATGCCCGATCTGTCAATGCAAAACTAGAATAAAATTCGAATTAACCATAAATTAAATATGGATTCAAAAATGATAATCTTACACGTGTGGTGAATTTTCGAAAGCATGCTTATTTTGATAATCATTAACATGATCTTTAGTATAAATGTTTATTTCCTTGTATGGATTAACTGACACTAAAACATGTCCGATATAAGTCTGAAACAATTAAACAATTTAATTTTATGAATAATTTGCTCAATCTCCAATGTTATAAAGATAATGTGTCTTACGTATATAAGATTTTCGTTAAATCTTCGATTTAAATTATCAACAAACACATCCTGATTAGTGTAATCCTCGAGCAGTACAGCATCCTGCACGCCAACTCGATCGCGATCCTTTAGTGATCGTTCCATTGAAGTGACTGCTGCAAAATGCAACAAAATAGTGACAAGTCGAAGGATTTAATAGAATAATCACTTAATCGCTCAATAAGTGGGATAAAAAGCAAATGGCAAATGATATACGAAAATATGCAGTTGTTGCTCAAGATAGTTTATCGATCGATACGATAAACTGCGATTACGATCGGAATTAGCGTAGGGCCAAAGATCGATCAATGCATTGGAAATTGCGAGCGAATGATGTAATTCCATTCCTGACGTGTGCATGATAAACGAGCAATTATAATTGTTTTCTGTACGTGTTATGCGTGCCCATTTTTGTTATGTTGTGATCAATATTTATGGTGCAATTAACATTCAAATAATATCAATCTCGCGCTTGCATCTTGCGAGAATGCAGATGCAACGGAAAACACACTTTTACTTTCGTTACGCATATTTTTGTTACGCAACTGTCACTCTTAGATTTTATGGCTTTTTAATTACTACTATTAATTGCTATACTTTTTTTGTTTACCTGCTGCTTATAGAGTTGTTCACGAATTAATTAAATCCGCACGATGCAAGCGACAACAGAGAACTGAGTATGCATTGATTGCATTTGGACGAGATGTAAGGTAATTGCTTATCTATATTTGAATCTTTGCCGTGATAACGCTTATCAATTTTATACATAATGATGGAATGATATCATCATCGATTTTAGTAGTTATTATTTAATAACAGATTTAGCTAATTGAATGATTCTCTGATACAACGTGATGGATTGTTTAAACAAACAATCTTATCATAACATAAAATTTATTATATCAAGTCGCGTCATACGATAAGAATTTTGAAGTTTATAAGTTGGATTTAAGAGGTTATGTAGGTACACGAAATATCGATTATTTGCTTAATTATTTTCGTCTGTATAAATTTATTGAAAAATAGTCATAGGTGAATTGCCAATATGCATTTATTAAGAGAGACCTCTAGCGGTGGTCACGATTATTAGAGATTGATTCATCTTAAATTACTACATTAAAAAAAGATGGTTTATTAGATTATCTTGAATAAAAGATATAGATTTAACAAGAAGCCAAGTTCACAAAGAAATAGGGATTTTACGTGTTTTTATGATATAATTCTTCGATTTTGTTGGTTTAAGGATTTTCGAGATTGGCCGCCATTGCCTGGTTTACCCCTGTTAATGGCACGTGGTCCATTAACAATAATAATATTTAAAAGTCTATTGCAGAATATATTACGAAATTAATACAGTGAATTCTTTATTAAATGTACTACACGAATATTCAACAAAAACATAATTCAATGGCAACATAACCTCTTAAAATTGGCACGGATATGTCAGTGAACTTGCGTAAACATCATTTCCAATTCCGGGATGTCAAATAAAATATCGCGCGTCAGATGGTGGCAAAAGCAGAAAAAAGTTACTTTCAGATTTAGTCATGCGCTGCTTTTGCCAGTTATTTATTTATCATCTGCTTGTTTCTTGTATTTTTATTTTCGAAAGTGATTTGCATCCAAGTGCAAAATCAAGGAATTAAACTCTCTTTTTTTTCTGTACTTACTTAATAAAACCACATATGAAGAAAATATGTTTATAACCAGCATGTAAGACAATCCGTGAAGGTTTTCTCATGTAACCGAGAATTAATAACTAACTAACTAACTCACATTGTTCCTGTTGCTGCATTTGCACATAAATTAGAAAAGATCTAAACATCAAAGAAAATTTGTTCACAATACTTGGGAATATTCACGTTGTAATTGCAGTTGAAACATATTAAACTTTAACAGTAATTAAACGTAGAAGCAAACTAATTCTGTTTAGTTGGTATTTTTAAATTGCATTCTTGTTCAATGCTAACGATGCATTCAACGTTTAAATATTGGCTTTCATATGTTGGTGTAATCGAAAATGATAAGAGAACGAGACATCATTGTTGAGTTCTTTATTATTATATAAGTAATAATTTATTCTCTTGAAAAAATGTGTAATGCATAATTGAATGAATTGCCAATCATGATTGCTGTAATTGCATATTAATTATGAACTTACCCAATAGACAAGTTTAAAAACAATTTGCGATTCGAGGTTGAAAACACATGAAACTTCTTGTTGCACAAGCGTAGTACACGTAGGAGAAAATGTACAACAATTTATTACTTATCGAAATGCATTCGAGGTTGATGCGGGCGAACCGTTGACTAAAATGTTTGAAAAACGGTTTGCTACAATGAAACACGTTATGCATTCGAAATGATAAGCGCGCACACACAATAGGAGGCTAATTTAACAATAAAACAATACCGTATAAGTGAACGCGCTGACGGACGATGAATCGTTCAGCGCCGAGGAAACGAGGAAGGCGGCAAGCGAGCGGCGCGCGGCCGGTAAAGTACGTGCGTGCGATTTTCGCGAAGCAGAAACACATGCTGTGTGCGCGCACGTTCGCAATGGTCTGGTCTGGTCTGGTGCGAAAGCAGAGCAAACCATCAACTGACATTATTACACGTGTGTGTGCGTATGGAGAAGAGCACCGAGTGCGACCCAACTCATGATGGGGCTTTCGGCTGGTTGGTTGACATCATCGACACCGAAATGTCACGAGACGAGCACAAAAAGCCAACGTGCTTTGCCCGAGGACTTGAACTCGAAGACGACACGAACGAACGATACCTATATGTTTCGTGCTTTCTTCTCTTGCCATATTTGGATTCTCTATTATATTTGCTTAATAACATATTGAATGATAACTGTTAATTTTACGTACGTATTTAATGGCACAAGAAATATTCATTTATATTCAAGTGTCAACTACTTATTTAATGTGTGAGATTAGAAAATATTTAAGGAGTTTATTAATCAACTAAATGTTTTATTTTAATACAATTAAACTTTAAAGAATTGCATAGGAATAAGGATAACTGTTAAATGAATCCATAAAATTCCTTAAAAAAAGATTAATGCAATTTATACAGGTGGGATTTTTGTGAGATTAAGTGTGATTTTTATTTATTCTAGTCTAGAAGTTTAAAAAATCGAATTTTTTCATATATTTGGAAAGTTTAGTTATTGAAAAATATCTCGCTATAAGGATTTTATGAAATTTGAATTATTTTAAAAGTTATAGCCATTTTAGTGTAGTAGCAACTCGAGCAGCTGAAGCAACACGAAAACTTTAAACGCGTTTTTCTCGAAACTACTTTTTTCGCAACGTTTGTCTTAAAATCTCAAGTTCTAATCGGCCGATGCTCTTGAAATTTGTCCTGAACATTCTTCATACATCTCCCTATGGTATGAACTAACAAAACTTACAAATTTCCAATTTTTACTACGTTAAAAAAATTCTGGAAAATTACAAAATGAGTGAAAAATGAAATTTTTATTTGAGTAGCTGCCATTTTGGCTCTTGCCATAATGACGTTTGTACTAAACAAGAATCTTACGTATGGTGCAAAATAAAAAAATAATTTATTTATTTTTATTATCAATTTGAGCAACTCTAGAAAAAAATAGCAATATAAGAAAACTTATTATATAATTTAATAATCAACTTAATTAACAAGGTAATTACAAAATATAGAAATTAAGTTGTTACATCATCAGTTATTATTCTGTTTGGAATTTGCTCATAAAAGTAAACTATATTACTAATTTTTCTTTTTCTTTATAAATCATAAGAAATTGCATAAATATTAATCATCTAGGTATTTGAGTGAGTTATTAAACATGTTGTTTATTGCTACTTCAAAGTTTGGCCATGATTGCAAATATTTTGCAGTCATAATAACTCAAATATTCTTATCATTAACGTATGATGTACACGCATGTTCCAAATATGCGGTATCAATACGCGTCGTGAAAATTGCTTAGAAATATTTCATAAATTAAGTATGTATAAGTATATATAAAACTACATAGGGACACGTGTAGTTTTAGTCAACTATCAAACGCAACTTAGCATAGCAAATAGCAAACGCATTGCATTAGTGTATAGTGAGGTTTGAAGCAAAAGGATATAGTATTATGAAATTATCAGTCAAGTTTCTGTGCGCACTTGGTAAGTACCTACTATTAAATATAAATATAAAATATTTACAAAATAAAATAAGTAGCTTGCATATACTGGGTATTAATTAATTGTTCAAGTCCTTATTGTTAAAAATGTATAATTCACATTTTGAAAATTCACATCTGGAAAATGCTAGTTGGAAATTTATTGATATTTGCTCCAAACATCACGAATTACGATCAGATTTTTTCTATCACTCATTTATTCATTATTCTAGAATACGTAACAAACATTTCATTAAAAAGAAATTAGATTTCCCGAAGTTATGCGTCCTTGAAGTAGACGGGAAAAATAAAACACCACGTCCATCTTGCTACGATTCCGGCCCTTCTAGTGATCCAAAAAAAAATAACCAGAGTAGATTCTTGTTTAGTACAAACGTCATTTCGGTCGGAACCAAGAAAATCTGCAAGTAACAATGTTCTTGCAAAATGGCAGCTACTCAAATAAAAAGTTCAATTTTTCACTCATTTTGTAAGAGTCCAGAATTTATTTAACGTTGTAAAAATTGGAAATTTGTAGCTTTTATTGGTTCCTATCATAGGGAGATATATGAAGAATATTCAAGCCAAATTTCAAGAGAATCGGCCGATTAGAACTTTAGATTTTATGACAAACGTTGCGAAAAAAGTAATTTCGAGTAAAGCGCGTTTAAAATTTTCGTGTTGCCTTTGAGGGAGATATTTTTCAATAATTAAACTTTCCAAATATATGAAAAAAGAATTTCCGATTTTATAAATTTCTACACTAGAATACCCACTTAAGTAATTTTTAAATATTATCCGCTCGATAATAATTATTCAAAAAACTAATTCATTTTAGATAGCTATGCCCATTTGGAATTAATGCCATTCAAGTACCTACCTAAAGTACTTGAACAGTTAGTTCGAAACCATATTTGCAGCTTTGTTGCTTGTATTGTTTAGAAGTGCAGGAAACTCATTAGTACGCTGCATTCCATTAATTGATTACAACACAAACTTCTTGCATTGAAACATTTGCAGCGACAATTAGCAACTAAAATCACACCAAATGCTTTTAGTTTTACATAGAAAACTTGTTGCTTGTTTACTGTATTTTTCTTTCTTTTCTTTTCTTTTCTTTTCAGTCAGTGTTGCGTTTCTTATTTGTTTTTCACATGGACGAGAACTTGGTTTGAAAATAATTGGTGGCAAGAACACTTCATGGGCAACATTTCCGTTTATGACTTCACTTCTTATTCGACTTGATGGTAATTTAATACGATTATGCGGTGGAACAATTATACATTCTCATTGGATTTTGACGGCTGCTCATTGTTTAGAAGGAGTTGGGTAAATTTCATTAATATTCATACATTTTTCTTAAGTCAACTTTTGATTTTAAAATTTAATTAAGAGTCTCATTCATATAATCTCGCAAAGGAAGTGAAATTTATTTCAATCTAATTCGATCTAAGAATTACTCGTTAAAGGAAACTTTCGTTAAGCGAAACAATTTTTACTATATAAATCCATGTAAAATACATTAATGCGTTCCACGCTGAAAAAAAGTATATTGTGATACATTGTAAATTAGCTCTTTGCAATAATGTCTGATATATGAAGATTTATATTGTTCGTTAAGCGAAACATTCGTTGTTTGTGGAATTTTAATTTACATTTACTTGAATAGTAAATATTTACAGCAAGTCTTAAAGTAATATGTATATTAATTTGATAACATTTTAGTGAGAGCCAAGTGGAGGTGTATGTAGGCAACACACAATTCGCAGCTGGGAAACTTCATCAAACAAAAAAACTGCACATTCATGAAGCGTACAATGAAAACGACAATGACATTGCGCTTATCGAATTACGCAATGCAATCAGATGGGGCGAAGCACAGAAAATAGCGTTGAATGTGGATTCAATCCCGGATGGAACACCAGCAACACTCATCGGTTGGGGTGTAACCAGCACGCAAAATGCCGACTTCCAATTGCAGAGTATTCCTAAACTGCGCAGTGTTGATTTGCATATTGCAAAATGTCAAAGGCCAATGTTCATCGACTTGGCTATACTGCGTTTTAGGCTTCCGATTTATGCGAGCGTGAATGACTTGAACGATGAAAGGTTGGTGTGTACATCAACGAGGGATGGAAAGGGCGCTTGCGTAGGTGACTCTGGCGGTCCGCTTATTGTGAAGAAGAAGCAAGTCGGCATCGTCTCCAGAGGGTTGCCTTGCGCGATGGGTGCGCCTGATATTTACACCAATGTTCAATACTACATTGATTGGATACAGGATAAAATCAATACTTGACTTGTTTATTAATTTCTTCATAATTGTTTGTTTCCTTCCTCGATTAAAAGTATGATTAATGATAGATAAAATAAATCCAATTAAAAGTACTTTAAACATTAATTAATACATAGTAAGAATATTTGTGTAACCTAGAAAAATTATTAATTAAAATTTATAATCACAAATTTACAAAGGAAGAATTTTTCATTGTACGCGGAAGTAAACAATGATTTTAGAAATGTGTTTTATGGCATTTTAAGTAGTCAAAATAAAATATGCAGTGTAATTATTCACTGTAGTTACGTACATAGAAAAATGTAATATAAAGTCAATGTTACTTAGAAAAGTGAAAAGTTGAAAATAGACATTTCGAGCGTAAACAACATAACAAAAGTTTTATGTAGCACTCACAAACATTTGCTGTTCTCAACTATGAGAACTATGTAAATAAAATGTCACAATTTCTCGATTTTCCTTCCATCGATTGGTTATAACCTTGGATAACAAGGGAAGAAGATATGAGTCTAATAAGGTAAACAAATTATTGTTATAAACAACTATATTTATTCCTTGTACTAAAAAAACAATATTTTAATCAAATATTTATTCTAGAAAATTTTTAATTTTTTTATTTACATTGCACACTGGGGAAATTATAATGACTTTTAAAATAAAAAATTACCACCAGATAAAGGAATTTTACGAACGTGAAAATATGATTTAAATCGGACAGATAGTTTAGCAACAATTTAGCGATAAAGTCGAACAATTTATGGGTCCAGATTTGCTTCATATGTAAACTTCATATACAAAATTCATTTTCTAAGCTCGTAGTTATCCGACATCAACATTCTTTGGATGTGTATAAACTACAATTAATAATCTTTCGAATAGTTTCAATATCGTATTTTAGATACTATATTTTCAATTAGAAATTAATTTTTGAAAAGTTTCCGATTTTTGATAGACGGAAAATTTTCAAATCGAGTTCTACTAGCGTGTGTCAAGCTGTGTTAAGTATATTAGCACTGGCAAATAGATAATTAAATGAAGAATCACCTCTGCTATATCCACTCGTGCCCAAATCCGTCCATAACAAAGTAACAAAATATTAAAGGAGACCAATTATACCTTAGGAATGATTGTCTAATGCAGATTACGGATGAGTACCTTGGAATAATTAAATATATTACTAATTAGCGATCGAAATTTTCCAAATATTCGTAAGAAATAGCAAGAACACGTTGCTCGCAAAATAAAATTAATACCATGATAAAACAATGATAGCAGATACAATTATAAGTCATTGTCTTAAGCAAAGAAAAGACTATTCATTCATCAACTAAACTCCCTTTAAAAATAAGACAATGATGTTAGTCCGTTATAACAAGCAAAGTTACAGCAACGCGTGGCTGGGCACTGATAGTTGTTTTATAAATAAGTTTCTATTACAAGGTAAACAAAATTTCTATGTACAACCACAAATAATTGAACATCATGCTAATTATTAACAAGTGCCTTGAATTGTTCAAGATTTGATAATGGAAAAGGTCATCTACCGGAGAATGTTGCAATAATTAGGTACATGGTAATATTGTCCGAGCATTTAATATGCAGTTAATAAAAAAACACGCAATTTTTCGCAGTAAGCAGTCGTTGTTATTATTATTATTAACGTGTAATGTTCCTGCCCATTATACCTATTTATTTATTGCTATTGTCACTGCTAGACTGCTAAGAGAAAATACTGGGCTTCCTTCCTTACGAATGCGTACGTTCGACCGACCTTGATTGACACATCAATTTACCGCAAAAGCAGCAGAGAGAAAAAACGTGCAATTCAAGTTGCGAAAATGATGATGCACTGGTAGGGTTCATTATAGACTGCGTGTCATTGTCAACTCGCGTATATAAACGAGATGCTATTAAGTACGTTATCAAATCAATTTTAAACGCCGTGCAAGTTTGTTACTTTCTTAAAATGGAATTCTTAAAGGTAGAATATAACATTTTCTAAATAATAACTTTATTGCTTAATTAAAACGTTTCATTGCATATGAATAATATAAACTTACAAAATTTTAAATTTCGCGATTTCAATCATTGCAATAAAAATTATTCCTTAAGGGGGGAAGGAATTATTTTTTTATTTCATAATTTGTTAGTAAAACTAATGAAAAATATGTTCCCAAAATATTAAATGAAGATTTCGACTCGTTCAATTGTTATAAGCCATTAAAGTAAGTAGTTTGTCTTCAGGCACCGAGCGCGCTACGGTTTCAAATTTTGGAGTTGTGTACACGCTAGTTTTAAAAGTTCTTATATAACTATATAACTGAAGATTATAACTGAAGATTAACCAATGATTTAGTCCCCGTTGAAGCAATTACGAGAATACTTAATAAATTACTTTGTTGTCACTTAAAAAAGTAATAAACACAATGATCAAGCAATTGATATCAACTTGGTCCTATTATTATTTTGTTTAATATTTTATATGCGCGTTTACAACATGATAAGTGATTATGCCTACAATGAATATTTTTTGTTTAAGATTTATACCCTATGCCTGCTGTGCATAGCAATATTTTGCATTGTTAATGGACAACAAACGCAATCACAAGCATATCCGGGAATAATTAGACAATTGCGTGCAACTAAAGAGCAACCATCGGCAGCAGTTAGCGAGGATAGCGAAGTAATCGAAGTTAGACCGAGTGAGAAAAGAACGGTGAAACGTGGCGCTCTTTATGGCGGTTATTATGGGGGTTTGTATGGTGGTTATGGTGGTCTAGGATTGTACGGCGGATATGGTGGAGTTTACGGTGGACATTATCCATATTATTATGGTGGATTGTATGATTATCCTTATTCCTACTACGGGGGATATGGGGGATATGGAGGATATGGTGGATACGGTGGATACGGTGGTTATTATCCTTATGGATATGGGTATGGGTATATTTGGTAAAACTTTTAATTAGTTGTTTTTAGCATTTAATAGTTGATTACTCTTTTCATATTTCATAGTATCTATGTAAATTTATTTAAATTTAAGCAATAAAAGTGTTAATTGCATGTTAATTGTAACAAATACAAATACAATTAGGAATTCCCAATTTTAAATTTAAATTTTAAATTTCATTCATATGTTCAATAATTGGTTATATAATTAAAAATGTTTAGAAATAAATGTTTTGAATTAGAATTGAAAATTTGATTATTGGCAATACCAAAATAAAATGCACAAACGTGTTGAAATCAGAAACCTACAATTAATTTAAATTACCCTTGATTGAAAAATATTATATTTGTTTACATGTTGTGCAACGCTTAGTGTGCAATTTTCCTATACTTATAATGAGAGGTTCAATTATTTGTAATTGCCAGATGCCAATTATGTCGTATTAGAATTTTTAAAATCTTTTAATTGTCAAATCTAATTTATCATAAAAAATAGAAAATTGCACAAATTAACTACTGCTCCTACTGCTCTTTATAATATGTGAAACATGTTATACAAAACTCCTGTTTAGTATTTAAATTAATATTATAATTAGTAATGATAGTAGAAGTTGGCGGGATGCCTGTCAACCTTTTTCACCAATCTGTTACCATATTAAAGAAGTTTCATAATTTCTTTAACACATTTAATAACATATTTAATGTTTTTGTTTTTTGGCAATCATTATTTCAATCTGACCACTAGTTTAGCAACAATTTAGTTTCAAAGTGCAACAATTTTGGCTGACAGATCTAAAAGCATTTGTCAACTTTAAAATTCATTATCTTCCAGCTTTATCAACATTAAGAAAAACAATTATGCCATCGAAAAGATTGTCAAACACATAATAAGAATTTTGACATTACTTGATTGTTCAAACATTTATAACAAAACAGCCTTATCTGCCAGAAATGTGGACATCTTAACACTTGATAAAGCAGCCCTCTGTTTGATATGCAATCAAACAATAGAAAAGAAATACATTACAGTGGAACCTCGCATAACGAACGCCCCACGTAAACTTGTTATTCGCTTAACGAACAACATAATCGCAAAATAATGACTCACTTAGCCAACGTCGTTTCGCATTACGAACGAATTCAGTGATTCCTTTATTTTCGCCCATTCTCCGAACTCTGCGATAGAACTTTTTCTATCTTGTTATTATCGTATTTAATACAAACCTAGCTTACACTAATTTTATTATAGTAATGTTGGGACCTCTTAGTATACAAGAATGTTCAAACTATAAATGTTCAAAATTAAGTGTTCTAAAAACGTCGCCGAAGAAGAATCCGCAAGGAAGCAGTTCGAAGAGACTAATAATGTCCGCACAAATTTAATCAGACATTATTGCAAAGAGTTAATTTAGCACAATGTACTTTTCTCAGCATGGAACGCATAAATGTATTTTACATGCATTTATATGGTAAAAATTTATTCGCTTAACGAACATTTCCTTTAACGCGTAAGGCTCGGAACGAATTATATTCGTTATGTGAAGTTCCACTGTAATAGCTTTATAGTTAATACGTGTCTTTCCGAAAGGCACACCTGAAGTTTAAATCTTAATTTAATAACACTGCTAACACCTGATTGAAATCACCAATAATACACGTAATCAAAACTAATTTAATGAATACCGAAAACGTATACACGTGAAGCAACGTGCTTGTGGCAAGTGCAGCTGGTATACAGATAGGTGTGACGAAGCGAATTTGTTTAACAGTAGATAGTGCGAGAGAGTATTTTGCGACCGCCCATTGGACCCAAATACTGACACTCATGCAATTTCTCTACGTCCGTGTGCAATATGCGTCTATGACTTTGAGGGCAGCACCTCCTAAAACCCCTCCAATTCAAATTGTTGTTTACATTACAAAACTGACACTCATGCAATTCTCTCATCCGTGTGAACAAAAACTGACCCTCATGCGATAGCATGCAATGCTCGCTCTCGTCCGTGTGATCAAAAACTGACACTCATGCAATTTCTCTACGTCCGTGTGCAATATGCGTCTATGCTTTGAGGGCAGCACCTGCCGGAACCCCTCCAATTCAAATTGTTGTTTACATTATAAAACTGACACTCATGCAATTCTCTCATCCGTGTGAACAAAAACTGACCCTCATGCGATAGCATGCAATGCTCGCTCTCGTCCGTGTGATCAAAAACTGACACTCATGCAATTTCTCTACGTCCGTGTGCAATATGCGTCTATGCTTTGAGGGCAGTACCTGCCGGAACCCCTCCAATTCAAATTGTTGTTTACATTACAAACTGACACTCATGCAATTCTCTCATCCGTGTGAACAAAAACTGACACTCATGCAATGCTCGTCCGTCCATGTACAATACGTGAAGTTAAATTTGAGGGCAGCACCTCCCTGACCAACTCTAATTCAAACGTCACGTCGCATGAAATTAGGGGTTTGCATGTACATTAATATCTCGAAAAGTATAAGAGATACTTAAATAATTCTTTTACTGGCTGAAAGGGTATTAAATTCTATAAAACATATCCTCATTGCATCAATTTTCATCAATAATAAGCCATATAACGTATGACAAAAGTTATCAAATTCGTTTGCGGAATATTCGAATGTTAACTTATTAAAAAACATATTTCTTTATAATTATAATAGCTTAGTAGATAATAAGTGCCTTCGGGATTTTAAAGGGATGGTAGAATAACCTATCAATAAGGGCGAGCCAAATATAATTCTTTCCTACAGGGGTTAATAATATTAATGTAAAAATTGATTCCTTTAACGAGTAAGGCTCGGAATGAATTAGATTCGTTATGTGAGGTTCCACTGTATATTATTATAGAAGTATGGGATACCAATAATAGAATTTAAGGGTTTTTACTCCTGTTTACTGAAACTGCCCCAAGTTTCTGTTATATGTATTCGAATTTTACATTAATAATAAATTCTTAATCACTTGATGGACACATTTGTGTCAAAATAATACAGAATACGAACATGTACGAAAGACAAGAGTAAGGCCAAACAAACAAGCACTTGTTTCACGAACGTGTCATAAAATTAATGTAGCTGAAATAATTATGTCTTTTGTTTTTTTAATGTCTTCAACTCTATTAAGAAGTCAAAATTGTGGGTGACAATGACCTATAATAATAAAACTCTTCTTTTAATATTTTAACTGCTTACATAAGCTGAAAAAGATAATTTGATAATACCATTGTTGCGTAACCTAATAACACAAATGTTAGTGGAAATGTTATTAGAGCAAAAAGAAATTCATATTGAAAATGTTAGTGTCATGTGTTTGCTCTTATCACCAGATCTCACAATTATTGTCAGACTGGTCAAGCGTGTCATTTGTTTGAAGACTACTGGATATTATAATCATGATAAAAAACAACCATAAAATGTTTAATGATGCAATAATGTGATATTCTTTAAAATCAATAAACCGCAGAGAATGGAAATTCTATATTATTATTAAAATAATTATCATTATTCTTGTCACAAGCTTTAAATAAAAGCATTCTTACTGAATTCAAATTACATTAAAAAAATAAAAAAGCGCAAATTACGAGTAAAATTGTTGTTAAGGGATGGTGTTTAAACTATTTTTGTCTGAATCTGGTTTAAAAAATATGACCAATTTTTACATATTTAACTTAACAAAAATATTTCATTTGCATTATTACTAATTCCTCAATTTTTGAGGATAAAAAATTTTTGCAACATTTTATGCAATTTTGCACGTTGAAAAAATAATAATTTTCATTCAAAATTAAACTATGAGAAATGCTATAATAAACAGATAATAAACCCTTGAACTGAACGGTGAGTTTGAATGCAAAATGCGTGACAGCATAGAAAGAATTTTTCGATATGAAAATCGACAAGTTGTAGGTGTTGTCCACGTCAGACGTGCGCGTAATGTGCGCTTCCTTTGGATGTTTGTATTCCCCATCGACGGCAAGGAATCATAGCGACGACGCGACGCGCGCCATTGAATGCCGCCACCAATATTGTGGATTACACTTCAGTGGCATTCAGTTGCACGCGCGTTGCAGGAGCACACGCGAAACGCGAAAGCATAATAAATAACAAAGCACCACGCGCAGCGCACACACGCGATTTCGCAGGCGGATATTAGTTGTTTGCCAGGATAATCTAACAATTTCCATAAGGGTGAACAGCCGCCGACGTTTAGTGCTAAAACTTGTGCTTCGCGCACCTTTTGAGTGACAATATAATAACTGTTGCAGTGTCCTTTCTAGTGTCATTACTTCAATAGCACTGCCGCTTGCAGAAAAGTAGGTGTCAACTGAACGCATTACTCAAATTTAGTGTGTCGTTAAAGAAATGTTTTTTTCTATTTTTCTATTTGTGTGTTGATATGCATATAAAAAACATGTCTATTATTGAACTAATGGTTTACGTTGAGCAGGAATAAGAAATTATTATAATGGATACGCTTACTTTGTATATAAACCTAAGTATTTTTTCATGTAAAAAAGTATTTATTAGGTTAACAACAAAATTATTTGCCTTTTCTCAGTTTGCTACGGTTATTTTACTAATTATTAGGGTTAGTCTACTGCAATGACTTTCAAATTAAATTATCTTCTTGCGTCCTGTACAATGGGACGAAAGCCTTTTTAACACGTTATAACTCGAAAACTTGTGAAGCTATTTTCAAAATTCAAATTCTAATATTTAATGTATACCATTGTCTATCGCCATAAACTGAAATTTGCTTAAAAATCCGCGGATATCAGCGCAAAATGACCAAAATTTCAACTTCAATTGCCATTTACTCAGAATATGCATCTGATAACAAAAAGTTGATTTTGTGAAATTTAAACTGGCAAAACGGAATATTTGTAATTGCATATAAATCATTTAATTGTTAATCATTTTTAAAGTTTTATTACGCTGTAATAATCTATGTTAGTTCTACTTTTCGGATCTGTACTTGGTTTTCTTGTGAGGTTATTTTAAAGTATCGAAATAGTTATTCAAAGTTGACCAAATTATCGGCTCACGTTTGAACACGAAAATTCTTCAATTTTAGCGCTAAATTACGGCTACATTAATTATCGAATCGGATTAATTCTTTTAGATTCATATACTATGATTAATTTTTTATATATTGGCAAAAAGAAATTTTCAAAAATATTAATAATAAAGCATAGGGGAG
Source organism: Aleochara curtula (assembly GCA_963978815.1). Lineage (NCBI taxonomy): Eukaryota > Metazoa > Arthropoda > Insecta > Coleoptera > Staphylinidae > Aleochara > Aleochara curtula. Next base: position 5,823,115 of record OZ022216.1, read on the forward strand.
GGTGAAAACCAAAAAGGAAGTGAAAACTAAAAAGTTTAGGAAGCATATTGATAGGAAATAATTTTAAATTTCATAGCATTTATCTAGAATTTTTTTAGTCTTTTAATTAAGTTTTTATTTATTGTAAGTATTATGACTAATACTATTGAAAAACGTATATTATTCAGAAATTAGCATAACTTACATAATGCCAAGAAAATATAATGTTTTCCTGGATTTTCATAGAGTTGTTTACTTCATTTGATTTGCTAGATGATTTTATCTAATGACTAACCACGTAAATTGGTTGAATAGGATTTAGAAGCAATGAATAAATAAGCACCCCATGCATGGCCATGCTTGACCTTTTTCTTTACGCGGCGAAGCATTCAAATGTTCTAGAAACATTTCAAAGCCCTTGGAATGTCCATAAAGTGCTTTGGTTTTATTTATAGATTTAAAGAAATATAAACGCATTTATTTCATGGTGATTAATAGTCTTCTTATTTGAGAAATCAAATAATTGAATAGAAACTGCAAAAATAAAATCAATGCAGTGAAATGAACAGTTCTAGCACAAAATGAAGTTTTATTCTTTTATAGATTTTTAAATTACTTACCAACTTTAAAATTCTTCAAGGACTCGTAAAAGTTACAAACGAATGTTTAGAACAAATAATATAATGAAAACATTTCAGATTCTTGATTAAAATTAATTAAAGTTTAAATCTTTTAATAGTTTAATAGTCTCTAATAATTTTGTTAACGTAGTATTATAAACTGCAAAAGTAAATCTGAATTATCTTTATTTTTTCAGTTTTTACTAGAAAAATGCAGCAATCAATAAAATGATGGTAACGCGACCAACAAAACTTTACAAAACGCCACCGCAATCGCGTGGAAACAGCCCAAGTCGCAAGCTCCCTGTGGCAACACCTAAACTATATAATAATAACAACAACAACAACAACAATAATAACAATGTTAAGAACAAAGCTTTGACTCCACCGCCACAGAGGAAACGTGTTGGTCCTGGACCAGGACGAAGTCCTGCAAGAAGTCCGCAGAAAACACCGCCAACTCGCGCTGCCAGAAGCTTGGGAAATAGCCCGATACGAAATGGCGGTTCACGAGGAGGACAATCACGAGGAAATAGTCCAGCAAAAACACCACAGTCACGTGGTAGCGAGTAAGTCATTTTTAATAAACTTTTTTGCTTTTCTACTCTGCTTCCTCTTATATCATTTAAAACAAACAATTAAAAAGTTATTCGTCTGGAATGAGTTGGGGTAAATTTAAATATTTAACTCAATTCATTTCTCTACTATTGCATTTTTTGTACTCAAAAATAGTAATAGATGAGAATAGGGTAATGAGGATCACCTAAACGAAAGTTCAAATAACAGTTTATTTTAAAATGATATCTCTCTGAAAACTTTATATAAATATACTTTATTTATCTATCTATGAATTGAGTTTACAATTAATTATTTAGACAATAAACTTTGGGTAAAAAGCAAATTGACGACATACAATTAATTATCTTTAGTATCACACTTTTGTCACAACTCTTCCTATTCGTGGAAAACTAATCCCTCGTTTTATGATTGGTGTGTGTAGTCGCTAAAATATTTGACAATCAGTACGAAATATCTTGATATCCTGAAAATAAAATAATTGTTCAATTATTTCAACTGTTCTACTTCCATCAGTCACTCGCGAAAAATATTAGTAGCCGATTTTTAGCATAGTTCCAAAAAATTGGGGAAAACGAAATCAAGTTTAGAAATAATATCTTGAATAGACGTCTTGAATAGATTTTTTAGAACATAAATCAGTTCTATTTTTAAGGCACTATCCCTGCATCTACCACTATACTCAGTATTTGTCTATGAGGGATAGTTTTGTGGTAATGACGTATTATAATTTCTAAAAGTTCAATTTTCAAAGTTATAAGGCGAACAGGCTAAAGGTCTATTCACTTTGAACGAGGCGAATTGAATCAAACTATTGTACGGTCCATTTGGCATTTTGCTATAACTTTACAAAAAATTAATAAAACAATTAAAAATGGTTGAATAGCACTAATGCAAATGTAATTAAAATGCTAATTTACATAATTCCTTCGTTTAAATTAAAATAGAATGAAGTTGGAATATGACCTAAATTACCTTCATAGGTACCTACTTAACGTATTAGCAATATTAATATTGTAAAGTATACGTAATTAAAAGTTTATTTAAATTCATCAGTAAATATTATCATTAATAAATTGAAGAATATTTAATGCGTTTGAAATGATAGAAACCTATTAAGTTATTATACTAATTTTGTAATGCATTAAGAGTGAATTACACATAATGTAATAGACAATTAATTAAATGCACATTCGACACAAATTACCTTCATCGATAAAACAAATAACGGTAAAATGATAAGGGTCACATATAATTGAATTATTCTCATAAAGATTACAAAATGACAACACCGTTTTTCTTCCTGAATAAATATCTAATAATGTGTACTTCCAATAAGCCAATAAACAAATTATCGTGCATAATAAAAATGTCTTGTTTTTCTCGATTCTTACTTTATTTACAGAAGTAAGTAAATAATGACTTATTAAAAAAATTAATATTTACGATTTAAAAACATTTGTTCTTAATGAATTATAGTTACAGAAATTTTTATTGATGAAGAAAAAGCCATTAATAATTTTTTTCTTAGCCAAAGTTTATTTGTTTATTGTAAATTTCCATTAATTTTTTACTAGTTTCTTAAAACACTTTTATGTTTCGTTTTCTTTTATATTGTCACTTAATGTTTTTACTACTTTTTTTTTCTAGAAAATTTCCCTTTCGGGACCATTGTAATAAATAAAAATAAATTTAATGTATCAAGAAATGCTATAACATTTTTCTTATTTTTTGTTTTTTGGTATTTTTGTAGTACATTTCGTTTGGTCATCAACTAAACTCCGAATAAATAATGCAAAACGTTGAAATTAATTGCCATTTATAGTAGAACCTCGCATAACGTAGTGGAACCTCGCATAATCGTAAAATAATGACAAACCTCGTTTCGCATTACGAACGAATTCGGCGATTCCTATATCTGCGCGGAATCTCCGAACTCTGCGATAGAACTTTTTTCTATCTTGTTATTATCGTATTTAATACAAACCTAGCTTACACTAATTTTATTATAGTAATGTTGGGACCTCTTAGTATACAAAAAAGTTCAAATTCAGTATGAACCAGATTTCAAGTTTAAACGACGTGCCGCGCGCTCTTTTCTAAATGTTTATAAGTGTTCTAAAAATGTCGCCGAAGAAAAATCCGAAAGAAAGCAGCTCGAAGAGACTAAAAATGTCATTATTGCAAAGAGCTAATTTAGCACAATGTACTTTTTTCAGCATGGAACGCATTAATGTATTTTACATGAATTTATATGGTAAAAATCGCTTCGTTTAACGAACGTTTCTTTTAACGAGTAAGCCTCAGAACGAACTAATATTTGTACTCTATTTTATAAAGTATAAATTTTTATTATATTAATATTGTCTACACTTAAAACTAAAAGGTGTGACGATATATTATTAACAAATATTGACCAGACCATTATAGAAATCCTTTTTGACCTATAGATAACCAACATTACATTACCATTATCATATTCAAATTGATAGATTTGTGCCTCAACCTTCAACATGAAATCGAATCCCTCATACTGCAATTCATCCTTCAATCGATTCGATGATTACCTAGCTATTTATTAAAAATATGTCAATCGCTCGCACAATAATCATTATCATTATCGAATACGTCACGTTGTGATGCGTCTTGAACAAATAAATTGCCGTCTTTATTATTTTGTACTCACATTTTTTCACTAAATCTAATATTTACATGCATGAGATGGTATACGATCAATAACAATCAACTAAAAGGAAATAAAAAGCATTGCAAGCAGACAAATTGACTTTCAATAATCGTTCTTACTCTTGATGCACTGTCAAATTGTCAAAATAACAACTATCATGATAATCACAGGCCGTAAAATGTTACTTAGCATGTAAATCAAAGAAGAAGCATGTTATTTGAATTATTGATTGGTTTCGATTCATTAGCCTATGTTATGTTCTTTTTAGGAAGGCCGTTAAAAGTAAAATTAATCTCGATACTATAATTAGTATCAGTAAATCACTAAGTACCATGTATAATTCATGTCATTTAGGAAGAAAAACTAATTTAAGCCATAGTTTAAGAAAAATGATAAAAGTTTTATCTTTTTTTTTCATTTAAATATGAGTTTTATTTGTAGTTTGTACTGTTTCTCATTTCATTTATTTCTTCATCCTCAATTAGTTTTGTCTATCCTCAAAAGATTTGAAAACAAAAATCATGAAGATTTAACTAAAAATGCAAAATAAAAATTACAAGAACAAAATTTGTGAATCTCTTATTTCACAGGATGAGGTAAAACTCTCTCTAAGTTTATTGGAAAATTAAAGAAAAGTACTCGGTCTCATCCCTAGCGTAACGTATTATGTGTAACATTTTTAAAATACATGGCAAAAGAAGTCGCGGACAAAAGTAAAATATACTATAAGTATAAACTATAATAAAACAACTAATGAACTAATCATTCTGAAAAACTTCAAATACTTACTTCCAAATTTGTAATAAAAACTTTCTCTCTTTTTATAAGAGATAAATTCACTTTTTCAATTGTAACTTGTTATTAGGATAATGCAGTGTTAGATATTTTATTATATACTCATTTCTGCATGTGTGATGATCATAATTACAGCGTAAACGTGGTGAATAATGCGATGACCTTGACTCTCTAATGGATCTAATAAATGCGTCTACTCCATTGCAGTATACTAGCTAAATCCATTTCAAAGTAAACTACATACGTATAATAAGCACTTATTCACTGCGTAGATTTCCTCGGAAAAATCGTTAATGTCCACACTTTAAGACCAATATTTTACCTTCATGCATATGAAACACACCACGTGCTTTAGGGTCAAATACACCAAAATCATGTTAATTACAGCGATTGTGGTTATGTAGATTTGAAGGGTTGTTACTTCTGAGCTTTAATTATACCTACTACAAACAAAGAAGAAAATTATTTTCTTTGATTTTTTGTAGCCAAATTTACTTAAAATCAAAATTACTCTAATAAACCTGAAAACAATTTTAGATTAAAAAAATGATTAGAAAATTCGTAATGTAAATAATTTTGTTGAATTTATTCTAGCACCCAGTAAAATTGCTTAATTAAGTGGAAAGATATGTTACGTTTTTCATTTAGCTATGCAGAAAGAAAAAACATGAACATAAAATCGACAGACAGAATGATTTGTTCTCGGAAATATGGAAATGTTAAAGAACTATTCTTTGTATTTCTTTTCCTACTTTAGTAGATTGCAATGCATTATTATCTATAAAAAAATAGATAATATAAAACATACAAAATATTCATATTTATTGAAAATCAATAATAAATTGAAGTAGATTTATTAGATTATTCGCTTACATAAATATAATTTAAATTATCAAGATTTATCAACTCAATAAAATTCTCATTAATAATCACTTCCTCATATGTAACTAACAGAGTTATAAATATTAATGGCAATATTTCAATTTGTTTACATTTCACTATATCAAGTATTTTTCAATATACTATGTATGCTATTTACTAAGATAGTTTATCAAATTTAAATCAGATCTTAAAAACCGATAATGCTAAACCACGCGTTGTTGTGGCTCTATTTGTTTAAATTAACTTACATCCCGGTCGTCTTTCTAACAGAAGTTTAATTAAATTCTGAACAAAGTTTCTTTCCCTTAAGCATCCAAGCTGAAAGGGATACCCCCCGACTGCCCGACCTCCAAATCGCAAAGTTACCGTTCGATTTCGTTCAATCTTGATAGGTTGGTGGGCGCCTCTAAGACGGTTCGAATGATTCAGGTGGCACCACCGTAGCACCCATGGTTCCCGAATTATTAACAAAAAACCATAACTTCTAAAGTTACCCTTCAATTTGGTTCAAACTTGCTAGGCAGGTGGGCGCCACCGTAGCACCCATGGTTCAATGATATACCTATGTACTAAGAAGGAATAATAAATAAATCCCATATTGGGTACTCACCCCTTAGTCCTTGGTTGGCCAGTCCTTGAAGATCGAAGGAAGTCGAAGATGCACGAAAACACTACTACCGATTGAAGAATTCGATTTACCACTATAACTTTTTCAAACATCGAAGGTGAAAGGGGGTACCCCCAGACTGCCCGATCTCCAACTCGAGAAGTTACCGTCCTAATTGGTTCAAATTTCTTAGGCAAGTGGCCAGGACCACTGTGCATCTCCCTAAATCCTTTAAGGAAGATATTTCTCAATAACTAAACCATCAGAATATGTGAAAAATTTGTTTAGATTATTTCAAATTTCTAGACTATAATACCCCCCATTGCCCGCTTTTCTTACTGGCAGCTCCAAGTTGATAGCGCGCATTTGATATGGCCGCTCTATTTATTTTTAATACTGTCTAGAAATTGATTCTGATGATAAAATGTTCGATTATGTTATTATCATAGCCATCAATCAAACACAATCTATATTTAACACACAAAAAAAGTAAACGTCTTTATTCCAGTGCTTGAAAAAGAAGCTGCTTGAAAATGAGTGGAAACAATTTGTTGCAAGTTCAAAAATAACAAGAAATATTGAATCAATAGCAAAATACATTAATAACGTAAAATGATGAATGAGAAAACGCGACTTTATTGCTTCATTAATTATTACGAATGATTGATTTTAAATAATTTATTTCAAAACCGCTAATGTGCGAATCGATTAACGTTTTCTAAAGCATATAAAATTAGAATACAAATCAAAATTATAACACAATTTCTAAACTTTATTTAAATACAAGAATAGAAAATAAATATGCTAACATAAGTACTTATCGGATATTTTAAATTATTTTTAACAATCTGAAAATTATAAGCTCAAAACCATTTAATTTAATTGTAGAGCTAACCACCATATGCGCTTTAGAAGAATAAAACAAAATCAGATTCAAGTGTCACGCAATATAAGCTTAAACACTACATTATTTCCTAAACAAATTATGTGCGTTCCATTTTTTCCTTTTTTATGCCAAGAGTCTTATTAATAATACATAGGATACTTGCACTGCTCGAATGTCATGCAGCACACGTAGGGGTGAACGGGGTTGAAGGAATTGCCTTGCATTTGACAAAGGCATTCATGTTATATGCTTGCGTGTCGTGTTTATATTTCATCCGTCAATTATGCATAGACAAAACAAAGCCATGGTGTTAATGTGTTACTCGATTCGATTTTTTCCCTGTATTATTTATGATGAAATGATCCCTCAAAATTTGTTTACTTTTACAGAAGTGGAAGTATTGATGTTTTTGATTCGTCGGATACATCAAGACGCATTATATCCACGTTCAATGAAGGGGATGATAATATAAATGTTGTTGTTAGGTAAATTCCAAACAAACAATTGATAAATTGTTTATAACATTAGAATATTTGTTATTAGAGTTCGGCCATTAAATCCTAAAGAATTACGTGCTAATGATCATTCAGTGGTTCAATTTCCCGGAAATGGACAAATTTTGGTAAATATCAAGGGTATTTGAAAAATTAAACAAATTATTTAATTGTTGGTAATAGTTTGAAGCGGTTGATGATCGAGGACCACGAGGTGAAAAGAAACCTAAAGTATTTTCATACAATGTTGTTTTTGAACCTGCTGCAACTCAAGAAGATGTTTTGCAATTTTCTGGAATTAAGAGACTTATTGAAATGGCAATGGAAGGATTTAGATGTACTGCTTTTTGTTATGGACAAACGGGAAGTGGTAAAACACATACATTAACTGGACCTCCTGGATTGGTAACTATATCTAATCTAGAATAATCTAGAACATTCGAGAATAAGAACAGTCTAGAACATTCTAGAATGAGAACAGTCTAGAATCTTTTAGAATAAAAATCATCTAGAACATTCTAGAATCTTTTAGAATAATTCTTTCTTTTCAGTTTGGGAAAAAGTTTGTACCGTATAGTGATCAACATGGATTAGTATTTAGATCATTCTTATATCTATTTCACTTGATTAAGGCCAAGCCAGAGGCTCATTTTGTATTGAAAGCTAGCTTTATGGAAATCTATAATGAAAAAGTAATAAGCATAGCATTAATAACTTTAACATTAATTATTGATACATTATTGAACGTATTGTAGGTCATTGATTTACTCAACCCTGGTAGTGCCCGAAAGCCACTTGCCGTTCGGTGGAGTAAAAAGGCGCGTGGTTTCTTTGTCGAAAATCTTTTCACGGTTGACTGCGAAGAGTTTGACGATTTGATAGCTGTACTTGAGGAGGGCATGAGGAATCGATCTATTGGTAGTCATAACATGAATGATAATTCAAGGTAATATTCACTTCAATCATAGTTCAATTAGTCTAAAGTATGTTATTATCTTTGTTCTAGTCGAAGTCATACAATTTTAACCGTGTACATTACGTCCGAAGAAGCTGCTGAAAATGGAGTTTTTATCTCACGTTCAGGAAAAATTAATTTCGTCGACTTAGCAGGCAGTGAAATGACAAAAAAGACACAAAGCGAGGGCAAAACACTAGAAGAAGCAAATAATATCAATAAAAGTCTTATGGTCTTAGGTAAGTACTGAAAGAATTGTTATTGCATAATTTTCTAGAATATTTAGTCAAATTCTAGCTCTAAAACTTTTTCTTTGGATTTGCAATTTTGTGGTCAGGATTATGCCTAAACTACGAATCCGATTAATACCAAATTATCACCATTTATTTATAATGAAATGAGCTAATAAGCAGACCAAAATATGCAGATTTCAATTGAAAAACATTTATGTTTAAAACATGAATAGAAGAATAATTGGTATAAAAATTGAAATGTCGTGTTTAATCCTTCATCATTTATGTTTGAACATGAATTTTGGCAAATCCTTAGTTCATCAATAGAATAATTTAATATACTAACAAAATCTCTTAGAAATTTTTATTTGTGATTAACTGTTTTTGAATTAGCGTGACATGTGCAAAAAGATTTTGATAAATTCTACCTGCGCAACTATCATTAATAATTCACAAATGCATTGATTAAATCTCAATGTTAATTATTGGCTATTTAAATGTAGTGATTGTTGTATAAATAGGCATTGACCTTTTCATCCCTGGATTAGGATTGATTAGGAGTTCATTAAAAATGAAGGAGTAGGAGTATTTGAAGGTTGAAATCCCGTCCATAGCGTAAGACGTATTCGGGTAATCACAAAATTCATTTCAGTTGTGTTTTAGGCTATTGCATCGCTTCACTCAGTGATCCCAAGCGTAAAGACAGGCACATCCCTTATCGAGATTCAAAGCTGACAAAGTTGCTTGCTGATTCTCTCGCTGGAAATGGTGTAACATTAATGGTAAGTGTAGGTACTATCGATTCTGATTAATAGTGCAACACTTTATCAAGTTGAGTTGCGAAGGAGTCGATAATTAGAATTTCTAATCAACTGTTTATCTTATAATAAATTCAATGATTTGCTTGTTAAACGTTTTCTGTTTTAAGATTGCATGTATATCACCAGCAAAATACAACTATGCTGAGACCATAAACACATTGCGATATGCAGCGAGAGCTAAACGAATTCGTACTAAACCAGTGGTTTTAATGGTGAGTTTCTCCTAACATTTATAGATTTTAAGTAATACAGTGTTTATTCAGGATCCAAGGGAAGCATTAATTCTAACTTTGAAAAGTCAAGTCAACGCATTGCAAACTGAGAACGAGCATTTACGATCTGCGCTGAATGGAAACAAATTAGGGCTATCAGAGTCATCTACAAGCGGTAAGTGAATTTTACTTAAGTTAAGTCACTTGCGCATGCGTGTATGTCATGACCTCGCTTACTGAGTAAAGACGTCATAGTTGAAACGCAAGTGAGTATAATAATGCCACAATGACCACAGCCTCTGTGGCCCAATGGATAAGGCATCGGCCTCCTAAGCCGAGGATTGTGGGTTCGAGTCCCACCAGAGGTACAGGTGTTCTTTTTGACCAATCATTTTCTTATCATGTTGATGTTATACTGATTAAACTTGCGTGTTTATATTATCAACTGTTTCTTCATGTTACTAAATATTTATATATTTTGTTCATAGATCGTCTTAATTTGTCAGCGCATGATGTTGAACCTGACCAACTATCCAAATTGGAAGCGCCGCAATTAATCGAATTAATTCGCGTTTATGCTCAGCAAAACGAAGTGCTACGCAAGGAAAACGACGATTTGTTCACCTCGCGCGACGCTTTATTGCGCGAGCATGAGGTGGTATCGCATGAAAATGAACGACTGCTTAAAAAGCTGGAAGATGTCAATTCGTAAGTGATAAGAGCTAAATAGAAGAAGCAAACGAACATTACAAGGCACTTGATAGAACAGTCGCCTATAAAACTCGCCTTCGACGGAGTTTTTCGATTTTTAGGCGTTTTCTTTGAGTGCAGATAATAAACATACAAATAACACTTGTTGATTCCAAATACTGATTCTAGGGCTTGCGTTAGGTCACCACTAATTCAATCTGGACCAATTGGAACCCACTTGGGTAAAGGACTGAATAGGGATGATAGTGATGAATCTCCAAATGTATGGACGAATCCAATGGATCAAAAAGTGTGCAGAGTTACCTGGAACTTCTAAAGAGTACTAAAGGTTATGTTTTAGGAGGTGCAAAATGGAATACCTGAATCAATCCGTAAAGAATTGGATAAACGTCGAATAGGAGACAATGTACCAGAAAAACTCAGTGCCCATCGACGACATAATTCATGGGATGGTCGACCTGGTTCAAATAATGCCATTCGTGCAAAGAGTTCTGGTTCAGACGGCGGCAATCATGGATTTCAGAATAATGAGTGAGTTTTACATGTTTGATACCTTTGAAGTGACTTAAACGAGACAGACTCTCACCAGAAACTGTTACAACAGATTTACAGGACAATCATACTACACCATTCAGTAACCAACAATAACTTTTGTCTTTGTTGGCTATTGAACACACTATTCATTACATGCTAACAGCCATTTTGTTTGAATTTGCAAGCTACTCCTCGTTGCATATGAGTATTTCCATAAATTTAGTTTTGCATCAATGTGTGTTGTGCGTGTCTTGCAAATGGCATCTTGTTATCATCAGTGCAAGGAAGAACTTAAGTATTTGCTCAAATTAATTTGGATTAACAAAATTTCGTGTTATGGAAATATCTATATGCAAATTTACAGGGCAATTTAATCTAGCACTAAACCAATAATTAAAGCAGCACCACAGTGAATTGGGGACAGCAGAATGGAGGCGTTAAGATGCCGCATAACAAATCAATCGTAAATTCAAATACGGATGAATCAAATCCACGATTCTCGATGGGCAATCGTGACATGTTCGGTAGTTCAATCAGCATCGATCAGGATGACGATGACATCTTTACAAGAGCCTAAAACGTGAATAATTTTTTAATGTGTTCGCTAAGATAACATGAACATATTAAGTATTTTTAGACATTTGGCATGCCTTGCATTTAATCAAATAAGTACTTATGATAAGATATGCTATAAATATGTTGTGAATTAATATGGAAACATTTTTGAGTGTAAATTAAAGAAATAATTTCAATGTAGATTTTCTAACAAAACCATTCACAAATTGATGTCCTCAATGTTTGGTTGGCGCTGCTTATATATTTTTTCTTATCATACGCTAGTGTGTTATTTATTAGAAGTGGTTTGAAAAGTATTTGAACGTAATTAGTACCTTATCATAATAAATTAAAAATAGGAAATGCGTCCCTCATCATACGGGTATGCAAAGGTGTTTAAGAATTAAAATATTTTAACGATATGATAATACTCATTAAAACGTCAAACGAATACCACATTGTTAAAGCCAATTTATTATTGCTTATGATATTTTCCACTTTTGCATTTGAATAGATTATCATAAAATAGTTTGTTTTATTCTGAACCTATGAAAAAAGAGGCAAATTGGAAGCTGAGTTCCAAAATAACTGTTAGGTCATAGCTAATTATACCACTGCACTGGGAAAAAATGTTCACTTTCTTATTCTCTCAAGTTATAATTAGAATTTAAATATTTTTAGATTTTTCTTTGATGCGGGAAATTATCTAAGATTACCAAAGCAGACCCATATAAAAATAATTACTTGTGAATGATTGGAATCCTACCAAATAAGATTAATGTTCTTTTCTAAATTCAAATATTTTCCAATGTTCAAATTGATTGTAATTGCATTAGTTTTAGTTGCATTTCTATACAATGGCGGCGCTCGCATCACTGTCAAGAAAGCACGTTTGAAGTTTGATGTTGCAACACGTTAGTCAATTCAGCCTCACATTCATAACATTACTAAAATTCAACGTTTGTATGCATCACAAAATAAAACACCTGAGATTAAAATAAACGGGCATTAAATCATTGTTCATTCAATGTAAAACAGTGCGCGACTCCATTTGAAATAGCATAACTAATAAATTCGTATTGCCGTACGTCGACATACAAATGCAGGCGCATAACGGGTTAGTATACATATACTCACATTACCTTGTTTGTAGCCAGTTTGCCTGCCTTGGATGAATAATCCGATCGCACACCAATTGCATTCCCCGTTTTTCGCTCACGCAACGACACCTATTAGACCGATGGAACGCGAGACTCGCGATCGTGTCGTGTTCGTCGGTAGTAAGTCTACCCGGCGAGCGTTGCAAAGAAGCAAGGAAAATATTAGGCGGTGCGTGTGCAAGACGTGCGGACTGTAAGGCTAACAAAAATCCAAAACGCATTCTTTCGCGAGGGTGGTGGCAACGTAGTTTTTAAACTGTTGTTTTGTGTGTCCGATGTCTAGTGCTGAAGCCCTAGATAGCTCCGTCGATCCCCCATATAAGAAGCGGAAGCTCGACTCGTCGTCGTTAGCAGCATCGTCATCCAGCGTAATGGCGAACAATGGTGCTGGCGCCTCGAAAGGGGCTAACGATATTGATGAGGGATTGTATTCGAGGCAATTATACGTACTTGGACATGACGCGATGCGCCGTATGGCCTCTAGCGACGTGCTCGTCTCCGTGCTGGGCGGTCTCGGCGTGGAAGTCGCGAAAAACGTCATTCTCGGCGGCGTCAAGTCTGTCACATTGCATGACGAAGGCAAATGTACGCTGACTGACCTTTCATCGCAGTTCTACCTGAAGGAGGATGACATTGGCAAGAATCGTGCCGAGGCATGTCTGAAAAAACTCTCAGAATTAAATACCTATGTCCCGACCAAGGCGTACACCGGCGCGTTAACCGAGGAAGTCCTCAAGAACTACAGTGTGGTCGTTCTTACTGGAACGCCACTAGCTGAGCAACTACGCATTGCTGAAATCACGCATGCGAATAACATCGCTTTAATTATTGCCGACACACGTGGCTTGTTCGCTCAAGTCTTTTGCGATTTTGGTCCATCGTTCACCGTCGTTGACACCAATGGAGAACCCACCGTGTCAGCAATGGTTGCTGATATCACGAACGATAAGGAGTCGGTCGTCACATGCATCGACGACACCAGACACGGCATGGAGGATGGCGATTACGTTACGTTCTCTGAGGTCACCGGCATGACGGAACTAAACAACCATAAGCCCATTAAAATCAAGGTGTTGGGACCATATACCTTCAGTATTGGCGATACAACTACCTTTGGCAAATACGAACGTGGAGGTATTGCTCAACAAGTTAAAATGCCCAAAGTGATTGCCTTTAAGCCATTGGCCGAATCGCTCAAAGATCCCGAGTTCCTTGTTACTGATTTTGCCAAATTTGACCATCCCAAGCAGTTGCACATTGCTTTCAATACATTGCACAAGTATGAGGAGAAACACAAGAGGTGCCCAAAGCCATGGAGTCCCGCAGACGCGGCTGATTTCATGACCATGGCCAAGTCGATCACAGTTGACGGCGGCAATGATACCGAACTTAACAGTCAGCTGCTGGAGACATTCGCGAAAATTTCTGCCGGCAGTCTAAATCCAATGAACGCAACTGTTGGTGGAATTGTTGCTCAAGAAGTTATGAAAGCCTGTTCTGGAAAGTTCCATCCAATCTATCAATGGTTATACTTTGATGCCATTGAATGCTTGCCGGAAAACAAAGAGGAGATTACCGAAGAAAGTGCGGCACCGATTAATTCACGTTATGATGCGCAAATTGCGGTGTTTGGACAAGAATTTCAGAAAACTTTGGGTATGTGTTCATTCAGCATTATAATTTATTGTATTACAATTGTCCTGTTGCAGGTGCGCTGAAATATTTTGTTGTTGGTGCTGGCGCTATTGGTTGTGAACTGCTAAAGAACTTTGCGATGATGGGGATTGCCGGCGATGGTGGTCAACTCACCGTAACCGATATGGATTTAATTGAAAAGTCCAATTTGAATCGACAGTTTCTGTTCCGCCCACACGATGTACAACGTGCCAAATCTGTAACTGCTGCAAAGGTTCGTATATTATACGTAATTCTCTAAAATTAAACGAGTACCTATTGATTACTTGCTGACTCATTTAATTAATAGTACTCGCGTAAGTTGTTCTAAGAAGGCAATTATATGAACTTGTTTGTTGCGTTTGCAGGTTATAAAGTCAATGAATCCATCGATCAATATAGTTGCACATGAAAATCGTGTAGGCAGCGAAACTGAGAGCATTTACGATGATACATTCTTCGAAGCTTTGGATGGCGTCGCCAATGCATTGGACAATGTCGACGCTCGTATTTACATGGACCGCAGATGTGTCTATTATCGCAAACCGCTCTTGGAGTCCGGCACATTAGGTACTAAAGGAAATACCCAAGTTGTGGTGCCTCATCTCACCGAATCATACAGCTCATCGCAAGACCCACCAGAAAAGAGCATACCGATCTGCACGTTGAAGAACTTCCCGAATGCTATTGAACACACCTTGCAATGGGCGCGAGATAATTTCGAAGGTCTCTTCAAACATTCCGCGGAGAATGCATCTCTCTACTTATCCGATCCGGACTTTATCGATCGCACGATCAAGTTACCCGGTGTACAGCCCATTGAGATCTTGGACTCTGTAAAAGCCGCTCTGCTGGATGATCGCCCAATGGATATTCAGGAATGCATCGCATGGGCTAGATTGCATTGGGAGGAGCAGTACGCAAATCAAATCAAACAACTGCTGTTCAATTTCCCACCTGATCAATTGACTTCTACTGGTCAGTTGTTCTGGAGCGGACCGAAACGTTGCCCCCAACCATTAACCTTCAGCACCGACGATCCACTTCATGTTGATTACATTTTCACGGCTGCGAATTTAAAGGCGGAAGTTTATGGAATACCACAAGTTAGAGATCGTGATGAAATTATCAGATTGATTGGAAATGTTGAGGTAACTTTTGTGTTGAATTGCTTTTGCTATTTTATAGTGGATTTATTTTGAATAGGTACCAGAATTCGTTCCCAAATCAGGAGTGAAGATTGCTGTTACCGATTCCCAAATGGCAGTTACTAATGGTTCCAATGTTGACTTGGATCGCGTGAGCATATTGGTGGAAGCCCTACCGAAAATGGCAGAACTTAAAGGACTAAAACTTACGCCGCTAGAGTTTGAAAAGGACGACGATACAAATCTACATATTGATTTCATTGTCGCCGCGTCGAATTTGCGTGCGGCAAACTACAAAATCCCACAGGCAGATCGCCATAAATCGAAACTGATTGCTGGCAAGATTATACCTGCTATTGCGACAACCACATCCGTCGTTGCTGGCCTTGTTGGTCTGGAATTATATAAGCTGGCGCGTGGCAATCATAAGCTGGAAATCTACAAGAATGGCTTCGTTAATCTCGCTCTGCCATTCTTTGGCTTTTCGGAGCCGATTTCTGCACCAAAATTGGAATATTGCGGAAATGAATGGACTCTTTGGGATCGCTTTGAAATTCAGGGCGAGATGACGCTCCAAGAGTTTCTTGACTACTTTAAAGAGAAGCACGGCTTGGAGATTACAATGCTGTCGCAAGGAGTTTGCATGCTATACTCCTTCTTCATGGCGAAGGCAAAGGCGCAGGAGCGACTCGCGTTACCCATGTCAGAGGTGGTCAAACGCGTCTCGAAGAAGCGCATCGAACCGCACGTACGCGCTCTCGTCTTTGAGTTGTGCTGCAATGATTCCGATGGCAATGACGTAGAGGTGCCGTACGTTAAATATAATTTTCCCTAGAACTGAACCCTCTCGCCCTTGCTATCACCAACAATAAGCAACGCGCTGCCGCCACACCTAAGAATGTCGCTTTCGTTGGGCGACTCGCGCTGTGTTGGAATGGTCGGTGTGTGCATTGTGTACATGTTTTGTATGTGCTTGCGACTTCTGCGCGTGCATGTTTGAAATAACTAAAACTTTAAATTGTATCATTGCGGTTTTGCCAGCATTATAATAATTCTTGGGAGTTAACCAACAATCGACGTTTTGTATGAACTAAATTGGAAATGAAGTATAAGATGAATTAATAAAATGTGATCATATTGAAACAGCAAACGCAAACTATAATATTTATCTAAACATATTCAAAAAAGTTTAATTTTTATAATAAAATACTTATATTAATAATGCGTTGAGAGAGACGAATGTGCGATGGGCTGGATAAAGTAATAGGATTTTCGTATATAAACTATTTTGCAATACGCATCAAGCAGTAACAGTGGTCAAGTAAGCGTATTTGTTCTTGCGTCGCTGAACAATGTTGAACAATACTGTAAACACGTACTACTCGTTCGTATTAATTAATAGTTTCAATTTCTATGTAACTATACGCATAATCTGTTGTTGAGCGCGCAATGGAAGTGGGAGCGAACGAATAGCAATCTGCTAAGTTATAAGAATACTGTGTTGCTATTAGTAAGATGATTTTTACATAACGATGGCGATTAAAAAGCTGATTTTTATAATTTAGTTCCAATTTAGGGTGGTTAGGATAGTGTTTATTTTCATATCGCGTATTTTCACGTGTGAATTCAAGAAATACAGAATAAAGATGATCAATAAGTTTATACCTGTAATTTCCTGAAAAGCTAATTAACATGGCTGAAAATGTATGAATGAGTTGAAATAAAGTTCGATATGGGCTATTTGATAAGTAAATTAATTGCTCTGAAATATTTGCCGTTGGCATTTTCAATTTCTATATTTTGCAGTGAGTTGAAAGCCCCGGTGCAGTTGGCAACAGTGCGTATTTCTAGAATTTGACACTAGGTTATGGCACTGATGGCAGTCACGTTTTAACTGAACTTTTCCGCACGAGTTGCCGGTTCTCCTAAAGTAAACTTACATATTACAAGCTCGAATAAACAATGAGTGGAATTTTTAAGGCAGTTTCGCGTTTAGGAAGGCTCAGGTCTCTTCTGCAGCCAGTTAAATATGCAGTTAACAATGCGAACATCACACAGCAGCGGCAAATAGCAAGGAATTTGTGGCACATGTGTAATGCTCGCGATACTTATAATAAAAATAGTGACCATTCACAATTATGCAGTTGCGGCTGTGGTAGCAAGGCTGCTGTTCACACGAAGGGAGAGCGTGAGTTAGTGGAATTCTTAACGGAGGAAATTCTTGCCGAACGTAAGGCTCAAAAACAGAAAACATTGCCGGCTGAGGTAGATGGCTTTGAAGTAAAACTCAATGGCGCTGAAGTTACATTAACCAAAACTACCGACAAAGAAACGTGAGTTAATTTTATCTCAAGTGTTGTATTAGAAACCTAATGTTTTGTTTTTTAGCATTAAAATTCGTTTTAATGTGAACCACACAGTTGACACTGATCATGAAGCTGAAGTGAGTCCCAACATGGACAAGGCTGATATTGGCGAGTTAAAGTCAAAGCCAGCATTCAAAATTGATCTTCATAGAGATGATACCACTATTAGCTTACTGTGCTCATTCATTGGACCCAATGAACAAGATGAGACTTATAATGATATCTATGGCATTGATGAAATCAGCATTTACAATGGTGATTGGAACGAGAATGTTTATGCTGTTTCTGGTGAAGTGGTAGACACATATCTCTATGATTTGTTGATGAATTACTTGGAAGAGAAGGGAATTGGCAATGAGTTTGTGGAGAAGTTGAGTCAGTACAGCACATCGTATGAGCACTCTGCATACATTGGTCTCCTGGAGGGACTTTCCAAGTTTGCATCAGGCAAATAGATTAAAAATAACTTTAATGTCTCTTTGTATAAATGTTATAAGTATTGTGTCATCTCAAGACTTTACTCTGTATTAAGGTGACATGTATTCCCAAACAGTGGCAGTAATGATTCCAGAACTAATTAACAGCAACAGGAATTAAGTATCACTGATCTGTATTTGCATTAAGTGTTGCTGCTCCTTTATAAATTTTGAAATATAAAATGCAACAGATATTTGCTTGTACTTGTGTTGTGATGTCAGTGTCATTATAATTGCATGAACACCAGGTGCAATTAGATCAATATCCCATCAGGTGATAACTAGGCTATGAGGGCTGTTTATTTGGTGGTTTCCTTTCCTCCTCTGTGCCCAGCAAGTCTTTTTCAACTTCCAATAAATCTATATTATGGCTTTTCATGGCTCTCTGAAAATAATCTTATTCGGCTTCACATAAACTGGCAAGATAAAGTTCTTACTCGGACACATTCTTGATAGACTTTTAATAGGGGCGCACACATTTTATCATTTGTATCACCTTTTAGAAAATGTTCTGAAAACCATAAATTGAAACACGCGTCATATTGCTTCTTTAATTCAGTACAGTCAGCACCAACACTATCCATTTTAACAGACCAATTTGTAAAGCTAGACAAGTTTTTATTTGATTACGATGATTGTATTATTTGTCACGAAGCGCCAGTAGCACAATTGGAGTATCAGTAGCCCAATGCAAATAAGGAATATCTGTCTGACCCGATGGTGTATTCGGTCCGTATAACCTGTAATTTTGAACGTCTAAATAAGTATAAATCAATGGATGGCGCTGTCATCGAATACGTACCATTAGTAATTTTTGAATTATTAATATTACGACACTAAATAATAAATTTATTTGTTTTTGGAAATAATCATTTATTTAATAATAAAAACGTACCGAGTAGTTAGGCTTAAATTTAAACATGTTGAAGTTGTTTAAAAGTTATCAATATGCTCCATATTGATATACGATTTCATGGTACATGTCTCTTATTTGGAAAACAAAATTGGCGTCGATGGGCTCGTTAAGTGAATCGGTGGCAAATCCGTCGAAGTCTCTATTCCAAATAACTTCTGGATTAGTGTCCTCCAGTAATCTCTTCATCGTAGCCAACCTGTTGGTATCATCTTGCGTTTCCTCAACGGGATCAGTTGTTGCATTGTAGATGCAAATAACTTGGTGATCCTGGACGTCACTGGCTGGCTGTATCCATTCCTTGCATCCGCTGCTACTGTTTTTGCATGGAAACCAGGATTTCCAATACAACTCCTCGGTTTTGCGAGCACGAAACATCTTTGTTAATGATACGCGGCACATAGGACAATGCTTTACTCTCCATAAACAATTGAAGCACGCTTTGTGCCCGTTTCTGCAACCAAATATTGGGGGTTCCATGTATTGAAAACAAACCATACATTCGAACTCCTCCACCTGGGCCAACTTTTTCTGGAGCTCATCACTTTGCATATCAGCCATTTTTGAAATATTAGGTAATGCAAAGAATGAGAATAATGTGTTAAGTGCTCGATTTATATCCCACCAAGCGACGCCTAATTTTATTTAGTTTGGTTGAATAACTAGAATTTATAATATTAATTACTATAATATACCGACATTATGAAAATTATAATTTTAACGTGCCGGCCATCTACAATGCGTTTTCAACGTTCTTGGTTTAAAACATTTTAAAATATATCCATCATCCATCATTATGTTTATATATCCATCATATATAAACATAACTTTGTCGAAATTTTTTACATACAAAGCTTGTGAATTGCACCTACAATTAATATGCAGCAATGATTAAGGAGAGAATTGCAATGCAGGAACATCTATGGTCTCAATATCTATGTTTCTATAGATAATATATCTATGACTTTTTGACTTACAAACTTAAATGGTTCGCAAACTGGGCTCTGCAGCTATCGCCTGATGTCGCCTATATCGGGCGAGACACGTGCGGACCTTTTATTATATACCAACTTCTAAAACCCTAGAAGGATTTGGTTTTGATACCCCTGACTTGGTGACGTGGACAGTAGGGAACCGTAATCGTCGGAAATATATTCCTGCCAGGCCGGAAAGGCAGCCACCTCAAGACTGGGCCAGGGGTAAGGCATACTAGTACAAACATGGCGGATCAAAAAAATGGTGGCTTTAGTTTGGGGTGTCCTCCTCAGAGGGCAATTACAGACAATATTAATAAGCAATGCTTCGAACACAACAGCACCGCAAATGACTATGGCGGCTAATCGTATTACCCATAATGCCTCAGCTGTCACAACTGTTTGCAACGGTTTGTGTTAGTTTGCAATTGTTGAAATGAATTGAGATGTGTTTAAACAGTGTTTAAATCTACTAGTCAATTATGTACGTTATTCTTGATACTCGTGTGAGTTTTATTTGTGCCTAAGCCAGTTTCAATTAGCTAAATAAAAGGGATTTTGCTTTAATGAGTTTGCAAAGATTAATATGGCGTCTTGGGGTTTCAATCGTACACGTATTGTATTTGTACCTACTAGAAAACTAGTCAGATAAGAACAATTATAAGTCAGACAATGATAGAACACAATTAGTTCACAATTAGAGCACATTTTGAAATGAGGTTAATATTTACTGAGCATCAGAAGTGAACATTGCAAAGCATTGACTAAATTGTAAAGTCGTGAATAAAACATCTTACAAGTATTGCTATTTCTTTTGTACTCTACAGTTCAATACTAACGTGTCTCTTATTTGATTTGGACATAACTGTGGGAGTGGCATGGATCTAATCCAGAGTTTAGCAGGGTTTAACCTTTCTAATCAACGGGCCAATTTAAATTTAAAATTAGCGGGCCGCACATAAAGTAACACTTGTTAATAATTTACAAAACTTTATTTTTAATAAGCATTAGAATAAAAGAATGTACTTGAAATTCAATTTTAGAAATGGCCGCGGGTTGTTCATTCCTGATCTAATCATTTGGAAGTAAATTCGTAGCTATGAATATAGTGTTTAAAATATAACATCAAAAGATAAGGGTGAAGTCCTTACATTTAAGAATATAATGTACGTCTAAATCAAATCGAACAATGGCCGTTTGAAGAGGGACTAATGATAGTTCGCTGCTAAACGTAATTTAATTGATTATACCAGTTTAAAATTATAATTGATAATTGATAAGATGTGTCATCTATTTCCTATGCTAGTAACATAACAATGATATTTAAATATAACAATAACATTTCGTGCATACTGGGCATTAAGAAATTTAATGCAGTATGTTACATTTTCAAATAATTTCAATTTTACATGATTTTTTGACTATAAATTTAACGAATTCAGTAATCCAAAATCATCTACTTCACTAGTAGCATCGCACCTAACAACAACAACAACAACAACAACAACAAAATATCAAGTTATTAGATCCAGCAGAACAGGAAAATATCATCAAAATGAAATTCAGCTTGGTGTTACTTGCCCTTTTCGTCGTGATTGCTCTTGTGGTATGTAAAACAATAAAACCATAAGTACTTAATTAAGTACTTAATTATGTTATACCAATTTATTATGCTTATTTTTAGAATGGTTATTCAGTTCCAAGTGAGGACAAATATGTTG
The DNA here is from genome assembly GCA_963978815.1 of Aleochara curtula. Classification (NCBI taxonomy): domain Eukaryota; kingdom Metazoa; phylum Arthropoda; class Insecta; order Coleoptera; family Staphylinidae; genus Aleochara; species Aleochara curtula. The sequence continues at coordinate 5,845,093 of OZ022216.1, forward strand.
CATCCTGTAATAAGATGAAAGATTCTCACGAAAAGAAGGAAATTGTGAAGAGAAGTGCTGCTGCCGATGATGAAGATGATAACGAACAGGTTGCCGAATTAGAGATGGAACAAGATAAGAAGAAATACATTGTGAAAAGAGGTGCAGAAAATGAATCTGGAGATAATGAAGAACAGGAAAAGGGAAAAGGAAAAGGCAAGGGTAAAGGCAAAGGCAAAGGAGGAAAGGGTAAGGATAAAGGTGGAAAGGGCAAGGGCAAGGGCAAAGGCAAAAAGGATGACCAAGAAGAATAGACTGCTTTGTAATAATCATTATAAGTGTTAAAAATAATGAATGTATAATTAAAATAAATATTGTGTTAAATACACACAAAACAATAATCACATGATGAAAAATGATTTCAGAGTGCAAGTTTAACACACGTGACAAATTAGTCACTTTAAATTGATAAACATTTATCTAATATGCATTTCCTCTGTTGATTAATGGGACATTTATGAAACTCATTTTTTGCAGGAATGCAAGTGGAATTGCAGTAAATTCAGAAAGAATATGACATATAAAAAATTATGCGTCCATTAGAAGCTAACATCAAATTTCGTTTTAAAAATAATAAAAAAACATCATTTTCTAGACTAGAATATTCCAAAAAAAACGAGGCGTAAATGAAAAATTAATAATTGCACTGGCAAACTAATAACAATTTTTCAAAACAATTTATTAATGGTTAAGTACAATATAAACATCGTTTTTATTATTAATTTTATGTCTTTACTTATTATAAAGTATTCTACTTCATTATTTTCGTGTGAAATAAATCTTAACATGACTTAAAAACTATTATTTATTATTCATATTTGAGTTCATTTTGAACAAAACAATTAGAATTCTTAGCACTATAAGAACCATAATTATTTTACTTAAATATGTAATAAATCATTACTAATATTTCTGGTTTCGTTGATGGTTCTGTGGAATACGTTTGAACATTTTCTAATTTCTCTTCATCTATGCATTGAATACCGTAAACTCCCACATCATAATCGTCATTACTCTTAAGTAATTTAATATATGTCCAAGTTTTGTTGAATAAACAAAATCGTTGTATGTAGTTTGTTTGTTGTATGTAGTAACGGACCTAACAATACGCCAATTGGAACTGAGAAGAAGCTATGTTGTTGAAAGGTTTTTGTTCATTTTGTCATTAAATTAATCACTTTGAATGAATAACAATTGATTACATTAATCTAACATATGCTTTCTTTGTAACGAATATAAGAAGTCATCATAAAAATGTTGATTTTAAATTCATCTATGATGAAGCACTGAAACCTTTGTCATAGTCGCAAATAAAATTTCTTAGAAGATTTTCTTCTTCTTATTCCTGCCGCACCGCAGCTTGCAGATAGGACTTACGGCCTGTTTTTCATCTAGACTTGGCTGAGGACTCTGAGTATACAGGTACACTTAGGTTTGCGAGCTTGGCCTAAGGCGAAGAAGCCTCCTTAACGATAGTCAACGTTCTCAGTATCAGCACCGGAGCGAGTAGAAGTCTTAGAAAGTGGGATTTGAATCCTGGTCTCTTTTGGGTGTCGGGAAAAGTCTAGATACACCCAGTATTTTATATACGTCGACAACCAGATTCGAAAACAATTATTATGTTTATTTCATTTAAAATGAATATCAGAAGTAATTTTGTAAAATTCTAAACATGTAATTATATTTCAAAATTTAACACGATGGAATGGTGGAACAAATTCTGAGGAGCGTGTTATCCTTACACTACACCTTGACATAGTATACGGACACCCTTAGATATCGGCTGTAAGGATAACGAGTAAGGCTCGGAACGAATTAGATTCGTTATGTGAGGTTCCACTGTATTTGAATTATTTGAAAGTCATACCTAGATGATTAGTAACAGAATAATGGTTTTTAATAATAACAATAACATTTCGTGCATATTAAGCATAGAAAATTTTATTGGAGTATAGTGTTACATTTAGTGAAATAATTTCAATTTTACATGATTTTTCGACTATAAATAAGCGAATTCAGCAATTCAAAAGCATCTACTTCAGTAGCAGTATCTCAACTGACAACAACAACAACAACAAAATATCTACGTATTTCATCAATCCGTCGAGAAAATATTAGATCAAAATGAAATTCAGTTTGGTTTTACTTGCCCTTTTCGCCGTGATTGCTTTTGTGGTATGTAACAGATTAAAAGTATTATTTAATTAACGAAATTATATCAATTTATTATGTTTATTGTTAGAATGGATATTCAATTCCAAAGGAGGATAAAACTGTTGCTGCCTGTAATAAGAAGAAAGATTCTCACGAAAACAAGGAAATTGTAAAGAGAAGTGCTGCTGCTGCTGAGGATGACGATGATAACGAACAAGTTGCCGAATTAGAGAAGCAGGACGAGAAGAAGAAACACATTGTGGAAAGAAGTGCTGAAGATGAATCTGAAGATAATGAAGAAAAGGGCAAGGGAAAGGGTAAAGGCAAGGGTAAAGGCAAAGGCAAAGGCAAGGGCGGAAAAGGTAAAGGTAAGGGTGGAAAAGGCAAGGGTAAAAAGGATGAAGAAAAGCAAGAAGAATCACCTGCTCTGTAATTACAATTTTAGAAAACGTTCAAAATTAATAAATGTGTAATTGAAATAAATATTGTTTCTACCATAAACCGAAATGATTTATTATTGCTTAACACACAATTGTTTATTGTTATTGACATTGACTTCTCACTTCTCTCGACCGGACATTATGGCGAAACGAAATATCAACTTTTTCAAGTTTTTTATCGGGGAATTGGTAAAGGATTAGCTGAATTTTATGAATCTTTCGCTCCTAAGTCAAACAAATTTCAAGTCGAAGTTGGTAGCAAAACTGTGTCTCGAGTTTGAAATTCATTATCTCAAGACTGGGAAAAACTTATAGAAAACTAATTATACCAATGGAAAGGGTGTCTAAAACAGAATAATAATATGCAAAACTTAGTACATTTAGATAAATAATTATAGTCGTAAATTCCATTTAAAACATGGCTAATTTTGCGTGAGCAAAAAAACTTTGAATAGAGTTTTAGTAGGTAATGTGTTCCAAAGGTTGCTGCCCTAAGATTTATACCATTAGATAGATATTGTTCTAAGTTTTCTGATGTACTAGGTCTATATTTGCCCAACCATGCCCATGGATTTGAAGATGAAAATTTTATCAAATTTCGTGATTTTTGAAGCAGGCTTTTTTTCGATGCATTTTCGACACGCACTTTGTCGTTTTAGCCTCTGTATCTCAAGAAATTAAACAATTTTTGAAATCAATAAAATTGTATTGCAAAATAAATGGGACCCGTTATACAATGGCTCGAACACAATGCTGGTCCGCATATGTTCGGTCCGTTATACGTAGAAAACGTCTGGCAAGGCATTTAAAGAGACATTTAAATCGTCCGAGTTCTACTACACAATTCAAATTTTGGGAAATACCAACTTTATGGTAGTTATTATTGCACTCTATACCGAATTTGAGATCTTGGCAAAATATATTTTTATTTTGCTCCATTTTTATTTTTGTCGGCTTGGCGGTTCCTTTGACGTGCGCAAAGGGCCTATACATCTTAAAACAAGGTATTTACAACACCTTGTACTAAACAATAAATGTTTATCACTAATTACAAATTATCGTTCAATATTGACATTTCTGCTTCAAATTGAGAAACAGCGTTCCGTTTTTTGAGTAAAATGACAATCACAATAGAAACAAAAAATACTATAATAACAAATTGACATATAAACATTATAGTTAATTTGTTTAAAATATAGATCAAATCATAATCGATTTGTTTATCAGTTTCCTTATTAATCGTGATTTGTTTATCATCTACATTAACCGTTGTTCTGCTATTTGAAATTTTATTTGTTTCTGTAGAATATTTTTGTATGATATCAAATTTTTCTGCATCCGTACATTGAATTCCATGCATTCCAAAGTCGTGATCTTCAGTGCCACGAAGTAACTCAACTTTCTTATTATGAAGCAACTCCATAATATTTAACAGTTTGGTGCAACTTAGTTGATTTTTGTCTAAATTAATTTCTAATGTACGCTTATGTCTTAAAATTGTTTTTACAATAAATTCATTTATCTTGTTTTTACTTAAATCTAAATAAGATAAAGATGGTGTATTTATAAAAATTAAAGTGTCTATCTCAATTAATTGATTCCCATTTATATATAATTTATTCAAACTCCATAATCCATTAAATGCGGCAACATTTAAAGAAATTAATTTATTCATTGATAAGTCTAATATATCTAATTGTCTAAAATTTAAAAAAGAATTTGGCATTATTCTTTCTATCATATTGTGTGATAAATAAAACCCTCGTAGTGTAGTCACATTCAAAAGTGATTTCTTATCAAGTATTGAAATTTCATTATGGCTAACATTTAAATACGAAATGTATGATTTAGCGAATAGTTCAGACATTGATTTTATATTACAATTATTGAGTAGCACAGTGCTGACGTATGAATTTATCAATATTGGATTTTGCAACGTTAGGCTTGGATTATGCTCTAAATTTAGAATTTTTAACGTGACTCCCTCAAACAGATTATTTGGTATTTTCGTTATTTTGTTATAACCAAGATTAATGTTACGTATTTCAGTCAAACCAATGAAACTATGTTCTTCAATTTCTGATATTAAATTATGAGATATATCTAAATCTTTTAGTTCATTCAAAGGTTTAAACAAATTTTTGTTTATTATTGATATATTATTAAAAGATAAATTCACGATAATTGTGTAACTACTTATGTACTTGAAAGTGTCGTCTTCAATTTTTTCAATAAAACAATTTGACATATATAAATTGTCTACTCTCGTAACACATTTGAATGCGTAACTACTTATTGTGTATAAGTTATTTTCATTCAAAACCATATCAGTGCAATTTTTATCATATAATAGTAATTCACAACATATTTTTATGTTACCCACTTTTCTTGAAGCAACTGTTACTCCATACTCCTGCTCTATGTTTTCGGATAAATTATAATTATTACAGTTACCATATTCTAGATTACAATAACAAATAACATCAGTAACCAATAAACTTTCCATAATAAGTATTATTATAATGTGTTTATTCATTTTGAATTTTCCTCTGCTACAAAAGTGTTTAAAGAATCAGTCTTCTCTTTTAAGCTACTTATTTTCTCATTAACATACCTGTTAATAGGGCACAAAGTCAAACTATATTTTGCTATGCAATGTCAATACGAAAGTATACAACTTACTTTCGTATCATGAGCAACACTTGATGTACAAATTGCAACTAAAGACAAGTTTTCAGTGGAACTAATTACAAGCTATTCATTTTACATTGATAAATATTTATCTAATATGAATTTCCTGTTTAATATTTGTTTCCCAGAGCCCGACTTACAGATAATAGACTGATGACACAGTAGCATAATTGCGTTTTATAATTTGTATGTAAAATTTGCATTGTGTGCAAATTTTATGTTTCATTAAATGCCTTACCAGGCATTTTCTAAGACAAGCACTTTGTTTAACTTCTTAGTACTAAAAATGCATAATTTATTTAATCATAAAAAATATAATACGAATTTTGAAAATCGGTTGGTTAAAAGTTGAGATACGGAGACTAAAACGACAAAGTGCTTGTCGAAAATGCATCGATACCTGCTTCAAAAATCACGAAATTTGTTAGAATGGGCATGGTTGGGCAAATATAGACCTAGTACATCAGAAAATTTAGAACAATATCTATCAAATGGTATAAACCTCATCGCAGCACTCTTTGGCACACATTACTAAAACTCGATTCAAAGTTTCTTCGCTCTCGCAAAATTACCCATTTTTTAAACGGAAATTACGACCATAATTATTTATCTAAATGTACTAAAGTTTACATACAATTGGTCTACTTTAATTAGACAATTAAATACATGCTTAATTTACCATGGTCAACCCCTAAAGTATATTATAATTATATTCTATAATTATAATTTCTGATAACAAAAAATATGAGTATAAATAGCCAGAAGAATATTCAACTCGTCATATTGTGAGCACCTATTCGTTACCAGCTAGACATCTCAAAGCTTTATTTTGAAAACCGAAAATGACCGGTATCAAAATCGTGAAATTGACAGTTAGCGAAGAAATGCAGAAGAAGTTGGATCAACTTGAGCAATTTGAATGTGTTATATGTTATCAGTACATGCATCCGCCAATCTACGGATGCGTAAACAACCACCAAATGTGCTTTGACTGTTTGTGGCGGTTGGAATATTGTCCAATGTGCCGGTTACGATTAACAGAGGTGAGGCGAGCGCGTGATATCGAAAAATTGCACGCAAACTTTTCGTTTCCGTGCAGATTTAGTGAGCGTGGATGCAAAAAATGGATTGCTAGTAATAAAGTCAACAAGCATCGTATGAAGTGCGTTTACAAGCCGCTAGAAAAATTTCTGACCCAGGAGGAAGAGGATGATGACATGAACAAGAATTTCCTTAGACTGGATTTTCTGAGAAACTCCGTATATACGTGGTATAAGGAGGAGGAAGAATATGATGATGAAGAAGATCCATGGGCCGCGGAACAAAGGAGACTTTTTTCGGAGATGATAAGAGAACAAGTGCAACAAGCGTTAATATTGTAATGAAAGCAGAATTTCTCATACGCGAAGAATTTGTAGTGTATAAATGTTATTAATGCTAGCTATTTGTGTATATGTGTAAGATATATATAGTAACCTCACATAACGAATCTAATTCGGTCCGAGCTTTACTCGTTGAAGGAAACATTCGTTACGCGAATCAATTTTCTTAATTATCCATGCTGAAAAAAAAAGCAATTGAAAATTTGTGAAATTTTAGAAATATATAATGCTCAATATTCCCAAGAAAATAGTTGTGTGATGCAAATTGTGAATTACGTGCCACGCTCACACCTTGTTCCCTCTTTGCAATAATGTCAGATTTAAGTTGTAAAGACATTTTACAACTCTCTTCGAGCCACTTTCAATGGGGCAAACTTGCTCACTTTAATACGAATTGTCTGAACTAGATGAATTATATTTATTACTTTTTATTACTTGGTCTCTGCTTAAGTGTTTTCTCTGCTCTTGATGAAACTCTTATAATGCGTGTAAGCAGTTCTATCACACAGCCGATATCGGAATCCCCCAATTCGTTCGTTGCGATATTACGTTCGCTAAGCGAGTCATCTTTTTACGATTTATGTTATTCGTTAAGCGATTCACACATTATGCGAGATTCCACTGAATGTGATTCCAGGTTAAAATTCGCACTATGGTTAGTTTGTTAAGATATTTACAAATGTTAGTTGTGCTAGGTTGTGCCAAAATGAGGCTTGTAACAGAGATAGATAAATTGATTACGGATCGAACCATACTAGCCCGATTGACGGTAACTGACCGCGTCCTAGTGTAATTACGATATAAAGATGAAATGTCGAGCATTCTTCAATGATTTTGAGACAAAATTCATGCAATTTCGGAGCCACATAGCAGGTCGACTTAAATAATACGGTGACCGGTGATCAGCTCAATAGAACTGAGCTCACTTTGATTGATTTATGACTTGTTTTTCTTTATACTCAACCCCGACCCACACCTATCGTAACAATAAATTATACACATTAGGTTCATAATGTTACAGCGGCTATAATTAAATCGCTATTAAGGATTTACTGATAATGGTAAAAACAGTAAATTAGAAGCGGGGTGCGTATTAAACAAATAACATTTATTCAAAAATTATAATATACATCTTCTTTCATTCAGTTTTGAAACAACCATTATAAATCTAAAATCATAACACATATGCAAAACTGTTTTAAATAAAATAAACTTTACCCATAAGAAGTGTCGTGCTTTTTGCTTCCATTACGACAACAATCGATGTGCCAGCTCTGTTAGCATCTCTGTAAACAGGAACGATTGTTCCGTCGTATTCGTTGGACATCTAATTTCCCTATACCATATAGGTTTGGGATCTGCTAGGAAATACAGCATTACTAAATTCTGCAATTTATGTTCGCGCTGTTCCTTTGGGGTGTATAATATTTCAGGCGGATTGAAAACGCACAGCATATGATGCTCGTTGACTGCACTACCAGAAAACCACTCTTTGCACCCACGGTCACTGTTCTTGCACGGAAACGCGCACTTTAAGTGAATTTCTTCAATGGCAAAACAACGCTTCATCTCTTTTAATCGTACCCGGCACATTGCACAGTTTCTCAACTGCCATGTGCAAGGAAAACACGATTTGTGGCCGTTTTCGCACTCAAAGATTGGCGGATGCGTATACTGATAACAAATAAAACACTCAAACTGCATAATCTTGTCTAGCTTCTTCTGCATGTCTTTGCTAACCGCCAACTCAACGTTTTGAATACTAGCCATTTTTCGAAATCACGGATACTGTGAGAATGTGAACATTCATACAACTTCTACTATTTATACTCACAAATGAAAATTATCGTAGATAATTATTCTAAGGGTTGACCGTAAATTATTGTAATGGTGCACTAATGTAAATTATCGGAATGGTGGAAGTGGTAATGGCAGGTAGCTATACGAAATTTGAAATTAGGCCGCTCAGCCTGTTTTAAACTTTATTCTGATTCTCAGCCTGTTTCTCAGCCTGTTTTAAACTTTATTCTGAACAACTAAAGATCGTTATGGCAGTTAAAGAAATGGTGGAATTGGCAGCTAACGAAGAGATGCAGAAGAAATTGGATGAGCTTGAGTTATTTGAGTGTTTTATATGTTACCAGTACATGCATCCGCCAATCTTTGGATGCGTAAATGGGCACAAAACATGCTTTGACTGTTTGTTCCGCCTGGAAAAATGTGCAATGTGCCGGGTACGATTAACAGAGGTGAGGCGTGCGCTTGTTATCGAGGAAATACACGAAAATTTCTCGTTTCCGTGTAAAAATAGTGATCGTGGATGCAAAAAATGGATTGTTAGTAATAAAATCGACCAGCATCATAAGAACTGCATTTACAATACGTCAGAAAAAAATTTGACCCAGGAGGAAACCGACGATCAAAATTTAGTCTAAGAAGGATTTTCTAATGGACCGTGGAACAAGGAAGATGAGGAATATGATGAAGAAGAAGATCTATGTCAATTAAAGGATTTGTAGTGCATAAATGTTATTAATCAAAATATGTATATTATTTTAACAACTTATAATAACAGGATTTGTACATAAACATTGGCTTGTTAAGTTGCTATTATTGACCTGGATGAATAAAAGAAGGTTGTTCTATTATAATTTGTCTATAAATGTCAATTGTTCAATTGCGATTTAATCATCATGTATTCAACGTTACAATTGTGAAATAATAAAATGTTTTATGAAATTTACACAAACCGTTGATATCATTTCTCATGGAGATGCTAAACGATCGTCCCCGAAGTATCGGCATTTTATTTAGGGGAGGATCCTTGCATTGAGCGCAATGGGTTCTGTAAAAAATGCGCACGTGGGGTCTAATTTTTTGGTACCAGATTGATTTATTACTTGAAATTTCCCAAAGTGGAAATTACAATTATTACGAATCAATTCGTTTTAACCTATACCTGCATAGGTAATTCTAGTAGAATATACTTGATGTTCCCTGTATGTGACATGAAAATAGTTCAACTAAGGCATTAATGACGCTTAAAATTATACCATAACGGTTGTGAATTTTTTAAATAAATTCTATAATTATGGAAGTGTGCAATATGCCAAACGCAAAGTGTGCGTTTCTGCCAACACCCCCCTATTCTAAAATTATAAAACATTGATTCAATATCATTTTTAAAGGAGAATTTGCGTCTTGCAGTTTACTATAAACAGAGCCAAACTAAAACTTTGGCTTAAGTGAAGCAATACAATTTTAAGTTAAATAACATAATTTAAGGCCTTAAACGTCCCCCCTGCGATCGGCAATTACAATCATGGGGGATTAATTCGTGTAACGGCTATACCTGCACAGATACCATATCCCGACCATTAGCAGAGTACTGTTTGCTTATGTATCCCCTCCACACCAAAACAGAGTAAACGACCCAGCAGGGTAAATTAGATCACAAGTGCTCGGGCAACAGTTAAACAAGGTTGGGTTCTGTTTAGTTTAGAAACGAATTGTGAACGGTGTTACCATATTTTCAGTCTTGTGTGTGTTCATTCGTGGTCGACAATGCAACAATATTGTGTAGTTATTCCATAAATTACTGTTTATAGTAATTTATAGTAATTTTATAAATTACTATCTTAAAGATGAACTGGTACAACTTTTGTAGATCCCTTTTTTGGGCAGGAATGCCCATAAGGTATACACAGGTGAGTTTCATAGTAGTGTGAAATTTATTCGTATAAATTAGGGTTTGAAAATAGATTTGAAAATATTGCTATTGTGGTTTTAGGATGTGTTCGGTATTGTGCGCGTTGAACTCGTTAGTAAGACAGAATCGTCCATAGAATACCAATAACCCCCAATAAATTCCCCAGTCTCCTTATCATGTATCGCAAAAAATCATAATGAGAAGTCATGCCATAAATTATATTGTTAGAGAATTTTATGAAATAAAATTCTGTCCAAAAACACCGAAAGAGTGAGTGGCTAAATTTGTAATTGTTACAACCTTTGTGGATTTCTTTTTTGAGTGGAATCATCTCTAAAGTTCGCAGTGCCTAAGTAGTATGTTTGAAATTGGGATGAACTAGTAAAGTTTTTAAAAAAAAGAAGTCCATAGAGGTGAACACATTGCTCTTTGTTTTGGCATTTGCTTAGTGTTATGCGAATTGAAAGGAATCATCCACAAAACAACGAAAAGTAAAAAAGGCAAATACACCGAAACCAAGATTGAAGTTCATACAGATGAGTATTATAATATTGTAGAACCTTGAATTATGAATTTAATTGCCGATTGTTGCAGGGAAATTTCAATTAGTTTAAAGTTTAGTGTAGTGACTCGAGCTGTTGGTGTAACAGGAACACGCGCTTTTGTCGAAATTACTTTTTTAATGGTTTGTCATAAAATCTCAAGTTTTAATCGGCCGATTCCCTTGGATTTTGGCTTGAATATTCTTCATATATGGTAGGAACCAACAAAACATACAAATTTCCAATTTTTACTACGTTAAAAAATTGTGGAATATTACAAAATGAGCTGCCAATTTGCAAGAACATTGTTTCTTGCGGATTTTCTTGCTTGGTTCCTACCATAATGACGTTTGTGGTAAACAAGATTCTACCCGGGTTATTTTTTTCGGATTACCAGAAGGGCTGGAATCGTGACAAGATGGACGTGCTGTTTTTTAACGTCATGAAATTTTAATGAAATTCTCGTTACGTATTCTTGAATAATGAATTAATGAGTGCTAAGAACGGCGGAAATCTTTTGATGATTTCCGGTACCACTGCATAACCTAAGAGTAAAAAACTCTGAAAAAACAGTGATTTATTGTTTTATTTTTTAAATAAATAAATTGTGTAATAGTAATACCCGAAGGGTCATAATAAAATAATTCGTTACGTTTTGGACTATTATTGTTCGTAACTATTTCTCTACACCAAATAACTACCGAATTGTTATTTTTCAGTAATTCCCGCCTTGTGGAAATTTTATGGGATTCTGGGACATCGCTTAACTTGTATATGCAACTCTCCTGGTGGTTGTTGATGAATTTGCCTGGAAACCATCCGTTACATCCCTTGTACCGGTTTTCGCAGGGAAACCGGTGACGTGAATGTGCCTCTTCAATTTCACGCACTCGCCACGTCTCAGTTAAGGGTATTCTGCAAACAGGACAACTACTCAGCCTCCACACGCAGTCAAAGCATTCGCTGTGACCATTTTTGCATCGATAGATTGGCGGGTGCATATAATTATAACAAACGCAGCATAGAAATGGTTCTATTGCTTCGAACGTTCTTTCTTCGGTGGCAGGTTCTACTATTTCGTTGACAATTTCTGGTTCACTTTCACAATTGATTTCACTTATAACAATACAATTTTCTTCGACTTCAACAAAGAGGAAACAATTCTCCGAAATATCCATTTTCGAACAAACATTTAATGGTAATTTAAACGCAATTAAGTAAAATTACACCAAAGGATTTATATAACCTTCTGACACCAAAATTATCGCTACTCTAGAATATTCTTCAATTACAGATAATGTTAATTTTAAACGTACTAAATTATCATAAGTAAATTTTAATTATTGCTATGTGGATCTGCATATTGCGAGAGCAATTTTTTATTATAATATAATATAGTATTATAGAAAAGCGATAAAAAGCGATTTATTAAGTTAAATTTTAATGAATTCAAAAATTAATTGTGATTAATGAGATGACATAGATATTTTTATGGCGAGCGCCATCTGACTCAGAAAGATTTTATGGATTTTATTTTCAATCTATAGATGAAGATATTTTTCCTAAAATTGCATGTGATTTTTCTTTGCTCCTTCTGGACATGATTCGTTGCGTGGGTGGTTTGCATTCCGGATTTTTCTTGGGGTTTATGTCCGTTTTCTTTGCATAGAAGAGAGTTTTCTATAGTTGCCTGATATTATTATGGCTAATCTTAGAGACTAAGCAGCCTGACAGAATGGGGTATGTATCTTATTTTGGGCATATGCTCATTCCATATGCCATATGAGTCGAATCCAGCAGCAAAAAGGTAGACAACAACGGCGAGGTTAACAACATAATAAAGATTAACCCAGACGACCCCATCGAAGTGGTAGCCTTCAAACTAGAAGCAATTCTTCTAGTCCAGACCAGTCTGATTGCCACGATGCTGGTTCTTCAACTCTACAAGGACTACCGAAGAGGGCTGAAGAAAAAGTACCTGGCGACAACCATGGCGTAGCACAACCTTCAAGCAGCGGCCAGCCACGGACCGAAAGCTCGGGTCTTTCTTTTAAATAAGTCCGAGTAATATACTATTCTAATTGCAAATTGTTGTAATGAATTTTTGTTTCTAGTAAGTTGTAAGACATGGGGATGAACGAAGAGAAAACCAAATACTTGCTTCAGAGCAAACAACACTATTAGGACGTAAATACGCAGGCCCAAGAGATAAAAAAAACACAAAAATTAGCGGGAAACAGAACGTTCTACGACCTCATGCCAATTACAAAGTCCAGAAGTATCCCTGTCGTATGCTACGGATGTGAAACGTGGGCAATAACAGGAAAGTCAGCGAAAACTGCCTTGAGAGAAAGAATCTCAAAAGAATTTATCGAGCGGTAAATGACAATGGGGTGTGTAGGTGTTCGAAAAATCACCGGCGGAAAAAAAAGACCGGTAGGTAAATCAAGAGCAAGATGAGCAGATACAGTAGCATTCGACTCCCGAGAACTATTGCAAACACGAAACTTGAGAAGAAACTGAGCGTGAAATTTGGAGGCAAGGGCTGCAGGAGGCTAAGGCTCGACTTGGGCTGTAACGCCATTTAAAGAAGAATAAAGTTGTAACATTTAAAGCCATAATAATTTGGCATTTTTAATGTCTTCACTGTTTTATTGTGATCATGTTCTTGGTATCTCTTGCGTTCCTGCTTTTTTCGCATTTGAGATATCTACTGTTTTGAAAGTTTCTAAGTACTGCCCTGTATTCTCCTTCGAATTGCTAGATGAATTCAATGCATGCTTAACAATCTTGTAACTCAAATATCTTCCAAATCATTTTTAGTTTGCTACTATTTTCTTAAGCACATGTGAGCTTTAACGAGTTGGTGTAGTAAATTATTTCAAATTTCTGGACTAGAATAACTCCTTCAATCTTTATTTGCATTGCAAAACTGACACTAGAGCACTTCTCTCGTTCGTTTGAATAAGTACTGAAACACAAGCAAAGTTTCTACGTTCGTGTGCAATGAACATATACAAGTATGAGGGCAGCACCTACCGGAACACTTCTAATATAAATTTTTGTTTATTACAAAATTAACACTACCTATCAGGTAATACTTATCCGCTCGTGTGCAATGTAAATAAATTTGAAAGCAGTGCTTCCCATACCGGCTCTAAAAACGTAAAATTACATAATTGGTAAATGAAACACATTAGGTTAATAATAAACTTAGTATGAACTGAGTATTTTTTAAATATTGTCTGAATTACCTAAAATTATAGTTTAAGCTAGAACATTTTTAAATTTATGCAGTCCAAATACTGTACAGTTATTTTTTTGAATTATAACATTTTGTACCAAGAATTAAGTAGATACACCTATATAAGGTTAAAAACTTGTACTACAGTTAGATTACCTGATGATGCCAAAGCAGTATGGTGAAACCGGTTGTGATAAATAATATTATTATTATAAATAAAGTGGTGTTTTTAAAGCCGCGGGAAAAGCATCAAATTTGCGCATTGGTTAAGTGATATGTTTTATGGAATTTAATATGAGATCTGTTAGTAAAAGAACTATTTGAATATCTCATATAGTTTTGGAGATATTAATAAAATTGTGAATCCCTAATTTCTGACAAATATGCTACTGGCAGTTGTACGCTTCTTTGGTAGAAGGGGGCGCACACCAATTAACGGAGCTGACATTCCAGTTACCAAAGGGTTAGTGACCTACTTCTAGTGTCATGTAAGCGCTACAAATTACTCACGTGCTACTGTAAGAATTTAACCTTTTCTGAATCCCATTGCTAGTGAAGGTGCACCTGCTGCGCAGTCCCAGAGGGGAATTTTCAAACGGCAATAACTTTTAAAGTACTCAACCGCTTTTGATTATTTAAAAACTATGATCATCTACATTAAAGCCTCTTTAATGTTTCATAATTTGCATATCAAGATAAATCGTTATTTACTTTGAAATAATGCCATTTATATTTAGACTATAACTAATCATAGAAACCAGCTGTAAATTGCGGGTTTTAATTTATTATGCTCTATCTTAACCAATATTCATGTTGTAACAATAATTACATACATTGCGTTCAACAGCAACTCACCTGGACAAAGATAAATTGCATGAGTGTCAATGTTTCAGATTATCATTATTAGGGAAGACGAAACCGTGGTAATAGTCTTAACTTTATCATCAGATAATTAAAGTATAAACAAGACTGCCACGAGGTGCCGCAGCATTGTTTAAAACTATATTTTCTGTAGCAAATCACACGGACAGTGGAAAGTGCATGAGTGTCAGTTTTTGATCACACGGACGAGAGAAATGCATGAGTGTCAGTTTTTGGCTCTGCTGGCCGGTCGCTCGAGCGGACACAGCGCATGCAACTGATATCAGCTGTGCGACGTCAGTACAGTGTTCGTGCTCTCCACGTGCACGTCGCTCCACGCGTTTGCCTTTTAGGTAGGTAATTATTAAGTTCTAATTACGCGGCCGCGATAGATTTTTGAAGCAAGTGATAGCAGTGTTAATAATTAATCATTTAAAATCAATTCGTACCCGATTTCGCGAGTGAAAGTGCTTAAAACAAAGTGAACACGGATTACTACAGTGCTTCTTCTCTTCTGTTCCCAGGATGTTTTCGCCATCAACCAAAGGATCAACAGGACCATCAGCATCATCATCAACATCGTCAACATCATTTTCATCATCCGCCAGCCCCACATCAGTGTAATTAGTGCAACGAACAGTGATCAGTGAACATGTGCTTTCTAAACCATGGCCTTTTCTGTGTGTTATTCAGTGCCCTGAGGATTAATTGGATTACACATCATCAACGCCCAGCTCATCAACCCTTCCAGAGACGAACAGTAGCCCAGGGATCGCCAAACCGTGAGTACTTTTTAATGATTCTAAGCATGCGGTCCGACGTTTCTGAACAAATTTTGTGCAGGTTCCGGACCAGTCCAGTTCACGTCGACGGCCAGTCCGTCCCCTGACACGCAACGTAACTTAACCAATGTACTGCTTATCAGTCATAGGGGAAACTTTTGTGCCTCAAGTGCCGTTTTAAGATGCTGTTTTACTTAGCATTGGCAAAATCGCCGGCGTAATATTATTTTAGATTTTGACTTGACTTTTGCGCGCTGATTTCAATTTATGCTCTTTGCGTGTTGCTTTGCGTTCATTTAGTGATTATAATTAATGCGCTTTATTGATTTTGATTTATCTTGCGCTAATGCGATTGCGGATTAATAGATTATTAATTGAGTTGCGGATATTGGTGGTGATTATTAGGTTTTTGATTAAGTTGCGGATATTATAGGTGCTTGCATGATAATTAGATAGTTGCGATTTCTGAGTATGATGAGGTTTGGTATGATGATGAGTGCTGGAATGGCATGCATTAAATTGTCCTTTGTCTCAAGGGTGCGCACCCGAAAGTGTGTCTTGCATGGTATTTTGCTTGGTGGGGTTTTGGTTTTGGTGGCATGGTGTGATTTGGTGGGGTGGTATGATGATGATGAACTATGATATGGTGGTATTGAGTTCCATCATATCATACGAATCATTTGGTGGCATGGTATGAAGTGAGATTTGGCGGCATGGTATGGTGGTGTTGAAGTATGATTTGGGGGTATAGTATGATGATGAGGTAGTGGGTTTTGGCGGCTTAGTATGATGGTGACGAAGTGTGAGTTGGCGGCATAGTATGATGGTGATTAAGTATGATTTGGCGGCATAGTATGATGGTGATTAAGTATGATTTGGCGGCATAGTGTGATGAAGTACGGTATGAAGGGATGGTATGATGATGAAGTATGATTTGGCGGCATGGTATGATGATGATAGAGTGTGATTATTAGGCGGCTAAGGTATCACCACCATGAATTAGGTCATTAGGAATTGATTTAGATAGCGGAATTAGGTATATTAGGCAATGCGTACTTCCGTCGGAACAGCACGTGGCTCGCGGCATGCGTTAATTGCTTTTTTAGTTGCCCTTTGCGACGTTTGATTAATTTGCGGTTCGGGTAGCTTAGTGCTTATCAGGGGAATAAGGGATTAGATCGCGATATAGGGAAACGTGTCAGGGTATGGATGAGGAGAGGATGGATCAATAGGATGGAGGAGAGGATGGACCATGAGGATGGGCCATCAGGATGGGCCATGAGGGTGGATCAAGAGGATGGACCATGAGGATGGGCCATGAAGAATCCAGGGGCAGCGGCGTGGAGGACATCGCCGGACACGTATTTGCAGGTTTGGCAAATGAACAGATATTCATTGTTTTGTTTGTCTGTTCACAGGCATGGTGGCATTGGAGCCATCCAAAGAAGGATGCCAAGGATTCTACCAATGAAGGAAGCCAAGGATTCAACCAATGAAGGATGCCAAGAATTCAACCAATGAAGGAAGACCAGGACCAACCAGCGTGGGAGGCCAGACACGTATCAAGTAAACGAGTAATTATAAAGAATTAATTGGTTTGTTTTGTATGTTCACAGGAATGATGCCATCCAGCCGAGATGCCAGTCGATGGGGGGACCAAAGGGTACAAGTATCTTAGTGGTAATTAAGTGATCAATTACTAATTTGCCTTTTGTCTGCTTTCAGAATCAATCCAAGGGAAGGAGGAAGAGGAGGATCGCCGTGGAAGCCAAACACGTATCATAAAATTGAGTTAATTATATGAAATTAATTTGGTTTTCTTGAATGTTCACAGGTTCAATCCAGAGGCAAACCAGGGACCAATCGAGGAGGGGGATCATCAAGGGCAAGAAGTATCGGTAATTAGAAGTTAGAATTGATTCATTGGTTTTCTTGTATGTTCACAGGATCAATCCAAAGAAGGAAGCCAAGGTCGCGGACCAGGGACCAGCAGGAGGACGAGGGTAAAGTATCAACAAGATTTATCAATTGGAAATGTATTCATTTGTATGATTTTTGTTCGCAGGATGCCACAACAGCCAAGGGGATGAGGATGGAGGATGAAGGATGAAGATAACCATTCAATCGAGAGGGTGGAGGGATCAAGGAAGTGGTGCAACCGCCCAGTGCTTCAAATTTATTAGGTCAGTGCAATTAATTCTTATTTCTTTGCTTTCTTAATTAATTTCTTCTTTCAACATTTGTAATATGTGATTATTAATTAATTGTATATTTTGTTACAGGTGAACCAGGCTAGTGCGACATAGGAATCCTAATTCGGTCGAGACGAAGGTGCGCGAAGGACGAGGAACGAGGGACGTAAGCCGATAGCTTCAGATAAGGTCAGGGAACTTTTATTATTGTTTATCTTTCCTTTTTTCTTCTTTTTTCTCATTATCGGGCGTCATCGAGATTGATTACGCGTTTTAATTAATTGTAATTTCGCGAATAAGTTATTAATTGTATTTTATCGCGACGTTTTTGCTTAGCTTCGTGTAATTATGGTAATTAATATCGCGCGGGATAATTTTAATGATTTTACTCGCTTTTTAGTAGTATTTTGATCGAGTTTAATTGATTAATGGTCGTGTGGTTTGATTTAATTATCGCGTTTTGATCGGTTCGCGAAAATATTTGTTTCGGGTTGTCTAATTACCTCGTAATTATATATGAATTTGCTCTGATTAGAAGTGGTACAAGCATTGGTATGATGGTATGATATGTGTTTGTGTGTGTGAAGGGTGCGCACCCGACTGTTGCATGCTTTGAGATTGGAATGGTGTGATTTGGGGTGGTATGATAATGAGAGGCTTGTAACATTTCTAATTATTGCAAATTCATATTCGCGTTCATGCGCCGTTTAATGGCGACTTTTTTTATCCTAGACAACCTGAGCGAATATTTTATTAATTTTGAAATCGCTTAATTAGCTTTTAATTGTTTTAATTGATTAATGCATACCGGTATGCAATATTAATTGCTGGAGTAATAATTTGAATAGTACCTTTTTGGGTACTAATTAGTATTGGATATCGGTAATAATCGCGGTAGTAAGCGCAGTAATAATCGGGGTAATAATCGGAATAGTAATCGCGGAAATAATCGGGATACAAACCGGGGTAGTAATCGCGGTAATTGGGGGTAAATCACCAATGAATTTGAAGCACTCCCAAGGAGTCAGCTTCAGCATCAGCACCACTACCACCAGCCAACCGCCAACCAACCACCACCCCCGCAATACCAACCACAACCGCCGCGGGATTATCATCACCGTGGGAGATCACCACTGTGGCTACTTTGGTAGCCCAGGTATATTATTTGCTAATCATATTTGTGTTTTTCTTTTGTTTCAGGTCGCCCTTGAGCAGCCCTATTGGTCTGAAGCTCATTAAGCTGATGGCTAAAAGGGTTGCTCATTAACCCGGCCCAGGGAAACCTTCAGTTTCACCTGGGTAATACCTGGCAGGCGCGTCCACGTCGCGGGGGTGGGCATACTCCTGATTGCCGCTAATTAGCGGTTAATTTGCTAATCAGGAGTATGGCTAAGTTCTGCCAGGGACCCGCTGATTGCACGGGTATAACCAGCAATCACTAATCAGTTTTTTTACAGCTTTTTTCGTTTGGAATGAATCGAAATAAATTATGGAGCAATTTAAAGGTGAGAATTGCCAATCAGCGATATTAATTACTAATTAAATTTCTTTGTAGGTGTGACGTAGCAGTGAAGTGATTTGAATATGGTTCGAAAGTTTGAAATATTGCCGCTTTTGGAACAGCTGGCGATCGATAGCAATCGGAGAATCGAGGATGGACGAGGAACAAGATTGAAATTGACCGCGAATTTTAAGATTTGGGCGCGCTGACAGCTGGCGATCGATAGCAATCGGAGAATCGAGGATGGACGAGGAACAAGATTGAAATTGACCGCGAATTTTAAGATTTGGGCGCGCTGACAGCTGGTGATAACGGACGGATGCACTACGGATTCATTTAATCGGTGAGTACCCGAAAGTGGGAATTTTATTTGCTTTTTATCATTGTTATTATCAACATGTGAGATTACCAACGAAACACGCAACATGAAAACATGCAAATTTAAAGTATTCGCGCGCAACAAACAGCTGGTCATCGTACACGTTCGGACATAGCCGAAGATCACCATTCGTAATAACAAATTGAGAGCGGCAAAGTTTAAATTTGAATGCGCACTTATTCACACCGAGTGAATTTGTCAACAGATACAACAGCAAGGTATTAATTACTGTCAGCACTACAAGATGAGTATCAACTAAAAGCGGTTTAATTGCGTACGGTAGAACAATAATGGAGAAACGGCACTTATTAGGTGAGATAAGGATAAGCAACAGGCGCAATTACAATCAAACGTCGAAAATCGCATTGAGGTACTAATTGTTTATGATTTTAGAAAGTTTAATCAACGTGGCGGCAATAACTCAGCTGATAATTAGCTTGAAATGATTTAAATACTCATTACGAGGACAAACTGCGCGACACACAACGATCATGCACTCCCAGTCTAATTCAAAGGCTTCTAATTAAACAATCAATGTTGTTACTACATTAAATGATTGTTTACATAATTGGCTATATATTGCAAAGTTTAAAAGTAGTCGTTAATTACGCGTTTATACGTTAAACAACTTTTAAATGGTAAAACCAACGCAACTCACTAGAATGCTCACTGCCCTGACGCGAGAGTTACACGTACATGCTGTGCATATGTAGTGGTGATGTGCAAATTTTTTCCATTTTTAAAATTTTCGAAATTCGCGTATAGCACGATGGATTCGTATAGATATAATGCTACTGATTACGGCAAAAATAGTAAAAAAATTCTAGATATGACAGTTTAGCAGAAATTAACACTTTTAAGTAAATCACTTTTTTGCAATTTTAAGGAAATCGGCTAATGCAAATTGAATGAATAATTTTATACTGATACATCATTTAATACTTTATCATATAGCGGTGGAATTGTTTAATTATCTCGGTTAGTTTTTCCAGTAAAAATTTTCAAACGCGGCCGGTCATAATTTATCCATATTTTTTCAAAAATTTATTTAACATACTTGCAATAGTTATTCAAGGTTGAGTGTTTTTCTCAAAATACTCAGATAGTTGTGCTAGCATACCGTATTAGAATAATAACAATTGCTATGGTAGTTTTCTAACAAAAAAATTGTAAAGTTGACTTTTCCAATTAACGTACAAAAAAAATTACTCACATTCAACGACGATAAAATAATACTTCCCGGTGTGGTAGGAACTTCATTCTTATGCCATATTATAAGCTGTATAATATACTTTCTCCTGGTGAAAACGGCATTGTAATATAGCGATTCACTATTTAGTTTTTAATGTTTATAGTTGATGAGTTATAAATCGGGATGCTGCACATTATGGCTAATATCTAGAAAACTATTGCACTGATTTACACCGAACCACTGTCATTTTAATACGCGGTAATGTCTTTATGATTGTGCCAACTTCGATTAAGATCACGTCATTAGTTTATGTAATATTATTATTTAAATTATTTCAGGCCACTTCCCGCCGGGCGAAAAAAACTTTACTTAATTCGCGCTTGATTTTGATGATTTTACCATCCACAGACGCGGAATTTTATTACGAAACAAAACACAGCAAGGAATTGATAATTAATCCATTATTAACAATTCAAACAATGTTTATCACTCCGGACAAGCTTATGCTAAAAGTGGCGCGAAACGAATGACGCCGCGACTGCACACTGCACAGTAGCAGGCGTTTAACTCACTACTACTACTGCGTCACCTACGTGCGTGAAACCCCTGTTACCGCTGTTTGCGCCTCTGCGCGTGAATCGTATAGAAAACATAGCGCAAATATACAGAGCCCTGGAAATTTTGAAAATTTAGAAATTTTAAGAAATCGGACAAAGTATATATAAATTATATAATGCTCCTGTCTACTGATAACGAGAAAAATAATGAACAAATTCTATCACACATGGTTACACAGATAATGGCATTTGTTAAAAATTAGTTTTTGGCGTTTATTTCGGTTTTTAGCATAGCAATGATAGCAAGATTTAAACAACTAATAGATATTTTAACGACTCATCACACGGAATAAAGGACATTTCAATATATTTAACAGCTTCCTATGAAACTTCAAAAATATCAAAAAGTACCAAATATTTTCAAAAATTATTTTCGGTAACATCCTGTGTATATAATAGTTTCATATTTTACCCTGATATTGCCAAATAGTTTATCAAATTTAAAAAAATCACGGAAGCTCAATTGATACAAAGATTTAGTCGCAATTAATTCTCAAAAATCGAAATTTAAGAAATAACTCTCAACTTTGAGGACATTTTCAGGAATTTTTTTCTAGAATTTCCAATCACTTTTCACGGTTGAAAATTTGCATAAATAACAATAATTAGACGGGCAATAACACGGTAATTTTTCGAAAATAATTTAAATAATAGATTCTGTGAAAATAATTTTCAAAGTTGATATATCTAAAACAGCGCACGTTAGAGATAAATTTGCGAAGAAATCAATGATTTTGAAATATAGCCGATTTAGCTATTGACTTGAAATTATGCATAATCATAAATAAGATATACGACAATAATATAAAATAATTACAAAAATTCTAAAGTGATTAGAACATTGTCAAAAAAATTGTAGAAATTGAAGTGAATCTTGAAAAATTGAATGTGCAAAATCAATAATTCAATATTGTACGCTATATTTGCTTAAAATTTGTAATAATTATGAATAGAAACTTCATACGCGGTGTAATTAACAATTGATGATAAAAAATTGTTACTAATAATTATTATTTATAATGTTATTTGAGCAAATGCCGTCCAAAGTTTTACGGTAATTACTCAATAATGACGGTAAGATATGACATTATAATTCACATATTCGTATAACAGTTTAAATAGTGAACAAAATTGTTTTGAAACTATTGAAATTGCTTCATAAATAACAAAGTTATGAACAATTAAAGATTCACTAATGTTTGGAGTAATTTTCGACTGTAACGACTTTCAGCTTCGAAGCCTCCGTGCCATATACGTTTTCTGCTGGGGCTTTTACTGCAATACTTGACTTGAGCAATTCCATGGCGCGAGAAATTGACTTTAAATGTTCATAACTTTGTTGTTTATGAAGCGATTTCAATAGTTTAAAAAGTATTTAGTTTATGATTTATTATATCATTCGTAAATTTAAAATCAGAGGAATTGTGTATTATTAGTACAGGATACGGGTGTTAGAAATTTGGACTACATTTGTTTAAAAATCCATTAAAATAATAATTTACTGTTATAAAACTTTAACAGAAATTATTCATAAGACTAGATGCAAACTTTTGATATATAAATATTTTTAATTTTAGGTAAGCAAACAGAAGTATAAGCAATTATTGATATTGCACATTCAATTTTTCAAAAGTACACTTCATTTATTTTATTTTTTTAGCAATGTTCTATCACTACTAGCACTTTCATTCTTTCTTTAACTAATTATAGATTAGTTTAGTTATCTTCGTAGTAAATTGTAAGTCCGTATCTTAATTGGATATATTTAAAAATAATTAATTTATTCGGGAATTCATCTTCAACGTGCGGTATTTTTGCAGTTTCAACTTTGTAGATTATTTTCACAGAATCTATTACATTAATAATTTTGAAAAAAATATCATCATATTGTACGTCTCATTGTTAATATTTACCCAAATTTTAAGTTCTCAGATATTATTGCAAATATTAGAAAAAAATTCCTGAAAATGTCCTCAAATTTGAGGGTCATTTCCTAAATTTTGACTTTGATAATTAATTGCGGGTAAACTACTTTATGTATCGTGCTGGATTAATTTTTTTTTATTAGAAAGGCTATCTGGCAACAGCAGTTTGGAATTTCAAGTCTCTATATATACAGGATGTTGCAGAAAATAATTCTTAAAAAAATTTGGTATTTTTTCAAAAATTTCAATTTTACGCAACACTATTAATGATATTAAAATGATCTTTACTTAGTATGATGCACCATTAAATTTTACATTATCAGTGAAAGGCGCATTAAAATAACTATGCTAGAAACCGAGAAAAACGCAAAAAACTAAATTTAAATAAATGCAATTTGCTCAGCAACCATTAGAGATGGAATTTTTTTAGTATTTTTCTCGTAATCAGTGCCTCAAATAATATCAGAATCAACACGAATTTTGCTCAAATTATAAAAAAATCAAAATTTTCAAAATCTCCAGCATTCCGTATATTTGCCCTGTGTTTTCTATATGATGCATGGGCATAGGCGCAAGCAGTGGCAACAGGAGCTTCACGCACGTAGGTCACGCGGTAGCAGTAGTAAGGTTGCGCGGTAGTCGTATCGTAAGAACCGCGGTCAATGCCCAGCGCAATACGTACGCGGCACAGGGGTCCCAACCTGAATTGCGATGAAACCAAATCATGCACAAAAATTAGCGCAACTTTAATTGTTAATAACTTTTTTGTTTATCGGACGATTTTAATAGTTTAAAATGTTTTCGTTTCATTATTTAATCTATTATGCGTGGATTTAAAATAAATGAATTATTTTATCGGGGGCATAGGATATGAACATTAGAATGCAGTACTACATTTGTTTAAACAAACATTATAAATAATCATTTATCGTTGCAAATTTTTATCAATAATTATTAGATACTCTGATTATGAACTTATAATGTATAAACATTATAAATATTGGCTACGCAAACAAAGATATAAGCAATTATTGATATTTCACATTCAATTTTTGCAGGATACACTTCATTTTCTTTAATTTTTTTAACAATGTTCTAATTATGCTAGCGCTTTCATTTTTATTTTGAATGATTCTACATTAGTTTATTTATATTCGTCGTAAATTTCAAGTCTGTGCCTTAATCGGATCTATTTCAAAATAATTAATTTATTCTGAAATTCATCTTCAACTTGCGGTATTTTTGCAGATTCAATTTTGAAAATTATTTTAACAGAAACTATTAGGTAAATAATTTTAGAAAAATTACCATATTATTATACGTCTAATGATTGATATTTGTGTAAATTTTTGACGGCCAAAAGTAATGAGGAATACTAGAAAAAAATTCTTGAAAATGTGCTCAAAGTTAAGGCTCTGTTCTTAAATTTTGACTTGGAAAATTAATTGCGGCTAAACCACTGTATCAATCTAGCTGGATTAATTTTTTTTACTTAGATAGAGTATCTGGCAATAACACTTTATAGCTTTAAGCTTCTACATATACAGGAAGTAGCAGAAAATAATTTTTGAAAAAATTTGGTACTTTTTTAACTTTTTCAATTTTTACAAGAAACTATTAGTGATATTAAATTGCTCTTTGCTTTGAACGACGCAGCTTTAAAATGTCTATTATCAGTGAAAAGCGCATTAACACAGCTATGCTAGAAACCGAGAAAAACGCAAAAAAATTAAATTTAAACAAATGCAATTATCTCTGCAACCATTAGAGATAGAATTTTTTTAGTATTTTTCCCGTAATCAGTGGGTGAAATAACATCAGAATCAATACTAATTTTGCTCAAATTCTGAAAAAATCTAAATTTTTAAAATTTTCAACATTCCGTATATTTACGCTGTGTTTTCTATATGAAGCGCGTGCATAGGCGGATACATCAGGGGTTTTATGCACGTAGGTCACGAGGTAGCAGTAGTAAGTTAGAGCACCGATCGATATCCGCGCACTGTATACGCAACCTCAGTCGTTTCGCGCGTCTTTTAGTAAATGGTTGTACCAAGGGTTAATCGCCGTTTTAATTATTAATAATATATGATAGGCAAACGTACTAATGCAGTTTATTAAATAATATAATTTCGCCTCTCTGGAATAGAAAATTTCATAAATCTGTCGTGAATTAGGTGTGTTTCTTTGGCCTGCGATAATGGTGCTGCGAAATTTTTAAACATGAATAATTACTAAACTAACAATGCAAAATTAATGAATTTTGGTGCAGTGATAAAGAACTTAATTCTATTTCAAATGATAGTTATCGCGTTTCCGTGGTTTTATTTGTTTCATAGTTATTTGCCGGAACATAAAATTACCTCATTTTTGACAGATTTGCTTTAAATATTAATAATTAATTAATAGACAGTGCACTTGAAATACGGTTTTTACTAAAACAAAGTATATTTAATAGTTCACCATGTCACATTAAAATAATTTGGAATATCTGCCAGGAAATAGTATATTTTTGACTCTAAATGTAAGTCAATTTTTAACCAAATTTTTTGCAACTTTAACTTTGAAAATTTTTTCCGGATAAACGGTTATAGATAATTATTTTGGGTTAAGAGCACCTATTAGAGTATTTAACTAGGTATGCACTGCTAAAAGATAATTCTTAAATAATAATTACAAGTACGTCAAATGAATTTTTTAACATATTTTGCAAATTCTATGTTTTAAACTTAAAAAATTTGTTCTCGGGAAACTAAGAAAGATATATAAATAATTTAAGGTGCATGTGATGAAGGATTACTTATAGTTTATACGAAAAAATATTCATTATGATATCTTTAGGGAGTATGGAGATTTTTGCAAAAAACTATAATTGATAAAACGTTTGTTTACGCATAAACCATAAGTGCTCGAATTTTTTTATTATTTTTCTGATAACTGTTGGCGTTGTACGTATACGAATCAATCATTTTTTATGCGAATTTTGTATATTTCAAAATTATCAAAATTCGCTCCTCACTACTACTACTACAATTTAAATGCTCAGCATGTGTGAAAATTTAAATGGCCGGCATGTGATTTAAAGGTAGCCGCATTCCATTGAGTATTACTCACCGCTACTGTTCGTCTGCCGATTGCTGCCCATAACCGAACGCGCCCGATGATGCACGATGCAAGTTTGAGGCTTTTAAATATGACATTTGAATGTTTACCTTTGCATTCCATAACCTGCTTAAATTACATGTGTTTTATTGTTAGTGTTTATTGAAAATGTAATACTTTAGTTAATAATTTTCTCATTTGTTGCACCCCTTCCTGAATGCGTTTATGATGTGCTTAGTGGAAGTGAGACAGTGCCGAACCTAACCAAACGAACAAAACAGGTGGTCAGCATCTTCAACAATGTTATAACGAATACTTGCTTGATCTTCAATGTTATTGTTCAACGTAGGTTATTTTCAGTGGTTTAATAAGGGAAGTGAGTATTATTAAAGGTACACAACTCAGTTGAGGATCAATCACTGATTGGAAAGCAAGATTGTGTTATTATTGAGGAAGCAATTGAAGATGAGATCACCTTTACCAGAAAGAAGAGACCATTGCTTATTACTTCTGATGATAGTGATGAAGAAATCAAGCAGAACTGTTATCAGGAACAAGATTAACCAATTACATCCAGTGAAATAGCTGATCATCAAGATACTTCTTCTAAAAATCCTTCAGAAGTAAGTGAACAAGCCCTTGATGAATTATTTGTAACCGATTTTCTTATAGGTCAATAGTGATGTAGATGCATCACAAGTAGCACTTTTACAATACAAGAAGAAATCCCACAAGCAGAACAACAACGCTGAATTGGACAATGACACAAGGAAAACGTCAGCTAAGGAAGTAAGTTGATTCTGAATCACAATGTGTGTTTCATGAGTCCAACATCTCTCTGCCATATCACAGGCCCAAACAACAAACACTTCATGATTTTCTAAAGATGT
The DNA here is from genome assembly GCA_963978815.1 of Aleochara curtula. Taxonomy (NCBI): domain Eukaryota; kingdom Metazoa; phylum Arthropoda; class Insecta; order Coleoptera; family Staphylinidae; genus Aleochara; species Aleochara curtula. Next base: position 5,872,735 of record OZ022216.1, read on the forward strand.
GTTCCCAATTTGCTGAAGTGGTTCAATTACCACTGCATCTGTAATCAAGATGAGCAAAGAACACCTTGAGCTTGTCAGGTATGTGAATTTCAATCGCCATATCAAATGGCAATTACAAAAACTGTAATTTCCCAGCTTAAAGCTCAAGGAGCACCGAAGGCATGTTGAAAGCTTTCATAAAAGCGACTCAGACAGTGACTTCGATGAAGAGGACAATGAAAATGAGATGCTGGCTAAAGAGATTTTGAATGAGATGTTGGGAAATGCCATAGCATTGAGTGAAGAAAAAGCATGAGAAGTGCAAAGTGTGGAGAAAGAGTCTTCAGGTAGAAGATGAGTCAAAAGATGGATGAGTTCTGAACTGGCTGAATTCAAACCAACATTGACTGGTGACCCAAACTTGGTGATAGATTTCAGCAAGGGAACAAACAACTTTCCCAAGTGAAGTCAGTGTATTAATGCAACGATTCATGCAACATACAAGCAAGAAATCCTTGACCAAGAAACCATCCAAGATTGAATTAGGTTGACGTCATTAGTGTTTTACAATTTGGCGATATTCACAAGGAACGGGTAGCTCTCCAGACGGAGAATCAGGTGGAACCGGAAATTGATGAAACACCTGGTGTGAAATTCAAACAACCTCGGGAAAATCTACGACAGAAAATCGCTAGGAAACGTAACGAGCATTGGCTAGAAAAGCAGAGATTGAAAATCAAGAAACAAGACGAGTAGCATGAAGAAGATAATGAGAAGGAGGAGAAGGAATGTTTTCCTGATGATTTCCTTGATGATGAAACAGAATTTACTGATAATGAGAAATTAAAGAGGATTATCAATCAGTTGGATGATTCTGATGAGGAACAAGTGGAACAAAAGAATGTCAATACAGATTCAACCAATTTCTTGTAAGTATCCCAAGTTTCCAACGTTTTATATGTTCCATTTCCAATACAACTTTTGTGTTTAGGTTCTGATGATGATTTACCAACTGGTGTACAAACAAACACTTGTAATACACCTATAAAGACGATGGAATCTCGCTCTGAATTGGGATTTATTTTTCCAGAAGCGGATGGAGCAACCACAATGTTGCGATTAAGAGACAAAATTTGCTTCCGCTTAAGAGACCTTGATAGCTTGGGAAATAATAAAAGATGAAAGACTGATTGCACTTGTGTTTATAATGTATTTTGAGTTAAAATCAAAGGTGTACTGTATAAAATAACTTTGGTGGTTTAATTTCACATTGAATTGTGAAAAGTTGTATATAGACATAATATGATAGGTAACAGGCAAAAAGAAAGGAATTAGTTGCAATCAAAGACTAGTATATGATAATTATCGTTTTTAAATCATCAATTTGAACTTATTTCAGAAATACATTTGGTTCGACATTTATATATTTTGATCTCCAATGATGAAGAAGTGATAAAAAGAAATGGAAAATAGAAAAATTTGTGATATAGATAATTTACTTGCTGTTGAAGGGTGAAACAATCAAATAATTAGTCAGCAGGGTGGATGCATTTAGTAATTTTTTGGATGATTTAATTATAAGAGGACTATATTTAGATCAGATTGTGATAAGCTTGCAATTAAATTATCATTTACTATGTGCAGGTGTGTAATGATATATTGTATCAGCTTCTATGAAATTAATTTGTAAATTTTTATCGGCCCTTTTGGCCACATAAGTTTTTATTTTAGGAGTGAATTAGACTTGGCACTTAATGGGATTGTTGAATATCTGCATCACTCTGGCAACTTGAGTATGGTAATATGATGATTAGCAACAACATTTCTTGAAGGACAAGTTGCCCCAGGTGATGAATCAGGGTGCTACAAATAAGAAGTCTTCTTCATTTTGATAAATGTTTTACATGGAAGTGCAGGCATTTTCTCCCTATAATTAATTAAAACGTAGCAACTAACTTTTATCTGCAACATGTACATCGTAGGTTAAAGTGTGTTAACCGTCACATGGCTGCTGAGTCATGTGGTGGAAGCCCTGTAGTAGTCTGGATGGTGCTGCTAAAAAGTGAGGAATTTATGAACTAACGTCTATTTGCTTCATCCAATGAGGAGGGAATTCCCTCGGCCTTTAAAGCTACAGCCTTTTAAATTTGATTGCGCAATAGCAGCGCATAGTGAGAGCAAGACGTTCACTCTTGTGGATTTAAAAATTGAAATTTTTGAAAATTTCTTTCTGCCAATGTATAAAGGATTATTTCAAGTACTTGAATCTGAAAGAATCAATCCTATACGATAATTTGTTTAGCCGCAATTCAGCGTTAAAGTTGCAAAATTTTTGGGTTAAGTTTGATTTATGATAATTACATCAGCTAATCATAATTAAATATTTATCATAAATTTGATCTGAAAGCCAGTAGTACAAGTGCCAGAGTCGGAGATTACTGTTGTCAACTATTCAATAGTTATATATGGTTTCAATCATATTTAACAGTGAAAGAAAAGTCTTCTATAGTAGGTATCAGTTATTCTATGGTAGGTATCACAACGGGCCCATGGCGGCCATAATTGAATGGCAGTCATAATTTCGCAAATATACCGATTTAGTTTTCTTGGGGTAAAATCGGTTGATAACCATAAGAGCTATAATGGTTTGAAAACCTCTCGCTAAGACGGTGCACCTCCATCAGGCGTGAAATTCAAAAGTTCACCTGTTTCTTAGTGTGTGTCCTGGTGTGACGCGTGCTGCAAGTACAAAGAGTATTAAATTCTCCATCAATAATAAGAGATATTATTCGGGCGTAAGTTATGCATGCTGAATAATGAATTATCGACTTTGGGATTTTTTTCCACTGAAACTGTTAAATATATCAAGTTCCTATAAATAGAATAAATTATAACATCTAACTGTGCATGACCACAAAAAATTTCAAAGCTATAAAACAACTAGAAGTCCTTCAATTAAATTTTCTTCAATTAGAACTTCAATTTACTCCAAAACTATTGAAGATTTTTTAATGTTTTTTAAAATTAATATGATTACTCTCTAAGTAAGTATTAGTCATAATTTCCTCCGAAATCAAAATTTTTTTAATAAATTTTAGCTACTACCAGTAGGGATACCCGTAATGCATTAAGGCCTATGCTTGCTCCGGTAGCTATGGTTGCCATGGCTACCGTAATGTAATTGCCATAAGAGCGGCCATCATGGATTGGGCAACAAGATCGGTCGACGTATTTTGCCTTGAGGCTCCACCCGTGAAAACGGGTAATTTTTAAAAATTCATATCTTTGTTAGTTTTGCAGATATTCTCTTCAAATTTTCAACATTCATTAATGGATTATTGATTTATATGTCAATATAATTTTTATATTGGGAGTAATTTATTTCCGGAGTTATGGTAAGTTGAAAACACTGCAATTTCGATGCTGGTGCACGGTATCTAGGTCAGTAGGCGTCATGTAGCAAATTTTCCAAATGTTTAAAAATTCATATCTTTGTTGCATATGCATGTATTGTGATGAAATTTGCAACAATTATTAAACGATTATTGCTCTATGCAATCGTATAACTTTCATAACTGATAATAAGTTATTTTGGATTTTATGATTAGTTAAAAAGCAACAATATGTATAATGATTTAAATATTTATTCATTGATTTATTTAAGCCGCACTGCATAATTATGCACTACTCAACAGAGCTGGCATTCCAGTAAGCAAAGGGTTAGTGACCTATTTCACTTGGCTACTGTAGCTACTGCAGGAAGTTAACCCTTTACTGGAGCAGGTACACCTGTTGCGCGGTTCCAGAGAGAAGTTTTCAAATCGTCATAACTTTTAAACTACTGAACCGATTTTAATGACTTAAACACTAATATTATCTACATTAAAGCCGCTTTAATCTGCGTGTAGCTCAAAACAAGTTCAACAAGAACTCACACAAGCAGACAGAAATAGCATATGATTAGCAACAGATATTTAAATATTTAAAGTATAACAAATCCACGAGGTGCCGCAGCATTGTTTCAAACTATATTTTATTTAGCAACTCACACGGACAGTGGAAAGTGCATGAGTGTTAGTTTTTGACCACACGGACGAGAGAAATGCATGAGTGTCAGTTTTTGGGTCTGCTGGCCGGTCGCTCGAGCGGACACAGCGCATGCAACTGATATCAGCTGTGCGACGTCAGTACTGTGCTCGTGCTCTCTACGTGCACGTCGCTCCACGCGTTTGCCTTTTAGGTAGGTAATTATTAAGTTCTAATTACGCGGCCGCGATAGATTTTTGAAGCAAGTGATAGCAGTGTTAATAATTAATCATTTAAAATTCGTACCCGATTTCGCGAGTGAAAGTGCTTAAAACAAAGTGAACACGGATTACTACAGTGCTTCTTCTCTTCTGTTCCCAGGATGTTTTCGCCATCAACCAAAGGATCAACAGGACCATCAGCATCATCATCAACATCGTCAACATCATTTTCATCATCCGCCAGCCCCACATCAGTGTAATTAGTGCAACGAACAGTGATCAGTGAACATGTGCTTTCTAAACCATGGCCTTTTCTGTGTGTTATTCAGTGCCCTGAGGATTAATTGGATTACACATCCTCATCGCCCAGCTCATCAACCCTTCCAGAGACGAACAGTAGCCCAGGGATCGCCAAACCGTGAGTACTTTTTAATGATTCTAAGCATGCGGTCCGACGTTTCTGAACAAATTTTGTGCAGGTTCCGGACCAGTCCAGTTCACGTCGACGGCCAGTCCGTCCCCTGACACGCAACGTAACTTAACCCGTGTACTGCTTATCAGTCATAGGGGAAACTTTTGTGCCTCAAGTGCCGTTTTAAGATGCTGTTTTACTTAGCATTGGCAAAATCGCTGGCGTAATATTATTTTAGATTTTGACTTGACTTTTGCGCGCTAATTTCCATTTATGCTCTTTGCGTGTTGCTTTGCGTTCATTTAGTGATTATAATTAATGCGTTTTATTGATATTGATTTATCTTGCGCTAAAGCGATTACGGATTAATAGATTACTAATTGAGTTGCGGATATTGGTGGTGATTATTAGGTTTTTGATTAAGTTGCGGATATAATAGGTGCTTGCATGATAATTAGATAGTTGCGATTTCTGAGTATGATGAGGTTTGGTATGATGATGAGTGCTGGAATGGCATGCATTCAATTGTCCTTTGTCTTAAGGGTGCGCACCCGAAAGTGTGTCTTGCATGGTATTTTGCTTGGTGGGGTTTTGGTTTTGGTGGCATGGTGTGATTTGGTGGGGTGGTATGATGATGATGAACTATGATATGGTGGCATTGAGTTCCATCATATCATACGAATCATTTGGCGGCATGGTATGGTGGTGACGAAGTGTGAATTGGCGGCATAGTATGATGGTGATTAAGTTTGATTTGGCGGCATAGTGTGATGATGATTATGAAGTATGTTTTGGCGGCATAGTGTGATAAAGTATGGTATGAAGGGATGGTATGATGATGAAGTATGATTTGGCGGCATGGTATGATGATGATAGAGTGTGATTATTAGGCGGCTAAGGTATCACCACCATGAATTAGGTCATTAGGAATTGATTTAGATAGCGGAATTAGGTATGTTACGTAATGCGTACTTCCGTCGGAACAGCACGTGGCTCGCGGCATGCGTTAATTGCTTTTTTAGTTGCGCACTGCTCCGTTTGATTAGCTCGCGGTTCGGGTTGCTTAGTGCTTATTAGGGGAATAAGGGATTAGATCGCGATATAGGGAAACGTGTCAGGGTATGGATGAGGAGAGGATGGATCAATAGGATGGAGGAGAGAATGGACCATGAGGATGGACCATGAGGGTGGATCAAGAGGATGGAGGAGAGGATGGACCATGAGGATGGATCAAGAGGATGGACCATGAGGATGGGCCATGAAGAATCCAGGGGCAGCAGCGTGGAGGACATCGCCGGACACGTATCTGCAGGTTTGGCAAAAGAACAGATATTCATTGTTTTGTTTGTCTGTTCACAGGCATGGTGGCATTGGGGCCATCCAAAGAAGGATGCCAAGGATTCTACCAATGAAGGAAGCCAAGGTTTCAACCAATGAAGGATGCCAAGGATTCAACCAATGAAGGAAGACCAGGACCAACCAGCGTGGGAGGCCAGACACGTATCAAGTAAACGAGTAATTATAAAAAATTAATTGGTTTGTTTTGTATGTTCACAGGAATGATGCCATCCAGCCGAGATGCCAGTCGATGGGGGGACCAAAGGGTACAAGTATCTTAGTGGTAATTAAGTGATCAATTACTAATTTGCCTTTTGTCTGCTTTCAGAATCAATCCAAGGGAAGGAGGAAGAGGAGGATCGCCGTGGAAGCCAAACACGTATCATAAAATTGAGTTAATTATATGAAATTAATTTGGTTTTCTTGTATGTTCACAGGTTCAATCCAGAGGCAAACCAGGGACCAATCAATGAGGGAGGATCATCAAGGGCGAGAAGTATCGGTAATTAGAAGTTAGAATTGATTCATTGGTTTTCTTGTATGTTCACAGGATCAATCCAAAGAAGGAAGCCAAGGTCGTGGGCCAGGGACCAGCAGGATGACGAGGGTAAAGTATCAACAAGATTTATCAATTGAAAATGTATTCATTTGTATGTTTTGTGTTTGCAGAATGCCACCACAGCCAAGGGGATGAGGATGGAGGATGAAGATGACCATTCAATCCAGAGGGTGGAGGGATCAAGGAAGTGGTGCAACCGCCCAGTGCTTCAAATTTATTAGGTGAGTAAAATTAATTCTTATTTCTCTGCTTTCTTAATTAATTTCTTCTTTCAATATTTGTAATATTTGATTATTAATTAATTGTATATTTTGTTACAGGTGAACCAGGCTAGTGCGACATAGGAATCCTAATTCGGTCGAGACGAGGGTGCGCGAAGGACAAGGAACGAGGGACGTAAGCCGGTAGCTTCAGATAAGGTCAGGGAACTTTTATTATTGTTTATCTTTCCTTTTTTCTTCTTTTTTCTCATTATCGGGCGTCATCGAGATTGATTACGCGTTTTAATTAATTGTAATTTCGCGAATAAGTTATTAATTGTATTTTATCGCGACTTTTTTGCTTAGCTTCGTGTAATTATGGTAATTAATATCGCGCGGGATAATTTTAATGATTTTACTCGCTTTTTAGTAGTATTTTGATCGAGTTTAATTGATTAATGGTCGTGTGGTTTGATTTAATTATCGCGTTTTGATCGGTTCGCGAAAATATTTGTTTCGGGTTGTCTAATTACCTCGTAATTATATATGAATTTGCTCTGATTAGAAGTGGTACAAGCATTGGTATGATGGTATGATATGTGTTTGTGTGTGTGAAGGGTGCGCACCCGACTGTTGTATGCTTTGAGATTGGAATGGTGTGATTTGGGGTGGTATGATAATGAGAGGCTTGTAACATTTCTAATTATTGCAAATTCATATACGCGTTCATGCGCCGTTTGATGGCGACTTTTTTTTATCCTAGACAACCTGGGCGAATATTTTATTCATTTTGAAATCGCTTAATTAGCTTTTAATTGTTTTAATTGATTAATGCATACCGGTATGCAATATTAATTGCGGGAGTAATGATTTGATTAGTACCATTTTGGGTACTAATTAGTATCGGATATCGGTAATAATCGCGGTAGTAATCGAGGTAGTAATCGCGGTAATTGGGGGTAAATCACCAATGAATTTGAAGCACTCCCAAGGAGTCAGCTTCAGCATCAGCACCACCACCACCACTGCAACAAACCACCAACCAACCGCCAACCAACCACCCACACAATTCACACCACAACCGCCGCGGGATCATCATCACCGTGGGAGAACCACCACTGTGGCTGCTTCGGCACCCCAGGTACTTTTATTTGCTAATCATATTTGTGTTTTTCTTTTGTTTCAGGTCGCCTTTGAGCAGCCCTATTGGTCTGAAGTTCATTAAGCTGATGGCTAAAAGGGTTGCTCATTAACCCGGCCCAGGGAAACCTTCAGTTTCACCTGGGTAATACCTGGCAGGCGCGTCCACGTCGCGGGGGTGGGCATACTCCTGATTGCCGCTAATTAGCGGTTAATTTGCTAATCAGGAGTATGGCTAAGTTCTGTCAGGGACCCGCTGATTGCACGGGTATAACCAGCAATCGCTAATCACATTTTTACAGCTTTTTTGGTTGAGAATGAATCGAAATAAATTATGGAGCAATTGAAAGGTGAGAATTGCCAATCAGCGATATTAATTACTAATTAAATTCTTTTGTAGGTGTGACGTAGCACTGACGTGATTTGAATATGGTTTGAATGGAACAGCTGGCGATCGATGGCAATCGGAGAATCGAGGATGGACGATAAACAAGATTGAAATTCAGCGCGAACAAGTAACAAGTTTGAATTTGAAAGTAAAAGCTTGGCGCCTTGGGAATCGTCGGAGCTCGGACATGTCGAAAATCAGCGATTGACTTAACAACTTCAGCGCGCTAAAGTTTAAAAGTTTAAATGTCTGGAACGCGCCGACATCTGGTGAATGTCAGGGAAGACAGCAAGCAAATTTATCATGCAATTTGAATTTGATTACACCATTGATTTGAGATACATGTGAGTATGAAAGGGTCTTTAAAACCCTCAGGTGAATTTCCGGCAAACAATTTTATTAATATTCATTATATTTTTGAGGTCAAATGGTATTCAAAACAAAACGCAAGAAAGGAACAGGAAGGCATGGCTGAACAATCAAATAACTATGGTGCAGCCACAACAGCAACAATAATTTTAAGTGAAGGATTTACTGATAATGATCAACAATTTCATCAACGACTGGGGATGAGGAAAAAATTCAGCAGGTTGAGAAGAAAACAAGGAAATCAACTAATAAGCTGGATGATTCTGATAAGGAAGAAGAACAGGTACCAGTGGAACAACACCAACCGCCAACCAACCACCCACAGTACCAACCACAACCGCCGTGGGATAATTTAGTACCAACCACAATAACGTGGGACCCGCTGATTGCACGGGTATAACCAGCAATCACTAATCACTTTTTTCTAGCTTTCTTCGATTAGAATAAATCGAAATCAATTGTATAGTAATATGAAGGTAAGAATTTCAAATTAGCGATATTAATTACTAATTATATTCTATTGTAGGTATGACAAAACAGTGATGTTATTTGAATATGGAATTTTCAAATATTCCCGTTTTTCGAACAGCTGGCAATCGATGGGAATCGAGGATGGACGATCAACAAGATTGAAATTGACCTGGAACTTCCAAATTTGAGCGCGCCGACACATGGTGATAACGATTCATCTAATCGGTGAGTACCCAGAAGTGGGAATTTAATTTATTGATATCAATATGTGGTTACTCGCGAAACACGCAACATGACTATAAATATTTAAAGTATTCGCGCGCTTAGAACCGCTGCTCGTCGTACACATTCGGACATGCCGAAGATAATCATTCGTAATAACAAATTGGCACGGCAAAGTTTAAATATGAATACGCACTAATTCATAAAGAATGAATTTGACAACAAATGCAATAACAGCGGGTATTAATTACTGTCTGTACTACCAGATGAGTACCAACTAATTAGTGGCTTTTTAGAAGCGTTAAAATTGCGTATGATAATCTCAATTGGTGAAAATCTCAAAATCCATCTTTAAAAAATTGCATATGATACATACATTATCCCAGGTAGCGCAAAAAATAATTAAAAAAATCTAACGTTATTGTGGTGGCCAGAAAAAAATTATAAAGTTGAACAGTCAACTACATGTATTCCTTATGGGAGCAATGTTTGCGGACGCGTCATGTGCTGACTTTTAATCATGCTCCTATAAATTCTTCTTTTCTGAAAAATCTGTCGAAGCGATTTACACGAAATTTTCAGGGTACAATCACAGATAAATTATTCACATCCCCTGTAAATTTCATTACTTTTGGTAAAAAAGTTTCCGAGATACAGACTTATAAATTTTGATAACGTTTCTCTAGAAAAAAGTTAATCTCCACTTTGGATGATTATATCTCATAAACTAATAAGTTAATGTATTAATTATTCCGCACAAAGATGCTATGGCTATTTGAAAATGTTATGGACAATGAAGAATTAAAGTTTTACAAGTGCCAAGTTTCCAGCCTGACGCGAGGGTCACACGTACATGCAGTGCATATGTAGTAGTGATGAGCAAATTTTTCAATTTTTGAAATTTTCAAAATCCGCGAATAAAACGACAGATTCATTTAGATATGAAGCTACTGTTTATCGAAAAAATAGTGAAAAAATTCTAAATATTATAGTTTCGCAGATATTTAGACTTTTAGGCAAATCACTTTTTCGTAATTTTAGGGAAATGGGATGATCCAACGTGAATGAATATTTTTACTCTGATACATCATTTAATACTTAATCACATAGCGTTAGAACTGTTTAATTATCTCGGTTAATTTTTTCAGAAAAAATTTTCAAACGCGGGCGGTCATAATTTATCCATATTTTAAAAAAAATTTATTTAACATACTTGCAATAGTTATTCTAGGTTGAGTTTTTTTCTCAAGATGCCCAGATAGTTGTAGTAATACACGGTATTAGAATAATAAAAATTGCTTTTGTAGTTTTCGAACAACAAAATATTAAATTTGACTTTTCCAATTAACGTACATAAAAAATTACTCACATTCAAGGACGATAAAATAATACTTCCCGATGTGGTAGGAACTTCATTCTTATGCCACATTATAAGCTGTTTAATGTACTTTCTCCTGGTGAAAACGGCATTGCAATATAACAATTCACTATTTAGTTATTAATGTTTATAGTTGATGATTCATAAATCGGGATGTTGCATATTATGGTTAATATCTATAAAACTAATGCACCGATTTACACCAAACCACTGTCATTTTAATACGCGGTACGGTCTTTATGATTTTCCCAATTTTGATTAAGATCATATTATTAGTTCATACATTATTACTGTTTAAATAATTTGATGCCACTTCCCGTCGGGCGAAAAAAAATTCACTTAATACGCGCTCGATTTGAATGGTTTTACCATCCACAGACGCGGAATTTTATTACGAAACAAAATACGGGAATGAATTGATGATTAATCCATTATTAACAATTCAAACAATGTTTATCACTCCGGACAAGCTTATGCTAAAAGTGGCGCGAAACGAATGACGCCGCGACTGCACACTGCACAGTAGCAGGCCATTAACTCACTACTACTACCGCGTCACCTACGTGCGTGAAACCCCTGTTACCTCTGCTTGCGCCTCTGCGCGTGAATCGTATAGAAAACAGGGCAAATATACAGAGCCCTGGAAATGTTGAAATTTTAAAAATTCTAAGAAATGGAACAAAGTATATATAAATTATATAATGCTCCTGTCTATAGATAACGAGAAAAATAATTAAAAAATTCTATCACCCATGGTTACGCAGATAATGGCATTTGTTGAAAATTAGTTTTTGGCGTTTATTTTGGTTTCTAGCATAGCAATGATAACAAGATGTAAACAAGTAATAGATATTTTAACGACTCAACTAACAGATTAAAGGACATTTCGATATGTTTAACAGATTCCTAAGAAACTTCAAAAATATCAAAGAGAACCAAATTTTTTCAAAAATTATTTGCGGTAACATTCTGTGGATAAAATAGTTTCAAATTTTACCGTGTTATTGCCAAATAGTTTGTCTATTTAAGAAAAATACAAAAGCTCAATCTATACGAAGATCTAGTCGCAATTAATTCTCAAATTCGAAATTTAGGAAATAACTCTCAACTTTGAGGACATTTTCAGGAATTTTTTTCTAATATTTTTATTCACTTTTTACAATTGAAAATGTGCAAAAATATCAACAATTAGACGTGCAATAACACGATAATTTTTCGAAATTGATTCAAGTAATAAATTCTGTGAAAATAATTTTCAAAGTTGGTATATCTAAAACAGCGCACGTTAGACATAAATTTGCGAAGAAATCAATGATTTTTAAATATATCCGATTAAGCTATTGACTTGAAGTTATGCGTAATTATAAACAAGATATACTACGATAATATAAAATAATTGCCAGAGTTTTACAGTAATTAAAATATTGTCAAAAAAATAAAGAAAATGAAGTGAATCTTGAAAAATTGAATGTGCAAAATCAATAATTCAATATTGTACGCTATATTTACTAGAAATTTGTAATAATTATAGATAAAAACTTCATATGCGGTATTTGTAACAATTGATGATAAAAAATTGTTACTAATAATTATTATTTATAAAATTATTTAAGCAAATGTCGTCCAAAGTTTAAAGGTAATTATTTAGTAATCACGATAAGATATGACATTAAAATTTACATATTCGTAAAATATAATAAATAATGAACAAAATGCTTTTTAAATTATTGAAATCACTTCATAAATAACAACGTTATGAACAATTAAAAATTCACTAATGTTTAGAGTCATTTTCGACCGTAACGACTTTCCGCTTCGTAGCCTCTGTGCCGTGTATGTATTCCGCTAGGGCTTTTACTGCAATACTTGACTTGAGCAATTTGGCGCGAGAAATTGTTAAACTTTAAATGTTCATAACATTGTTGTTTATCAAGCGATTTTAATAGTTTAAAAAGCATTTGGTTCATTATTTAATATATTAGTCGTAAATTTAAAATGAGAGAAATTGTTTATCAGTAGTACCGGATATGGGTGTTAGAAAGCTGGATTGCATTTGTTTAAAACACCATTAAAATAATAATTTATTGTTATAAAACGTTATTAGGAACTATTCACTAGATTACGTGTGAACTTTTGATATATAAAAATTTTTAATTTTGGATAAGCAAACAGAATTATAAGCAATTATTGATATTGCACATTCAATTATTCAAAAGTACACTTCATTTATTTTATTTTTTTCAGTAATGTTCTTATAGTGCTAGCGCTTTCATTCTTTCTTTAAATAATTATAGATTAGTTTAGTTATCTTCGTATTAAATTGCAAGTCTATAGCTTAATTGGATATATTTAAAAATAATTAATTTTATTCGGGAATTCATCTCGAGCGTGCGGTATTTTTGCAGTTTCAACTTTGAACATTATTTTCACAGAATGTACCGTATCAATAATTTTTTTAAAAATACGATCATATTATAAGTCTAATTGTTATTATTTGTGCAATTTTTACATTCTCAGAAATTATTGCAAATACTAGAAAAAAATTCTTGAAAATGTCCTCAAATTTGGGGGTCATTTCCTAAATTTTGACTTTGAAAATTAATTGCGGATAAACTACTGTATGAATCATCCTTGATTAATTTTTTATAAATAAATAAACTATTTGACAATAACACACTAGAGTTTCAAGTCTGTATATATACAGGAAGTGGCAGAAAATAATTTTTGAAAAAATTTGGTACTTTCTCACATTTTTTAATTTTTACGAGAAACTATTAATGATATGAAAATGATCTTTATTAGGTATGAAGCTCCATTAAATTTTACATTATCAGTGAAAAACGCATTAAAATAACTATGCTACAAACCGAGAAAAACGCAAAAAACAAAATTGAAACAAATGCCATTATATCAGCAACCATTAGAGATAGAATTTTTTAAGTATTTTTCCCGTAATCAGTGACTAAAATAACATTAGAATCAATATAAATTTTGCTCAAATTATGAAAAATTCCAAATTTTCAAAATTTCCAGCATTCCGTATATTGGCCCTGTGTTTTCTATATGATGCCTGTGCATAGGCGTAAACAGTGGCAACAGGGATTTCACGCACATAGGTGAGACGGTAGTAGTTACTCGGAAGACGTATCGTAACAAACGCGGTCAATGCCCGGCGGAATACGTACGCGGCACAGGGGTCCGAACTTGAATTGCCTTCAAACCGAATCAGGCGCAAAACATAACGCAGCTTTAATTGTTAATAACTTTTTTGTTTATCGGACGATTTCAATAGTTTAAAAAGTATTTGGTTCATTATTTAACCTATTATTCGTGGCTTTAAAATAAATGAATCATTTTATCGTGAGCATAGGATATTGACGTTAGAATGTCGGATTACATTTGTTTAACAAACCATTATAAATAATCATTTCCTGTTGCAAGTTTCTATGAATAATTATTAAATGCGCCAACTAAGAGCTTATAATATATAAATATTACTGATTTTGACTACACAAATGGAGAAATAAGCAATTATTGATATTGGACATTCAATTTTTTAAAGATACACTTCATTTACTTTAATTTTTTAAATAATGTTCTAATAAAGCTAGCGCTTTTATTTTTGTTTTAAAAAATTCTAGATTAGATTGTTTATCTTTGTGATAAATTTCTAGTCTGTAGCTTAATCGACTCTATTTCAAAATAATTAATTTATTCGGGACTTCATCTTCAATGCGCGGTATTTTTGCAATTTCAACTTTGAACATCATTTTCACAGAAACTATTAGGTAAATAATTTTTTTTAAATTACCATATTATTGTACGTCTAATTGTTGATAACTATGCGAATTTTAGATTCTCAAGTGTGATTAGAAATACTAGAAAAAAATTCTTAAAAATGTCCTCAAATTTGAATGTCATTTCCTAAATTTTGACTTTAAAAAATTATTGCGGCTAAACTACTGCATGAATCGTCGTTGATAAAATTTTTATAATTAGATAAACTATTTGACAATAGGTCTTTAGAGTTTCAAGTCTCTATATATACAGGAAGTGGCAGAAAATAATTTTTGAAAAAATTTGGTACTTTTTCACAGTTTTCAATTTTTACGAGAAACTATTAATGATATCAAAATGTTCTTTATTTTGTACGATGCATCTCAAAAATGTCCATTATGATTCAAGAGCGCATTAAAATCGCACTGCTAGAAACCGAGAAAAACGCAAAAAACTGAATTTAAACAAATGCAATTTGCTCTGTAACCATAAGAGATAGATTTTTTTAAGTATTTTTCCCGTAATCAGTGGCTCAAATAACATTAGAATCAAAACGAATTTTAGCCGAATTATGAAAAAATCTAAATTTTCAAAATTTCCAACAGTCCGTATATTTGCCCTGTGTTTTCTATATGATGCGTGGGCATAGGCGCAAGCAGTAGCAACAGGAGCTTCACGCACGTAGGTGACACGGTAGGAGTAGTGAGTTAGAGCACTGATCGATATCCCCGCTACTGTGTACTGCCGCACAGTCTACACTCAGTAACCTCAGTCGTTTCGCGCCACTTTTACTAAACGGTTGTACCAAGTGTTAATCGCTGTTTTAATTATTAATAATAAGTTATTAGCAAACGTACTAATACAGATTAATAAATAATAAAATTTCGCTTCTCTGGAATAGAAAATTACATAAATCTGCCGTGAGTTAGGTGTTTTTCTTTGGCCTGCTAAAAGGGTGCTGCGGAATTTTTAAACATGAATAATTACTAAACTAATTATGCAAAATTAATGAATTTTGGTACAGTGATAAAGAACTTAATGCTCTTTCAAATGATAGTTATCGCGTTTCCGTGGTTTTATTACTTTCATAGTTATTCACCGGAACATAAAATTACCTCATTTTTGACAGATTTGCTTTAAATATTAATAATTAATTAATAGACAGTGCACTTGCAATACGGTTTTTACTAAAACAAAGTATATTTAATAGTTCACCATGTCACATTAAAATAATTTGGAATATCTGCCAGGAAATAGTATATTTTTGACTCTGAATGTAAGTCAATTTTTAACCAATTTTTTTGCAACTTTAACTTTGAAAAAATTTTCCGGATAAACGGTTATAGATAATTATTTTGGGTTAAGACCACCTATTAGAGTATTTAACTGGGCATGCACTGCTAAAAGATAATTCTTAAATAATAATTACAAGTACGTCAAATGAATTTTTTAACATATTTTGCAAATTTTATGTTTTCAACTTCAAACATTTTTTCTCGGGAAACTAAGAAAGATCTTTAAATAGTTTAAAGTGCATGTGATGAAGGATTAGTTATAGTTTATACTAAAAAATATTCATTGTAATATCTATACGGAGTATTGAGATTTTTGCAAAAAACTAAAATTGATAAAACGTTTGTTTACGCATAAACCATAAGTGCTCGAATTTTTTTATTATTTTTCTGATAACTGTTGGCGTTGTACGTATACGAATCAATCATTTTTTATGCGAATTTTGTATATTTCAAAATTATCAAAAATTGCTCCTCACTACTACTATTACAATTTAAATGCTCAGCATGTGTGAAAATTTAAATGGCCGGCATGTGATTTAAAGGTAGCCGCATTCCATTGAGTATTACTCACCGCTACTGTTCGTCCGCCGATTGCTGCGCATAACCGAACGCGCCCGATGATGCACGATGCAAGTTTGAGGCTTTCAAATATGACATTTGAATGTTTACTTTTGCATTCCATAACCTGCTTAAATTACATGTATTTTATTGTTAGTGTTTATTGAAAATTTAATACTTTAGTTTTTTTTTCTCATTTGTTGCAGCCCTTCCTGAATGCGTTTCAGGAAGCTTATTACTTATTACTTCCGATGATAGTGATGAAGAATTCAAGCAGAACTGTGATCAGGAACATGATTAACCAATTACACCCAGTGAGAAAGCTGATCATCAAGATACTTCTTCTAAAAATCCTTCAGAAGTAAGTGAACAGGTCCTTGATGAATTATTTGTAACCCATTTTATTAAAGGTCAATAGTGATGTAGACGCATCACAAGTAGCACCTTTACAATACAAGAAGAAATCCTGCAAGCAGAACAACAACTCTGAAGTGGACAATGACACAAGGAAAACGTCAGCTAAGCACAAGAACAAAGGAAGTAAATTGATTCTGAATCACAATATGTGTTTCATGAGTCCAACATCTCTCTGCCACATCACAGGCCCAAACAACAAACACTTCATGATTTTCCAAAGATGTGTTCCCAATTTGCTGAAGTGGTTCAATTACCACTGCATCTGTAATCAAGATGAGCAAAGAACATCTTGAGCTTGTCAGGTATGTGAATTTCAATTGCCATATCAAATTGTTACAAAAACTGTAATTTCCCAGCTTAAAGCTCAAGGAGCGACAAAGATATGTTGAAAGCTTTTACAAAAGCGACTCAGACAGTGACTTCGATGAAGAGGACAATGAAAATGAGATGCTGGTTAAAGAGATTTTGAATGAGATGTTGGGAAATGCCATAGCATTGAGTGAAGAGAAAGCATGAGAAGTGCAAAGTGTGGAGAAAGAGTCTTCAGGTAAGAGATGAGTCAAAAGTTGAATGAGTTCTGAACTGGCTGAATTAAAACCAACATTGACTGGTGACCCAAACTTGGTGATAGATTTCAGCAAGGGAACAACTTTCCCAGGTGAAGTCAGTGTATTAATGCAACGATTCATGGAACGTACAAGCAGTAAATCCTTGACCAAGAAACCATCCAAGGTTGAATTAGATTGACGTCATTAGTGTTTCACAATCTGGCGATATTCACAAGGAACAGGTAGCTCTCCACACAGGCATCGGAAATTGATAAACACCTGGTGTGAAATTCAAACAACTCCTGGAAAATCTATGACAGCAAATCGCTAGGAAACGTAACGAGCATTGGTTGGAAAAGCAGAGATTGAAAAACAAGAAACAAGATGAGGAGCATGAAGAAGATAGATAAGGAGAAGGAATTTTGTGCTGATGATTTCCTTGATGATGAAACAGAATTTACTGATAGTTGATGAAAAGTCCCATCAATCAAAGAGGAAGAAGAAGAAGTAATTCAACAGGCTGAGGAGAAAAATTAAAGAGGATTATCAATCAGTTGGATGATTCTGATGAGGAACAAGAAGAGAAGCCATTGGAACAAAAGAATGTCAATACAGATTCAATAATTTCTTGTAAGTATCCCAAGTTTCCAACGTTTTATATGTTCCATTTGCAATACAATTTTTGTGTTTAGGTTCTGATGATGATTTACCAACTGGTGGACAAACAAACACTTGTAATACACTTATAAAAATGATGGAATCTCACTTGGAATTGGGATTTCTCTCTCTAGTGTTGTGATTGACTGGATTGCAAAGTTGTGACTGCACTTCCAAGTTCCTCCCAGGTTCTCCAGGTTCACCAGCAGTTAAGCTCAAACCTGTGGAGAAATCCTGGTCAA
The DNA here is from genome assembly GCA_963978815.1 of Aleochara curtula. Classification (NCBI taxonomy): domain Eukaryota; kingdom Metazoa; phylum Arthropoda; class Insecta; order Coleoptera; family Staphylinidae; genus Aleochara; species Aleochara curtula. The sequence continues at coordinate 5,890,932 of OZ022216.1, forward strand.
AGTCACCTTTTCAGAGTGAAGTGAGTGAACTAGGCACACAGGAAATGTATGGGAACACACTGGATTTATTGGAATTGTGCTCTGGTGAATTTACCAATGCAACAATACAAATCAGACCAATGAAACATAATAGAAATCAACAAATTATTGACTCTGATGAGGAAGATGACGGGTAGGAGCAGGAGGAAGATGAAGAAATTGATTTGAATGAAGATGTCAATGAAGTTGGTTACAAGATGAACAAAATCTGGATGATTTGGAGTTTGAGCTTGGAGATTAGGAGAAAAGTTGAATGAGAGGCAATTATGTGGAGATCTTGAACAAATTCATGTACGCCGTTTAATCGATGAGCATTAAGAAATTGCAGGAGCTGCCGTTGATTGAGGATGAATTACACCAAGTAATTATAGTCCAATTGGATTGTTTGTTATACGTGAATATTAATTCAGTTGTTATAATTTTAGGGATGGAAGAGTTGAATGAACAACCATGATGCAAGTAATGGTTTGAAATTCAGACGCTAAAGTACGCTACGTCCATAAGGAGTTTGCCATCATCAGAGATTAACGAAACGAAAATTGAAAAGTAAGTAAACCAGTTTACAATAATTTGTATGTAATCCATTTTGTTGTAGGTTGCTCATGATGATGAGGAATCACTTGCAAGAAACACACCATTGAGGAAACTATCAGCTAAGAGAACACAAGGTGAAAGTAAAGAAATTGATTCAAACTGCTAACAAATGCTTCAAGAGTCTATTGAAATACTAGGTTGGGGATACATCTTGACTTCCTAAAGTTGCTTTAAAATGTGTACATTCAATACCTCTCAGAGTGATGATCAAACAACATGAACAGTGAGGGTCCTGAGGATGATAATAATTCATCTAGAAATCATTCAGAAGTAAGTAAACCAGTCTGCAATGATTTATTTGTAATCCATTTTGTTGTAGTTTGCTCATGATGATGAGAATCACTTGTGAGAAACTCGCCATTGAGGAAACTATTAGCTAAGAGAACACAAGATGAAAGGAAAATTCAAGCGTTTTCCACATGCTTCAAGAGTGTAGCATCTCATTGCAGTAGCATAAACCCAATTGAGTTGCTAATTAAAATGCTAGGCCAAGGATACATTTCAACTTCTTAAATAAGGATTCTCTTGTCAGGTAAGGGAATCCTTATTCCATTTCAAATTGTTCAAAGTATTACTGAAATTCCCAGGGAAGATGAAGCCTGCTCAAAATCACTCATCCAGAGTGGAGTGGGTGCACTAGGATGTTAGAAAGGTATGCGAAGACTCAGGATTTGCTGGAGTTATTTTAAGGCTATTCTACCACTGCAACAATCTTCTGCAACAGAAGAAGTAAATGAAGCAACAACACAAGAAGTATAATGGATGCCAGTGACAATTTGTAGGATTATGAAGAATGGTGTAAGCAACTTTGTCATTCCAACTCAACTTCAATGAAGAGAGAAGTCCAAGTGATCATCTGCTGTCTGCTCCATAATACACCAAGTAATTATAGTCGAATTGGATTATTTGTTATACGTGGATCTTAATTCAGTTGTTATAATCTTAGGGATGGAAGAGTTGAATGAATAACCATGATTCAAGTAATGGTTTGAAATTGAGACGCTAAAGTGCGCTACGTCCGTAAGGAGTTTGCCATCATCGGAAATTAAGGAAACGATCTTCAAGAAGTGATGGAGGAGTTGACCTAAGCTGGAAGGAGACAGTCAATATAGGTCAATTCAAATGAATGAGTACTGCGGTTAGTTTATTTACTATTGTTGCTTTATTATATCCAAGAAATGTATAATTGGTACAAGTATATAATGTACAAGTGTATAATTGGCTATAGGCGCAAGTACTTGGGCCGTATACGTACAAGTACTTCTTAACTTGTAACAATAGCTTAGCTCTTGACGCCCGAAGTACATGTTGCAATGTGCAATAAGAAAAGTCATATATAGCACAGTTGGTACAGTGCTTGACTTCGACTTGGGAGTCCGGGGTTCGAATCGTGGCACGACTGCTTTTGGTAAATAATTGAACAGATTGCAACTTGTACAAGTGTATAGTTGGCCATAGGCGCAAGTACTTGGAGTGTATACGTCCAAGTACTTCTCAACTTGTAACAATAGCTTAGCTATTGACGCCTAAAGTTCATGTTTCAATGTACATCTAGAAGAGCCTTATATAGCACAGTTGGTACAGTGCTCGGCTTCGACTTGGGAGTCCCGGGTTCGAATCCTGACATGGGCGAGAATGTTTTTAAATAATAGAGTAGAATAGTAACTCTGGAGTTCGTAGGATGGCCATTCAATTGGCTACGGCGCTTGTATTCAAACCAAGCACTTAGAATATAATTCTAAGTCCTACATAGCATAAGGTACCCCCCTCTCAGAGTTACTATGACGTCAGAAACCGAGGCTTGTTGGTAACGAAAATCGGGAATGGGGAGGCAGTATACTGCCGGGGAGCGAAGCGGCGGGGTGGGCCGACACAAGACAATCTTAACGTACGGGCTTCAAAACTTAAAAATGGGGCCCTTGTATCCGGGGGGCTCCATTGGACATACAGCCAAGTCCAATGGGCCCCCAAGCGTACAAGGAAATTAACACCTGGAAATTCGAGTTGCTATTCTCAGGATTCGAACCTGAGATACACAGATCACTTCCATAGCCGTAACCACTAGGCTATGGGGTGTTGTTACTCTAGCTAAATTTTATCTTGGCCTTATAGTCTCAAATTTACTTGTATTAAACTTAAAACTCAGATATCCGAGCTGCTATTCTCAGGATTCGAACCCGGGACACTCAGACCACATTCACAGCCGTAACCACTAGGCTATGGGGTATTGGTGCTCTAGGTAAAGCTGATCTTGCCCTTATAGTCTCAAACTTATTTAAATTGTAAATTTAAAACTTAGTTTTCTCGGGATTCGAACCAGAGACTTTCGGATCACTTCCACAGCCGTAACCACTAGGCTATGGAGTGTTCTTGCTATGGTTAAATTTGATCTTACCCTTATAGATTCAAATTTAATTTAAATTGTAAATTTAAACCTCGGGTTTCTCAGGAATTGAACCTGAGACACACAGTTCACTTTCATAGCTGAAACCACTAGGCTATGGAGTGTCGCTGCTACAGTTAAATATGATCTTGCCCTTGTACTGTCTATAGTATAAACAAAAGGAGGCATTCTAATATCTTTTTTATTTTTTCTAGATATACAGACAAATTAGTTGCAATAGGCGTGCCGTCATCTAATGCCAAGTTGGGACTTGGAAAAACTATGAAAGACTCAAGGTTTGAAGTTAATGACTAAAAGCTATTGAGCTTAGAATTACGAGCTTCAAATCAGGAAGACTCGGAATAAGCACTACACACTGTTCAGGCCTTATACTCTTCCTGTCAATGGTTGATCAGATAGAGGTTCTACTTAAATAGTAATTAATTGCATATGTACATAATTTACTTAATAAATTAATTAAATGTTTATGTTGTCTTTGGCTGGTGTTCGTTAAGTAAGCTTTAGCCGTCCTGTGTTGCCGACAATATAATATAACAGTAGTTCCGCCCCTTTCTCATAGATGGCGCATAAGCACGGAGGGTTGCCTATAGTTGAATGTTTCCAAACTTGTATTACAGCTACAAAACAACATAGTTCCTAAACTTAACGGCCAATTGGGATCCAACGAGCTAATGATAACTCCTAATAATCTGCTCTGCCTTCTCTATCTGGCTACCGAATTTGAGCCAAATCGGCCGATAAGTTTTGGCGCTAGGCCGTTTTGAAATTTTCAAGTGTCAATGACTCGGCAACCCGTGCTGCTAAAGGGGCGAATGATGACTTTTAATAATCTCCATGGTCTTCTCTATCCAGCTACCGAATTTCAGCCCAATTGGACAATAAGTTTCGGCACTATGCCGCTTTGAATTTTTAAAGTGCCAATAACTCGGCAACCCGTGCTGCGGAAGGGGCGAATGATGACTCTTAATAATCTCCATGGACTTCTCTATCCGGCTACCGAATTTCAGCCCAATTGGCCAATAAGTTTCGGCGCTAGGCCGCTTTGAATTTTAAAAGTGCCAATAACTCGGCAACCCGTGCTGCTAAAGGGGCGAATGATGACTCTTAATAATCTCCATGGTCTTCTCTATCTGGCTACCGAATTTCAGCCCAATTGGCCAATAAGTTTCGGCGCTAGGCCACTTTGAATTTTTAAGGTGCCAATAACTCGGCAACCCGTGCTGCTGAGGGGGCGAGTGATAACTCCTAATAATCTCCTTGGTCTTCTCTATCAGGATACCGAATTTGAGTCCAATCGGTCAATAAGTTTCGGCGCTAGGCCGCTTTTAAATATTCAAGTGCCAATAACTCGGCAACCCGGGCTGCTGAAGGGGCGAATGATGACTCATAATAATCTCCATGGTCTTCTCTATCCGGCTACCGAATTTCAGCCCAATCGGCCGAAAAGTTTCGGCGCTAGGCCGCTTTCAATTTTTAAAGTGCCAATAACTCGGCAACCCGTGCTGCTAAAGGGGCGAATGATGACTCTTAATAATGTCCATGGTCTTCTCTATCCGGCTACCGAATTTCAGCCCAATTGGCCAATAAGTTTCGGCGCTAGGCCGCTTTGAATTTTTAAAGTGCCAATAACTCGGCAACCCGTGCTGCTGGGGGGGGGGGGCGAGTGATAACTCCTAAAAATCTCCTTGGTCTTCTTTATCTGGCTACCGAATTTGAGCCCAATTGGCCAATATGTTTCGGCGCTAGGCCGCTTTGAAATATTCAAGTGCCAATAACTCGGCAACCCGTGCTGCTGAAGGGGCGAGTGATAACTCCTAAAAATCTCCTTGGTCTTCTCTATCAGGATACCGAATTTGAGTCCAATCGGTCAATAAGTTTCGGCGCTAGGCCGCTTTTAAATATTCAAGTGCCAATAACTCGGCAACCCGGGCTGCTAAAGGGGCGAATGATGACTCTTAATAATCTCCATGGTCTTCTCTATCCCGCTACCGAATTTCAGCCCAATTGGCCAATAAGTTTCGGCGCTAGGCCGCTTTGAATTTTTAAAGTGCCAATAACTCGGCAACCCGTGCTGCTAAAGGGGCGAATGATGACTCTTAATAATCTCCATGGTCTTCTCTATCCGGCTACCGAATTTCAGCCCAATTGGCCAATAAATTTCGGCGCTAGGCCGCTTTGAATTATTAAAGTGCCAATAACTCGGCAACCCGTGCTGCTAAAGGGGCGAATGATAACTCCTAATAATCTCCTTTGTCTTCTTTATCCGGCTACCGAATTTGAGCCCAATTGGCCAATAAGTTTCGGCGCTAGGTCGCTTTCAAATATTCAAGTGCCAATAACTCGGCAACCCGTTCTGCTGAAGAGGCGAATGATAACTCCTAATAATCTCCTTGGTCTTCCCTATCTGGCTACCGAATTTGAGCCCAATCGGCTAATAAGATTCGGCGCTACGCCGGTTTGAATTTTTCAAGTGCCAATAGCTCGGCAACCCGTGCTACTGAAGGGGCGAGTGATACCTCCTAATAATATCCTTGGTCTTCTCTATCCGGCTACCAAATTTGAGCCCAATCGGCGAATAAGTTTTGACGTTAGGCCGCTTTGAATTCTTTAAGTGCCACTAACTCGGCAACCCGTGCTGCTATCCTCATACCACTGAATCACCCTTATAGATCATCCATTAGTCTCGATTATGGGCGACATAAACAATGTGATATATGGGCCAAATAATATGCGAAGGAAAGCAATACATAAAGCAACAGTAAGCTTTGCTTAAAGCTAAATCATCAGCTGCTTAAATTATACTATTTTACAGGGCCTTTTAGGACAAATTGAAACATTAAAGAAGATCCTTCCAAGTTATCACTGCCTTCGCAAACTAGCTGAGCAATAAAAAAATCACATCATTACCATTCAGCATTGTTTATATTAAAAATCAATCAGTCCGTAATTGTAGCAAAATAATCTAGCTTTTGATTTGACATGTGGCTTACCAGCTGGACTTAAGCTATTCAGTCTTAACTTCTTCAATACTAATGGTCAGGGCCGCCGAGAGGACTTCTGGGGCCCCGGGTATATACTTCTTGTGGGGCACCTGCCAAAAGTGTGAAAAACAAATTTTACCTTAGCGTTGGGCTAAATTTTTTCTCCGGGGCCCCGGGTATTTTCCCCGTCAACCCCCCCTCTTGTCGGGCCTGCTATTATCCACCGCTTTTCGATTTTTATTCTCCTTCTGTAAGATGAAATGTATTAATAAAGTTTAAAGTTGAATTAATATAAAGTATTACCGCATTAATTGCATCTAATTCATTCGAATTGCGATTTGTGACACTTTGAAAGACGAAATTCTTGGAGTTTTTAGCACCTCCAATCTTAATGTTGCTTACTTTTGTATATTCAGCAACCCGGGCCAGTTCTTGATCATTCCTAGACAAAAATGACCCACGCAGTGACTAAAACATGAGATAATTAGCTGATTTACTTGAATTGCATACGCTTGCTTTGAGACTGGCTTTACTTCCAGATTAACCAATGTCTTATTGCTTTGAATAATTGCACGTTGACCTAATTGAAACACCTGACTTTTAGTTTCAAGACTAGGCGGCAATGTTTTCTTTTCTTTTTGCTAAAATTGCGTCAATTAATTAATGATTATTCACATCGTAATTAAATTACACCCACCGATTCCAGGAAAGCTTCACGTTCGTATCGTTTTCTGCGCCATGTTCATCAGCTGCCAGTTCTCCATTAGCATTGACATTTTCCGAATCTGAAATTTGAGGAATTTTAGTTATTAAGAAAGAAAATCCAAAGTGGGAGTAATAACCAACCGATATTTCTCCATTTGAATTGCCTTTGGCGTCCAGCTCCTTGCAATTCTTCATCCTCATTCAACAGCAGCTCCTGCAATTTCTTAATATCCCGTTTATCCTCATCGATTAAACGGCGTAAATGAATTTGTTCAAGATCTCTACGTAATTGCTTCTCATTGAATTTCTCCTCATCTCCAAGTTCAAATTCCAAATCATCCAGATTTCGCTCATCTTCATCCTCACTGCCCCATTCAGAGCCACTTAATTCAGCTTCCTTTTCCACGAAATTTCCCACCCGGAATTTGCCCTGCTGCTTTTTCTTTTTGGCCTCCAGAATGTGTAAAGGCACTTCATTTTCTTCAGTCGTAACCAACTTCATCAACATCTTCATTCAATTCAATTTCTTCCTCTTCCTCCTCCTCCTCCTCCTCCTCCTCCCCATCATCAGAGTCAATAATTTGTTGATTTCTATTACGTTTCATTGGCCTAATTTCCTCCTCCGCCTCATCTTCATCAATAAGTTGAGTAATGAGATCCTCATCAACTGCATCAATTGCAACTTCTTTCTCTTGTTCTTCCTGTGAGTCCTGTGAGTCTTCACATGCTTCTTGTGTTGTTGCGTTGGTGAATTCACCAGAGCACAATTCCAGCAAATCCTGAGTGTTCCCGTACATCTCCTGCGTGTCGAGTTCACTTGCTGCACTTTGGAAAAGTGACTTTGACCAGGATTTCTCCACGGATTCTAGCTTAACTGCTGGTGAACCCGGAGAACCCGGGAGGAACTTGGAAGTGCAGTCAAAGCTTTGCAATTCAGTCAATCGCAACACTGGAGAGAGAAATTCCAATTCCGAGCGAGATTCCATCGTTTTTATGGGTGTATTACATGTGTTTGATTGTCCGCCTGTTGGTAAATCATCATCAGAACCTAAACACAAAAGTTGTATTACAATCAGAACATATAAAATGTTGAAAACTTACAAGAAATTGTTGAATCTGTATTGACATTCTTTTGTTCCACTGGCTTCTCCTGTTCTTCCTCATTGGAATCATCCAATTGATTGAGAATCCTCTTTAATTCCTTTGTTTTCTTCTCAACCTGTTGAGCTACCTCATCTTCCTCTCGCTCATCATCACTTGATGAAAATTCCTCTTCGTTATCAGTGAATTCTGCCTCATCATCAAGGAAATCATCAGCACAACACTCCTTCTCCTCTTTCTCATTATCTTCTTCCTGCTCCTCATCTTGTTTCTCGATTTTCAATCTCTGCTTTTCCAACCACTGCTCGTTACGTTTCCTTACGATTTGCTCTCGTAGATTTTCCCGGAGTTGTTTGAATTTCACACCAGGTGTTTCAACAATTTCCGGTTCCTCTTGATTATCCGTCTGGAGAGCTACCCGTTCCTTATGAATATCGCCAGATTGTCAAACACTAATGACGTCTAATTCAACTTTGGATGGTTTCTTGGTCAAGGATTTCTTGCTTGTATGTTGCATGAATCGTTGCATTAATACACTGACTTCACTTGGGAAAGTTGTTCCCTTCTCTAAATCTATCACCAAGTTTGGTTCACAAGTCAATGTTGGTTGAATTGAGCTAGTTCAGAACTCATCTAACTTTTGATTCAGCTCTTACCTGAAGACTCTTTCTCAACACTTTGCACTTCTTATACTTTCTCTTCACTCAATGCTATGGCATTTCCCAACATCTCACTCAAAATCTCTTGAGCCAATATCTCATTTTCATTGTCCTCTTTGTCCAAGTCACTGTCCGAGTCACTTTTATAAAAGCTTTCAACATGCCTTTGTCTCTCCTTGAGTTTTAAGCTGGGAAATCACAAAGTTTTGGTAACAACTTGACAGGGCAATTAAAATTCACTCACCTCACAAGCTCAAGGTGTTCTATGCTCATCTTGATTGCAGATGCTATGGGCAATCAATAGATATTTTCTGGCACCACTTCAGCAAATCGGGAACACATCCTTAGAAAGTCACAAAGTGTTTGTTGTTTGGGCCTGTGGTATGGCAGAGAGATGTTGGACTCACAAAGCATACGTTGTGATTTAGAGTCAATTTCCTTCCTTTGTTCTTGTGCTTCCTTAGCTGACATCCTCCTTGTGTCATTGTCAACTTCAGAGTTGTTGTTTTTCTTGCGGGATTCCTTCTTGTATTGTAAAGGTGCTACTTGTGATTCTCCTGCATCACCATTGGCCTATAAGACAATGGGTTACAAACAAGTCAACATGGGTGTGTTCACTTACTTCTGGAGGATTTGTAGAAGAAGTATCTTCATGATCAGCTATCTCATTGGGTGTAATTGCTTGATCACCTTCCTGAGAAGTAATCACAGAGTTCCGCTCACTTTCTTCAACACTATCACCGGAAGTAATAAGTACTGTTCTTTTCTTCCTGGTAAAGGAATCTCATCTTTAATTTGACACTTTTCTAAGCACAAAACACCCATGAAACACTAATGCACTATAAGCCAGCGCAATAACACAATTTTCAAGCTTTAATAATACTCACTTCCCTTATTAAACCACTGAAAGTAACACCACGTTGAACAATAACATTGAAAATGCTGACCACCTGTTTCGTTCGTTTGGTTAGGTGGAGCAATTGACTTCAACGCATTCACGAAGGGCTGCAACAAATGAGAAAATTATTAACTAAAGTATTAAATTTACAATTAACACTAACAATAAAACACATGTAATTCAAGCAGGTTATGGAATTCAAACGTAAACATTAAAATGTCATATTTTAAAGCTTCAAACGTGCATCGTGCATCATCGGGCGCGTTCGGTTATCGGCAGACGAACGGCAGACGAGTAGCGGTGAGTAATACTCAATGGAATGCGGCTACCTTTAAATGACGTGCTGGCCATTTAAATGTTCACACATACTCGACATTTAAATTGTAGTAGTAGTAGTGAGGAGTAATTTTTAAAAATTTTGAAATATTCAAAATTCGCATAAAAAATTATTGATTCGAATACGTACGACGCCAACAATTATCGGAAAAATAATAAAAAAAATTGTATCACTTATGGTTTATGCGCAATCTGACGTTTTATCAATTTTGGTTTTTTGCAAAGATCTTCGAACTCCCTATAGATATCATCTTGATTATTTTTTTGGATAAACTTCAATTAATCGTTCATCATACATACTTTGAATTAATTAAATAACTTTCATGGTTTCCCGAAAAAAAAAATTTGAAATTGAAAACACCGAATTTGACAAAAAAAATTCAAAAATTCATTTGACCCACTTCTAATTATTATTTAAGATTTATTTTTTGGCAGAACATGGTCAATTAGACACTCTAACAGTTGCCCTTAACCCAAAACAATTATCTATAATCGTTTATCCGGAAAAAATTATCAAAGTCAAACTTTGAAAAAAATTGGTAAAAATTTGACTTACATTCCGAGTCGAAAATATACTATTTCCTGGTAGATATCCCAAATTATTTTTATGTCACATGATGAGGCATTAAATATACTTTGTTTAAGTAAAAACCGTATTCAAATCGCACTAATTATTAATTAATTATTAATGTTTAAACAAAACTGTCCAAAATGAGGTTATTTTATGTTCCGGTGAATAACTATGAAAGTAATAAAACCACGGAAACGCGATAACTATCATTTGAAAGAGCATTAAGTTCTTTATCACTGTACCAAAATTCATTAATTTTGCATAATTAGTTTAGTAATTATTCATGTTTAAAAATTCCGCAGCACCCTTTTAGCAGGCCAAAGAAAAACACCTAACTCACGGCAGATTTATGTAATTTTCTATTCCAGAGAAGCGAAATTTTATTATTTATTAATCTGTATTAGTACGTTTGCTAATAACTTATTATTAATAATTAAAACAGCGATTAACACTTGGTACAACCGTTTAGTAAAAGTGGCGCGAAACGACTGAGGTTACTGAGTGTAGACTGTGCGGCAGTACACAGTAGCGGGGATATCGATCAGTGCTCTAACTCACTACTCCTACCGTGTCACCTACGTGCGTGAAGCTCCTGTTGCTACTGCTTGCGCCTATGCCCACGCATCATATAGAAAACACAGGGCAAATATACGGACTGTTGGAAATTTTGAAAATTTAGATTTTTTCATAATTCGGCTAAAATTCGTTTTGATTCTAATGTTATTTGAGCCACTGATTACGGGAAAAATACTTAAAAAAATCTATCTCTTATGGTTACAGAGCAAATTGCATTTGTTTAAATTCAGTTTTTTGCGTTTTTCTCGGTTTCTAGCAGTGCGATTTTAATGCGCTCTTGAATCATAATGGACATTTTTGAGATGCATCGTACAAAATAAAGAACATTTTGATATCATTAATAGTTTCTCGTAAAAATTGAAAACTGTGAAAAAGTACCAAATTTTTTCAAAAATTATTTTCTGCCACTTCCTGTATATATAGAGACTTGAAACTCTAAAGACCTATTGTCAAATAGTTTATCTAATTATAAAAATTTTATCAACGACGATTCATGCAGTAGTTTAGCCGCAATAATTTTTTAAAGTCAAAATTTAGGAAATGACATTCAAATTTGAGGACATTTTTAAGAATTTTTTTCTAGTATTTCTAATCACACTTGAGAATCTAAAATTCGCATAGTTATCAACAATTAGACGTACAATAATATGGTAATTTAAAAAAAATTATTTACCTAATAGTTTCTGTGAAAATGATGTTCAAAGTTGAAATTGCAAAAATACCGCGCATTGAAGATGAAGTCCCGAATAAATTAATTATTTTGAAATAGAGTCGATTAAGCTACAGACTAGAAATTTATCACAAAGATAAACAATCTAATCTAGAATTTTTTAAAACAAAAATAAAAGCGCTAGCTTTATTAGAACATTATTTAAAAAATTAAAGTAAATGAAGTGTATCTTTAAAAAATTGAATGTCCAATATCAATAATTGCTTATTTCTCCATTTGTGTAGTCAAAATTCAGTAATATTTATATATTATAAGCTCTTAGTTGGCGCATTTAATAATTATTCATAGAAACTTGCAACTAGAAATGATTATTTATAATGGTTTGTTAAACAAATGTAATCCGACATTCTAACGTCAATATCCTATGCTCACGATAAAATGATTCATTTATTTTAAAGCCACGAATAATAGGTTAAATAATGAACCAAATACTTTTTAAACTATTGAAATCGTCCGATAAACAAAAAAGTTATTAACAATTAAAGCTGCGTTATGTTTTGCGCCTGATTCGGTTTGAAGGCAATTCAAGTTTGGACCCCTGTGCCGCGTACGTATTCCGCCGGGCATTGACCGCGTTTGTTACGATACGTCTTCCGAGTAACTACTACCGTCTCACCTATGTGCGTGAAATCCCTGTTGCCACTGTTTACGCCTATGCACAGGCATCATATAGAAAACATAGGGCCAATATACGGAATGCTGGAAATTTTGAAAATTTGGAATTTTTCATAATTTGAGCAAAATTTATATTGATTCTAATGTTATTTTAGTCACTGATTACGGGAAAAATACTTAAAAAATTCTATCTCTAATGGTTGCTGATATAATGGCATTTGTTTCAATTTTGTTTTTTGCGTTTTTCTCGGTTTGTAGCATAGTTATTTTAATGCGTTTTTCACTGATAATGTAAAATTTAATGGAGCTTCATACCTAATAAAGATCATTTTCATATCATTAATAGTTTCTCGTAAAAATTAAAAAATGTGAGAAAGTACCAAATTTTTTCAAAAATTATTTTCTGCCACTTCCTGTATATATACAGACTTGAAACTCTAGTGTGTTATTGTCAAATAGTTTATTTATTTATAAAAAATTAATCAAGGATGATTCATACAGTAGTTTATCCGCAATTAATTTTCAAAGTCAAAATTTAGGAAATGACCCCCAAATTTGAGGACATTTTCAAGAATTTTTTTCTAGTATTTGCAATAATTTCTGAGAATGTAAAAATTGCACAAATAATAACAATTAGACTTATAATATGATCGTATTTTTAAAAAAATTATTGATACGGTACATTCTGTGAAAATAATGTTCAAAGTTGAAACTGCAAAAATACCGCACGCTCGAGATGAATTCCCGAATAAAATTAATTATTTTTAAATATATCCAATTAAGCTATAGACTTGCAATTTAATACGAAGATAACTAAACTAATCTATAATTATTTAAAGAAAGAATGAAAGCGCTAGCACTATAAGAACATTACTGAAAAAAATAAAATAAATGAAGTGTACTTTTGAATAATTGAATGTGCAATATCAATAATTGCTTATAATTCTGTTTGCTTATCCAAAATTAAAAATTTTTATATATCAAAAGTTCACACGTAATCTAGTGAATAGTTCCTAATAACGTTTTATAACAATAAATTATTATTTTAATGGTGTTTTAAACAAATGCAATCCAGCTTTCTAACACCCATATCCGGTACTACTGATAAACAATTTCTCTCATTTTAAATTTACGACTAATATATTAAATAATGAACCAAATGCTTTTTAAACTATTAAAATCGCTTGATAAACAACAATGTTATGAACATTTAAAGTTTAACAATTTCTCGCGCCAAATTGCTCAAGTCAAGTATTGCAGTAAAAGCCCTAGCGGAATACATACACGGCACAGAGGCTACGAAGCGGAAAGTCGTTACGGTCGAAAATGACTCTAAACATTAGTGAATTTTTAATTGTTCATAACGTTGTTATTTATGAAGTGATTTCAATAATTTAAAAAGCATTTTGTTCATTATTTATTATATTTTACGAATATGTAAATTTTAATGTCATATCTTATCGTGATTACTAAATAATTACCTTTAAACTTTGGACGACATTTGCTTAAATAATTTTATAAATAATAATTATTAGTAACAATTTTTTATCATCAATTGTTACAAATACCGCATATGAAGTTTTTATCTATAATTATTACAAATTTCTAGTAAATATAGCGTACAATATTGAATTATTGATTTTGCACATTCAATTTTTCAAGATTCACTTCATTTTCTTTATTTTTTTGACAATATTTTAATTACTGTAAAACTCTGGCAATTATTTTATATTATCGTAGTATATCTTGTTTATAATTACGCATAACTTCAAGTCAATAGCTTAATCAGATATATTTAAAAATCATTGATTTCTTCGCAAATTTATGTCTAACGTGCGCTGTTTTAGATATACCAACTTTGAAAATTATTTTCACAGAATTTATTACTTGAATCAATTTCGAAAAATTATCGTGTTATTGCACGTCTAATTGTTGATATTTTTGCACATTTTCAATTGTAAAAAGTGAATAAAAATATTAGAAAAAAATTCCTGAAAATGTCCTCAAAGTTGAGAGTTATTTCCTAAATTTCGAATTTGAGAATTAATTGCGACTAGATCTTCGTATAGATTGAGCTTTTGTATTTTTCTTAAATAGACAAACTATTTGGCAATAACACGGTAAAATTTGAAACTATTTTATCCACAGAATGTTACCGCAAATAATTTTTGAAAAAATTTGGTTCTCTTTGATATTTTTGAAGTTTCTTAGGAATCTGTTAAACATATCGAAATGTCCTTTAATCTGTTAGTTGAGTCGTTAAAATATCTATTACTTGTTTACATCTTGTTATCATTGCTATGCTAGAAACCAAAATAAACGCCAAAAACTAATTTTCAACAAATGCCATTATCTGCGTAACCATGGGTGATAGAATTTTTTAATTATTTTTCTCGTTATCTATAGACAGGAGCATTATATAATTTATATATACTTTGTTCCATTTCTTAGAATTTTTAAAATTTCAACATTTCCAGGGCTCTGTATATTTGCCCTGTTTTCTATACGATTCACGCGCAGAGGCGCAAGCAGAGGTAACAGGGGTTTCACGCACGTAGGTGACGCGGTAGTAGTAGTGAGTTAATGGCCTGCTACTGTGCAGTGTGCAGTCGCGGCGTCATTCGTTTCGCGCCACTTTTAGCATAAGCTTGTCCGGAGTGATAAACATTGTTTGAATTGTTAATAATGGATTAATCATCAATTCATTCCCGTATTTTGTTTCGTAATAAAATTCCGCGTCTGTGGATGGTAAAACCATTCAAATCGAGCGCGTATTAAGTGAATTTTTTTTCGCCCGACGGGAAGTGGCATCAAATTATTTAAACAGTAATAATGTATGAACTAATAATATGATCTTAATCAAAATTGGGAAAATCATAAAGACCGTACCGCGTATTAAAATGACAGTGGTTTGGTGTAAATCCGTGCATTAGTTTTATAGATATTAACCATAATATGCAACATCCCGATTTATGAATCATCAACTATAAACATTAATAACTAAATAGTGAATTGTTATATTGCAATGCCGTTTTCACCAGGAGAAAGTACATTAAACAGCTTATAATGTGGCATAAGAATGAAGTTCCTACCACATCGGGAAGTATTATTTTATCGTCCTTGAATGTGAGTAATTTTTTATGTACGTTAATTGGAAAAGTCAAATTTAATATTTTGTTGTTCGAAAACTACAAAAGCAATTTATATTATTCTAATACCGTGTATTACTACAACTATCTGGGCATCTTGAGAAAAAAACTCAACCTAGAATAACTATTGCAAGTATGTTAAATAATTTTTTTTTAAAATATGGATAAATTATGACCGCCCGCGTTTGAAAATTTTTTCTGAAAAAATTAACCGAGATAATTAAACAGTTCTAACGCTATGTGATTAAGTATTAAATGATGTATCAGAGTAAAAATATTCATTCACGTTGGATCATCCCATTTCCCTAAAATTACGAAAAAGTGATTTGCCTAAAAGTCTAAATATCTGCGAAACTATAATATTTAGAATTTTTTCACTATTTTTTCGATAAACAGTAGCTTCATATCTAAATGAATCTGTCGTTTTATTCGCGGATTTTGAAAATTTCAAAAATTGAAAAATTTGCTCATCACTACTACATATGCACTGCATGTACGTGTGACCCTCGCGTCAGGCTGGAAACTTGGCACTTGTAAAACTTTAATTCTTCATTGTCCATAACATTTTCAAATAGCCATAGCATCTTTGTGCGGAATAATTAATACATTAACTTATTAGTTTATGAGATATAATCATCCAAAGTGGAGATTAACTTTTTTCTAGAGAAACGTTATCAAAATTTATAAGTCTGTATCTCGGAAACTTTTTTACCAAAAGTAATGAAATTTACAGGGGATGTGAATAATTTATCTGTGATTGTACCCTGAAAATTTCGTGTAAATCGCTTCGACAGATTTTTCAGAAAAGAAGAATTTATAGGAGCATGATTAAAAGTCAGCACATGACGCGTCCGCAAACATTGCTCCCATAAGGAATACATGTAGTTGACTGTTCAACTTTATAATTTTTTTCTGGCCACCACAATAACGTTAGATTTTTTTAATTATTTTTTGCGCTACCTGGGATAATGTATGTATCATATGCAATTTTTTAAAGATGGATTTTGAGATTTTCACCAATTGAGATTATCATACGCAATTTTAACGCTTCTAAAAAGCCACTAATTAGTTGGTACTCATCTGGTAGTACAGACAGTAATTAATACCCGCTGTTATTGCATTTGTTGTCAAATTCATTCTTTATGAATTAGTGCGTATTCATATTTAAACTTTGCCGTGCCAATTTGTTATTACGAATGATTATCTTCGGCATGTCCGAATGTGTACGACGAGCAGCGGTTCTAAGCGCGCGAATACTTTAAATATTTATAGTCATGTTGCGTGTTTCGCGAGTAACCACATATTGATATCAATAAATTAAATTCCCACTTCTGGGTACTCACCGATTAGATGAATCGTTATCACCATGTGTCGGCGCGCTCAAATTTGGAAGTTCCAGGTCAATTTCAATCTTGTTGATCGTCCATCCTCGATTCCCATCGATTGCCAGCTGTTCGAAAAACGGGAATATTTGAAAATTCCATATTCAAATAACATCACTGTTTTGTCATACCTACAATAGAATATAATTAGTAATTAATATCGCTAATTTGAAATTCTTACCTTCATATTACTATACAATTGATTTCGATTTATTCTAATCGAAGAAAGCTAGAAAAAAGTGATTAGTGATTGCTGGTTATACCCGTGCAATCAGCGGGTCCCACGTTATTGTGGTTGGTACTAAATTATCCCACGGCGGTTGTGGTTGGTACTGTGGGTGGTTGGTTGGCGGTTGGTGTTGTTCCACTGGTACCTGTTCTTCTTCCTTATCAGAATCATCCAGCTTATTAGTTGATTTCCTTGTTTTCTTCTCAACCTGCTGAATTTTTTCCTCATCCCCAGTCGTTGATGAAATTGTTGATCATTATCAGTAAATCCTTCACTTAAAATTATTGTTGCTGTTGTGGCTGCACCATAGTTATTTGATTGTTCAGCCATGCCTTCCTGTTCCTTTCTTGCGTTTTGTTTTGAATACCATTTGACCTCAAAAATATAATGAATATTAATAAAATTGTTTGCCGGAAATTCACCTGAGGGTTTTAAAGACCCTTTCATACTCACATGTATCTCAAATCAATGGTGTAATCAAATTCAAATTGCATGATAAATTTGCTTGCTGTCTTCCCTGACATTCACCAGATGTCGGCGCGTTCCAGACATTTAAACTTTTAAACTTTAGCGCGCTGAAGTCAATCGCTGATTTTCGACATGTCCGAGCTCCGACGATTCCCAAGGCGCCAAGCTTTTACTTTCAAATTCAAATTTTCAAATTCAAACTTGTTAGTTCGCGCTGAATTTCAATCTTGTTTATCGTCCATCCTCGATTCTCCGATTGCCATCGATCGCCAGCTGTTCCAAAAGCGGCAATATTTCAAACTTTCAAACCATATTCAAATCACGTCAGTGCTACGTCACACCTACAAAAGAATTTAATTAGTAATTAATATCGCTGATTGGCAATTCTCACCTTTCAATTGCTCCATAATTTATTTCGATTCATTCTCAACCAAAAAAGCTGTAAAAAAACTGATTAGTGATTGCTGGTTATACCCGTGCAATCAGCGGGTCCCTGGCAGAACTTAGCCATACTCCTGATTAGCAAATTAACCGCTAATTAGCGGCAATCAGGAGTATGCCCACCCCCGCGACGTGGACGCGCCTGCCAGGTATTACCCAGGTGAAACTGAAGGTTTCCCTGGGCCGGGTTAATGAGCAACCCTTTTAGCCATCAGCTTAATGAGCTTCAGACCAATAGGGCTGCTCAAGGGCGACCTGAAACAAAAGAAAAACACAAATATGATTAGCAAATAAAAGTACCTGGGGTGCCGAAGCAGCCACAGTGGTGGTTCTCCCACGGTGATGATGATCCCGCGGCGGTTGTGGTTTGAATTGTGTGGTTGGTTGGCGGTTGGTTGGTGGTTTGTTGCAGTGGTGGTGGTGGTGCTGATGCTGAAGCTGACTCCTTGGGAGTGCTTCAAATTCATTGGTGATTTACCCCCAATTACCGCGATTACTACCTCGATTACTACCGCGATTATTACCGATATCCAATACTAATTAGTACCCAAAAAGGTACTATTCAAATTATTACTCCAGCAATTAATATTGCATACCGGTATGCATTAATCAATTAAAACAATTAAAAGCTAATTAAGCGATTTCAAAATTAATAAAATATTCGCTCAGGTTGTCTAGGATAAAAAAAGTCGCCATTAAACGGCGCATGAACGCGAATATGAATTTGCAATAATTAGAAATGTTACAAGCCTCTCATTATCATACCACCCCAAATCACACCATTCCAATCTCAAAGCATACAACAGTCGGGTGCGCACCCTTCACACACACAAACACATATCATACCATCATACCAATGCTTGTACCACTTCTAATCAGAGCAAATTCATATATAATTACGAGGTAATTAGACAACCCGAAACAAATATTTTCGCGAACCGATCAAAACGCGATAATTAAATCAAACCACACGACCATTAATCAATTAAACTCGATCAAAATACTACTAAAAAGCGAGTAAAATCATTAAAATTATCCCGCGCGATATTAATTACCATAATTACACGAAGCTAAGCAAAAAAGTCGCGATAAAATACAATTAATAACTTATTCGCGAAATTAAAATTAATTAAAACGCGTAATCAATCTCGATGACACCCGATAATGAGAAAAAAGAAGAAAAAAGGAAAGATAAACAATAATAAAAGTTCCCTGACCTTATCTGAAGCTATCGGCTTACGTCCCTCGTTCCTCGTCCTTCGCGCACCCTCGTCTCGACCGAATTAGGATTCCTATGTCGCACTAGCCTGGTTCACCTGTAACAAAATATACAATTAATTAATAATCACATATTACAAATGTTGAAAGAAGAAATTAATTAAGAAAGCAAAGAAATAAGAATTAATTGCACTGACCTAATAAATTTGAAGCACTGGGCGGTTGCACCACTTCCTTGATCCCTCCACCCTCTCGATTGAATGGTCATCTTCATCCTTCATCCTCCATCCTCATCCCCTTGGCTGTTGTGGCATCCTGCGAACAAAAATCATACAAATGAATACATTTCCAATTGATAAATCTTGTTGATACTTTACCCTCGTCCTCCTGCTGGTCCCTGGTCCGCGACCTTGGCTTCCTTCTTTGGATTGATCCTGTGAACATACAAGAAAACCAATGAATCAATTCTAACTTCTAATTACCGATACTTCTCGCCCTTGATGATCCTCCCTCCTCGATTGGTCCCTGGTTTGCCTCTGGATTGAACCTGTGAACATACAAGAAAACCAAATTAATTTCATATAATTAACTCAATTTTATGATACGTGTTTGGCTTCCACGGCGATCCTCCTCTTCCTCCTTCCCTTGGATTGATTCTGAAAGCAGACAAAAGGCAAATTAGTAATTGATCACTTAATTACCACTAAGATACTTGTACCCTTTGGTCCCCCCATCGACTGGCATCTCGGCTGGATGGCATCATTCCTGTGAACATACAAAACAAACCAATTAATTCTTTATAATTACTCGTTTACTTGATACGTGTCTGGCCTTTCACGCTGGTTGGTCCTGGTCTTCCTTCATTGGTTGAATTCTTGGCATCCTTCATTGGTTGAATCCTTGGCTTCCTTCATTGGTAGAATCCTTGGCATCCTTCTTTGGATGGCTCCAATGCCACCATGCCTGTGAACAGACAAACAAAACAATGAATATCTGTTCATTTGCCAAACCTGCAAATACGTGTCCGGCGATGTCCTCCACGCCGCTGCCCCTGGATTCTTCATGGCCCATCCTCATGGTCCATCCTCTTGATCCACCCTCATGGCCCATCCTGATGGCCCATCCTCATGGTCCATCCTCTCCTCCATCCTATTGATCCATCCTCTCCTCATCCATACCCTGACACGTTTCCCTATATCGCGATCTAATCCCTTATTCCCCTGATAAGCACTAAGCAACCCGAACCGCAAATTAATCAAACGTCGCAAAGGGCAACTAAAAAAGCAATTAACGCATGCCGCGAGCCACGTGCTGTTCCGACGGAATTACGCATTGCCTAATATACCTAATTCCGCTATCTAAATCAATTCCTAATGACCTAATTCATGGTGGTGATACCTTAGCCGCCTAATAATCACACTCTATCATCATCATACCATGCCGCCAAATCATACTTCATCATCATACCATCCCTTCATACCATACTTCATCACACTATGCCGCCAAATCATACTTAATCACCATCATACTATGCCGCCCCAACTCACACTTCGTCACCATCATACTAAGCCGCCAAAACCCACTACCTCATCATCATACTATACCCCCAAATCATACTTCAACACCACCATACCATGCCGCCAAATCTCACTTCATACCATGCCACCAAATGATTCGTATGATATGATGGAACTCAATACCACCATATCATAGTTCATCATCATCATACCACCCCACCAAATCACACCATGCCACCAAAACCAAAACCCCACCAAGCAAAATACCATGCAAGACACACTTTCGGGTGCGCACCCTTAAGACAAAGGACAATTGAATGCATGCCATTCCAGCACTCATCATCATACCAAACCTCATCATACTCAGAAATCGCAACTATCTAATTATCATGCAAGCACCTATTATATCCGCAACTTAATCAAAAACCTAATAATCACCACCAATATCCGCAACTCAATTAATAATCTATTAATCCGTAATCGCTTTAGCGCAAGATAAATCAATATCAATAAAACGCATTAATTATAATCACTAAATGAACGCAAAGCAACACGCAAAGAGCATAAATTGAAATTAGCGCGCAAAAGTCAAGTCAAAATCTAAAATAATATTACGCCAGCGATTTTGCCAATGCTAAGTAAAACAGCATCTTAAAACGGCACTTGAGGCACAAAAGTTTCCCCTATGACTGATAAGCAGTACACGGGTTAAGTTACGTTGCGTGTCAGGGGACGGACTGGCCGTCGACGTGAGCTGGACTGGTCCGGAACCTGCACAAAATTTGTTCAGAAACGTCGGACCGCATGCTTAGAATCATTAAAAAGTACTCACGGTTTGGCGATCCCTGGGCTACTGTTCGTCTCTGGAAGGGTTGATGAGCTGGGCGATGATGATGTGTAATCCAATTAATCCTCAGGGCACTGAATAACACACAGAAAAAAAGGCCATGGTTTAGAAAGCACATGTTCACTGATCACTGTTCGTTGCACTAATTACACTGATGTGGGGCTGGCGGATGATGCAGATGATGTTGACGATGTTGATGATGATGCTGATGGTCCTGTTGATCCTTTGGTTGATGGCGAAAACATCCTGGGAACAGAAGAGAAGAAGCACTGTAGTAATCCGTGTTCACTTTGTTTTAAGCACTTTCACTCGCGAAATCGGGTACGAATTGATTTTAAATGATTAATTATTAACACTGCTATCACTTTCTCCAAAAATCTATCGCGGCCGCGTAATTAGAACTTAATAATTACCTACCTAAAAGGCAAACGCGTGGAGCGACGTGCACGTAGAGAGCACGAGCACTGTACTGACGTCGCACAGCTGATATCAGTTGCATGCGCTGTGTCCGCTCGAGCGACCGGCCAGCAGAGCCAAAAACTGACCCTCATGCATTTCTCTCGTCCGTGTGATCAAAAACTAACACTCATGCACTTTCCACTGTCCGTGTGAGTTGCTAAATAAAATATAGTTTTAAACAATGCTGCGGCACCTCGTGGATTTGTTATACTTTAAATATTTAAATATCTGTTGCTAATCATATGCTATTTCTGTCTGCTTGTGTGAGTTCTTGTTGAACTTGTTTTGAGCTACACGCAGATTAAAGCGTCTTTAATGTAGATAATATTAGTGTTTAAGTCATTAAAATCGGTTCAGTAGTTTAAAAGTTATGACGATTTGAAAACTTCTCTCTGGAACCGCGCAACAGGTGTACCTGCTCCAGTAAAGGGTTAACTTCCTGCAGTAGCTACAGTAGCCAAGTGAAATAGGTCACTAACCCTTTGCTTACTGGAATGCCAGCTCTGTTGAGTAGTGCATAATTATGCAGTGCGGCTTAAATAAATCAATGAATAAATATTTAAATCATTATACATATTGTTGCTTTTTAACTAATCATAAAATCCAAAATAACTTATTATCAGTTATGAAAGTTATACGATTGCATAGAGCAATAATCGTTTAATAATTGTTGCAAATTTCATCACAATACATGCATATGCAACAAAGATATGAATTTTTAAACATTTGGAAAATTTGCTACATGACGCCTACTGACCTAGATACCGTGCACCAGCATCGAAATTGCAGTGTTTTCAACTTACCATAACTCCGGAAATAAATTACTCCCAATATAAAAATTATATTGACATATAAATCAATAATCCATTAATGAATGTTGAAAATTTGAAGAGAATATCTGCAAAACTAACAAAGATATGAATTTTTAAAAATTACCTGTTTTCACGGGTGGAGCCTCAAGGCAAAATACGTCGACCGATCTTGTTGCCCAATCCATGATGGCCGCTCTTATGGCAATTACATTACGGTAGCCATGGCAACCATAGCTACCGGAGCAAGCATAGGCCTTAATGCATTACGGGTATCCCTACTGGTAGTAGCTAAAATTTATTAAAAAAATTTTGATTTCGGTGGAAATTATGACGAATACTTGCTTGTAGACTAATTATACTAATGAGAAAAATCATTAAAATATTCCATCTTCAGTAGTTTAGGCAAAAATTGTACATTTAGAAAATTATCAAATAATTTTCAAGAATTCATTTGAAGGGCTTCTAATTGTTCAATAGCTTTGAAAGTTTTGATGGTAATGCACAGTGAGATGTTATATTTCATTCTGTTTACGGGTAAATAATTATCTATAAGGGCTTTCCTGAAAAGAAATCTCAAAGTCGATATATCAGTATTCTGCATGCATAACTTACACCCTTATTATCTCTCTTATTATTGATGAAAAATTAGTGGGTAACTGACATGTTTTAAAGAATTTAATACTCTTCTGGCCAATGAAAGAATTGATTATATATTTCACATAGTTTTTCAGATATTAATAATAATGTAAAATCGTAGTCCGTTGCAAATAAGCTACTGGTAAGTACCACTATCAACAACCCAACTATTTACCCAGCTATGAAAATAACATCAGATTAAAGCGGCTTTCATGCAGATAATAATATTGTTTAAAATATTAAAATCGATTTAGTGGTTTTAAAGTTATAGCAATTTGAAAACTTCCCGCTGGGACCGCGCAGTAGGTGCACCTGCTCCAGTAATTAATTCAGGCAGGGTGAAATTTGTACAGTAAAGTAGCGCGCGCCAGGAGAAGTAGGTCAGTAACCCTTGGTTTACTAGAATGCCAGCTTTGTTGAGTGGTGCATACTCTTCTTACTAGGTCACTAGTGTATGAAAACAGCTGTTCTGTGCATGCATCTAACAGCCTGGAGCATACTTGCCAAAAATTAAGGGTTCATACTTTGATTAATATCTCTTAAACTACAAGAGATATTTAAATAATTCTATCACTGGCAGAAAGGCTATTAAATTCTGTTGGACATATCAATTTTCCAGTAAATTTTCTAAAATTTATTAAATAATTTTTGATTTCGGAGGAAATTATGACTAATACTTACTTATAGAGTAATCATATTAATTTTAAAAAACATTAAAAAATCTTCAATAGTTTTGGAGTAAATTGAAGTTCTAATTGAAGAAAATTTAATTGAAGGACTTCTAGTTTTTTTTTTGTTAGCTTTGAAATTTTTTGTGGTCATGCACAGTTAGATGCTATAATTTATTCTATTTATAGGAACTTGATATATTTAACAGTTTCAGTGGAAAAAAATCCCAAAGTCGATAATTCATTATTCAGCATGCATAACTTACGCCCGAATAATATCTCTTATTATTGATGGAGAATTTAATACTCTTTGTACTTGCAGCACGCGTCACACCAGGACACACACTAAGAAACAGGTGAACTTTTGAATTCCACGCCTGATGGAGGTGCACCGTGTTAGCGAGAGGTTTTCAAACCATTATAGCTCTTATGGTTATCAACCGATTTTACCCCAAGAAAACTAAATCGGTATATTTGCGAAATTATGACTGCCATTCAATTATGGCCGCCATGGGCCCGTTGTGATACCTACCATAGAATAACTGATACCTACTATAGAAGACTTTTCTTTCACTGTTAAATATGATTGAAACCATATATAACTATTGAATAGTTGACAACAGTAATCTCCGACTCTGGCACTTGTACTACTGGCTTTCAGATCAAATTTATGATAAATATTTAATTATGATTAGCTGATGTAATTATCATAAATCAAACTTAACCCAAAAATTTTGCAACTTTAACGCTGAATTGCGGCTAAACAAATTATCGTATAGGATTGATTCTTTCAGATTCAAGTACTTGAAATAATCCTTTATACATTGGCAGAAAGACATTTTCAAAAATTTCAATTTTTAAATCCACAAGAGTGAACGTCTTGCTCTCACTATGCGCTGCTATTGCGCAATCAAATTTAAAAGGCTGTAGCTTTAAAGGCCGAGGGAATTCCCTCCTCATTGGCTGAAGCAAATAGACGTTAGTTCATAAATTCCTCACTTTTTAGCAGCACCATCCAGACTACTACAGGGCTTCCACCACATGACTCAGCAGCCATGTGACGGTTAACACACTTTAACCTACGATGTACATGTTGCAGATAAAAGTTAGTTGCTACGTTTTAATTAATTATAGGGAGAAAATGCCTTTGCACTTCCATGTAAAACATTTATCAAAATGAAGAAGACTTCTTATTTGTAGCACCCTGATTCATCACCTGGGGCAACTTGTCCTTCAAGAAATGTTGTTGCTAATCATCATATTACCATACTCAAGTTGCCAGAGTGATGCAGATATTCAACAATCCCATTAAGTACCAAGTCTAATTCACTCCTAAAATAAAAACTTATGTGGCCAAAAGGGCCGATAAAAATTTACAAATTAGTTTCATAGAAGCTGATACAATATATCATTACACACCTGCACATAGTAAATGATAATTTAATTGCAAGCTTATCACAATCTGATCTAAATATAGTCCTCTTATAATTAAATCATCCAAAAAATTACTAAATGCATCCACCCTGCTGACTAATTATTTGATTGTTTCACCCTTCAACAGCAAGTAAATTATCTATATCACAAATTTTTCTATTTTCCATTTCTTTTTATCACTTCTTCATCATTGGAGATCAAAATATATAAAGGTCGAACCAAATGTATTTCTGAAATAAGTTCAAATTGATGATTTAAAAACGATAATTATCATATACTACAGTCTTTGATTGCAACTAATTCCTTTCTTTTTGCCTGTTACCTATCATATTATGTCTATATACAACTTTTCACAATTCAATGTGAAATTAAACCACCAAAGTTATTTTATACAGTACACCTTTGATTTTAACTCAAAATACATTATAAAAACAAGTGCAATCAGTCTTTCATCTTTTATTATTTCCCAAGCTATCAAGGTCTCTTAAGCGGAAGCAAATTTTGTCTCTTAATCGCAACATTGTGGTTGCTACATGCGCTTCTGGAGAAATAAATCCCAATTCAGAGCGAGATTCCATCGTCTTTATAGGTGTATTACAAGTGTTTGTTTGTACACCAGTTGGTAAATCATCATCAGAACCTAAACACAAAAGTTGTATTGGAAATGGAACATATAAAACGTTGGAAACTTGGGATACTTACAAGAAATTGTTGAATCTGTATTGACATTCTTTTGTTCCACTTGTTCCTCATCAGAATCATCCAACTGATTGATAATCCTCTTTAATTTCTCATTATCAGTAAATTCTGTTTCATCATCAAGGAAATCATCAGGAAAACATTCCTTCTCCTCCTTCTCATTATCTTCTTCATGCTCCTCGTCTTGTTTCTTGATTTTCAATCTCTGCTTTTCTAGCCAATGCTCGTTACGTTTCCTAGCGATTTTCTGTCGTAGATTTTCCCGGGGTTGTTTGAATTTCACACCAGGTGTTTCATCAATTTCCGGT
This sequence comes from Aleochara curtula, assembly GCA_963978815.1. NCBI lineage: Eukaryota > Metazoa > Arthropoda > Insecta > Coleoptera > Staphylinidae > Aleochara > Aleochara curtula. Next base: position 5,917,408 of record OZ022216.1, read on the forward strand.
TCCACCTGATTCTCCGTCTGGAGAGCTACCCGTTCCTTGTGAATATCGCCAAATTGTAAAACACTAATGACGTCAACCTAATTCAATCTTGGATGGTTTCTTGGTCAAGGATTTCTTGCTTGTATGTTGCATGAATCGTTGCATTAATACACTGACTTCACTTGGGAAAGTTGTTCCCTTGCTGAAATCTATCACCAAGTTTGGGTCACCAGTCAATGTTGGTTTGAATTCAGCCAGTTCAGAACTCATCCAACTTTTGACTCATCTTTTACCTGAAGACTCTTTCTCCACACTTTGCACTTCTCATGCTTTTTCTTCACTCAATGCTATGGCATTTCCCAACATCTCATTCAAAATCTCTTTAGCCAGCATCTCATTTTCATTGTCCTCTTCATCGAAGTCACTGTCTGAGTCGCTTTTATGAAAGCTTTCAACATGCCTTCGGTGCTCCTTGAGCTTTAAGCTGGGAAATTACAGTTTTTGTAATTGCCATTTGATATGGCAATTGAAATTCACATACCTGACAAGCTCAAGGTGTTCTTTGCTCATCTTGATTACAGATGCAGTGGTAATTGAACCACTTCAGCAAATTGGGAACACATCTTTAGAAAATCATGAAGTGTTTGTTGTTTGGGCCTGTGATATGGCAGAGAGATGTTGGACTCATGAAACACACATTGTGATTCAGAATCAATTTACTTCCTTAGCTGACGTTTTCCTTGTGTCATTGTCCAATTCAGCATTGTTGTTCTGCTTGTGGGATTTCTTCTTGTATTGTAAAAGTGCTACTTGTGATGCATCTACATCACTATTGACCTATAAGAAAATCGGTTACAAATAATTCATCAAGGGCTTGTTCACTTACTTCTGAAGGATTTTTAGAAGAAGTATCTTGATGATCAGCTATTTCACTGGGTGTAATTGGTTAATCTTGTTCCTGATAACAGTTCTGCTTGATTTCTTCATCACTATCATCGGAAGTAATAAGCAATGGTCTCTTCTTTCTGGTAAAGGTGATCTCATCTTCAATTGCTTCCTCATTAATAACACAATCTTGCTTTCCAATCAGTGATTGATCCTCAACTGAGTTGTGTACCTTTAATAATACTCACTTCCCTTATTAAACCACTGAAAATAACCTACGTTGAACAATAACATTGAAGATCAAGCAAGTATTCGTTATAACATTGTTGAAGATGCTGACCACCTGTTTTGTTCGTTTGGTTAGGTTCGGCACTGTCTGACTTCCACCAAGCACATCATAAACGCATTCAGGAAGGGGTGCAACAAATGAGAAAATTATTAACTAAAGTATTACATTTTCAATAAACACTAACAATAAAATACATGTAATTTAAGCAGGTTATGGAATGCAAAAGTAAACATTCAAATGTCATATTTAAAAGCCTCAAACTTGCATCGTGCATCATCGGGCGCGTTCGGTTATGGGCAGCAATCGGCAGACGAACAGTAGCGGTGAGTAATACTCAATGGAATGCGGCTACCTTTAAATCACATGCCGGCCATTTAAATTTTCACACATGCTGAGCATTTAAATTGTAGTAGCAGTAGTGAGGAGCGAATTTTGATAATTTTGAAATATGCAAAATTCGCATAAAAAATGATTGATTCGTATACGTACAACACCAACAGTTATCAGAAAAATAATAAAAAAATTCGAGCACTTATGGTTTATGCGTAAACAAACGTTTTATCAATTATAGTTTTTTGCAAAAATCTCCATACTCCCTAAAGATATCATAATGAATATTTTTTCGTATAAACTATAAGTAATCCTTCATCGCATGCACCTTAAATTATTTATATATCTTTCTTAGTTTCCCGAGAACAAATTTTTTAAGTTTAAAACATAGAATTTGCAAAATATGTTAAAAAATTCATTTGACGTACTTGTAATTATTATTTAAGAATTATCTTTTAGCAGTGCATACCTAGTTAAATACTCTAATAGGTGCTCTTAACCCAAAATAATTATCTATAACCGTTTATCCGGAAAAAATTTTCAAAATTAAAGTTGCAAAAAATTTGGTTAAAAATTGACTTACATTTAGAGTCAAAAATATACTATTTCCTGGCAGATATTCCAAATTATTTTAATGTGACATGGTGAACTATTAAATATACTTTGTTTTAGTAAAAACCGTATTTCAAGTGCACTGTCTATTAATTAATTATTAATGTTTAAAGCAAATCTGTCAAATATGAGGTAATTTTATGTTCCGGCTAATAACTATGAAACAAATAAAACTACGGAAACGCGATGACTATTATTTGAAATAGAATTAAGTTCTTTATCACTGCACCAAAATTCATTAATTTTGCATTGTTAGATTAGTAATTATTCATGTTTAAAAATTTCGCAGCACCATTATTGCAGGCCAAAGAAACACACCTAATTCACGACAGATTTATGAAATTTTCTATTCCAGAGAGGCGAAATTATATTATTTAATAAACTGCATTAGTACGTTTGCCTATCACATATTATTAATAATTAAAACGGCGATTAACCCTTGGTACAACCATTTACTAAAAGACGCGCGAAACGACTGAGGTTGCGTATACAGTGCGCGGATATCGATCGGTGCTCTAACTTACTACTGCTACCTCGTGACCTACGTGCATAAAACCCCTGATGTATCCGCCTATGCACGCGCTTCATATAGAAAACAGCGTAAATATACGGAATGTTGAAAATTTTAAAAATTTAGATTTTTTCAGAATTTGAGCAAAATTAGTATTGATTCTGATGTTATTTCACCCACTGATTACGGGAAAAATACTAAAAAAATTCTATCTCTAATGGTTGCAGAGATAATTGCATTTGTTTAAATTTAATTTTTTGCGTTTTTCTCGATTTCTAGCATAGCTGTGTTAATGCGCTTTTCACTGATAATAGACATTTTAAAGCTGCGTCGTTCAAAGCAAAGAGCAATTTAATATCACTAATAGTTTCTTGTAAAAATTGAAAAAGTTAAAAAAGTACCAAATTTTTTCAAAAATTATTTTCTGCTACTTCCTGTATATGTAGAAGCTTAAAGCTATAAAGTGTTATTGCCAGATACTCTATCTAAGTAAAAAAAATTAATCCAGCTAGATTGATACAGTGGTTTAGCCGCAATTAATTTTCAAAGTCAAAATTTAAGAACAGAGCCTTAACTTTGAGCACATTTTCAAGAATTTTTTTCCAGTATTCCTCATTACTTTTGGCCGTCAAAAATTTACACAAATATCAATCATTAGACGTATAATAATATGGTAATTTTTCTAAAATTATTTACCTAATAGTTTCTGTTAAAATAATTTTCAAAATTGAATCTGCAAAAATACCGCAAGTTGAAGATGAATTTCAGAATAAATTAATTATTTTGAAATAGATCCGGTTAAGTCACAGACTTGAAATTTACGACGAATATAAATAAACTAATGTAGAATCATTCAAAAGAAAAATGAAAGCGCTAGCATAATTAGAACATTGTTAAAAAAATTAAAGAAAATGAAGTGTATCCTACAAAAATTGAATGTGAAATATCAATAATTGCTTATATCTTTGTTTGCGTAGTCAATATTTATAATATTTATACATTATAAGTTCATAATCAGTGTAACTAATAATTATTGATAAAAATTTGCAACGATAAATGATTATTTATAATGTATTTTTAAACAAATGTAGTCCGGCATTCTAACGTTCATATCCTATGCCCTCGATAAAATAATTCATTTATTTTAAATCCACACATAATAGATTAAATAATGAACCGAATACTTTTTAAACTATTAAAATTGTCCGATAAACAAAAAAGTTATTAACAAGTTCAGACCCCTGTGCCGCGTACGTATTGCGCTGGGCATTGACCGCGGTTCTTACGATACGACTACCGCGCAACCTTACTACTCCTACCGCGTGCCTACGTGCGTGAAGCTCCTGTTGCCACTGCTTGCGCCTATGCCCACGCATCATATTGAAAACACAGGGCAAATATACGGAATGCTGGAAATTTTGAAAATTTTGATTTTTACATAATTTGAGCAAAATTCGTGTTGATTCTGATGTTATTTGAACCACTGATTACGAGAAAAATACTAAAAAAATTCAATCTCTAATGGTTGCAGAGCAAATGGCATTTGTTTAAATTTAGTTTTTTGCGTTTTTCTCGGTTTCTAGTAGTTCGATTTTAATGCGCTCTTGAATGATAATAGACATTTTTAAGGTGCATCGTACAAAGTGACGAACATTTTGATATCAATATTAGTTTCTCGTAAAAATTGAAAAATGTGAAAGAGTACCAAATTTTTTCAAAAATTATTTTCTGACACTTCCTGTATATATAGAGATTTGAAACTCTAAAGACTTATTGACAAATAGTTTATCTAATTATAAAAAATTGATCAAGGACAATTTATACAGTAGTTTAGCCGCAATTAATTTTCAAAGTCAAAATTTAGGAAATAACACTCAAATTTGAGGACATTTTCAAGAATTTTTTTCTAGAATTTACAATAATTTTTGAGAATCCAAGATTTGCACAAACATTATCAATTAGACGTTTAATATGATGGTATATTTTTAGAAATTATTGATACGATAGATTCTTTGAAAATAATGTCCAAAGTTGAAACTGCAAAAATACCGCACGTTGAAGATGAATTCCCGAATAAATTAATTATTTTAAAATAGATCCAATTAAGCCACAGACTTGAAATTTACAAGGATGATAAATAAGCTAACCAGGAATTACTTAATGAAAGAATTAAAGCGCTACCACTATTAGAACATTATTAAAGAAATTAAAATAAATGAAGTGTACTTTTGAAAAATTGAATGTGTGATATCAATTATTGCTTATAATTATGCTTGCTTATCCCAAATTTAAAATATTTATACATAACAAGTTCACGCCTAATCTAGTGAATAATTCTTGATAGAGTTTTATAAAAATCAATCAATATTTTAACGTTTTTTTAAAACAAATGTAGTCAAGCTTTCTAACACCCGTATCCTGCATTAATGATAAACAATTTCTCTGATTTTAAATATATTAATAATATATTAAATAATGAATCAAATGCTTTTTAAATTATGGAAATCGCTTGATAAAGAACAAATTTATGAACATTTAAAGTTTAACAATTTCTCGCGCCATGGAATTGCTCAAGTGAAGTATTGCAGTGAAAGCCCCAGCGGAATACGTACACGGCACAGAGGCTCCGAAGCGAAAAGTCGTTACGGTCGAAAATAACTCTAAACATTTGTGAATTTTTAATTGTTCATAACTTTGTTATTTATAACGCGATATTAATAATTTAAAAAACATTTTGTTCAATATTTAACCTATTTTATGAACATGCAAACTTTGATGTCAGATTTAATTGTAATTATTCGATAATTACCGTAAAAATTTGGACGACATTTGCTTAAATAACATTATAAATATTAACTATTTGTAACAACTTTTTATCAACAATTGTTATTTACATCGCGTGTGAAGTTTCTATCCATAATTATTACAAATTTTAAGTATATATTGCGCACAATATTGAATTATTGATTTTGCACATTCAATTTTTCAAGATTCACTTCATTTTCTATAATATTTTTGACAAGGTTCTAATCACTTTAGAGTTTCTATAACTATTTTATATTATTGTGATATATCTTGTATATAATTATGCATAATTTCAAGTCAATAGCTGAATCGGCTATATTTCAAAATCATTGATTTCTTTGCAAATTTATCTCTAACGTGGGCTGTTTTAGATATACCGACTTTAGAAATTATTTTCACAGAATCTATTGCGTGAATTATTATTCAAAAATTACCGCGTTATTGCACGTCTAATTGCTGATATTTACCCAAATTTTCAATTGTAAGAATTGATTAGAAATACTAGAAAAAAATTCCTGAAAATCTCCTCAAAGTTGAGGGTTATTCCCTAAAATTTGACTTTGAGAATTAATTGCGACTAAATCATTGTATCAATTGAGCTTCTGTAGTTTTTCTTAATTAAATAAACTATTTGGCAATAACACGGTTAAATTTGAAAGTATTATATACACAGAATGTTACCAAAAATAATTTTTGAAGAAAATTGGTACTTTCTGATATTTTTAAAGGTTTCTAGGAATCTCTTAAACATATCAAAATGCCTAATATTCCGGGTGATTTATTGTTAAAATATCTACTAGTTGTTTAAATCTTGCTATCATTGCTATGCTAGAAACCGAAATAAACGCCAAAAACTAATTTTCAACAAATGCCATTATCTGCGTTACCATGGGTGATAGAATTTTGTAATTATTTTTCTCATTATTAGTAGTCTGGAGCACAATATAATTTGTATATACTTTGTTCTATTTCTTAAAATTATTAAATTTTCATAATTTCAAGGGCTCTGTATATTTGCGCTATGTTTTCTATACGATTCACGCGTAGAGGCGCAAGCAGTAGTAACAGGGGTTCCGCGCACGTAGGTGACGCGGTAGCAGTAGTGAGTTAAACTGGCAGTGTTCAGTCGCGGCGTCAGTCGTTTCGCGCCACTTTTAGCATAAGCTTGTCCGAAGTGTTAAAGATTGTTTGATTTGTTAATCATGGATTAATCATCTATTCATTGCTTTGTTTGGTTTCGTAATAAAATTCCGCGTCTGTGGATGGTCAAATCATCAAAATCAAGCGCGAATTAAGTGAATTTTTTTTTGCTCGGTGGGAAGTGGCATCAAATTATTTAAACGTTAATATTGCCTAAATTAATGACGTGATCTTAATCAAAATTGGCACAATAATAAAGACCGTACCGCGTATTAAAATGACTCTGGTTCGGTGTAAATCGGTGCAATAGTTTTATAGATATTAACCATAATGTGCAACCCCCAGATTTATAACGCATCAACTATAAACATTAATAACTAAATAGTGAATCGCTATATTGCAATGCCGTTCTCACCAGGAGGAAGTATATTAAACAGCTTATAATGTTGTATAAGAATGGAGTTTCTACTATATCCGGAAGTATTATTTTTTCATCGTTACATGTTAGTCATTTTTTTTGTACGTTAATTGGTAAAGTCAAGTTTAAACATTTTTTGTTCAAAAACTATTAAAGTAATTGTTATTATTCTAATACGGTATGCTTACACAACTATCTGGGTATATTTAGAAAATAACTCAATTTTCCATAACCATTGCAAGTATGTTAAATAAATTTTTGAAAATTTATGGATTAATTATGACCGCTTGCGTTTGAGAAATTGTCCTGGAAAAAATAATCGAGATAATAAAACAATTCTAATGTTGCTTGATAAATATTTAAATGACGAATCAGTACAAAAATTTTCATTAAATTTGCATTAGCCGATTTTGCTATAATTGCAAAAAAGTGATTTGTTTTCTGCAAGTTTCCCGAATAAACGTAATCGCGGATGAGAGTAAAGCTAAAATAGCACAACCGCTGGAAAGCTGATTAAATTTCATCAATTTTATAGGATTAGCTTTAGCGCGTTAAATTATTGATTATTGGGCATTGACTTAATAGCGCGCAACGTATTAATCACAATCATATTCATGTGTATTTACACGTTTGTTGTTGTATATTTTAAATCTGTTTGAATCAAACCAATAATTTTGAATCAAACCGATAACCGATAATACCAGTTTATATTGGATTTTAACGTATCATTGCGTCTGGAATTGAACAATAAAATTTCAAGGCGTAATTGACTTGAAAATATTTCTGTTAGAGATGCTCCAAATTAGCCTAGATGCCTAATGACTTGATATTGTCGAGTGCAAATATTTTTAAAGTCATTGCATTTGCACCAATGTAAACGTAATGAAATTACGTCTTTCGTTAAATTTCGTAATTGATAATTACCACTTTTAGCGAATTATTTATATCGTAAGTGCATATCAATATCAATTATTTTATAGGCAAATAACAACCGTTTTGCGTTGACTCTTTCAAGAGTGATTACTTAAATATTGCGATTTTATCGAAATGTACCAAATGTTAGTATAGCGAGCGTATTCACTTATCCTCTGATATCTTGTCGAATTGTTCAAATGTGATTACGATAATCTTTATATTAGTTAAAATCGCTTCATAACATTTTCATGAAATGTTTTCGTTGTATTCGTTGCATGGGTCGCTTGAATCTTTGAAGAATTATTAAGTACCGCTACCTTATTAAAAATCCGCTAATCATAATTGACGATTTATTTTGCTGATTAGCTCTGAGAATGCGCATTATACCGTGTTTTTGCAACTTGTTACCCGTGCAAAAATCGGGACCCTGGCAGAACTTAGCCATACGTCAAACTAATGAATAAAATTAAAAAAGCAATTGACGTTATGCCCACCCCCGCGACTAGGACGCGCCTGCCAGGATTTACCCAGGTGAAACTATTTTCATTAAATAGTCTCCCTGGGCCGGGTTAATGACTATGTTTTTCATTCACGCTTGAATGCGAAACAAAGTCAAAGGCGACCTGAAAAAAAAAGAAAAACACAAATATATGATTAATAACTCCTGCTACACGAGTAGCCATTGCGCCCTAAAAAGGAAGTGCCGGTTTAGGAATAGGGAAATACTGACTGTGCCCAACCATCATACCACATATTATTAGTTTTTTTAATGAAGTATTTCATTAAAAACTTACGGTTTTTTTGAAGCACTGTGAAAAGAAAACATATTAAAAATATATACAATTCCTGAAAGAGAACGTCGGTTGGCACACTCACAGTCAGTATGAAGGGTTAACCTAATCGAGTTGATACGATTTTGGCGCAACGCGACGCGAACTAACTTAAATCTAATTTAATCCTGTAAGAGAAAGTACATGTTAATAAATATTCACTCACTCAATATTTCTCAATACATTCCATTCACACACAATAGCTAACGAAATATGGGGAAAACATGGGATGATTATCCTACCTAACCACATAACCAATGATGGGCTCGTTTATATCCGCGCGAAACGAGCAGTTTTGGCACGTGCCAATATAGGTTGTGACCTGGGGGTAGCAACACCCAAACATACGTCTATCCACCCAGGCTCCCATCCGGGATTTAACACGCAAATATTACATGATATACATGATATAATAACAGGCATATAATGAAGACATTGGCAGTTACAGTTCAGAACGGCACGATCCTCCCTGTAACCGCGACATAAAAAATGTTGTTTTCCAGTATTGTTTACAGTATGCTGTGTTTACTGTTTCCTGCTTCCTGGACTTCTTTTTCCATTTCGTGGACTTTGGACTTCTTCTATCGTACGCAAAACAGCAACAGCATACTCCCTAAAAACCGCGATCGCAAAAGTTTTCTCGACCCGTCAGATGTCAGAAGGACATTTAATCATGCTTTCTAAATCATGCAAATTATGTTCATGCAAATTATAATCAAGCAAATTATTCTCATGCACATAAAAATATATCAAATGATTACCACCACAGTTTGTGGTGGTAATCGGTAGTGTTAAAGTTGCCCCAACTACTACAGTTTGTAGATAGAAGGGGATTCCACTTCGGCTAGCATTACAAGTGGGTTGTGCACACAAGAAGCTGCCCGCTGAGCGTCCCTACGTTGGCCCTCGCCGCATCTGGATTGGATGGATGGATGATGTAAATAAAGTCTATTACACTCGCGAAATTAAAAAATATATACGATCCTTGGTCCCTCCCTCATGGCTCCTTGGCTTGAACGATGAACGGTGCGCGAACGCGAGAAAATATACGATTGCGGTACCTACGCGAAACACTCGACCGTGAAACTTACGATACGCGAATTCGGTATACTCTACGCGCACTCGATTTGAATTGCGAAAGTAAGCGATATCCCATAACGCGCATTCCCGATTCGCAAACAACTCCTATAACAAAAGAAACATACATTAGAAATATTCAATCACTTTTCATGATTTGTACTTACTCGAAAGAGTCCGGACCGGCGCCCAACTGCTGTCTGGGTGGGCGGGCTCCTACTGCAAAAATACAATAGCAATATATCTGAAAAAAGAAAAAACATCATTAGAAAATATATTCAGAGCATAAGTACAATCTCAACAAATAATACTTACATAAAACCTACACAAACGGTGCCCAATTGCTGTCGGGAATCCTCTGGATACTGATGGACTGGCCTCAATGTCCTGGATGTTGCCATCATTCCAATAGCGCTTCTAACAATGTAAATATTGATGGACGTCACATTCCCAGACATTTGGAATGGAATCAGCGATATGTCGGTAGTGTGAGTGGCCCTCAAGAAACCCTCCCCAGCTCTAAGTCCTCTTGCGGATAAGTATCTCGGCACAAGAGGTGCTGGATCATAGGTTCTTACGCGATGTTTCTTTTTGCAAGGAAAAGTCACTTAACATCACATTCCCCATCGGTATCTCATCACTGGCGATGAACTAGCTTACAATCCACCAAGAACTCAATAACCGGGAGAATTAAATAATAAATTAAATGAAAATTTTAGCACCTCAATAACATGACCCAGGCCATAGACTCTTTAATCTAACACTAAGTGTTAGATTAGCATTTCAAGTAAGTTGAGTGCACAGATAGCTGTGCTGAGTTATTATAATGTGTTGATTTTCACTTTGATGTATTGAGACGCAAACAGAATTGCGTATTCGAGGTATGAATCTCGTAAGATTCAGTAGAAGTATTCAGAAATACTTTTTTAATCCAACACGCTATGCACGTGTTGGATTATGACAAAGAGATCATTTGAAAGTTCCCAACAAACGCAAGCAGAATTGCGTATACGAGTAATAGGTCTCGAAAGACCTAGTAGAAGTATTCAGAAATACTTTTTTAATCGAACACCATAGACGCGTGTTTGATTGTGGCAAAGAAATTCATGTGAAAATCAACTGGGGTGTGCAATCAGAATTGCCATATCGGGTGAGAGATCTTAGAAGATCTCTTGAAATTTAGTGCTTGGCTCTGAGTCACATTATCAAGAATACTAAATAACTAAAAATGTTTAAAAAATAATAAAAAGTAAAAGTTAAAAGGGGGATTTAAATTAAATGAAAGTAAAATAAAGTTAAAGATAAATAAAATAAAAAGTAGAAACTAACTAAATGAAATGTTACGGAATTCTCAGTGAGTTGTAAACTAGACCTTCGCGAATGACGAATACAAAAAGGCAACCTGACACTAAGCAAACTTTCACCGAAAAAGATACATATTTGATGTAGTCGCATTTCCGACTAAATGACTCAATCTACTTGAAAACTATTAAAATATTGCGCGCTATTCGAAGATGTTGCGCCTGGTAGTCTGAAAGTATAACGCGAATTTACTACCGATTCAAACCAAAGCAACTTGCATGTTTATCCCCATAACCATTAGCATGCAATAATATATTAACACTAACGGTTCTCTTGAAGTCCTTGGTAATTGGATCCTCGGTCCTTGGCTTCTGGCTTCTAGTCCCTGGGCATCTTAACATCCTATGAGCTATGTTGATGCCTTAAGTAATGCCACAACTGCTATTACTGCACGAATGGCTTTTGGCTAAAAAAGAGTCAATTAATAGTAATATTTTTGAATCAATAATAATTGAACCTACCTGAATTGTCTTTTAGATCCCAGCCAATACATGTTAGTATATCTTGTCGCTTAATTTCTACTCATTTTTGATTCCTGGTGGGTCTTCAACAACGATTACTTATAATTTTTCAATCGTCATCTCTTTGGGTGGTTTGATTCTTCACCTGAAACATGGTTTAAAGTTAATTAAAGTTGACTAGAAATTAGAAATATTCATTACATTTGACAAAACTTCTATTTGCGCTAAGGTGTGGTGCGGTGCGCCGTCAAATAATCGGTTGTTGAAATCACCGTCGATTGCTTGATGATTTCAAGTGTTTCTCTCCAAACAAAGCTTGGTTGGCATGTAGCTCTGCACGTTTTTGGTTTGTTACTCTAGTGCCACTGCAGTTGTAGTAGCGATGATACTTCGTCTAAAAATATAAAAAGTTAGAAAAATATGAACAAAACTATGACAATTAAAATACCTACATTGAATAGCAGTATCTTCATATTTCCCAAGACAATAATTACAATCTTCGTTGATATTATGATGTTCTAGCCAAAGTCTTTTTTCTTCTTACATCTCGTGCTAATCATGCCTTCTTCATTTGCTTGGTCCTGTCATGATTTGGTCTGGATGATCAGGTTTTATGGATTTCGCATCCATTTGTTTATCAGCTCGATGTCTATTTCCTCACATCTTTTGCAATTCTTCTGCTTGAGAGTTTGTGCTGTTTCTTCACGGACCAAATACACCATTCGAATTAGCGGCCGAAATATGAATACTTATAAATAAGTATTCATTTATAAAACGCGATTTAACTAAGCTTATAATTCACGAAGAAAAAATAGTAGGAGTTTGTGACAAAATTATAAATAACTAAATAAAAAATAAGGGTTTAGTATTCAGCAGAAATTAACTCAGCAATTATTACGGGCTCAATTTACTTCTTTTTTTAAAGGTCATCTTTATATTGCCAAAGATCATCCATCCCCAAAATCAAACACACTTTTGCGGGTGGCCACCCTTCACTTACTCACTCATACTATTCGACGTATCTCATATTTAAATAAATAGCATGCTTATTAATATCTAAGACAATACTTAGATGAACCTTTGTGACGCGACTTTAATTATTTCCTTTTTTTTTCTGCCGAATACTAAAGAAATTAAAATAAAAAATCATACTAAAAGGATATAAATTAAAATACAGTAAAATCATAAATTAGAGAAAATAAATAAAATTATAAAAATAAATTAACCCTCTGTAAAGTTACCTAATTCTTCGCTAGTTATAAGTTAGGACGCTAATTTCAAAAATGCTAATCGAATGGCATATGATATGTTTGGATGTTCTGTCTGCGCAGTTTCAATAACTAAAAGAGAATGAAAGAAATTGATTACAAATTGTTATTGTAATTGAAATCATTGATTAATCATAGTTCCGCAGTCCGCAGTCCCTAATTTTTATAGAATTCATTGTCTCGTAAAATCCAGTTGATCCAAATTGTTCCTGGCGCGGCTGCAAAGTATTCAAAACTTTCAAACTACGCGTAAATGATGTATGTATGCTATTATTATATTGCGCATCTCGCAGGCAAAGTACTATATCAAAAAAGATGATCTTTGTTTAATTAGTCATTAAATAATGCCGAATCAGCTGTTGAAGATCCAAGTTGAGCTAAGAATACAAGTAACGCATGGCAAAACTTTTTTATCAATTGCCAAATACAAGTAAACATATTATTATCTCAAATGATATCATTAAATGCAATTATTTTTATGTATTTTACAATATTATTGCATTTATTTCAAAAATATATAAGGATTAGGTAAAGCAATGCATTGGTTAAGTGAGCGCGCACGCAGTAACATATATGCAGTGCAATAAATTTATCTCTCTCGCGCACATTGCAAAATGAATGAAATTTTGAGTATCTGGTGTCATAGATTTGTGTAATATGATAAAGTGAGCGCGGCACAACTGTTGTCCAGGTAGACAACATTTGTCTCTTATCACCGTTCACTAGCCGCATAAACAAACATGCACTGTATATGCGGGCTACTTGTCGAGACGTGTCGAGGTCCGACGATAGTGGCGCAGTTAGGCATGCTTAGAAAAGTAATGGGTACTTACGGTTTGATCGATGAATCTATCCCTAATTGCTTCTGGTAGTCAAGTAGCTCTTTGATTGTGTGATTGATTCTCTGATTGATCCATCGATTGATACTGCTTGATTTCATGGTTAGTCCTCTTTGAGCGGAACACTTCCTATAGAACACAATAAAATATTAATCACTTGTCACATAATTACACCAATTATACAATTAAAACATTACGTACTATTAGCGGAAATGATATGATTATTTAGTTTTATTTAATTTTTAATATCACAATAAAATTTACTACTTGCGAAATGCACAATGAAACACAATGAAAATCAACGAAGCAACTGAGCAAGTAAGGTGTGAAAAACACGCAATCAAATTGCCACTACGTTCAGATAAAGTGCAGTAACAATTTCATCTCTCTCGCACTCATTGCCAAATTTGTGCGCTCGAAATAGTGCGCTAGGTGTCGAAAGTACGAGATCTTATCGTCATCGGCCATCCCGATATATGTCCGATGTATTCACTAATTGCTTTGCATGCATTACAATAGAAAATTAATAGGTACTTACTTTTTGATGAATGTATCCATCCTCAGTAGTAATCTTAATGTAATAATATCTCCTGACTAACTGCTTGCTTGATCCTTTGATTATTTGATTGATCCTCTTTGGCTGAAGAGGTTCCTGCGGAGCACGGAAGAACACAATATTTAGTTGTATTTATGATGAAATTTAACTAGTAGCACAATTGCGGCATTATCACAAGTAAATCTAAACTTTATTTTAGTCAAAAGAAGTAATTGCTTACTTTTGATTAAGTAGTTTATCTCTAAAGTCTATGCTGATGTGCACCGGCGCAGCCGACCCGATGGTGAGCGAAAAGACCAAGTACAGTACGTACATAAAACAATATATGTTGCAACAATGTTGGTGGCGCGCGCGTAGTGCTTGTGTTGTTGTATGAGCAAATGAAATAGAAACAATTGCAAAACTTTTATCTCCCTCCAACGCATGGTGAAATTTTAGCGGTCTAAATAGCGCTGTATTTGGCACCTTATCTTCTTGCGGCTCACAGACACACATACGCTGCATCGGCGATTTCCTTACCGATGTATGAAGAATAAGGCATGCATTATGATAGAAAATGATTTGGTACTTACGATTTATTGAATATATCTCTTCCCAGCAGCAATCCTCTATGTTACCATATCCGTCTAGGTATTTCCTCAATTAATCCGAAGATTCTTTGATTGATCTTCATTGGATGATCAAATTTCTACGGACTTCATGAGAACACATTAAAAAGTTGTATTTTTATGAATTTCGAGTAATCACGCAATTGAAATACTGCCACGATTAAAACAAAACGTTATTTTACGTAAATGAAGTTGATACATACGTTTGATGAAGTTTTTGATCACTGAGATATATGCAGATTCTTGATTGATGCAGGCGGTCTGTCTATGAGACCGGCACGGAGTAAAGCAAAACACCTTGCCGCAATTGCTGGTGGCGCGCACGTATTCCTATAGCCGCAGTATGAATAAGTGAGATAGGTAGTGAGATAGGCAACAATTTCTTATTCACTCACTCATACGTACCGAAGGCGAGGTAGTTCAGTCATGTGGGATGTGGCTTGAGTACCACCTGACTTAGCGCAAGATGTTGCTTAAGCAAACTGACTCCGTAGCATGGCGCTGTGTGCGCTACTCCCATTGGTATGTGCGCAGGTGCACTTAAGTTAAGCGCTGATAATCACCGTAATCAGTGCAGCTCCTGTTGCTCCCGCGCATGGTCACGCGGACATTTAAACCTGAGGAATGCGCACCATGTGACACACTTCTCATGCCGCATGCTACAATGCTACGAATTTGATAACCTAATGATAAATTAAATAAATTATGAATAACTTATTAAATTAACACAGTACGTCATACAAATTCTTGCTTTTTAACAAATTATAAAACCTAAAACATTTTATTACAAACTATGATTAAACATTAACTTTTTATACCCGTGCAAATAGCGGGTCCCTGACAGAACTTAGCCATAAGCCAATTGACTTTAAGTAATGAATAATTATTAAATTATTGGCTGTATGCCCACCCCCGCGACAAGGACGCGTCTGCCAGGATTTACCCAGGTGGGACTTTAATCAACATTAGTCCCCCTGGGCCGGGTTAATGACTTTGCTTTTCATTCACGATTGAATGTGAAACAATGTCAAAGGCGACCTGAAACAAAAGAAAACACAAATATATGGTTAGTAACACTCCCGCTACACGAGTAGCCATGCCGCCCTAAAAAGGATGTGCCGATTTAGGGGTAAGGATATGCCGACTGTGCCCAACCATCACACACATTATAATTAGAAGTTTTGTTAAGTATTTGATTAAAAACTCACGGTTCACTGAAGCCCTGTGGAGAGAAAGCACAAGTTATAAACAATACATGCCTGAAAGAGAACGTCGGTTGGCACACTCACAGTCAGCAAGGATAAAGGAACAGCCTAATACGAATGAGAGGGGACGCGGAGCTAATTGAAATTTAATCCTGTAAAAAAAAGTGTTGATTATTAATCAGTCATTCTTTCTCACGCTTTGTTTCTGCACACATTCCATTCATACAAAAATAGCTAACGAGAGGGAGTCATAAGGATAATTAGCCTACCTAGGTACATATCCAATGATGGGCATCGTCTATTCCGCGCGAGACGAGCAGTTTGGCACGTGCCGATCAGCTGTGACCTGAGGGTAGCTACGACCAAACATATGTCTACCCAGCACAGGCTCTCATCCGAGATTTAACACCAAAAATAAATACAAATACTATGATTTCTGGAGGTTCTCCTCCTTAAATTTAAATCGTCCTTTACTCGCGGTTGAATAAATACTAACGGTCAAACGATAACACGCCCGACGACTTAGCGTACGATAATTAACGAGTGGCCACAGTCCAGAACGGCACTATCCTTCCTGTAGCCACGACATAAAATTATTGTGGTTGCTGCTGCATGTTGGTCATAATGGAATGGATTCTTGGATTCCTGGACTTCTTTGCCTCTCCTCAGACATCTCTTCTCGATGGTATCTTCCCTCCTTCTGAGCAGCAACAGCAACTGGTAAACTGAAAACACCCGATCGCGAAAAACTACTACTAAGTTGGTCTTAAGGACCCGCGTATAAGTCAGAAGGACTTTGAATGTCTATTAAGTCAGAAGGACTCAATCTGTGTCGTTGGAGTCAGAGGGACTCTCGCGTACTCACTAATTATTGTACAACAGTACATTTTTTAAAGTTGCTCCACTATTACAGTTTGTAATAGTGGAGATTCCACTTCGGCGAGCATTACTTGTGGGTCGGCACACAAGCAGTCGCCCCGCTGAGCGTCCCACCGTTGGCCCTCGCCGCATCTGGAACCCTATGGATGGATGGATGTTGATGTCATCTGGAACCCTCTGGATCGATGTAGAAGTCATCTGAAACCCTCTGGATGGATCGTTGGACGGATAGACGGCCGCCTGATATTTAGTCTCTTCCGGCACTCGCGAAATTACAAAAATTGCCGGAACGGAACCCGCACTCGAAATCTACGCGACCCGCACTCGATTGAACTTTATCGCGACCCGCACTCGGACTCTACACGCACTCGATAACTTTTTACGCGCACTAGTATCCCCAGCACCTGCAACATAAATAAATATAGTTAAGTATATTAAAATGTGCAAAGTCGGACTTACTTGAAGGTCCATCGTTGAGTGCCCTACTGCTGTCCCATGGAATGGATTCCTCCCTCTTGAAGAAGACGTCCCCGACTGAAATAAGAACTCATTGTTAGTATAGAATGTTACACAACATAGAATACCTATATTTTGAAAGTCAAACTTACTTGAAAGTCCATCGTTGAGTGCCCAACTGCTGTCCCATGGAATGGATTCCTCCCTCTTGAAGAAGAGGTCCCTGACTGAAATAAGAACTCATTGTTAGTATAGAATGTTACACAACATAGAATTCCTATATTTTCAAAATCAAACTTACTTGAAAGTCCATCGTTGAGTGCCGAACTGCTATCTTATGGAAAAGTCTGTTCTGCAAAGAAGAAGGTTAGCAAGCTGAAAACAATAGAAAAATAATGATATTAGCACAGAGAAATCACTATGGTTTTAATGTTTAAGTTTCGTTGTTTATTCTTTGGAGACCATTGAAAACGATCAAGCGGGTACTCCTTTAATCCCTTGCGGGAATGGTATATATATTAGGTTTAATTGTTGTGTATTAAGAGTGGAGTCCCTTGAAAACGATCAAGCGGTAACTCCTTTAGGCACTGGTGGACAAGCCTGAGCTCAGGACTTTAAGAACCAAACGAAGATTTTAACTTGGAGATCAAAGATTGAGGAAGGAAGAAGAACCACAACCGAATTTGGTATCAGACTTTCCCCCCGACGGCTTAGTGTTTAGGGGGAAAAGCCCAAAAGGCATAGAAGCCTTGCGACCCCACTGTCTCAGATCGGCTTCCCAAACAAGTCGAAGTCGGGAAGAGTCAAATTGCGCTTTTTTTTTTGTGGGGGAGAGGAGGAATCTGTTGGGCACACTATCCACGTGGCTTCGCAAATTGCGCCGCAACTGTCTTACTATTAAACATAGTTGGCAACAATATTCCTGAGAGAATTAAAACCATCGCCATCTAGGGGAGCAAAGGGTAGTTAGGATTGACCGCCCCCCTATGACTAGTCTGAACCAATGCTCCACGCCCCGCCGGGAGCACGCAGCGCACGTGCACGCGATTTACCATTACACTTTATGTGGACGCTGAAGGCAGACGGGGGTACCTAAAAATTCAAATTCTTAAATATGCTATAATTCATTTATAAAATAGAAATATTTATTAGATAACACATTTTTGAAGCTACGAGGATAAAGTTTAGCAGGATTAATCAGAAATTAATAGCTGACAAGTGTTTTGAGAAGCACGGTGTTGCGAGTTCAAAGAACACGCCCTGGAATCAAATCGGCTGTACCGATTTTTCTCAAATCTTGTGAAATAATTAAGAATTTATTCATATTTCATTTGGCATATAAATCATGATGATATCACAATTAGTTTCTGAGATATTATATTCGGGAGTTGTAGTTGGATTGAGTCGACTAGAAACGCGAGTTGAAGTCTGCGGAATTGTGTTAGCTTGAATTAAATATGCTATTAAAAATTATTGGCAAATGAGATTTTGTTCAAATTTTAGAATATTACGTAGAAATTAATTAGTTTTGAATAATCGTTTAGATTTTCTTGATATCTCATTTAGTTTTTGAAATATTAATCATAAGCAAGGGGTACTGCAATTTGTTTGAACTCTCTAAAAGTATATTGAGTTTATCGACCTGTTATCAATGGAAATTTTAATGGAAATTTGTTGGCAATTTAATATGTATTTGGGAATTTAATACCCTTCTTCCCAATGAAAGAAATATTTAAATATCTCTTATAGTTTTTGAAATATTTTATTGGGGAGCTGTAGTTGCATTGAGTTGAGTTGAAATCTAGGCTTCAGTCATCGGAATTATATTAGCGTGAATTAAATATGCTATAGAAAATTATTGGCTAATGAGATTTTATTCAAATTTTAGGATGTTGCGTAGAAATTATTTGGTTTTTAATTGGCGTTTAAATTATTTCGATATCTCATTTAGTTTTTAAATTATTATTCATAAACTAGCAGTAATGCAACTAAATTGAACTCTCCAGAAGTATATTAAATTTATAGACTTCTTATCATTGAAAATTTTAATGGAAATTTGTTGGCTAATAGATATATTTTAAAGAATTTAATACCCTTCTTTTCAGTAAAAGAATTATTTAAATATCTATTATAGTTTTTGAGATATTGTAGGGTCGATAACGTGTATTAAGTAGATCGTTTTAGTTGTAAGGATAAATTAATCATAAGTAAGTGTAAGTCATAAATTAAGAGGAGATAACATAATTTAGGCTAAAACGTTTTAGTTGTAAGTCGTAACTTAAGTTCGCTTTCCCACGTTTTGGGGAAAGAACACACATGTCCGTCAGTTCGGCGCCAGCGGGTGTCTAAGGGGCGCAGAGCTGGTACCGAGCTGACGAGACAAGTAGTTGTTGTTGTGGTATCGTGGAGAGTAGTTGTTGAATATAAGTCGAGTTGGTTGTAAGTCGAGGGAGTTAATTTGTTGTTCTGTATGCCGAATTTGTGGACGAACGATCTCGCCCAAATTAATATACATTTGTAGTTAGTTAAGCAAAGACATTATTTGTTCCAAATTGTTTCAACCCTACAATTTCTGGGGGCTCGTCCGGGATCGAGATCGGTTTGTGCGGTGATTAAAGTTGATAAGTTGTTAAGTTCTCTTAATTTGTGTCAGTGCTGTCGGGCCCGAGAAGTTGCTTAAGTTGGAAGCAAGGGAAAGCGATATGACTGAACAAATGGAAGAGATTTTCACGATGAGTGTGGAAGAGTTGAAGGAGAAGCTACAAGAGCTTGAGCTTCCCATAACTGGAAGAAAAACAGTCCTTCAAAACCGTTTATGGGCTGCGATGGACAACGACGACGAAGAAGAAGAAGAAGCTGATCGAGCAGCCGGGGTTCCTTTGCTGACCTTCCGCGACGTAGAAGAGTCAATGGAACACTTCAGCGGGGATGACCACGTCGAGGTGACACAGTGGGTCGAAGACTTTGAGGAGATGGCGGCAACCTGCAAGTGGGTCGATATCCAGAAGGTGATATATGCTAAACGCCTCTTGCATGGATCTGCAAAGTTGTATGTTCGGTATGAGCGGGGCCGAAAATCGTGGGCCAGTCTGAGAAATGGGCTGATTAGTGAATTCGGCAAGCCCATTGATGCGTATCACGTGCATCAGGAGTTGGCGCGACGGAAGAAACTACCTAGTGAAACGTACCAGAGATATGTGTACGCGATGTTGGATATTGCTGGTCAGGTAGGTGTGGACGTAGAATCGATCATACAATATGTGATCGATGGGATACCTGACAGCGGTACCAACAAAGCAATTTTGTACGGCGCGAAGACAATTAAAGATTTAAAAGAAAGACTGCAGTGCTACGAAACAATGAAAAACGAGGGGAACAGTGAGAAAGTGAAAGACACGGACAAAGTGAGCAAAGACTTCAGCGCAGGGCCTAGACAGAGGCGATGTTTCGTGTGCGGTTCCGCGAATCACCTAAGTAACGTGTGTCCGCGTACGACGACTAGCTACGAGTCGACGGAACCGAAGGTGGTAAACCAGATTTTCCAGGTTGCAACGGAAAAGTTGGTGAAGGAAATCAGTATCGGTGAGGTTGCAGTGATGGCACTCATCGATACCGGTAGCGACTTGCCACGTATGCGCGCCGATGAATACGCGCGGTTAGGCTCACCTGAGCTAGAAGGAAAAGAGGTGCAACCGAGTGCTGAAAGCACAAACGGCCGAGGCAACATGGACAAGCTGAGTGCGGTTGAAGTTGTGGAGGTCGCCGAGGAAACAATTACTCCCGACGAAAAGATGAGTGAAATATGCGTCACCGACGTTATGGAAGTCATCAAAACGAAGAGCGACGAGGCATGGAGGTGTTCAGCAGTTACGATCGACGAAGAGATGTCAACATCGCCGATCGTAAAAGAAGCTTCACATATCGAGGTACTACACGAGGTGTTCTTGCCAGAGGGTGGAAAAGTCGATGACGGTGATGTGCGATTACTCGGTCCGAGTAAGAACGTTGGCTCGAGGGTAGGAAAAACCAAAGAGGTCCCATATTGTGAAATCAATATGAGGAAGAAGACGGCATTCCACCAGGTTCTTTCCAAGTTGAGGTCTACAGCAAGGTATATAGAGGGAAGGAATTCGCGAGGTTTGTGGACGCGCCATGAGGTGAGGGGACATCGTTTCACGCCGTTAGTGTTGAAGACGAGTGCAGTGAATAAACATAGTGATAGAGTGGCTAACGACATCCGAGGTCGGATGCCAAAATTCAGGATGGCCGGATGTGGGATCGATAGTTAGAGTTAGAGTTAGACTGTTGTATATATTAATAAGTGTTTAATGTAAGATGTGTGTTCAGAGCGTCATAAATATGTCATGAGTGAATGAGTGAATGAGTGTTAAGTTCGCTTTCCCACGTTTTGGGGAAAGAACACACATGTCCGTCAGTTCGGCGCCAGCGGGTGTCTAAGGGGCGCAGAGCTGGTACCGAGCTGACGAGATAAGTAGTTGTTGTTGTTGTATCGTGGAGAGTAGTTGTTGAATATAAGTCGAGTTGGTTGTAAGTCGAGAGAGTTAATTTGTTGTTCTGTATGCCGAATTTGTGGACGAACGATCTCGCCCAAATTAATATACATTTGTAGTTAGTTAAGCAAAGACATTATTTGTTCCAAATTGTTTTAACCCTACATATATATCGCAGAGAGCGCGTTTTCGCAATTTTAATAATGTCAAGTAGCTACATGAAGTATTTCCAGAATATTAGTAATAGTTACACAGATTGAGAGGGGGTTAACAGGAAGGCCAACTTATCAACTTTGCTTATATGTGACATTTTAGGAATAAGAAATTGGAAATGCCGACAGATTTGCAGAACATTTCATAAGAGGTCCGTTTAAAAGAACATAATAAAAGAAATTGTATGTAACCAAGTATAATTTTCATCAATTTTTTATTCACCAAATAGGCATTTAATCTAATAATAATAATAAATAACAAATATCTTTACTATCTAAATATTAGGAACAGTTTTAGAAATCGTAACTGCCTTTGACGAAAACATTGTACTTTGGATCAGTGGTGCCATATCCGCCATAGTGACGGGCATAATCAGCACCAACTCCAACGCGACCACGTTTATCTTGCGTCTGGAAAAAGTTGTAGGTTCCTTGAGCTGAGAAATCAGTTCCCATACCGCGGGTGTTTGAAGATTCAAGTTTGATATTACTGCCATTTGGTTTGTATAAATATTCCGCTGTTTGGCTGGTGGTCAATGGGCCTTTGGGTTTGTAATCTCTACCGCCTGATGCGGAAGCTGAGAACTTGTGATTGTCATTATCAAAAGTCAACTTTTGACCCAGTCCAGCGTGATTATTGCCAACATCGTAAAGGGTTTCTCTTTCCCAACCTTGTTTTGTATCTCTGCAAGTGATAAGAGATCGTTTAAATACAGTTACATTCACGTTCAAAAACAATAATTACCTTCTTGCTCTAACATGTTGTTCTTGAATTGGTACTAAATAATAGCTTTCACCTTTCAAATCTTGAACAATTTCAAATGCATTGATTTGAAGAAAAGCAACTGCTACCAAGGCGAAAAGAATTCCACTGTTGTGAGCCATTTTGTTAAAGCGATAGATTCTCCTGCTAAAATATTCTTGCTTAAGCGTTGAAAGATCTTGTTGAACTGATGCTGTCTTTGAAAATCAGTGCATTATTTATATGAAAATTTGTACATGACCATAATGCGAGTCTGTGAAATCCACTTTACAATTAATAGCAGTAAATTGGGGATTTTCGTTTATATCGCGTTAACTGTAATAAAAGGTGAAGGTCAAATACTGACTCATTTTTCATTCACTAGTGTTGCGATATGTAAACACTCTCTTTATAATGAAATATTAGAGTTAATGAAATAAAATATTTAATCGGTTTTGATTAATTGTAATTGTGATATTAATTGATTTTTTGCAACATGTGATATTAATTGATTTCTATTAAGCTTATAAACGTCGGGTCAATATTAAACAATACCCGGTATGCCCACCTACAGTATATGTCACTATTTTAGACACTATTTAAACTAGTCAGTCCATTGATTTGATTTTATTATTGAGAGAAAAGGAAACTAATTAGCGAACTTGTTATGTTCATCACATTTAAAGAATTGGTATCAAACACGATTGGAAATTTCCAAATTTATTATTTTAAATTTGCAAAAAGAATTAACAGGTGTCTAAAGCATAGATAATACATATAAATAAATTATATTCGTATTTGGCTTTTAAATATTGGCAAATTCTTCAAGTTAAATAAAGTGTTAACATGATAAGATTTCAAGCCAGTAGATAGATAAAATCCTAATTAATTTCGTGTATTACGATGATATTTATGCACTATATTATCGTATTATGATGATATTTTCCAACCGCAGAGATATTTTGAAAATGTATAGATTTTCACGTTGGGTTATAATACCTATTACACAATTAAGACATGTTTGTCTCATTTTCAGACATTTCTTTTACCTTTTAACATACTTAGTTGTAATTTGTTTCCCCTACTCAATTTGAATTATTGAACTTGGTTTGGGTGGTTGTTAACATATATTATTACGTAATGTACGCAAATCGAAATTTTTGGGTCCGTGTGTGGAATTTTAACACTAAACCTACCAATATTTCATACATACCTAAAACTACCGCGCGCAGTCAAATGAATGCTTGGACAAATTTTTAACATAGAAAGAGCTTTTAACCAGTTGAATAGACAACAAAATATTTTTTTGGTTCAAGAAAAATTTGCTCCCCGCTCTTCTATTTAACTTTTTAAAATTTTATGCATCTTTAGCATCTTTCAAAAAATATTGTATTTTGTATTGCACATTTTCCATATACGAATCTTTTACAGTTTATACAAATTTTGTTAGTCTCATTGAGATTACAATATTTAATTTGACAAGATTTCCGTCCAGGAGAATGTGTAGCTGTGTTTATTATTGTTTTTGACGAACATTTAGTTAGCTGTGACTCCATTTGATATTCGGTCAAAACCTCTTCAGCCAACTGAAATAAATATTCTTGCTTCGATATTTCTTTACCTAAATCTAAGATCTAAGATATTGAAATATATCTTATCGGCTAAATCTAAGATATTGAACAATATCTCTAAAGTCCTTATTTGATAGTTAGTTTTTACACAATCTTTTCTGACCATTTGATCGGTTACATTTGCACTGAATTTGGTGATTGTAAACTCTAATTTTGAACTAAATACCAATACTATCCGTATAATTTTTATATATTTACATGTTCAATTATCTTATGAACAATAATGAAAAAAAATGCTGACTCAACTCTGCCCTTTATAATATTATGTTTAGCGTATCCTGTTGGTCCAGATAACTCTTTGAAAATAATATAAATCGGTGCTATTCCGCGGGTAAATCCTTCTTTTATTTTTGACAAACAGTTTCATTCATAGCAGTTTCAATATCTTCCTCATTTTCACCTTTATAACTAAATTTAAACATCTTATTTTTTGGTCCTGTTCGTACATTCAAAATATTCTCTTTGGCCGTATCACTATCAAATAAATAAAATATATCTTGTGCTGTATCCTATTCAATATTGGAAACTATTTTGAAATAAAAGTAGTATCTTTACAATAATCCTCAAAACTCGTAAAGACTCTTAAAACAACTTCAGAAGTGCTTTTTTCGAAAACGGTCAAATGACCGCGCGTGGTAGACTACGCATGTTATGAATTTTTTTCGAAAAGTAAACAATGAAAGAAGTTGCAAATATCGAAAAATTGATTGTATGTGAATTTTAGGAAAAGTCAATAAGTCTCATAGTGTTACTTTAATACTTTTTACGAAAAAATCTAAATGAAATTTCAAAAACGGTCATTTGAAAGCGCGTGGTAAGTTTAGTGTTTTAATATACTATTATACCATTATTAAATAAAAAGGATTACGTCAAGACCTTGTACGAATATTTTCTTAAATGCGTACAACCTGGTCATCCAATATTATTACATGGCATGGAAAGCCTGTAGTACATCAAAAGCCAAAACATAGCAGAGCGTGGTTTCGATCCACGGACCTCTGGGTTATGGGCCCAGCACGCTTCCACTGCGCCACTCTGCTCGCTATCAAGTGCCTTTTGCAAAATATAAAATAGTATTTATTGATTCAGCAGGATTAGAAAGTTTGTTGTTAGATTTTCATGCCTCGATCAAAACACAACGCTATTGTTCTATTAGACTTTCCAACCAATTGTTGATCTATTTAATCCAAAACAATAAAAAAATCCTAAATACAAAATAGATATCACATTCCGATATAATTGATATGACAATCCAGACTACATAATAAAAGAAATCAATAGAAGATGTAAAACATATTTAAGATATACTAGTCTTAAACAATGCATCCAAGAATAAATTGATTTTTACATAAACTTTAGACATTAATTAATACTTGTTTAAGGATTTATAGCTTGTCCAATTGAATTTTCCAGAATCCAAAGACATTGTCTTACTACCATCAATATATCTGCACATCATCCATACATAAGTCATAGTTCATTATAGTTTTATTCATCAATTCTATGAATTCAACACGTTTCTCTGGAGAGACCATAATATCAACTGTGTGGTTAGTTGTAGAGACATCAGACCAGAAAATATATCCATCTTGCAGACAACCTATTTAAAACATCCAATTGGAATATGTTTTATGGGTTTACACGCGGTCGTTGCGAAATGTTACGTGTGCATGTGGCACCAAGTACCAATGTGGCAATGATAATCAAAAATCTCATTTAAAATTTATACTGGTTAGTTATGTTAACAAATATAATTAGCAATATGAACAGAAACGTTTGATCATCTATCTATCTATCTTCTATCTTCTATCTTCTATCTTCTATATATATAAAAATGCTGCGATGTTTGTGTTTGTCGCCACTAATACCCCTGGCGCACTCTGATGACGAAGACTTAACGCTCAAAGTGGTGTGATTCCACAGATGCGAAATTTCAAAGCAACGCCTTCATTCACCACGTTTTCCTTTCTCAAAGCGACCCAAAGCGACCACCCGAGTTCATAATAGTATGACCTGCTTGGCATGTGTGCATG
Organism: Aleochara curtula; assembly: GCA_963978815.1. Lineage (NCBI taxonomy): Eukaryota > Metazoa > Arthropoda > Insecta > Coleoptera > Staphylinidae > Aleochara > Aleochara curtula. The sequence goes on from OZ022216.1 coordinate 5,943,962, forward strand.
TCGATATTTGAAAGCATATAACACGTTTAAATGATATAACTTGAATAAGTAAACTAAGGAAGTTATTTTTACCAAATTAAAGAAAGAGAATGACAACAGGGTCGGGAGGTGTTAGTCATAATTTCATCAGTTAAATACTACGTTTACATTTTAAGATTTGCAAAGGTAGCAAGTAAGACTAAGGATAATATGAACACTGAGTGCAAATTGTTTTCATTTGTAGAAAATGTTAGAAATTGAGTGAAATTGTTAATCTATATATGTATAAAGCAAATTCCTATATTAAAGTTTAAGAAATTCATGAAAACTGGACGGCTTTTATAGCGACTTTTATTGGTATTTTCGTAGAAAGATATGAGACTAAATTTCATTAACAAAACTAATTTCTAACCAGTATCATTACGCTATTTTCCAAATTTTTGAAATATTGCGGTTTAAATTCATTTTCACGCTTACAAATCTAAACCAACTGAAACTATATAATGGAACGCGGGTTGGTTATAAAAAAATTAATGTTCAATCCAAAGGCGATACGACGTTTGCTGGGAAATTTGACGTATATTAAATGATTTAACAATATAATTAGGTTTATTCAGTTAGACAACGGGATAGGGAAGGTTTAAATTGTATCAATCATACAGTAAAATATTAATTGGTATTGTTTCAAAACAGTAATGTTAACTACTGTGATAGAAAAATTGAACAATATAACGAACAAAGATTTCAACTAGCAACACATTGGAAAGGGACAATTAATAAAACCAACAAACAGCGGGCAGGAAGGCTTGAAAGAAATTGGTAAAACATAATATAAGCACTAGAAAATGGGAGTCCGAATCTTATAAACAGCATAAAATCAAATATCTACGTAAGTGACAATAACGAGATCAGAGATCGCCCGGACGGCTATATCCATACGAAACACCGTTTGGCGAAACGAAGTTCGCCGAGACAGCTAGTTACTTATAAGCTGTCCTTCTTTTCAAGCTTCTTTATATACCAAGCGCATAATCATGTCATAACTAGGTAGTTTGTTGTTGTTTAAATATAAAAGTGATACTGAACTATAAATATGTACATTTGATATTCTAAGTGATTTTAAATAAAACTTTATTACTTACAAACTGAAATACATTATTATTAATGAGAGATAATCATATAATTTTTAAATATTTAAAGTCAGGTATTTTATCACTCCTCAAGTAGTTATTTCCTCAATTTATTATGTATTTCAACAATACAAATTTTGAGTAGTTCATGCATGTTTATAAAATCATTTATTAATTTACATTTAATGCTTCATAAGTATATATATATATAAAGCTTTCCACCCCTATATGGGGTGTTGCTGTTTCTGTGGATCCTTAATTGGGGGATCAGGCCATTATCCTCTCCGTAACCTCCTTCCATTTTTTCCTGTCGGTTACCCGTCTTCTCCAGTTTGTTTCTCCCATACTTTTCATGTCTGCTTCTACCTCCTTTCTCCAGGTATTTACTGGTCTTCCCCTTCTTTGGTTTCCCACAGGTTTCCATTCCATTATTCTTCTTACCATGGCTGTTTCCTTTCTTCTGTGGAGGTGTCCCCACCATTTCAATCGTTGTCTTTTTATATACTTTACTATATCTCTGCCTTCAATTAGTTTTTCTATTTCTTTGTTTGTTTTTCTTATTTTGGTTCCATCTTCTAGTTTGTTTGGTCCTGCACATTTTCTAATTATTTTTCTTTCACAAATTCTTAATTTTTCTTCATCTTTTTTTGTCATTGTCATTGTTTCTGCTGCATATGTTATAACCGGTCTTATGATTGTGTTGTATATCTTGATTTTTGTTTTTAGCTTAATTTTTTTACTTGGTAGTACATTTTTGTTGGCGTAGTAGGTATGCTTTATTTGCTTTTATGATTTTTTCATTTATCTCATCCTGATTTTTTCCTTCATTGTTTATCATTACCCCTAAGTATGTAAATTTCTTTACACATTTGTACTTATTTTCGCCAATCTTAATTTGTTCTATTTCCTTTTGTTTTGTAATCATTACCTCTTCCAATATTCTTTTCTGCTTAGCTATCACCGTAATATCATCTGCATATGCTATTACTTGGTAGCCTCTATCTGTTAGTGTCTTTCTTCTCTCTATGTTTTTCATTATTTCTTCTATTGCTATTATGAATAGCGTGGCTGATAGAGTATCGCCTTGTCTTATTCCTTTATTTGTCTTAAATTTGTTTGTTTCATCTGTCTTGAACTTTACTGTTGCTACTGTCTCTTTACTTACCATTTTTATCATGTTTTTTAATTTTTCTGGCATGTCAATCTTATCTATTGTATTCATTAGTTTATATCTATTTACTGTATCAAATGCTTTCTTGAAATCTATGAATATAATATATGTTTCTTGTTTATATTGCCTGGCTTTTTCTAGTGCTTGCTTTATTAAATGTATTGCGTCTACCGTTGATCTACCTTTCATGAAACCCATTTGATATTCCGGGATCTTTATGTGTTTGATTAATTCTTTTTGTATTGTTGTTGTTAGTATCTTGAATATGTTATTTAGGACGGATATTCCCCTGTAGTTCTCGCAATTTTGTTTGTCTCCCTTCTTAAATATTGGGTATATTTGCCCAATCTTCCATTCTTCAGGTATTTTCTCTTCTTTCCATACTTTTCTTATTACTTCTGCTATCTCTTCTTTCATTTTCTGACCACCATATTTTAGTAATTCATTGTTTATTTCATCGCATCCTGGTGTCTTACAGTTTTTTGTTCTTCCTATCATCTCTACTATTTCTTCTATCTTTGGTAATTCATCTTCATTCTCTTCATTGTTTGTTTCTTTTTCTATTTCTTCTTCAGTTTCTATCGTTTCGCTTTCTGTTAGCATTTCTTTGAAATAGTTCATCCAGGTTTCTTTTTCTTCTTCATCATTCTCAGCTGGTTTTCCATCTATCTTTTTTATTCTTGTTTTTGTCTTTTGATTTCGAGTCATTTTTTGGGATCTTACATTTTTGTAGAATTGCCTCATATTTCTATTTTTATTTTCGTTTTCAATGTCTTCCATTTTTCTCTCTAACCATCTTTCTTTTTCCTTTTTTACTATTAACTTTGCTTCTTTTACCATATTTTTGTATTCTTCTTTATAAATTTCCATCTTTGTTTCTATATATTTTTTTCTTGCCTCTGCTTTTTTTTCTACTATATCTTTACCTTTTTTATTCCACCATTCTTTGTTTTTTATTTCTTTTTCTGTGCCTATGGTTTTTTCTGCTGCATTTTTTATACACATTTTTATTTTTTCCCATTTGTTTGTTATGTCACTATCTATTTTCCATTCTTGTTCTCTTTCTTCTATTTCTTTCTGGTACTCTTCTTTCTTTTCTTCTTGTTTTAGTTCTGTCACATTCCATTTTTTTTTTGTTCTTGCCCATTTCTCTTTATATATCTTCATTCCATTTATTTTTGCCACCACCATGTAGTGGTCTGAGTCTGCATTTGGGTGCTTATAGGTCTTTACATCCTCTATTATTGCATTATATCTTCTAGATATCATTATATGATCTATTTGGGTGTCGTTTTTCCCATCTGGTGTTGTCCATGTCATTTTCTCATCTACTGGATGTTGGAATTTTGTGCTCGATATTACCAGACCTAGTCTTTGGGCCATATTGCACAGTCTTTCCCCATTCTCATTGGTCTCTTCGTGTAGTGTATATTTACCAGCTACTTCTTGTAAATAATCTTCTTTACCTACTTGTGCATTAAAATCTCCTAGTACTATTATCACATCTTTTTTTGGTATTGTGTCTATTATTTCTTCTATTTCTTCATACATTCTATATTTTTCGCTCTCCTCACCGTTTTCGGTGGGTGCGTATATATTTATTAATGTTACCCTGTGTTCACCTATTTTTAATCTTACATATGCTATTCTATCGCTTATTGGTTTAAATTCTATTATTGCTCCCATTAGTTTTTGGTTGATCATAAAAGCTACTCCATAAGCATAATGAATCTTATTCGTTCCAAGCTTTAATCGTTAAAGGAGACGCGCGTTAAGCGAAGCAAATTTTACCATATGAGTCCATGTAAAAGACAATAATGCGTTCCAAGCTGCAAAAATACATTGTGTTAAATTAGCTCTTTGCCATAATGTCTGATTATATTTGTAAAGACTCTTCTTCTGAGGTGTTCCACTGTATATGCCAACCATTAACTGCATAATTTAGGTAAACAATCGAAATTAAAAGCAAATATAATATTTATTAATTTTATTCAATAAATAGAATACAAATAACAAACGAATACCCTATGTAATAATTATTCACAGTCATTGTTGATGGCAAATTAAAAATCGTAACTTCCTTTCACGAAGACATTGTATTTTGGATCAGTGGTACCATACCCGCCATAGTGACGAGCATAATCAGCACCAACTCCAACGCGACCCTTTTTATCTTGCGTTTGGAAAAAGTTGTAGGTTCCTTGAGCTGAGAAATCAGTTCCCATACCGCGGGTGTTTGAAGATTCAAGTTTGATATTACTGCCATTTGGTTTGTATAAATATTCCGCTGTTTGGCTAGTGGTCAATGGGCCTTTGGGTTTGTAATCTCTACCGCCTGATGCGGAAGCTGAGAACTTGTGATTGTCATTATCAAAAGTCAACTTTTGACCAAGTCCAGCGTGATTGTTGCCAACATCATAAAGGGTTTCTCTTTCCCAACCTTGTTTTGTATCTCTGAGAATAAGGAGTAATATATTTTAATACTCGCAATGTTTTTGTTTAAATATAATAACTACCTTCTTGCTCTAACGTGTTGTTCTTCAATTGGTACTAGATAATAGCTGATACCATTCGCATCTTGCAAAATTTCATATGCATTGATTTGAATGAAAGCAACTGCTACCAGGGCGACAAGAATACTACTGAAGTGAGACATTTTGCTTGAAAATTTAAATTTCTGTTAGTATTGTACTATATTGTGCTTTGAAAGATCTGCTCGAACTGATGCTGTCTCCGAAAGTCAATGCAATATTTATATCAAAATTTGTAGACAGCAATAATATCAGACTGTAAATTCCACTTAGGTATAATGAATCTGTAAACGGGGAATTTCAGTTCATATCGCACAGAGAGTAATAAAAGTTGAAGGTCAAGCTGATCAAGTTTTTGCATCACGTTTGTAGCGTGATACATAATTAAAACAATATTAAAGTCAATGATATAATCTTTTGTTTTAAGGATGAGATTATTTTGTTGTTATATATATCAATAATATAATTAATTGATAATTAGTATATTAATTTATTAATTTCACAATATTCTGTTTATACAATTTAAATATATTATACCGATATATTTCAATGATGCGAGACACATTTGTTGGAGACTAATTTTCAAAGTCTATTTATTTTTCTGGACTCATTGATTGATTTGCGTTTCCAGCACAAATCGATAGATTTATTCGGTAAATAAAACCGCTGTTCGTTTCGGTAACAATACTTGGAATGTGTAACCTTGGTGGCTAAAAATTACAGTATGTGTAAAATAAATAACCTAAAATTTATCTTTAATCATTTTTAGCCAGGTTGCCGCCTCCGTGGCGCAATCGGCAGCGCGTTCGGCTGTTAACCGAAAGGTCGGTGGTTCGATCCCACCCGGTGGCGCATTCGTATCTTTTTGCTACCTTGGGCATTAGGTAAATACATAAAGTAGCAGAAAGAATTAAATCTCCTCCTTGTACGTTTACTGTATTTCAATACATTTTAGTAGTAGGTACAAATTTTAGGGTTAGGCACTCTGTACCATAATATACCTCAAACTTCAAACTAAACATTTTCTATCGTAAGTGCAACTCTGGTTACGTATTCAATATGTAGTAAGAATAGCTAAATTGTATATCAACATTATTTACAAATAGGCAAGCACGAATAATTCATTCGAGTGTTCAACGTGGCCCATTAGCTCAGTTGGTTAGAGCGTCGTGCTAATAACGCGAAGGTCGCGGGTTCGATCCCCTCATGGGCCAGTGCTTTTATACCGAATACTTAGATCAAGATGTTTGAAGTAAATTCCACTTAATAATCTGGCTGGAAAAGCGTAACTTTTTCATCCCTGGGAAATTAAAACTTTAGGTCGTACTGCGAAAATCTCAAGGCTAAGATAGCCGTTAATGAAGAGGCATGTACGCACGGGCTAAATTACGTGATTGAGTGATTATGTATTTACGTGAATCCTTTATCAAAACAGAAATTAAATCAGTATTGTTACTTGATATATCCTGTTCAGCAAGGCGATTTTCCTGGGCAAAGCCCATTACGTTGTGGATTGGCTGACACCTGTGGTCCCTAATGTGGATATTTTGGTGGCAAATTGCCTAATATCTATGACAGAGAGCGAGTTATCGCAATTTTAAGAATCTGAAGTAGCTACATAAAGTATTTAAAGCAATATTGGTAACAGTTACACATATTGTGCGGGAGTTAAGACGAAGTACAGCTTATCAACTTTGCTTATATGTGACATTTTAGGAATAAGAAATCGGAAATGCCCAAAGATTTGCAGAACATTTTATAGGAGGTCCGTTTAAAAAATCATAATAAAGGCAATTGTATACAACCAAGTATAATTTTCATCAATTTTTTATTCAACAAATAGGCATTTAATCTAATAATAATAATAAATAACAAATATCTTTACTCTCTAAAAATTAGGAACAATTTTAGAAATCGTAACTGCCTTTAACGAAAACATTGTATTTTGGATCAGTGGTACCATACCCCCCATAGTGACGGGCATAATCAGCACCAACTCCAACGCGACCACGTTTATCTTGCGTCTGGAAAAAGTTGTAGGTTCCTTGAGCTGAGAAATCAGTTCCCATACCGCGGGTGTTTGAAGATTCAAGTTTGATATTACTGCCATTTGGTTTGTATAAATATTCCGCTGTTTGGCTGGTGGTCAATGGGCCTTTGGGTTTGTAATCCCTACCGCCTGATGCGGAAGCTGAGAACTTGTGTTTGTCATTATCAAAAGTCAACTTTTGACCAAGTCCAGCGTGGTTGTTGCCAACATCGTAAAGGGTTTCTCTTTCCCAACCTTGTTTTGTATCTCTGCAAGTGGTAGGAGATTGTTTAAATACAGTTACATTCACGTTCAAAAACAATAATTACCTTCTTGCTCTAACATGTTGTTCTTGAATTGGTACTAAATAATAGCTTTCACCTTTCAAATCTTGAACAATTTCAAATGCATTGATTTGAAGAAAAGCAACTGCTACCAAGGTGAAAAGAATTCCACTGTTGTGAGCCATTTTGTTAAAGCGATAGATGCTCCTGCTAAAATATTCTTGCTTAAGCGTTGAAAGATCTAGTTGAACTGATGCTGTCTTTGAAAATCAGTGCATTATTTATATGAAAATTTGTACATGACCATAATGCGAGTCTGTGAATTCCACTTTACAATTGATAGCAGTAAATTGGGGATTTTCGTTTATATCGCGTTAAGTGTAATAAAAGGTGAAGGTCAAATACTGACTAATTTTTATTCAGTAGTGTTGCGTTATGTAAACACTCTCTTTATAATATTGAGATAATAGAGGTATTTAAATAAATTATTTAATCTATTTTAATTAATTGTAATGATGGTATCAATTGATTTTTGCAACATATATTTATATTAAGCTTATAAACGTCGGGACAATATTAAACAATACCCGGTATGCCCACATACAGTACATGTCACTATTTTAGACACTATTTCAACCAGTTTGAACCAGGGAACTTGTTATGCGGAAACTTTCAAGTTTCACTATTGGAAACTTTCAAATACATTATTTTAAATTTGCAAAAAGGATTAACGAGTGCCTGAAGCATAGATAATAGGTACATATATATTAATTACATTCGTATTTGGCTTTTAAGCATTGACAAATTCTTCAAGTTATATAAACTGTAGTTTTAACATGATAAGATTTTAAATCAGTAGATAGATACCTATAATCCTAATTAATTTCGTGTATTACGATGATATTTATGCACCATATTATCTTACAAAAGAACCCAGCAACGCGGTCTCCTGTAAGCAACAGTGCAGAAGTCTTGTAAGCAATAGTGCAGAAGGAATTTTAATATATTATTATAGCATTACCAAATAAAAAAGATTACGTCAAGATCCTGTTTGAATATTTTCTTACATATGTACAACCCGTCCTCCAATATTACATGACTTGGAAAGCCCATACCTAGTATATTAAAAGCCAAAACATAGCAGAGCGTGGTTTCGATCCACGGACCTCTGGGTTATGGGCCCAGCACGCTTCCACTGCGCCACTCTGCTTGCTATCACTCGTTTTTTTTGCAAAATATAAAATATCATTTTTAAATTACCTATAGTTATTTATATTTAACACTAAACCTACCGAGGTTTCATGTATACCTAAACCTACCACGCGCGGTCAAATGACCGCTTCAACAAATCATATGGAATTTAACATGGAAAGAGATTTTAGCCAATTGGATAGTAAACAAAATATTTTTCTGGTTCAAGAAAACTTTGCTCTCCGCTTTTCTATTTACCTTTTTAAATTTTTATGCAATTTTAGCACATCTTTTACAAATTACCGCAATTTGTATTGCACGTAGTCTACATACGTATCTTTTACATTATGTATTAATTTTGTTCCTCTCATTGAGCTTAAAATATTTTATTTGACAACATTTGCGTCCAGGACAACGTATAGCTGTGTTTATTATTGTTTTATACGAACGATTTAGTTAGCTTTGACTCCTTCTGATATTCGGTCAAAAACTCCTCTGCCAACTGAAGTAAAAACTCTTGCCTCGATATTTCTTCACCCGTCTTTTGTTTTTATTATTTATTCGGGCTAAATCAAATATATTGAAAAATATCTGTATAGATTTTATTTGATGTTTAGATTTTACATCATTTGCGGCCATTCTCTTTACGGCGTGATCGGTTACATCTACATCGAATTTTGTGCTATTGTAAAATCTAATTTTGAATTAAATATCAATACTTTTCATATTTTTTCTATATTTTTACATATTCAGTCATCTTATAAACAATAATGAAGAAAAAAATGTTTACTCAAATGTGCCCTTTATAATATTTTGTTTAGCATATCCTGTTGGTCCTGACATTTCCTTGAAAATAATATAAATCGGTGCTATTCCGCGATTCCTTCTTTTATTTCTGCCAAATAGTTTCATTCATTGCAGTTTCAATATTTTCTTCATTTTCACCTTCAGAACAAAATATAAACCTTTTTCTTTTTGTCCTGTTCGTATATTCAAAATATTCACTTTGCCCGTATCACTATCGAATAAATCAAAAATATCCTGTGCTCTATCAATTTCCAATATCGTAGACTTATTGAAAATAACAATAATATCTTTAAAATAATCCTCAAAACTCGTAAAGACTCTTAAAACAATTTGAGAAGTGCGTTTTCCGCGCGTGGTAGACTACGCATGTTATGAATTCGAAAAGTAAACAATAAAAAAAGTTTCGACTATCGAAAAATTGATTGTATCTGAATTTTAGGAAAAGTCAATAAGTCTCATAGTGATACTTTAACGCTTTATATGAAAAAATCTAAACGAAATTTCAAAAACGGTCATTTGACCGCGCGTGGTAGGTTTAGTGTTAAAAGTTAAAAGAGTATTTTGAATTTCAGGGGAGCGTAGCAGTGTACTAGGTGTCAGTCTACTGTGTCAAAGATCATGGCTTAGAGGCCCAAGTCAATACGAATACATTTCGTACGATTACGCTTCCCGACTTCCCAACCCGTCTGGTTAGCGTGGGGTTTCAAGACCGAAATCATTCTCTGGTGGTTGTGGAAGTTAGTATATAAATATGTATATCGCTTCCGTGGTTTGAAATCCACATTAATCTTGATTCTAGAAATAAAAGGGTCCAACCCTGTAGTTGCATGACACCTGTAATTATTGACAGAGAATGAGGCTCATACACAGACTGTGTGGATCGGAGGAATGAATAGCCGAACAAATAATGTGAAATTTATCGTAGAGGATTACCTGAGTCCTCCGACTTCATCTTAGAGGATTATCTAGTCTACGGGTGAACTGAAAAAAGAAGAAATATCCTTCTTACAAAAGAACCCTCATTAGCAAGGCGGTCTCTTGTAAGCAATAGTGCAAAAGTTGTACACAGATAGATACATCCATGAGATCGCAGTGTGGAAGGGCTAACGAAGCCCTATAACAAAAAAACATTTTAAATTTCCCCATTGTTTTTAGTGAAAGACAATTTTAAATTTCCGCATCGATTTTAGAATATTTAGTTGTTCAACAAGAATATCTAACCAAAATTGCGTTTGGTTTGACCCAAAAGGCTTGCTTCTCTCGTTTATATAAATCCATGAAATGTTTAATGCAAATTAAACATTTATACGAACTAAAATAATTTGAAAGCTTTGTATTAAAAGAAAGTTATCACTTTATTAAAAATGAATATATAATGGATAGATGTATAAAACCAGTGTTATTATTTTATTATTGGAGTAATGATATAATATATAAATAGGCTTGTGTAAAGCCTGGATTGGTATTAAATTATGAATCATTTTAATAAAAAGATGTGGGTTATATTATGTTATTTCCTACTGGTTGAAATCAATATGACGTATGCGATTGAAGTTGTGCCAGAATTGGCAATCCAATTTACGGAAATATTTAATCGCGTTTATGATATTGAACGAAATATTCGAATATTAAATCATCATGAAAGATTAGACGGCTTCGATTTGATATTTGATTATATAAAACATGCTGAATTGGTATTGTCGTTTGATATCTACAGAGTACAACCTCCTAGCGGGTATTTAATAATTTCGGATGATTTTATTAGATTGCAAAACATCTGTGCTCGTTACACTTTTCTCGTCTAGCATACACTTGTGATAATTTTCATGAAAAACAAAATGCGCGAGAATCAAACGGATATATCGAGCAGTATTTTAAAAAGATCCGTTCAAAACCCTAGTTAAGCTCAAAGGAATTGATATTGTTGTTAATTTACCGGATGTGAATTTCATGTTTTTGATTTTAATTTCCTTTGCGTAGTCTGTGCAGGTTTGTATTGTTACGTTGCCTAAGTTAAGGATAATATTCTATCCTATGGTTTGCGTGTTGGCTAGGTTAAAGGTGAATGTGTTGGAGGCATTGGACGGTAAGTCCTAGTACTTTTTTGAGGTAGCTGGCTTTAACGTTGTCTAGTAGCAGTAGGTGTTTTGCAGTTAAAGCAGACCAATTGAACTGAAGCTTTATGTTACGGCGGGCTAGATTTTGATGTTGAATAATTTGAGTGCTGTGCATAGGCTGAGTCTTTGGAGCTGTTTTATGGTCCTGATTACTATTGCGGCTTTTTCTTTCTTTGTGTTGATGTGTTTAGTTAAAGTTAGGGTGGTCTAGAGTGAGATGCCAAGGTAGTTGTATTTGTTGGCGAATACTAGGTCGCACCGGCCAATCCAAGATTGCTTGTTTAATCTCGGTCTCCCTCCTTTTTGAAAATTAACTATATTACATTTCGAGAATATTGTTGAGTGTTATAGCCGTCTAGGCTGGTCTGAAGTTGTTGTCGGTTCTCGCAATAGATGACGAGCTCATCGGCGCGCCGCCCCGGAGGCATAAGAATTTGTGTGTCGTTGATTTTAATTGTTTTGGATAGATCCTGGATGAATATAAGAAAGAGGGTTGGATGAATATACATGAATATAATATAAGAAATGAATATAAGAAAGAGGGTTGGATGAATATACATGAATATAATATAAGAAATGAATATAAGAAAGATGAATATAAGATGAATATCCACCACTGGATGAATATAAGAAAGAGGGTTGGACTAAGTGAATCTTCTTGCAAGGTTTTGTGTTATCACTTTTGATATAGTTCTCTCTAAGCAACTTATGATGTTCAAAAGCTTTCCTTTTACACCTATTTTCCTCAGCTTCTGGCACAGGATTGCTCTGTCAACTGAGTCAAAGGCTTTCCGAAAGTCAATGAAAGCTGCATATAGGGAATTTTTTGGTTTCTTGATGGTTCTCTGGATGTCGCTGAATAAGATTTGGCGTATGACGCTGAATATGATCGCGTCCTCACAGCTCTTCTTGTGTTTCCTGAGTCTGTTGTTCAATCGACGTGAAAGGCTAAGTATGGTTGTGGTATTCTGGGTTAGTTATGAACAAGTTTCCTTTCTCCGAGTGAAAGTAACTTGTACAGTTTTTGCTTTATCCGCCAGATTTTTGCCATTTTTCTAACTTATTTAGATGAGCCTGTAGAGTTCTGCTCTACACATCGCTATGCTTGGTTGGCACATTGTTGGTAAATCGGCGTTATAAGGTCGAAATTTCTTTCTGATATTTATTTTGGAAGTTTCTTTCTTTTAGGTAAGATTTTAGAAAGGTGTCGTAACCATCCGGGTTGGTGACAAGACATACCGGTCGTAGTCCTTTGCAAGAACGCGAACTTCAGGGTCCTATGATGTAAAAAGTTCATTCAACGTATAGGTGACTACTGCTGGTGCTATCCTATAAAATAATGCACCGTTTAATATGTACTTCATAATTAGGTCATGATTACTGATTTACCATTCTCTAGCATGAATACCTCCTTCAACACCACGTTTGGAGTTGAAGTAGGTGCTGCCTCTTTCAAGTAATTTAACATTATCTCGGTATTATTCTATCAGACTTTCCAACCAATTGTTGATCTATTTAATGCAAAACAATAAAAAATATTGTAATTCACCAAGTATAAACAATGGCAGAGCTATGAAAACAAATAAAAAATGTATATACCACATCACAATATAATTGATATGACAATGATGACACCACAATAAGAGAAATCAATAGAAGATGTAAAACATATTTAAGATATACTAGTCTTAAACAATGCATCCAAGAATTAATTGATTTTTACATAAACTTTAGACATTAATTAATACTTGTTTAAGGATTTGTTTAAGGATTACATTGCAATGTGGCAATGATAATCAAAAATCTCATTTAAAATTTATACTGGTTAGTTATGTTAACAAATATAATTAGCAATATGAACAGAAACGTTTGATCATTACTTATAAGCTGTCCTTCTTTTCAAGCTTCTTTATATACCAAGCGCATAATCATGTCATAGCTAGGTAGTTTGTTGTTGTTTAAATATAAAAGTGATACTAAACTATAAATATATACATTTGATATTCTAAGTGATTTCAAATAAAACTTTTTTACTTGCAAACTGAAATACATTATTATCAATGAGAGATAATCATATCATTTTTAAATATTTAAAGTCAGGTATTTTATCACTTGTTAAGTATTTTTTTCCTCAATTTATTATGTATTTTAACAATACAAATTTTGAGTAGTTCATGTATATTTATAAAATCGTTTATTGATTTAAATATTAATGCTTCATAAGCATAATGAATCTTATTCGTACTCGTTAAAGGAAACGTTCGTTAAGCGAAGCAAATTTTACCATATGAATCCATATAAAAGACAATAATGTGTTCCAAGCTGCAAAAATACATTGTGTTAAATTAGCTCTTTGTCATAATGTCTGATTATATTTGTAAGGACATTTTTAGTATTTTTGAGCTGATTTCTTGCGGATTCTTCTTCGGCGACATTTTTAGAACGTATATAAACATTTAGAAATGAGCGTACAACACGTCTTTTAAACTTGAAATCAGTTAAATAACGTTAACACCTCAACATTACTATAGTAAAATTCATACTACCATACCTCGCTTTACGGTCTAGATACGTACCACGAAACTTTGCCACAAAGCGAAAATGCAGTATAATGAATCAATTATTGGAATCAATTATAGGAATCAATTATCATTGAAGAGGGCCGTTATAACAAAATGCCGTATAAAGAGCGGCCGCATAGCAAGGTATGAGTGTATAAGCTAGGTTTGTATTAAATATGGTAATTAGAAGATAGAAAAATTTCTATTACAGACTTCGGGGATTCTGCGCAGATAGAGGAATCGCCGAGTTCGTTCGTATTGCGAAACGATGTTCGTTAAGTGAGTCAATCTTTTCCAATTTATGTTGTTCGTTAAGCGAAACTCACATTGTGTGAGGTGTTCGTTATGCGAGGTTACACTGTATACGCCAACCATTAACTGCATAATTTAGGTAAACAATCGAAATTAAACCAAATGTAAAATTTATTAATTTTATTCAATAAATAGAATACAAATAACAAACTAATATCCTATGTCATAATTATTCAGTCATTGTTGATGGCAAATTAAAAATCGTAACTTCCTTTCACGAAGACATTGTACTTTGGATCAGTGGTGCCATACCCGCCATAGTGACGGGCATAATCAGCACCAACTCCAACGCGACCACGTTTATCTTGCGTCTGGAAAAAGTTGTAAGTTCCTTGAGCTTTGAAATCAGTTCCCATACCACGGGTGTTTGAAGATTCAAGTTTGATATTACTGCCATTTGGTTTGTATAAATATTCCGCTGTTTGGCTAGTGGTCAATGGGCCTTTGGGTTTGTAATCTCTACCGCCTGATGCGGAAGCTGAGAACTTGTGATTGTCATTATCAAAAGTCAACTTTTGACCAAGTCCAGCGTGATTGTTTCCAACATCGTAAAGGGTTTCTCTTTCCCAGCCTTGTTTTGTATCTCTGAGAATAAAGAGTAATATATTATAATACTCGCAACAATTTTGTTTAAATATAATAACTACCTTCTTGCTCTAACGTGTTGTTCATCAATTGGTACTAGATAATAGCTGATACCATTCGCATCTTGCAATATTTCATATGCATTGATTTGAATAAGCGCAACTACTACTAGCGCAACAAGAATACCACTGAAGTGAGCCATTTTACTTGAAAATGTTAATATTATACTATATTGTACTTTGAAAGATCTGCTCGAACTGATGCTGTCCCTGAAAGCAATATTTATATCAAAATTTGTAGGCAGCAATACTTACAGAATGTACATTCCACTTAGGTATGATAAATCTGTAAACGGGGAATTTCAGTTCATATCGCATAGAAAGTAATTAAAGTTGAAGGTCAAGCTGACTGTTTTTGCAATACGTTTGCAGCGTGATATATAATTAAAACAATATTAAAATTAATGAAATAACCATTTGTTTTATTGGAAGATGGGATTATTTTTTTGATAAACATGAATAATTTAATCAATTGATAATTAGTATATTAAATTATTCATTTCACAATATTCCATTTGAACAATTTAAACACACTGTAACGAGGTATTGCAGTCATGCGAGACACATTTGTCGGAAACTAATTAAACTAAAAAGTCTATTTATTTTCCTAGACTCATTAATTGATTTACATTTCCACTACAAATTGATAGATTTATTCGGTAAGTAAAAACCGCTGTTTGTTTTGGTAATAATACCAGGAATTTGTAGCCTTGGTGGCTAAAAATTACAGTATGTATAAAATAAAGCAACTAAAATTTATTTATAACAATTTTTAACTAGCTCGCCGCCTCCGTGGCGCAATCGGCAGCGCGTTCGGCTGTTAACCGAAAGGTCGGTGGTTCGATCCCACCCGGTGGCGAATTCGTATATTTTTACTACCTTAAACACCACATACAAAAAGTACTAGAAACAATTAAATGTTCCCCTTGTAGGTTTACTGTATTATAAATATATTTTATTAGTATTCACATTTTAGGTACACATTTTAAGGTTAGGGCGCTCTGCACCATAATAAATCTTAAACATCAAACCTTCAAAACTAAGCATTTTCTATCGTAACTATAACTTTGGTTACGCATTCAATATGTAGTAAGAATAGTTACATTGAATATCAACATTAAAAACAATTAGGCAAGCACAAATAATTCATTTCAGTGTGCAACGTGGCCCATTAGCTCAGTTGGTTAGAGCGTCGTGCTAATAACGCGAAGGCCGCGGGTTCGATCCCCTCATGGGCCAGTGTTTTTATATCGAACACAATTAGGTCAAGGTGTTTGAAGTAAATCCCGTTTAATAATAATCTTGCTGGGAAAGCCTAATCTTTTTCAATCCAGAGAGATTAAAATTTTAGGACGTACTGTTAAAATTTCAAAGTTAAGATAGACACTAACGAACCTAATGGGCCCATGCGAAATGAAGAGGCATTTACGCATGGGCTAAATTACGTGATTGGGTAATTACGTATTTAAGAGAACTCTCTATCAAAACAGCATCAAAATCAGTATTGTTACTTGATATCGGGGTCACCGTCCTCAGCAAGGCGATTTTCCCGGGTAAGCCCCATTACGTTATGGATTGGCTGATACCTGTGGTCCCTAATGTGGATATTTTGGTGGCAAAGAGGTCCGTTTAAAAGATCATAATAAAAGAAATTGTAATCAAGCAAGTATAATTTTCATCAATTTTGTACTCAACAAATAGGCATTTAATCTAATAATAATAATAATAAATAACAAATATCTTTACTATCTAAAAAATAGGAACAATTTTAGAAATCGTAACTGCCTTTAACGAAAACATTGTACTTTGGATCAGTCGTGCCATACCCGCCATAGTGACGGGCATAATCAGCACCAACTCCAACGCGACCACGTTTATCTTGCGTCTGGAAAAAGTTGTAGGTTCCTTGAGCTGAGAAATCAGTTCCCATACCGCGGGTGTTTGAAGATTCAAGTTTGATATTACTGCCATTTGGTTTGTATAAATATTCCGCTGTTTGGCTGGTGGTCAATGGGCCTTTGGGTTTGTAATCTCTACCGCCTGATGCGGAAGCTGAGAACTTGTGATTGTCATTATCAAAAGTCAACTTTTGACCAAGTCCAGCGTGGTTATTGCCAACATCGTAAAGGGTTTCTCTTTCCCAGCCTTGTTTTGTATCTCTGCAAGTGATAAGAGATCGTTTAAATACAGCTACAGTCACGTTCAAAAACAATAATTACCTTCTCGCTCTAACATGTTGTTCTTGAATTGGTACTAAATAATAACTTTCACCTTTCAAATCTTGAACAATTTCAAATGCATTGATTTGAAGAAAAGCAACTGCTACCAAGGCGAAAAGAATTCCACTGATGTGAGCCATTTTATTAAAAAGATAGATGCTCCTACTAAAATGTTCTTGCTTAAGCTTTGTAAGATCTAGTTGAACTGATGCTGCCTTTGAAAATCAGTGGATTATTTATATGAAAATTTATACATGACCATAATGCGAGTCTGTGAATTCCACTTTACAATTGATATCAGTAAATTAGGGATTTTCGTTTATATCGCATTCAGTGGAATACACGGTGAAGGTCAAATACTGACTCATTTTTCATTCAGTAGTTTTGCGATATGTAAACACTCTCTTTATAATATTGAGATAATAGAGTTATTGAAATAAATTATTTAATCTGTTGTAATTAATTGTATTGACGATATTAATTGATTTTTGGAACATATATTTATTATTAATATTAACATATATTTATACATATATTTATATTTATGCAACATATATTTATACTTATAAACGTCGGGATGATATTAAACAAGACCCGGTATGCCCACATACAGTACATGTCACTATTTTAGATACTATTTAAACCAGTCAGTCCATTGATCTGATTTTATTATTGAGAGAAAATCGAATTAATTAGCTAGCGCTTGGAATAACAAATTCATCACATTTAAAGAATTGATTTCAAACACTGTTGGAAACTTTCAAATGCATTATTTTAAATTTGCAAAAAGGATTAACGGGTGTCTAAAGCATAGATAATACATATAAATAAATTATATTCGTATTTGGTTTTTAAGCATTTGCAAATTCTTCAAGTAAAATAGACTGTAGCTTTAACATGATAAGATTTTAAATCAGTAGATAAATACTTATAATCCCAATTAATTTCGTGTATTACGATCATATTTATGCATCATATTATCGTATTATGATGATATATTCCTCTTACAAAAAAACCCTCATTAGCAAGGCGGTCTCTTGTAAGCAACAGTGCACAGTACACTGCAGTCTAGAAGTTGCACACTTGCATAGATATTTTGAAAATGTATAGATTTTACGTTGGGTTATATTATTACACAATTAAAGAAATTTCCTTTACCTTTTAATATACTTAGTTGTCATTTTTTTCACTTACTTAATTTGAATTATTGAACTCGGTTTGGGTGGTTGTTAACATATATTATTACGTACGCAAATCGAACTTTTTGGGTGCGTGTGTGGAATTGTAATATATTATTATACCATTACCAATTAAGAAAGATTATGTCAAGATCTTGTTCGAATATTTTCTTATATATGTACAACCCGTCCTCCAATATTATTACATGGCATGGAAAGCCTGTAGTACATCACAAGCCAAAACATAGCAGAGCGTGGTTTCGATCCACGGACCTCTGGGTTATGGGCCCAGCACGCTTCCACTGCGCCACTCTGCTTGTCAATACGTGTCTTTTGGAAAAAATAAAATACTATTTAGTTGTTCAGAAGGATTATAACATTTGTTGTTAGATGTTTGTACCTCGATCGAAACACAACAAAGTATGTAATAAAATTAATGTACATAATGTAGAGAAATGGTTCAATTCATGAAGCGGCTGCTATATAAACGCGACAGTACAAAAACTATTTTATTTACTTTTAAAATTACCTATAGTTACTTATATTTAAAAGTTAACAAGAGTATTTTGTATTTCAGGGGAACGTAGCGAAGTGTACTAGGTGCCAGTCTACTGTGCTAAAGATCATGGGTTCGAAGCCCAAGTCAATGCGAATAGATTTCGGACGATTACGCTTCCCGACTCCCCAACCCGTCTGGTCAGTGTGGAGTTTCAAGACCAAAATCATTCTCTGGTGGTTGTAGAAGTTAGTATATAAATATATTGCTTCCGTGGTTCGGAATCCACATTAATCTTGATTCTAGAAATAAAAAAGTCCAAACCTGTAGTTGCATTACACCTGCAATTATTGACAGAGAATGAGGCTCATACTCAGACTGTGTGGATCGGAAGAATAAATAGCCTAACACATAAAGTGAAATTCATCTTAGAGGATTACCTGAGTCCTCCGACTTCATCTTAGAGGATTGTCTAGTCCTCGGGTGAACTGAAAAAGGAAAAAATATCCTTCTTACAAAAGAACCCTCATTAGCAAGTCGGTCTCTTGTAAACAATAGTGCAGAGATTGTGCACAAACAAATAGATCTATGAGATCACAGTGTGGTAGGGCTAATGGAGCCCAATAACAAACAAAAAACATTTTGTTGAGATTTCCCCATAGTTTATATAGTGAACAAAATTTTAAATTTCCGCATAGTTCTAAGTAATATTTTGTTGTTCAACACGAATATAAAATTTGTGTTTGCTTGAGATTAGCTGCGTTTGCGTAGCATGCGATAAGAGGGGACTAAGTCCTTGGCTCGTGTGAGCAAACGGGTGTTTCCGCCCTGTCAAGAATTAGGGAGATGTGACTCTCCCTGTTAATGTTTGAGATATCCGTTGTGTGCGTGTGCGTGCATTGTCCGGTAGGACTTAGTGAGCTCTCCTCGCTATGAGCGGTATTCTATTCCTTTTACAGAATGCCAAGCCATAAGGAGGAGTTACTTTATTAAAAAAGAATATATAATATATTAATAGGCTTGTGTAAAGTCTAAATGGGTATTACATTATGAATCATTCTAATAAAAAGATATAAAAGTATAAAAGTATTGTGTTATTTCCTACTGGTTGAAATCAATATAACGTATGCGATTGAAGTTGTACCAGAATTGGCAATCCAATTTAGGGAAATATTTGATCGCGTTTATGATATTAAAAGAAATATTCAAATATTAAGTGATCATGTAAGATTAGACGGCTTGGATTTACACATGATGATTTTCCTGGAAAACGAAATGCGCGAGAATCAAACTGATATATCGAGCAGTATTTTCAATAAGTTTTATCTAGATCCATTCAAAATTCAAAAACATTTAGAATCAATATCTCTTAAAAATGATACAAATGCTCATTGGACACCGAATTTTAATAATATTGATCAAATATTTAACGTGATTGGATTTGATTGTAATCCATACTTGTACCACACGGACGAGCTTATCATGGAGTTATTGATGGAGAAGACTAAATGGCCGTGGAAATACAATCTACGACATTTTGGATATTATTTTAAGGCTTTGAAGTAGATTGAGAGTGGAACAGCTATTGCAGTTCAATGTTCAGCATTTGATAGTACAGCTTCGAACTACATCGTGGATTTTACTATCCCCTTTGCACAAATGTGCATTACTTTCTATGTTCATAAACCTAACTTCCCATCATCACGAATGATGGGAGGAAGCATCATTCGTGTTTCAGCCACTACAACTTTTAACATGGGGAATGCTAGGTTGTATATGTATTTACTTTGTTTATAATATTTTATTCGTATTCAATTACTTTAGGAGAAGCTTTCTCAAGAATTCTTCAACTAACAGTTGCTAGTAGGATACATAGATTTCATAAATCCACCTACTATAGACTTTTGATTATAAGTGCTAGTTTTAATAGTACATTCACACTTTTAGAGTGCGAATCGTCAAACAAACGATTCGTAAATGTAAGATATGTTTAATCGCACTTTCTATGTAGTGACTACTGTCAGAAGGGGATTAACGTACAACAGCAAATTAACTAAAAACGTTTTTATTTACACTTCTTCTCAAACTCTCTCTCGTCTCGCTAAAATTCGTCTCTCTACTCTTTGTCGTCTCGCTATCGACTATGCTTCCTCGTTCTTATGGAGCGCTTCGTATCATTTCGTCGACGGACCATACGAAAGTTAAAATTGGCCATTAATGTCATGAAAACGATTTATGGCCTTCCTTTTTGGGGTTGCGAACGAGCTCGGCGCATGCAGGTGCGCTTTAGTACCTACGCTTCAAGAAGACATGCTCAAACAGGTTCTGTGAAATTTGCGCACTTTTATTACGGGGAGCATACAATGGAGCCCCAGGATCCCTGCAGTTTAGGGCACTAGGTCTTTTGTACCCGAAAAAGTTTTACTACAACTAGCGAGCGTTGACATTTTTAGTGTCGCAGTGCGAGGGTAGACGCCTAGAAATGCTGTTTTGACCAATTAAAACGCGTTTTGAGTGAACTGAGAAGCAATGAGAGAAACTGCAATTTTAATTTATGCGCAGCCGATTGCTATAAAATCGTAAAGTATGAACTCGCAAGATGCCACATGGTACTAGGCAAAAATGTTTACAAATGTTTGTAATTATTTGGAAAATGAAATCATTTTTTGCAAATTTCAGACTTGTGGTCTTTTAACATAAATAACCTTTTTTGAATTTTGAAAATTGGTTGATTATTAAGTACAAATGCAACATGAACTGAATAATCGTAAGATCATATCTTAAGAAATAATTGGTCAATTTTTAAAATTCAAAATGCATATTAATTAACAAGTCACCAGCTCTTGTTATCTAAAAAAATATAAACATTATTCACGAAATTGTTGTAATAATGTTAAACGCTTTAATAAATGCATCTGGTTTATTCTTCACGTGCATGGTGACCACCATAAAGATTTCTTACCCAAACGACCAAATAGTCAGGCCAGGTAGGAGAAATACGACGAACAACAGGCAAAACGACGCTTAACTTTGCACTTAAATTTCAAGTTTACGTTTAATGTATCTGCACAATCAATCTGAAACTTACTAAATTCGCTTTTGAACATAGTTTGTTTAAAAAATTAGCTCCATACGATATGATACAATTCTTGCGAAAAAGTATATACATTATATAAAATTGATTTAAAATTGAAAAACAAATTCGCTAATTTCACCTATATACTCTATTGTTTATAACTGTGATAGAAAATAATTGAAATCAACGCTTTATTTACGCAATAACAGAATTCAAAACGAATGCAAGCATGCCAATATGGCACGTAGTTTGGTGTTGTCAACCAATAGAATATAGAAGCTTGTCTTCTGCACATTAAACTCATGTCATTGGCTGGGCGGATAAAGTGAATATTTTTCTCGGACCAGTAAATAGTGAGTTTCAAAATCATAATGCACAATAAATCATCGGCAGCGTGCTGAATCTTGGGTCAGTAAGACGTTGTAAATGAATATTATATAGCACCCAAGCAGCATTTTATAGCACCAAGAAATCCGTTTATAGCACCCAAAAATCCGTTTATAGCACCGAAAAACGCAAAGTGCGCATTTTTCCAATCACCGCTCAAACCTACTCTAAACAAGTAGGCGTGATCTCTTCTGCACGTCCGCTCGGCTTTTCACACTTGGCTATGTGCATGACTTTCTGCTTGGGCTACTCTTTCTGCTTGGGCTACTCTTTCTGCTTGGGCTAAGTTGTATTTGAAATTTGAATACAAAATTATTATTAACCATAGACCTGGAGCTGCATAATTTAGGTAAACAATCGAAATTAAAAGCAAGTGTAATATTCATTAATTTTATTCAATAAATAAAATACAAATAACAAACTAATATCTTATGTAATAATTATTCACAGTCATTGTTGATGGCAAATTAAAAATCGTAACTTCCTTTCACGAAGACATTGTATTTCGGATCAGTGGTACCATACCCGCCATAGTGACGAGCATAATCAGCACCAACTCCAACGCGACCCTTTTTATCTTGCGTTTGGAAAAAATTGTAGGTTCCTTGAGCTGAGAAATCAGTTCCCATACCGCGGGTGTTTGAAGATTCAAGTTTGATATTACTGCCATTTGGTTTGTATAAATATTCCGCTGTTTGGCTGGTGGTCAATGGGCCTTTGGGTTTGTAATCTCTACCGCCTGATGCGGAAGCTGAGAACTTGTGATTGTCATTATTAAAAGTCAACTTTTGACCAAGTCCAGCGTGGTTGTTGGCAACATCATAAAGGGTTTCTCTTTCCCAGCCTTGTTTTGTATCTCTGAGAATAAAGAGTAATACATTTTAATACTTGCAATATTTTTGTTTTAATATAATAACTACCTTCTTGCTCTAAGGTGTTGTTCTTCAACTGGTACTAGATAATAGCTGACACCTTTCGCATCTTGCACAATTTCATATGCATTGATTTGAATGAAAGCAACTGCTACCAGGGCGATAAGAATACTACTGAAGTGAGCCATTTTGCTTGAATTTCTGTTAATATTGTGTTAGATTGTGCTTTGAAAAATCTGATCGAACTGATGCTGTCTCTGAAAGTCATTGCAATATTTATATCAAAATTTGTAGGCAGCAATAATATCAGACTGTAAATTCCACTTAGGTATAATGAATGTGTAAACGGGGAATTTCAGTTCATATCGCATAAAAAGTAATAAAAGTTGAAGGTCAAGCTGACTGTTTTTGAAACACATTTACAGCGTGATGTATAATTAAAACAATATTAAAAATAATGAAATAACTATTTGTTTTATAGAAGTTGGGATTATTTTGTTGATATATATCAATAATTTAATCGGTTGGACACTAATTTTAAAAGTCTATTTATTTTTCTGGACTTATTGATTGATTTATTTTTCGAGTATAAATCAATAGATTCATTCGTTAAGTAAAAACCGCTGCAGAGCGCTGTTGGTTTAGGTAATAATACTTAGGAATCTGTAACATTGGTGGGTAAAACTTACAGTATGTATAATAATGGTATAATTTAATATTAACAGTTTTTGGTAAAATCGCCGCCTCCGTGGCGCAATCGGCAGCGCGTTCGGATGTTAACCGAAAGGTCGGTGGTTCGATCCCAACCGGTAGCGCATTTGCATCTTCTTACTACCTTGGACACCAGATACAAAAGATATCAGAAACAATTAAATCTCCCCGTTGCGTTGCAACGTTGTAGGTTTACAATATTTTAAATACATCTTAGTAGTAGGTACACATTTTAGGGTTAGGCGCTCTGTACCATAATAAACCTTAAACATCAAACTTTCAAAAATAAACATTTTCTATCGTAAGTACAACTATGATTACGCATTCAATATGTGGTAAGAATAGCTAAATTGAATATCAACATTATAAACAAATAGACAAGCACAAATCATTCATCCAAGCGAGCAACGAGGCCCATTAGCTCAGTTGGTTAGAGCGTCGTGCTAATAACGCGAAGGTCGCGGGTTCGATCCCCTCATGGGCCAGTATTTTTATACTAAACACAATTAGATCAAGGTATTGGTAGTAAATCCCGTTTAATAATCTGACGGGGAAAGCTTAGTTCTTCATCCCAGGGACATAAAAACGTTAGATCGTACTATTAAAATCGCAAGGGTAAGACATAGATATTGAATCACTAGATAGAGCATGGTGTTAAAATAGGCGAATCCAATGTAAGTATCTCAAGTGATACGTTGTTTATTTGTTTTCAGAGTCTCTCGATTTACAGGCTCCAGTGGTTCCCAAACTGGGCCCTGTAGGTATCGCCCGGTATAGATTATATTGGCCGAGACCAAGCATCAATTTTGGGAGCCACTGCTATAGACGAACGAAGTTGCATATCGTAACCTTTCGGAAGCATGCGAGTAAATATTGGTAAATACTAAGTATCGAAAACTGGCGCAAACAATCGGCAGAAAATTTGCATTTAACACATGTAAAGTTTGACAGCACCGTTCTATCTAGTGATTCTATATCTATGGGGTAAGGTAACGAATCTAACGAATCTAATAGGCTCATGCCAAATTAAAAAGTATGTACAGACGGGCATGATTGTAAGATCTGGTTGAACTGATGCTGTCTTTGAAAATTAGTGCATTATTTATATGAAAATTTATACATGAGCATAATGCGAGTCTGTGAATTCCACTTTACAATTGATAGCAGTAAATTGGGATTTTCGTTTATATCGCGTTAAGTGTAATAAAAGGTGAACGTTAAATACTGACTCATTTTTCATTTCTCTCTATAGTTCTCTTTATAATACATATTGAGATAATAGAGTTATTGAAATAAATTATTTAATCTGTTTTAATTAATTGTAATGACGATATTAATTGCTTTATGCAAATATATATTAAGCTTATAAACGTCGCGACGTCGCGACGGTTATGTGCGTTGCTTACTACCTGCTGACGGATTAAGGACCCTCAGTCGGAATGCAATGCATGTTACTATAATCGACTGCTATTAACAATTTAACTTCTTGACTTTATAACGTCAAATGTTCAAATAACGACTAGAACATTTTTCTAGTCAGGTTATAAAACTTCCTACTTCCGAAAATAGAGTAGACATTTGGGAATCTCCCAAATGTCGGGGTTTTCCAGATTATGGCCTAATACAATATTGTCAAGTAGAGTAATTGAAGAAACATTAGTTGTAGTGTTCTGTGATATTATTCTGTACAGTAATTCTCCTTTATCAAAAAATTTCTCCTTTATCAAAAAAAAAAAACAACTAGCCACCGAATTAGTATTATCGACAGTGTTCAATTTAAGAAGGTTTAATGCACATGCATCGGCAAAAGGGTCGAGGCAGGTAGTTATATCGACATTTAGCACACAAAATGTGATATTTCAACTTTGGTTAATGATTTCAAGTATTAAAAAATATTCTTTTCAAAATTTTATTTTTGCATACGAAAATATAATTATCATACTACGTTATGCAAAAACAAAATTGAAAATCGCACCATCCACTAAAAAGTTATAAGCACTTGGCGCTGACTTTTCACAAATAGACCACTGTGCGGCGGGTACGCATATAACCGAAGGCGCGTAGAGCTGCCCAAGCAGAAAGTCATGCGAGCGTGCAAGCGCGTGTTTAGAGTAGTTTGTGGCTGTGCTGCTTACTTAAGCGTACCTGTATTTAGCTGCACAGCCATGCTCGCTAATAATCCCAAATAGATTTACCAAAAGTGGGCCATAAATCGCTTGAATGACAATAATGACCAATTTTACCTTTCCTATGGCCCGTTAGCGAAAAGCCACGTAAATATGGGGGTGATCGGTACTGCCCATTGACCGCCTTTGCGTGGGTTTCCTCTATATATGAAATTTTCAGAATATTGACGAGATATAAATTACCTCGTTTTAGGTCAATATGCACCTTATTGAGCACTTATTTTAATAATATAGTTCTTACATGTGTTACGCGGATAATTGTTCACGGAACGTAAAAGAAATATGTGAAAGTCGTGTAGTTGATTATTTTCTTAAATATACCTTGTATTCAAATATTATTATTTGACAGGAAATACTGTAGTACATTGAAAGCCAAAACGTAGCAGAGCGTGGTTTCGATCCACGGACCTCTGGGTTATGGGCCCAGCACGCTTCCACTGCGCCACTCTGCTTGCGATGCAGCAACAAAATAACAACAACCTCGATGGAAAGATCGATCGAAAGACAACAAAGTAAAAAATAAAATTATGGGACATAATGAAATGGCTGTTATATGAACGCGTTATTTAAGAACTGTTTCATTTTCTTTTAAAAATACTTATAGCTAAATTTAAAAGATTAGAGGAAAAGGCAAAAACGTTGCGTCCCGCGTTAATATAAATGCATGAAATGTTTAATAAAATTACACACATTATTCGTTCGTTATTCTAAGCTATGACACTTGTTATTCGAATTAAAATAATTTAAACGTTTTGTATTAAGAGAAAGTTATTACTTTATTAAAAATGTATATATGTATAAACTTATATTATTTTATTATTGGAGTAATGATATATAAATAAACTCTTATAAAATCTAGATTGGTATTACATTATGAATCATTCTAATAGAAAAATGTGTGTTAAAAAAGTATTGTGTTATTTTTCATATTTATACCGTAAACAGAGGAATTTTTTTCATTAATATTGGTTATAGTGGCTATTGTATCCTATTTCATTAGTGTAATCATTGGTCAAACTAGTAGATATGTGTTAACGGCGCATCTTTATTAACTGTTTCTAGGATTTTCAATATTTGTTGTGTCTATATTCAATGTTTTACCTTTTTATTTAACTGTTACAATTAAATTGTGATTTAATTTTTTACCCAACATTTGTTGTAATCAGTATAGAAGGGAAAGTAAATCAGTAATCACCTGAGTTTTGTTCGGCGCATCTCGCTTTCACCTAACGTAGTTACCATTGATAAGAAGTTACTCCGCGGCCTTAAGATCCGTGTTCGCACTCCACTTAATTAAATTAGCATTTATTTACGTTTACGTCTGCACCTTATGGTTGTCGCCTCAACATTGTAATAAATTTGGCACCAAAAAGATGTTGGCCCATGAGGGGATCGAACCCGCGACCTTCGCGTTATTAGCACGACGCTCTAACCAACTGAGCTAATGGGCCATGAAGTGCGAGGGTTTACAACATAGAAAAATTTCATCGCTGGTATGTTAATGACATGCGCAAAGTGTCGTTGGTGTCGTTTCCGAAAATATATTAATTTGAAATCATCTTCGCCTAATGCGCAGCTCTTCAATCTACAACCAGCCGTAAGCATGGGTAACACCAAATCGGCATCCGAAGAAAATACTGATGAAATCAACAACGTAATTACAGTTGAGCCAGAATCAGCTGAGCCAGATTCTGGAGTACAGTTGAGCCAAAATCAGTTTAGCCAGATTCTGGAATATAGTTGAGCCAGAATCTCGCTATTGTACCAGCTCGACAAAGATTATCAACCCCAAACGTTAACCCGAGATCCAGCATATGGAAAACTGGACCGTAATCGCCCTTTTAATTTATGTTAGATTAAGATTTATTTGACTTAATAGGTTTACATACGGGTCCAAACCATAAAACATAAAGAAATGGAAAAAATCACCTTCATTAATTTTTTCTTTCTAAGTCATAAAAGGCAAATATGTGGGTAACTGAAAATGTGTGAAATCATCAGTGTGGGTAGTTCAAGGGTTTGGACACGTCAACCAAGTAGCACTTACGTCAAGTTCGGGTCACACCTGACTCCAAAGGCTATTACAGTTTCACAATATACATGCAAGCATTTCGCATTGACATGTTATAACAGCGGTCTATAATTAATAAAACGTAGCAGAGCGTGGTTTCGATCCACGGACCTCTGGGTTATGGGCCCAGCACGCTTCCACTGCGCCACTCTGCTTGTCCTACAAACTGTAATAACATTAAACTGTGTTAAAACTTTTAATATTAAAAAAATATATCCGACGATATCCATCGTCTTAACGTAGCACCACTCTGACTACTTTGTAGAGAAAACAATGCACGGATATTATGTTAAACAATTGGTCCCAAGATGTAAGATATTGGTAATGGTGGCAGAAAGCAGCCAAACATTGAGCCATACCGAGTACAGAAATCGCAATCGGGTAACAATTTGCAATAATAATCACATTGCCACCGCCTCAGTGGCGCAATCGGCAGCGCGTTCGGCTGTTAACCGAAAGGTCGGTTGTTCAATCCCACCCGGCGGCGGCGCGTACAAGCAATATTTTATATCCTTAGGTATTATGTTATGGCAAGTTAGGAAGATATTGCTAGTTTCGGTTCTCTTCTTTAGAATGAAACTTCAAATGCCCGTTTTGCAGGTGTATAACTATTAGAGTAGAAGAAATGTACTGAAGAAAGCACAATGTGAATCAGTTTTATCTTAATGCAAGATGCTCATCTTGATTCAAAATATTAAAACTTGAACTTACTTATATGATAATTTAGGTTCACTTGACTTGCTTAACTTATCGCTTATCGTTCTTAGGACGTAAAATTACATCGGAAAGGTAGATTGAAACTGATTTCTACTCCCATAAAAAACGAGCGGCGAGAGCACAGAATTTTCGGGAATATAGTTTAGTAGATATGAAGGTGATTTCCATGGTCTGCTGAATCGATTTCCTAGTTTTCCCTAGATATGCAACACATTTTATTATAAGTTATAAGTTCCAACTTTCTCAAAAAAAGACTACTAATTTAACAAATCATCTCTTGATTCATATATTAATATTTTAGTGATGGTAAAAAGTATTCCAAGTAACAACTTTACGAGATATTACTATGTTTGTTTTGAATGCGTAGTCCCGTTATATTTAAATCTTAATAAACTTCTTCAATTATAATAGATTCACTATTTTTAATCAATAAATACCAATATCTTTCCAAATAGTTGACTGATCTTGTTTACTCAGGTAAACAGGGAGCGTTCTCACGCGACTGTGACAGATCGCAGATGTAGCGTCGCTGATGGAGCGCAGACTGACTCAACGATTGTAGCGATTGATATGGCTAAGTACGGCCAGGCGGACCAATAACGTAAAAATAGATAACACTAAGAGGATTTGTCAAAAAGTAATGTTAAGAGCAGGAAACATAAAACTGTCAATAGTAAAGATTAAAGAGGCACTAATGTAGATACTAATAGTGTTTAAGTCATTAAAATCGGTTCAGTAGTTTAAAAGTTATGACGATTTGAAAACTTCTCTCTGGAACCGCGCAACAGATGCACCTGCTCCAGTAAAGGGTTAACTTCCTGCAGTAGCTACAGTAGCCAAGTGAAATAGGTCACTAACCCTTTGCTTACTGTATTGCCAGCTCTGTTGAGTAGTGCATAATTATGCAGTGCGGCTTAAATAAATCAATGAATAAATATTTAAATCATTATACATATTTTTAACTAATTATAAAATCCAAAGTAACTGATTACCAGTTATAAAGATTATATGATTACATAAAGCAATAATCGTTTAATAAATGCTCGAAATTTCATCATAATATATGCATATACAACAAAGATATGAATTTTTAAAAATTTGGAAAATTTGCTACATGACGCCTACTGACCAAGATACCGGGGTCCAGCATCGAAATTGCATCGTTTTCAACTTAACATAGCTCCGGAAATAAATTACTGCCAAATATAAAAATTACATGGAAATATAAAGCAAGAATCCTATTACGAATGGTGAAAATTTGAAAAGAATATTTGCAAAAGGAACAAAGATATGAATTTTTAAATACTTCTCGTTTTCACGGGTGGAGCCTTACGGCAAAATAGTTCGGCTGCTCTCGTGTTGCCCAATCCATGATGGCCGCTCTTATGGTAATTACATGTACGGTTGCCATGGCTACCGGAACGTGCATGCGCCGTAATGCATTACGAGTATCCTAATGGTAGTAGCAAAAATTTATTAATTAATTTTTGATTACGGTGGAAATTATAACAAATATTTACGTGTAGACCAAGTATATTAATGAGAAAAATCATAAAAAAAATTATATCTTCAATAGTTTAGGAGTAAAATGGAAATTTATAAAATTATATAGTTATTTTCAAAAATTTATTTGAAGGACTTGTAATTGTGTTATAGTATTGAAATTTTTTGTGATCATGCACAGTTACATGCTATATCTAATTTTGTTTAGGGTAAATGAATATCTATAAGGGTTTTCCAGAAAGAAAATCTCAAAATCGATATATTAATATTCTGCATGCATAATTTACACGCTTATTATCTCTCTTATTATTGATGGAAAATTACTGGGTAACTGACATATTTTAAAGAATTTAATACTCTTTCGATCAATGAAAGAACTAATTAAATATTTCACATAGTTTTTCAAATATTAAT